>CM035114.1:24438458-25094668 GCA_020205505.1 Panax japonicus
ATTGGCAAAAAGATGGAAACCTATATACCTAAACCTCATTCCAATAAAGAAATCACAAATCCCAGGGATGATCGAGAAACTGGGGATCTAAGAAAGAAAGTCCAACAAATGGAGGAGACCATCCAGTCAATCAAAGGGACTGGAAATTATGGGAGTGTCACCTATTCAGATCTCTGCATATTCCCAAGGGCTCGATATCCTGCCAAATTCAAGGTCCCAGAGTTTAAAAAGTACAATGGGGCAGGCGATCCCTATACGCATATATCTGAAAGTGTACATTGGCGAACTGGGGTCTTATGCTAAAGATGAAAGCCTCAGAATGCATCTTTTTGAAAAGTATCTCACCAGAGAGGCTAAAGCTTGGTATGCCCAACTTGACAATGCCAAAATCCACAACTGGGAAGAATTGGCCCATGCTTTTCAAAGTCAGTATAGTTTTTAGTCACAAATGGCACCTGATCGATACCAAGTGACTAAAGTCAAAAAGCAAAGTACTGATTCTTTCCAAGAATATGCCCTAAGGTGGAGACATCTAGTAGCAGAAGTCATTCCATCAATGACAGAAACTGAGATGGTAATGGCGTTTATTGACATTCATGAAGCTCCGTACTACGAGAAGATCCTAGCAGGCATAGGAAAGGCATTCTAGGAAATGATCAAACACGAAAAAATGGCAGAGATGGGCCTGAAGGCAGGCAAGATTAAAGACTTCACTACTTTGGAAGCAGTCGCCAAGAATATACAGACTGACAAGTATGTGAGCGATCCCAAGGGGGTACCCGATAAAGGCAGTGAAGATGTATCTCTTGTTGTATAGGGGCAATCTAGTAGACCAAGCTACAGTCCCCCCATTTGAAAAAAGTGAGACAATCTGCCATTTCAACAACAGGCTGCATTTAACCAATTCCAAGACAGGAAAAAAAATGAGGGAACAGAAAATTGTGTTCACTCAACTAGGCGATTCTCTTGAAAATGTTTTGGCGAAATTGATGGATCATAAGCAAATTATCGAACTGGCTCCACTTCTAGAGCCATGGAGCAAAAGATACAATCCAAGCTAAAAATGTGCTTACCACTCGGGGTCTCTAGGACACGAAACACAAGATTGTTCGTCTTTAAAGCATAAAATTCAAAATCTAATCGAAAATGGCAGTATTGTAGTCCAACAACTTGATCAACAAAATGTCAATACCAACCTTCTGTTACAGCATGATACGAGGGACATAAACATGATCGGGTCAGGAAGCGCTGAAATATATCCAATTCGTAAGTGCATACAAAGGATAGAGGACTACCCCCAAAGGCATAGAACAAATGTCCTAAAGTGGGAAAACTCGGAGGAGGGTATTATAGTAATGTAAAAATTAGAAAAGATCCAGAATCAAGTAAATCTGCTAGCTAAGCTGATAGTGCGCCAACATCAGGATACAAGGCAGTTTTTCAATCAACTATCAGAAGGCCAAGAAAATGGGGATGATAAAATTGGTAGAAGATCTCACCAACGAAAAAATTGCTCGGAGGAATGCGAATTCTCAAAGAAAAAAGATCAAATAAACTCCACAAGAGCCCGAAAATTCACCCCTCTAAGAAAATCCAATGAAGAAATACTACAGTTTCTGATAAGCGAAGGAAGGATTACTGAGCTGCTGCCTCCTATAAATCCCAAGATAAAGAGTTATGATTCCACCAAGATATGTCTCTACCATTTTAACTCATTTGGACATACGACTGAGGAATGCTGGTCTTTTCGACATAAAATCCAGGATCTCATTAAAAATGGAGAGTTGGAGATAGAATTCTTCATGACCAAAAAAGGAGAAAAAGAAATAAAAAACTTAAGATGTCCATTCGAGACAGGTAGTTTAGATGAGGTGAAGGCTATGGGCGATAATCCTGGGAGAACACAAGATGGAATGATCCTAATGCAGGAAATGATAGAGGAGACACGGGAATCCCCAAAGGATATTCCTCCGCCAACATCAAACATCTTCTAGGTCCAATGATATCAACCATGTTCCTGATTTTATCACCCTAGATGATGAGGAGGAAATACTAATCATGTCCAAGGAAGGAAAAGCCAAAAGGGAAAATTCTTTGCAAGAAATGCGACGACAGTTCAAGGGAGATTTCATGGTTAAATCCTCTCAATCCTAGGAAAAGCATGAGGGAACATATGGAGGAAAAAGCGGTGAGGTTATCGGGGAAACCAACCCATCAAAGAATCAAGAGTTCATACCTTATTGTGATGGATCCAGCTCAAGCATCCTGAGGAATGTACTGAACCAGGAAGAGATAAAGTTATGGCCATAAGTGAAGACATTCAAAACCAAGAAGTAACCTTTGTCGCGAGCCTTGAAGGCAACACAACCACTGACAACTGGACTATCAGGCCTCAACTAGCCAAAAAGATGTAGATTTAGGGGATAAAGTTGCGAGTTCTATAAGATGTTGGGACAGTATCAATTTCTTCGTAGTATGCCTTTTATTTTCCATACGTGTAAATATTGAAAAAAGAAGAAAAAAAAAGAAAAAAATAAAAAAGAAAAAAAAGAGAAACAAAGAAAAAGAGAGAATAGAAAAAAAAAAGAAAAGAAAAAGGAGGAAAAATCAAAGATTAAGTCATTCAGGTTTCAGCTCATAGGGGCGAACTACATCGACCTGATCTCCCTAACACCCGGGAGTACGTAGGCAACTATATTCTATATGTCCCAGTCACAATTAACAAAAAACAACAAAAATATTTCTACCATTTCTCTACAAAAATAAAAACCACAAAAATACTTCTACACCCTTCTTCATCAATAAAGCTTCTACACCAATCTGCCTTTCACATTCAGCATTAAACCTCTTACACCAGGCATGAACTATGAAAGACCTGATCTCCCCTCATCAATGGGAGTACATAAGCAGCCATTTATGGTGGAGTCAAACCAAATAAAAACCCAAAAAACCCAAACAAACACTTCTCAAACAAACACTTGTCAAACCGTTTATCTTTTCAAGCAGGAACTACGTAGACCTGATCTCCCTCACATACAGAAGTACGTAGGCAACCATCAGTGGTGCGGTCTAAACCTCAAATGAAACATCCAAACCCAAACATCAATCCCAAGTCTACGCCCAAGAACAACCCTACAAATCAGCGACCCATATGGAGAAGACCCAACAACACTTCAATGTCATTCCATCAATTCTGGCACAAATCTCAGAAAGGAAGAAACAGCGATACGCCAAGACAACCAGCAGCGAGGACCTTCAAAGAGTCGACACCCTCAATCAACAAGTCTTCATAAAACCATCAAAGCCATTTGAGATGAAGTCTTCCACAAGTTGATCATAAGAAGACTTCAGTAACTGACTGAGGAAAGTCAGCTAATGCAGTTGCTTTTAATAAAATAGAAGACAACAATCTTGGAAGCACAAAGATTATAGTGTTTGCCAAACAAAGAAAGAACTAATGGAGTGTACACAGAGATACAGGTTAGCCTCTGAAGAATAAGGCTAAAGTGATTAAGCATTGGGTCAGTCCATTGATGATAATTGAACGAGAGATAACAAGGAAAAAGCGAGCTAGACACGCTATAAATATGAAGTGTCTTGTTGTTCAGAAGGGACCATAACAAAGAGTCAAGCCATCAGTATTTGAGAGCAGTCGAGGCAAACAGAAGTGTTGAGGCACTGCATGAGAGAAGGAAGAGGTGTTCTACATTGAAGATGCAATGAACACTCTTCAAGATTGTAGTGTTGTCTCTACCATCAACAAGACACTACGATCAGGTCCAAGAAAGCAAGCATCAGAATTGTAGAGTTCGGTCATCCGAAGATTGAAGCATTGGCAACGGTTCAATCTGAAGGTTGGTATTCGGACAAGAGCTTATTGAGAGCATCAATGTAAAAGGACAACCTCTGATCGAGAAATCAGAAGGAGGTAATAAAGTCGATTACCTGCCCAAGACATCAAAGTGACATCTCTGAAGGGGTAGGTGAAATAGTAGATTGCAGTGTCAAAAGTCATGTCATGTCACATCTGCAGTCTACACCAAACAACTCGAGATCTGTGAAGCAATTTGAAAAGCTTTTAACGGCTACTTTCCAACTGGAAGATTGGGAAGCAGTATAAATCAACAGAGCTTCAAAGATCAAGAGTTGCTGATGATTGTCAAGTTACAGAATCGTTGAGTTGGTAGAATGCTATTGTTGACTCTACGAGTTCCACCAGATATTAAGAGAACAAGTCTCAGTGACAGTGAGACTACATAGGTGGAAGTGAAACAGATTTAAAGAAGGACTTAAATAGACTAGAGCTTCACTCAACAAAGATGATAATGCCACTGAAGATGGCAGCCAAACTGAGAGCCAAAAAGGCCAAGACGATAGCATTCAGAAAAGTGGCAGAGTACAAAGAAGATCAAGAGAGCCACTCTACAGATCACCATGAACCAAAAGCTGAAAAAGAACAGAAGCAGAATCATGTCTATAAAATATTCAAGAATGGTTCAGGGAATGGTGCACAACTGACATCAAATAAAGATGAGCAGAAAAGAGTGGAGATCAATTGCACCAGAGAAGATATGGTCCAGACTCAAAGCAGAATGCAAAGATGACCACGCCAAGCTTCTAAGTACATAAAATGATCAAGCTTAAATACATCTTAGTAGCTTAGCACCAATAACAATAACAACAATAACAAGAAGCTAGGGCCTGAGGGGTCCTTGTCCAAAGGGACTAAACAAAGTTCCAAGTTTACTGGCCTTGAAGAGTTCTTAGTGAACTGAAGTTCCAAGGCTGCTAGCCTTGAAGGAATCTTAGTGATTCAGGGTGCTGCCCTTCCTTAATGGAAATCCTTCTAGTTGAAAGCATAAGAGTGGATTAGGAGCTTGAGTCTCTGAACCACTTAAAACCCCTTGTGTCTTTTACTTTATGTCATTTACATTATGTATAATAACTGCTATAACTGCTATGTATGTTTTAACTGCTTACAACAAAACTAACTCTAAGAACAATGTATGTATGATTATGAATATATATTAATGAAGATGATCTTTTACTTATTCCGCTGTGCTTGAAAAGATTCTTATATTTGTCATATGCTAATTCATGAGCAATACAAAATAAACGAGAAAAGAATTTTAAATTAAAAAGGATCCATTCAACCCCCCTTCTAGATCTATATTGTGCCTACTTGGAACTAACACTGTTGATTCACATTATTCTAAACATAAATTGTGAATTTAACTAAAATCTTTGGTGGTTCAGGTGAAGACAGGTGATGAAAGTTCTCTTTGTCTTGGGTATAATAATGAATTGTTAATGAGTATTACAGGGATAAAATTTATGACAAACTTTGAAATTATAGAAGATAGTAGATATAATGCTCTACTTGACTCTTCTAATGAATTATTTGTTCCGTTGCAGTTAAACTTGTTGTTTATTATTAGTTGTTATACTGTTGAAGGCTAACGATAATTTATTCTGCATTATCTTAGTTATAATATTTCTTACTTGGCTAGTTGAACTCACCCTTTTATTTCACTGTTCTTTTCAGGAAATGAGAACGTAGCTGAGACGAGTCAGGGAACGGAGTGATGGTCCGAGATGGTGGCTATAGTAGTCCTCACTATTTTATAAAATAGTGTGATAATAATTATAATGAGGACTCCATTTGAGTTTGGATATTGTCTAGAAGATAATATTCATGTCAAAACTCTCAGCTACGTTTTGTCGTATTGTATAAATTAAGTTTGTATTTGAGTTATGTACCATGTATTTGGCGACTCAGAATAGGTGGGTGTCACAGCTATCCCCCGGCGGCTCCAGCCGTCAAGCTTTTTTAGACGTGATGGTTTGTTCATTGTGCAGGTTTCTCGTTCGTTGTTTGGTGATTTTGCAGATGGACATATTTTTTACGTTAACTGGACTATAAATGATATTAAGTCTGTCCAACTTTACTTGTTTTAATTGACATTTTATGGTCAAATCATTTAATTTTATAATTAATAATTAAAAAATTATATTTGATATTTTGAAATCAAATAAGTTGACTTTGATAGTATATTCAATGTACTTTTATATGATAATAATTTGGTTCTAAATATGATCAATTTGGTTATAAAAATTTAATCAAGACAAATAAGACTGAGGAATAATAAATAGTTGTGGAATTAATTGTCAAATACTCCCTCCGTTCCCAAATATTTGATCGGTAAAACAATTAATCCAAAATTAAAATTTTGTGATTCATTTTATATTCAAAAATTATGATTAGTACGTAGTATTTTATATAGTTTACAATATCACTATTATGTTTACTAAAACAAAGAATTTATATTAATTTTAAATTTAAAAACATTTTATATCAATTTAAAAAAAATTAATATTATTCCTATATTTTGAAACT
The DNA here is from genome assembly GCA_020205505.1 of Panax japonicus. NCBI lineage: Eukaryota > Viridiplantae > Streptophyta > Magnoliopsida > Apiales > Araliaceae > Panax > Panax japonicus. The sequence goes on from CM035114.1 coordinate 24,444,856, forward strand.
GAGGGAGCAAGTGATTTCTGATTAATATTTAAGGATTAATGTTTGCCAAACTTCACCTATTCAAAGATTCGCTAAAATCAAAGGGAGAAGAATATTGCATGGAAATATACGGAATTTTTTATAAAAAAAAATCCAAAAACGAATAGAACCTTCTCTATCACATGAAGTTAGAAACTAAAAAACAAAAATATGCAAAAAATAAAATAAATTCTTGTTCATTGAAATACATTTTATATTTTGTTTTGGATTTAAGAGAACATTTCTATGCAAACCTCAACCCACACAAATTTAGTTTTTCCTTTAACGTTAACAACTATATATACACATACAGGTACATATAATCCCACATTATCAATGCTTAAAACACGTGAAATTAAATGGAGTATAGTTTTTATGATCATATGGGATTGGTGGTTTTTACAGTTTTGATAGGTGGTATTGGTGCAATTTATAGGCTGTTAAAGTGGGCAAATGAGTGGTTTTACTTGAGAAATTTGGGTGAAAAGCGGTATTCACTCCCTCCAGGTGATATGGGTTGGCCCTTTATTGGGAATATGTTGTCTTTCCTCAAAGCTTACAAATATGGCGACCCTGATTCCTTCATCTCCAATCTTCATACCAAGTATGTCTCTATATTTCTCTAGCTTCCATCAATTAATATACTTTATCTGCCCCCAAAACATCAATTTTGACGTTTTTGAAGTTAATCTGAATACATTTTTTTATTTAAAAGCAATATAAATTTGATAAATTTTTGATAATGCTGTTATGAAATTAATTTGCAGACTTATCAAAAAATGTATACCTAATTATAAGATTAATTATTTTCAAAAGTTAATGATAAAACCAATCTTATATTTACATAAGAATAACGCTAGAGACACAAATTATTCTACAAACATTTTACAAACTGCTGATGTGACATACTCCACATCAGCATATTGTGTTGGGTCGGAGACTACATTGAAACAATTTGTAAATCAATATGCTGAGGTGGAGTATGCCACATCAGCAATTTGTAAAATATTTGTAAAATAGTTTGTGTCTGTAGCATTACTCATTTACATAATCCAAATACCTGCATGTCTCATCCTGTCCGTCCAATCCTATGCAATGATGTCACATAAACCTTATTATCCACTTACAAAGTTAACTATAAATAAGTAAACAATTTGTATTTGTCAACAATACATGAGATGAGACAGACGATGATATAGAAGATTTGGAATCTATTTCAAAATCGAGTACAATGTAATTGACCATCAACCTTATTTTGTGCTGCATATGATCACATAATATTAATGAAATGCATTCTGAGGAAAATTAATAAAGGTTTGGTCATGCTCGGATATACAAGTCCTTCATGTTTGGGAACCCTAGCATTATCCTCACAACACCAGAAGGATGCAGACAAGTCTTGATGGAAGAAGAAAAGTTTGGTCCCGGTTGGCCTGCATCGGTGGCAAAAATATTAGGGAAAAGAGGTCTTCATGGCATTTCAAATGAAGAACACAGGCGCCAACGTCGCTTAACAGCAACTTCAATGACAGGTCATGAAGTCATGTCTATATATTTGAAGTACATCAAAGACATAGTTTTAACTAGTTTGAAAGAATTGTCCGATATAGAGGAACGACCAATCGAGTTATTAACCGAAATGAGGAAGATTGCCTTCAAGATTATCATGTATATAATCTTGGGCACTGAGAATAGTCCAGTGTTGGAGGCCATGGAAGAGAATTATACTCTTCTTGGGCATGGACTAAAGGCCATGAGTATAAATCTCCCAGGATTTGCTTTTCATAAAGCACTCAAGGTTAGGTTTTTCTCCCCTTTATCATGGAATCAAATCTTCTTTCTCATTTTGTGTCTCATTTGTTGTCTCACTCCATATATTGATACTCATTATTTAGTTAGAATATTAATTGTAGATAAATACATAAGAATTAGGAGGCAGAATCGCAGAACACATGATATTGTGACAACAGATGAGAGAGAATGAGACAATTAACATAATTGGACTCCTTTAGCATGCATCACTTTTCTTATCTATAATCTATTTATATTTCACATTTATGCACCCGTGTCAGCAATAAAATTAAGAAAGTGATATTTTCATATAAAAAATGATATTTTCACATAAGACTTTGTTGTCATAAATAGTAAATAGGCCACACATCTATGTGTGAGAGAGACCTTTGTGGTAATATTAAATTTATGTATGAAAATATCAATTCCCTAAAGTTATCATTTGACCCTTATTCTTCAACATCTGTATATTCAACTCAACAACGCTATTTATCCAATACTAGTTGGAGTAGGCTAAATCATTTTTCCTCAACATGCTTGAGGAACATGTTTAAGGAAATTACTGAAGTTTTAATTTGTGTTTTGTTGTGCTATGCTGACAGGCTCGAAAAGAGTTGGTAAAAGTTTTTCGAGCTCTTGTAGTTGAAAGGAGGGCAATGTCAAAGACTGATCAATCAAAACCAAAGAAATTTATGGTTGATTTATTGATGGAAACTGAAGATGAGGATGGCAGGAAATTAAGCGATGAAGAGATTGTAGACTTGATAATTATATATTTACTTGCTGGCCATGAATCTTTTGCTCATGCCTCTACTTGGGCAATCATTCACCTACATGAACATCCACAATATCACCAAAAGGCTAAGGTAATTAAGTGGGACAAAATGAAAATGTTGTTAGATTTTCTATTAATATATATTGGGCAAATTCCATGTTTTATTAAATTAAGCTAATTAATTTCATTTCAGGAAGAGCAAGAGGAAATCCTAAAAAAAAGATCATCCACAGAGATTGGACTTAACCTTGCAGAAATTAAACAAATGGAATATCTTTCCAAGGTATGCTTGTTAAAAACATCAATGTTGTTTACATCTTTGAAGAAATATGTAAAGTATGGATATTTTCACATGAAAACATGATATTTCTACATAATCTCCTCCCATAAATAGCAAATGGGTTTGTTGAATCTCATTCATAGGAAAAAAGACTCATGCCCAAATATCATTTATACTAACATGTAATTCTTATATGTTGGAAATATATGGAAGATGATAAATTATAGAGAAGTGAGGAAGAGTATTTAAACTTTAAAATACTTGATTCAACTCAATTTGAATTCATTTGCTTCAAATGATCCAAGTATACGGCTATTTGTAGGACTCATAGAATATTTCTAGAGCGACTTTAATAATGATCAAATACATGTACATGAACCTAACACTTAAATACATTAATTCATGTACCTAACATTTAAATACATTCAAGTATCATGTATTCATTAACTATTCATGTACTTAATTAATTTATGAACAATCTAGAATCAATTAAGTTTAGTTGCTAACAAGGTCTTCCGTAAAATCAAATTTATCCTTCACTCCGAGCTTAGCGATTTGCCTCTTGAATTTAGGGACGAAATGGTTAACTATTCTGTTGTCAAAAACTCACCGCCAAGATGAGTGTCTCCAGCAGTGGCCTTAACCTCAAAGATACCCTGCTCAATGGTCAAAAAGGACTTATCAAAAAATACAACCACCAAGAAAACATTTTTCTCACAAACACTGGTAGCCTTCTTGTCGAGACTATATGCAATGGTTGAAGTAGTGGGTTCATTGATAATCAAAATTCAATACTACTAATACTAAACCATGTTTATACTTTCAACACTCCCTCATAAAATTGATTTAATCCATAAACTTGAAATGCATGCAAGAAACCTCTTGATCTTCCAATTCTTTCAAACGCAAGAAACTTTTTTGCCATTTCTTTGGACGTAAGAATCTTCATTCTTTTCCTTACTTTTGTGTCTCGACATTTCTTCTTCACATATGTTTGAAGTTTCTATTTGTTCTTCTTAATCATTTTGCTTATTAGTTTCTCATATTTTACATGCTTGTATTTCTTCACCATTTCACTATTTCTGACCTCCTTTTGATTAAAATACTTCTCCATGTTAACACATTCAATATCTTCCACAAAATTTAACATTATAAATCCCAAATCAATTTTGACACAAAAAATAGTTTTCTCATTCTCTTCTAAATTTCTTAATCTATAAATTAGAACAGTCTGCGACGAAGCTGAACTTTCTAGGTTGATCACCTTATTCACAAGATCATCTACATTCTCTGCTAGTTCTGTCACAGTGATGGATCCTATTGATCCTGTCTCAAATTGTTCTTTAATCTTCTCGCGTAACACTTTCAATTTCTGCCACTTGGGGCAAACCTTTTCCTTATTTACACTTGACAAATCTTCCTGTACTTTAACGGGATCAAGATTTTCATCATTCGTTTTGTAAGAACCCAACTTTTAAATAAAAATGGATTTTCTATAATTATCATTTTTGAATATTATGAAATGAATTTAATATAATGTTATAGTTGTGGATAATATTTATAAATTTTGCAAAGTATGCAAGTTGTCATATAATATTCGTTTGGTCGGAGAATATTCGTTTTAAACAGAAAATATTCGTACGACGACAAAATTATTGGTGGACCCCACAACAGAATTATTGTCGGATTGAGAAAACGACAAAAATATTTTATTAAAAATAACGGCGGAAGTTTTACCGTTGATACTGTTGAACTACTGGGTAGTAAAAGTACAGTAATACGCGTTGTTGCATAGTAGCACACGGTATTGATTATTGATATTTATGTGAGAAGTCGCTCAGTTTGATTCAATTATTGTCGATTAATAATATGAATTATTATAGTGATGATGACGTTTTGTTTTATTCGTATTATTAACGTAATAAAATAGAAACATCTTTTTATATAAAACAGAATACTTTATTAAAGTTATTTTATAAATAGAATATATTATATTTTATTATGCATAGTGTTGCATAAAATTTTACATAGTGTTGCATAGTGTTTGCATAGTAAAAATCTTTTTATATAAATAGAATATATTATATTTTATTTAAAAGATTTTTCTTTAAATATGGACCGTCAGATTAAAGTAAATCAATCTGGACCGTTCATGGATTAGTTACTATGCATTCCATTTTCCTATAAATAGAAGCTCATTCCTTCATTATTTTTTTTACGAATTCACTGAACTCTAGAGAGAGAAACTATAGATAGATAGAAGAAAAGCTTTTTGCTACTTAACTTTTCTTTTCCCATATCCAGTTTCTGTTACGGTAAGGGGTGTTATTCTTTGTTATTCATGAAGAGAACTGTTGTTATTCAGTTTTTTATTATTCTGTTGGAATAACCTGTATACGCGGTCTACCCTATACTTGGTGACATTCTTCTATCATTCTGTTGGAACATCCTGTCTGTGTGTTTTACATCGGACCTTGTTCCGTCTTTATTATTATTTCGTTGGAACATCCTGTCTGTGTGTTTTACACCGGACCTGGTTCCGTCTTTATTATTATTCTGTTGGAACATCCTGTCTGTGTGTTTTACACCGGACCTGGTTCCGTCTTTATTATTATTCCGTTGGAACATCCTGTCTGTGTGTTTTACACCGGACCTGGTTCCGTCTTTATTATTCTGTTGGAACATCCTGTCGGTGCAAATTTTGCCCGACCTGGTTCCGTTATTATTATTCTGTTGGAATAACCTGTCGATGCGAAGTATCGCATGCATGGTGATTTCTGTTGTTATTCCATTCCTTATTATACTCAGTTGGTTAAAGTTTTGACTTCTATACTCCGTTAAATTAGTAGAATATCCTTGATATTTGCGCTTCATCCAGTATCTTTTCATGGAAATATTCTTCTGATCATTCTTGAATTTTATCCCACAAAACAGTACCTTATTGACAATTTGGACGTTATTGGTTCTTGGACAAATTAATTCTTGAACTTGTTTTATTGAATTCTTATATCATTGTCATCATCCTCATGTTTATATTTTTTGAAAGTCATCTGTGGCCTGTAGTGCATAGATGGACTTGGTATGATTATGACCAGGGATTATTCGGTGTAATCATGACCGTAATGTTACAAATGATGTGGTAAAAGTCCTCATTGGCCCGTAGTGCATTGATGAACAGTTGTTGGCATGATCATGACCATTGATGAATACACAAATATCCTTGGCCCGTAGTGCATGGAATTTGTGGTCGTGACCCTAATGAGTATCCTTGACCGTAGTGCAGGGATGATGTGGATTATTTATTAAGCTGAGTCTCGGCGATAAAAGTGATTAAAAACTTTTTAAATCATAAAAGTTGGTAGATTCTATTCTCTACTTGACTCTTTTAATGGATTGCTTGATCCGCTGCTGTTAAACTTGATGTTGTTATATTTTATCAGTTTAATACTGTTGAAGGCTAACGATAATTTATTCTGCATTATCTTAGTCATAATATTTCTTACTGGGCTAGTTGAGCTCACCCTTTCTTTCACTGTTCTCTTCAGAAAATGAGAACATAGTAAGGACGAGTCGGGGATCGGAGTAATGGTCCAGAGGATAGCATTAGTAGTCCTCACTATTCTGTGAAATAGTGTGATAATAATTGTAATGAGTACTCCTTTTGAGTTTGTATAATCTCTAGTAGACAATATTTGTATTCAAACTCACAGTTTATGTTTTGACGTATTGTACACGACAGTTGTATTAGTAAGTTGTATTTGAATTCTGTACCATGTATCTTGCGACCCAAGATGGGTGATGTATACCCAATTTTGGGGGCGTCACACGTTTAATCATCTGTTTGATCAGAAAGAAACTTGTGCTTGAGTGACAAGTCAAAGCATCCTTAATATCTTTTTGTTCTCTCCTTTTGCTTTTGTCGCGAATCTCTTATGCTTATCCTGCAACTGAGCCAACGTCTCTTGGCACAACTTCAATGTCGCTTCAGCCATCAAAGTCTGTACATCATTATCATCAATAACCTGCCCTCGCCAAATTCATCTTGCAACCTACTAACCCTTTCTTGCTTTTCCATGATTTCATTGGAGACTCCATTTCATGATCCAGATTTAAAATGTGTTGTAATGTGACATCATGTTGACAAAAGAGAGAGATGATTAGTCTCCATTTATTTGAAATGGAGAAAATCTTAGTCCTCATAAGAGCTCTTCACATGAAGTCAGAAACTAAAAAACAAAAAAATGCAAAAATAAATAAATAAATTCTTGTTCATTGAAATAAATTTTATATTTTGTTGTCTTGGATTTAAGAGAACATTTCTATGCAAACCTCAACCCACACAAATTTAGTTTACTTTTCCTTTAACGTTAACAACTATATATACATATACACGTACATATAATCCCACATTATCAATGCTTAAAACACGTGAAATTAAATGGAGTATAGTTTTTATGATCATATGGGATTGGTGGTTTTTACAGTTTTGATAGGTGGTATTGGTGCAATTTATAGGCTGTTTGTGACAACCCCAAAATAGGTCCATTCCATCCAACCCATTCTGAGTCGCCAAATACTCATGGTACAGAAACAACTACAACTTTTACCACCCATAAGCTGTGAGTTTGAATACAAACATTATCATCTAGACAATATTCACATGCAAATAAATCCCCATCATAATTATTGATACATAATTTTACAAAAAATGGTGAGGACTACTAGACAACTCTCTCTAGAACCTTCATTCCATACCCCGACTAGTACTCGCTAGATTCTCGCCTCCTGAGAAGAAAAATGGAACAACAAAGAAAAGGGTGAGCTCAACTAGCCCAGTAAAGAATATTATGACTAAGATAATGTACAACAAATTATCCTTAGTCTTCAACAGGGAAAAATCTGATAGAATACAATAGACAACAAGTTTTAGATCAACAACTGCAGCGGAAACAACAATTCATTAGAAGAGTTAAGTAGAGAATAAAATCTACTAACATCTATGAATTTAAAAGGTCATCATCAATATTTTATCCCTGTAACATCAATCAATATATATCTCAAATCAAATCAAATATTCATCTTTGCACTACAGGCCAAAGATATTCATCAGTCGGTCATGTTCATCTAAACACCTGTTCATCTTTGCACTACAGGCCAAAGATATTTATCAATTGTTCATGTTCATCTCAACACCTGTACATCTTTGCACTACGGGCCAAAGATATTCATAATAAAATCAACCATCTTTGCACTACAGGCCAAAGATATTCAGTAACACCATCATTTAGGACTGAGGATGATGAAAAATATTTTAAAGGAAACGAATCCAGTGAAACAAAATAACAAGTATTAAGGATTCGTACTTTAAACCATCCGAGTTCAAAAATACTTCATAAATAATCATACTGAAGTAAAATTCAAGAATGATCAAAACATGGATACAATCAAAGTTAGTATCCATAATAGATATTTTGGACAAAAAGAAGAAATTTCATTTTTCGGTGAATAGTGCCGTATTCGTGAATAGTATCGTATACGTGAATAGTGTCGTATACATGAATAATAACTCCGACACCAAAAGATAGTAATTTCACAAAAAAAAAACATCTTCACGCTTCGTGAATAGTAACTCGTGAATAGTAACTCATGAATAGTAACTCGTGAATAGTAACTCATGAATAGTAACTCATGAATAGTAACCCCGGCATGAAAAAGTTCCAAATTTGATAAAAAGTTCCAACCAACATTTCAACATAATGATATTGAAGAAATAATATCATTTTAGAAGAAAATAACATCCCTTACCTCGAAAGACAGCACTTCTAGTTGAAACACCGAATATAGGCTATGACTTGAACTTGCACCGTATAGCAATACTCAAAGTATACTCAAAATACTCACAAGAATACGCTCGATAATATAGAGAGAGAAAACTTCAGTTTCTAGTGTGATTTTCAATTCTAACCTAAGCACCTATTTATAGGAAATTGCTTAGAACACCAAAGCAGAAAATTTAATATAATAATAATATATTATATAAATATTCCTACGCACACACTCTAGAATCTGAATTCAGCAAATTCCAACACATTCAAAACCCACAAAAATGACAAAAACGTTTTTGTTATTAAAAACAATTAAAACTTCCAAAAATCAATTATTTCGGAGCTCCATAACTTCAATAATTCATAATAAATAGCCCTTTTTGCCAGAAAATTCGAATCTCGCGAGTTTTTATAGGAAATTCAATTCTGCACAACTTTGCAGAAGGAAGTTTTTCCAAATTCCAAACAGAAATTGACCGAAATCCACAAACGGACGATTTTACAGGCTATAATCAAATTTCAGTCAATAAATAGGGTCCACCGACACATAAAACATGCTTTAAATATTTTTGGTAACAAAAATACTCCTCCTCCACATATACTCATATACCCCACATTCATCGTAAAAATATCACCGTTAATATATTATTAAAATAATATCTTTAAATGAATTATTTTATCAGAAAAAGATAAAATATTAATTTTCAACAATTGTCACATTAAAAATTTTCTCCATCTATATCCACATAAAATCAATATTTTTCTCATCATATAAATCAATAATTTAATTATTCACAAATAATATTACAGAATCACAGTACTAGCAACCAGGCCGTTCCCAGGAAAGAGGGGGCTTTCCAATAAGAATTTCTTCTTACTGGCGCGCAATTAGGTGACCAAACCTCTCCTTAGACAGAACTTTCTAGACATTGCCAATAATGTTATCAAATAATATTATTCAGATAATATGAATTATTGCTTCGATAATGGAAAATACTGTGTAGTGACAATTATTGAAACAACAGTAATATAAAATATCAATGCAGCAATTTATTGAATCAATAACATAAAATACTGAACAGTAATTACTGTAACAATTATTGAGTAGTGCCTTCTTACGTAAGAATCAATAATTGGTGCAATACCGTGTGCTATTGTGCAACAACGCGTATTACTGTGTTTCAACCACCGGGTATTCCAACAGTATTAACGGTAACAACTACGCCGTTATTTATAAACAACTTATACTTGTCGTTTTCTTCATCCAATCGCTTTCCGTTATGGGGCCCACAAAAGACTGCGCCGTCGTACGAATATTCCCCGACAGCAAGAATATTCCACGACCAAACGAATATTCCCCGACAACAATGAATATTTTATAACCACTTGCTTAGTCTAAATATTTGCGCATTTTACCCATAACTTTCCACATTAATCAAATCAACCCTTACTATTTTAAAATAATAAATAAAGGAAATTCCTTTTTATTTAAAAAAATTTCGGGGTCTTACAACCTCCCCTCCTTATGAAATTTCGTCCTCGAAATTGACGTACGTAACTGGTGTTTCGAAAAGGTAAAGATACCTCGCTTTCATTTCCGTTTCCAACTCCAAGGTCATTTCCTCTATAGCATGATTCCTCCACAAAACTTTAACTTGTGGTATGACCTTCGTGCGTAGGACATGCTTCTTCTCATCTTGACAGGTACCTCTTCGTACGTTAAGTCTTCAGCTATTTTGTCCGGTTCTAACTCGATGACGTCGTTCGGGTCGTCCACATATTTACGTAACATCGATACGTAAAAAAAAAAAACGTTATGAAAACGAGTCATACTTAGCGGTAAAACGAGTCTATAGGCCACTGTTCCTATTCGATCGAGAATTTTAAATGGATTAATAAATCGAAGGTTTGAGCTTTGCTCACATCGCCAATTCTCGCTTTTGGAATAACAATTTCTTGTACCTGCTTCTTCATATTCACCAGCTCCGGTATGTAGCTTGAACAGCTTTAACTTTATCGATTAAAGTCGATTATACTCGTATATCATCACGTGGGTACCTAGAGTTTTCATCTCCATCTCTATTATTTGTAAGTTATACGAAATGAGTCTTTGACAATATCGCATTCGTACTCGTATACGATCTTCTACTCAACACGTCAGCTACCACGTTCGCTTTTCCAAGACGGCATGGTCAGAACATGTGCTGAAATGAGTCTCCTCTTGAGTTCTTCGAAGCTCTTCCCACATCCCTTGCTCCATTCGAACTTTGTATCTCTACGAGTCAGCTGCGAGAATATCCTTCAACGAATCTCCAATAATAATCAACTAAACCTAGAAAGCTACGTATTTCGATTACCGACTTAGGTTACTCTCAACTATGACTCACATCCCAATCTTGGATAACACGTCACAACAGCACCTATCAGTTTACTACCGCACGAATATAACGTCCCCTACAAAGAGTCTGGCTTCGGTGTATTCCACAAAGAAAGTCACCAGATAAAGGCTCGGGTACAAACTTCTACAGTTGAATTTTTAACTCCTGAAGTTCAATAGGAGCCATTCGATATGAGATTTTAGAAATGGGTTTTGTACCGGATTCAAAGTCGATACAAAATTCAATATCACGCTCTGGGAGTAGCCAAGAAATTCTTCAGAAAATACATCAGGAAATTAACAAACAACAGAAATATCACTCAAATCTGATGTACTTTTGTTCAAGTCCATAACATGACTAAGAAAGCTTGACATCCATTTTTCAATAAACGAATGACTTCATGGCTTGATTGCTTGAGTTCGAATATCAGGTTGCTTAGGAATATGAAAACTAACAACCTTACAAAAGCAATTAATTTTGGCATGATGAGTAGTTAACCTTAAAATCACATCAAAAGCAAATATCTCTATAGAAGTAAGGTTAACAGGTAATGTGATAGTGCCAACTTGAATCAAGCAAGATTTCTAAACAACGGATGTAATGAAAGTTTCTCCTAACGGAGTCTCCATAAATAGGTCAAAGTCTAATTTCTCCGTTGTCAAGTTCAAACGTTGAGCGCAAGCAAAAGAGATAAAAGAATGGATAGAACCGATACCTAGTAAGGTATAAACTTCGCAAGAATTTATAATTAACTAACCCGTGCTAACTTCGTTCGGGTTCCTCGCATTTTGACCGGTCACGACAAACGCTCTTCCAGGAACCGTTGACTTTGACTTTTCTGGGACAGCCTTTTGAATCACCATCCCCGCTGGAATTGGTTTCGCTACCGTACACTCTCGAGCGATATGTCCTTCCTTTCCACAATTATAGCATACCTTGAACTGTTGTGGGCAGTTTGGGCTGATATGTCCTTCTTTCCCGCATTTGTAACATACGACCGGTGGTCTTTCTCCTCCTGTGGAACCAGTTGCTGCTGGCACTGTCGTCTTCACATGGTCGTTGTTAAATCTCCTCTTTTTAAAATCTCCTCCCGACTCGCTTCTTCTAATTTCATGGCCACGATTACCACCAGAGTGGTTACCGCCTTTGTCCATATTCTTCTTTCTCCGCTGGTTATCGTTATTCTGATGACTACTATCTTCGGTATGATCCTGGTTATGGTCCTTCGATTGAACGTACTCGTTATCTCGCTCTAACAACTGAGCCCTGTTGACAACATCTGAATAGATAGAAAATTTATGAGAAATGAGATACTGACGTATACCGGGTTTCAAACCTCTCAGAAACATCCGCGTCATACGTTCCTCATTCTCCACCAAATGAGGTGCAAACCTGGATAACTCCGCGAACTTCGCCTCGTACTGGGACACCGTCATGCTATTCTGCTCTAGTCTAATAAACTCCACTTCCTTCATATGACGAATACTTTCAGGAAAGTATTTTTCGTTGAAAAGTTTCTGAAACGTCTCCCATGACATGCTGAGTGCAGTTGGATGGGTACGCTTCACAGATTCCCACCAGTAATCTGCCTCTCCACGGAACATAAAGGTAGCGAATGGAACCTTCTGTTCCTCCGTGCATCCCAAGACATCAAATATCTTGGTAATTTGCTTGACCCACGTCTCCGCATTAATCGGATCCGGCTTTCCCAAAAATTCTGGTGGTCCCAACTCTTTGAACTGCTTGGCTGTGACCACCCGTGAATTGCTATCATTTCCTCCTGTATTTTGAACACGAGTCTCCCTCGTCTGGTTTTGCATGAACTGCAAAAAGCTCCTAAACATCCCGTTGTTTATAGTCTGCTCAGTGGCGTTGTTCACAGGAGGAACATTGCCAGCCTGTTGCACATTCTCCTCGTTAGTGAGTACATGCGTCTCCACGGTCTCATTTACTCCACTGTTAATATTCCCAGTCGACATTCTCAAATACTGCCATAAAACAAGGGTTAATTAAACAAATTAATAAATCACATAATACCCCTATATTATGACCGACCAACAAATAAGCTTAGGTAGGACACACTAGCGAAGGATTTACTCATCTCTCCCCTCCTAGTTCTATTCCCCGATCTCCGCCAGAGATCATATCCCTAAGCTCTGATACCAACTGTGACAACCCCAAAATAGGTCCATTCCATCCAACCCATTCTGAGTCGCCAAATACTCATGGTACAGAAACAACTACAACTTTTACCACCCATAAGCTGTGAGTTTGAATACAAACATTATCATCTAGACAATATTCACATGCAAATAAATCCCCATCATAATTATTGATACATAATTTTACAAAAAATGGTGAGGACTACTAAACAACTCTCTCTAGAACCTTCATTCCATACCCCGACTAGTACTCGCTAGATTCTCGCCTCCTGAGAAGAAAAATGGAACAACAAAGAAAAGGGTGAGCTCAACTAGCCCAGTAAAGAATATTATGACTAAGATAATGTACAACAAATTATCCTTAGTCTTCAACAGGGAAAAATCTGATAGAATACAATAGACAACAAGTTTTAGATCAACAACTGCAGCGGAAACAACAATTCATTAGAAGAGTTAAGTAGAGAATAAAATCTACTAACATCTATGAATTTAAAAGGTCATCATCAATATTTTATCCCTGTAACATCAATCAATATATATCTCAAATCAAATCAAATATTCATCTTTGCACTACAGGCCAAAGATATTCATCAGTCGGTCATGTTCATCTAAACACCTGTTCATCTTTGCACTACAGGCCAAAGATATTTATCAATTGTTCATGTTCATCTCAACACCTGTACATCTTTGCACTACGGGCCAAAGATATTCATAATAAAATCAACCATCTTTGCACTACAGGCCAAAGATATTCAGTAACACCATCATTTAGGACTGAGGATGATGAAAAATATTTTAAAGGAAACGAATCCAGTGAAACAAAATAACAAGTATTAAGGATTCGTACTTTAAACCATCCGAGTTCAAAAATACTTCATAAATAATCATACTGAAGTAAAATTCAAGAATGATCAAAACATGGATACAATCAAAGTTAGTATCCATAATAGATATTTTGGACAAAAAGAAGAAATTTCATTTTTCGGTGAATAGTGCCGTATTCGTGAATAGTATCGTATACGTGAATAGTGTCGTATACATGAATAATAACTCCGACACCAAAAGATAGTAATTTCACAAAAAAAAAACATCTTCACGCTTCGTGAATAGTAACTCGTGAATAGTAACTCATGAATAGTAACTCGTGAATAGTAACTCATGAATAGTAACTCATGAATAGTAACCCCGGCATGAAAAAGTTCCAAATTTGATAAAAAGTTCCAACCAACATTTCAACATAATGATATTGAAGAAATAATATCATTTTAGAAGAAAATAACATCCCTTACCTCGAAAGACAGCACTTCTAGTTGAAACACCGAATATAGGCTATGACTTGAACTTGCACCGTATAGCAATACTCAAAGTATACTCAAAATACTCACAAGAATACGCTCGATAATATAGAGAGAGAAAACTTCAGTTTCTAGTGTGATTTTCAATTCTAACCTAAGCACCTATTTATAGGAAATTGCTTAGAACACCAAAGCAGAAAATTTAATATAATAATAATATATTATATAAATATTCCTACGCACACACTCTAGAATCTGAATTCAGCAAATTCCAACACATTCAAAACCCACAAAAATGACAAAAACGTTTTTGTTATTAAAAACAATTAAAACTTCCAAAAATCAATTATTTCGGAGCTCCATAACTTCAATAATTCATAATAAATAGCCCTTTTTGCCAGAAAATTCGAATCTCGCGAGTTTTTATAGGAAATTCAATTCTGCACAACTTTGCAGAAGGAAGTTTTTCCAAATTCCAAACAGAAATTGACCGAAATCCACAAACGGACGATTTTACAGGCTATAATCAAATTTCAGTCAATAAATAGGGTCCACCGACACATAAAACATGCTTTAAATATTTTTGGTAACAAAAATACTCCTCCTCCACATATACTCATATACCCCACATTCATCGTAAAAATATCACCGTTAATATATTATTAAAATAATATATTTAAATGAATTATTTTATCAGAAAAAGATAAAATATTAATTTTCAACAATTGTCACATTAAAAATTTTCTCCATCTATATCCACATAAAATCAATATTTTTCTCATCATATAAATCAATAATTTAATTATTCACAAATAATATTACAGAATCACAGTACTAGCAACCAGGCCGTTCCCAGGAAAGAGGGGGCTTTCCAATAAGAATTTCTTCTTACTGGCGCGCAATTAGGTGACCAAACCTCTCCTTAGACAGAACTTTCTAGACATTGCCAATAATGTTATCAAATAATATTATTCAGATAATATGAATTATTGCTTCGATAATGGAAAATACTGTGTAGTGACAATTATTGAAACAACAGTAATATAAAATATCAATGCAGCAATTTATTGAATCAATAACATAAAATACTGAACAGTAATTACTGTAACAATTATTGAGTAGTGCCTTCTTACGTAAGAATCAATAATTGGTGCAATACCGTGTGCTATTGTGCAACAACGCGTATTACTGTGTTTCAACCACCGGGTATTCCAACAGTATTAACGGTAACAACTACGCCGTTATTTATAAACAACTTATACTTGTCGTTTTCTTCATCCAATCGCTTTCCGTTATGGGGCCCACAAAAGACTGCGCCGTCGTACGAATATTCCCCGACAGCAAGAATATTCCACGACCAAACGAATATTCCCCGACAACAATGAATATTTTATAACCACTTGCTTAGTCTAAATATTTGCGCATTTTACCCATAACTTTCCACATTAATCAAATCAACCCTTACTATTTTAAAATAATAAATAAAGGAAATTCCTTTTTATTTAAAAAAATTTCGGGGTCTTACACTGTTAAAGTGGGCAAATGAGTGGTTTTACTTGAGAAATTTGGGTGAAAAGCGGTATTCACTCCCTCCAGGTGATATGGGTTGGCCTTTTATTGGGAATATGTTGTCTTTCCTCAAAGCTTACAAATATGGTGACCCTGATTCCTTCATCTCCAATCTTCATACTAAGTATGTCTCTATATTTCTCTAGCTTCCATCAGTTAATATACTTTATCTGCCCCCCAAAACATCAATTTTGACTTTTTTTGAAGTTAATCTGAATACATTTTTAAATTTAAAAGTAATATAAATGTGATAATTTTTTGATAATGCATTATGAAATTAATTTGCAGACTTATCAAAAAAATGTATTCCTAATTATAAGATTAATTATTTTCAAAAGTTAATGATAAAACGAATCTTATATTCACATAATCCAAATACCTGCATGTCTCATCTTGTCCGTCCAATCCTATGCAATGATGTCAACATAAACCTTATTATATCCCCTTACAAACTTAACTATAAATAAGTAAATAACTTGTATTTGTCAACAATACATGAGATGAGATAGATGATGATATAGAAGATTTGGAATCTATTTCAAAATCGAGTACAATTTAATTGATCATCAACCTTTTTTTGTTCTGCATATGATCACATAATATTAATAGAATGTGTTGAGTCATGATATTTCTCCTATTGGACCGAATAGATTGGGCCTACTTATTCTGATTGATCCATTAAGTCTTCATTAATGGTTGATGACATAACTGAGCCTAGTCTTCATATCATTTCTGTTTAACCCTGTAAGATCGGGTCGGGTCGTTGAGTTAACCCATTGGATCATTTAATAGCACTACTACAAAACAGTAAATAGACAACGCGGAAAAAACGTTGTGGTTTCAGTCAGAAAAACGTCGTGGTTAAGGGTGTTGTCTATTTGACATCCTTACACAACGTTTTTAAAACGTTGTGGTTAAGCACAATACACAACGTTTTTTTAGGAAAAAACGTTGTAGATTTGTTTTCCAAAAATTAGCAGATGCTTAAAAACGTTGTAGAATGTATGATTTCACAACGTTTTCTGGATAAAAACGTTGTAGTTTAATATATCAGACAACGTTTTTAACCAATTTATACAACATTTTAAAAACGTTGTAGATAAAGAAAAAAAAAGAAAAAAAATTGTGGTTCACCTATATTACCAATGCACCTGCAATATGCTAATAACATGATATATAGCTAAAAGGTCTAAATTATCATTTAAATCTAAAACCAAAATGTATCAACCATTTAAAATACATCCCAATAATATCATTCATTTACAGTTTCAAATATCTCAAGCATTGATTATGAAACAACATGAATTAAAAAATACAAGTGAAACTAAATTTCTTTCAAAGACAATGAGACTGAACTTGCAAATGGTTCCCAGATTTTGTTGGTTGCTTTTTCTATTGCAGGTATCCTGGAAGGAAATAAAATATGAGGATAAGAGAGGGACAAAATCACAATACAAACAAATAATAGTAGACCATAATTGTTAGATAGTTGCATTTAAAATCTTGTTAACAGAAGTTAGACATGATATACCTGGCACAAGAGTATCCTCAATAAGTGAGTGAGTCTCTATCCAATACAGTGTCCCTCATTTGTGTTTCTGTAACACAAAAAGGCTATTGGCAGGGTTCCTGTAATAATCGAGACAGAACACTAGTAAAATTTCAATATCATTTTGCAACAAATTCATAAAGGCATCCAATAAATCAGTCCTCTAAATGTATGTGTAAAGTACCAGTAATTGTACTTGTCTCCCTTTCGACTATAGAGTGGAACTGCTCGGATACCCCTTCTCAGTTCTGATACAGGCAGGCAAGTCTGGCCTCCAAAGTCATCCTTTTCGGACATGTCATACTCGTGAACTTCAATTCGAAGAAGAGCCAGTTCTGGGACTGTTAATGGGAACTCAAACGATTCATTCCAATTTGGTATCCAGTTGTCCTCAAGTATCTTCGTTTTCTTCATTACAGAATCAACAGGGACACCAGCAATTCCAATCTACACAACAACTTATATACATGTTTTACTTGCACTCTTAATAGAATCAGAACTTTATATATATACATGTAATTACTGAAACACATGGTAGAGAAAAAATTTAGTTGTCTTGAAGATAAAACAAAAACAAATCGTTTCTGCAATGGCTAAATATGGTTCATATACGTACATCTATGGAAAGATCTTGCTTATACATATATCACTTCATCAAATTGTTTTGTTCGCCAATTTATTGTGAAATTATATTGTTCAGTAATAACTGAAGTTCTTAGGTCAATATCTTACAGCAACAATATCGACATTCAAACTTTTATGCAAAGAAGATTGAATCATGATATCATCTAATAGTCCCTTTATCCTCAAGTCCTGAGCTTTATATTTGCAGCCAAACCCTTGTATAGCAGCTCATAAATTTTGCTATGAACTCTGGTATTGAACTCAAAACACATGTTAGTAAATATAGGGAGAAGGAACTAGATACAATTTATGTTTTTTAATCCATAAAGATTCAAGTAGATCATAGTGTGGCCTAAATTTATTGTATGGAGAATGGAGTAATTAAACATGTATGAATAGAAGTTCACATTTTATTCATGAACAAGAGTTCTTTCCCTCACATATGGTAGAATCTGTGGCTAATTTCTAGGGAAATACAACTGCCTTCTCAAATTAAATTCCATCCGAACGACCTCCTGGTCTGATAACACTGTAGATCATATTTGATATACTAGTTAGGTTTTATGCAGCAGTTTAGCAAATTAAAGTTAGGGTTGACGATTAGTTGCCATGATTTTAGTTGTATAGGAAGAATATGGATGTTCTTTCTATCACAAGACTGGTGATATATATCCTGAACATGACCAGATAATACTAAAACCTAATCTAATAAATCGCAGTATTCAATTAACCGTAACAAAATATTGATTTTCATTTAGACAAAAAGCCTATAGGGTATTGCCTTAATGTTATCTGGCCTCTTTCAAGTAAGAAGCTTTCAAGGATATGTTTTTGTCTAATCAATGTGAAGAACTATCCATTTTCACAAAGGTGATAGGCAGGAACGCACAATCCATTAGCCTAATGTGTTTTGAGCAAAAGGATTTAATATCATATATGATGCAAGTCGGGTTTTAGATCAATATCATTGGTTTATCGTGGCAGAGAACAAATTAGTAAGTATAAGCACATTACCTTCAATCCTCATAAAATGCTGAACATTCTTTCTCACTGGATCGTTCAGTCTTTCATTCATTTCCTCGGTTCGGTTGCATGGGAACGCAAAACGATCCTCACTATCATCTTCCCTCTGGTTAGGGAAAAACAATATAGGTTAACTTACAATTCTGCATTCTGCAACAGATCAAAGAAATATAACTAGGCTAGTTGATCTACTAGAGGCTCATACATTGTATTCCTTGTATAAATTGACCATATTAATGTGCAATGACTCATCCAAGAGTTTCTTTAGTTCTACTACTAAACTCTGCATGTAAATAGCATTGATTAGTAAAATTCATCAACTTTCTAAAAGCTACATATAGAACTACGAAGCGCTTACTTTGAATATGAACACAGGAGATACGTTGTGATCGAAGAGCTTTTGGAGTTCCCTTCGGGTATTAAATAGCCTGTAGGCGATAGTAAGATTATTTCGTGTTAGATTTGAGGTTTGTGTTAGATTTCTTGTTTGAGTAACTTACTGTTTTGGGCTTTGCTCTTTTACTATATCTTTCGCAATTTTAACAATAACATCTTCCCACCCTGTCATGATCAGTTGATCCTCCTCCAACTGAGAACTGCATTTACTGTTAGGAACACCGTATATATAGGTAAGAGGAAGTAAATATTAGGAAAAATCTATATTCTGACGCATGATATACTTGTAAACAACATATGGTTGATTGAATATGTATTACTTAAATCTCCAGGTTGCCTCGAATGAACGTATGGCTTGTCGTAGATTATTCTTGGAGTTGTCTGCTATTTTCTTAGATTATTCTTGGCTTGTCGTAGATTATAGTTATTCTCAGAAAGGAGCTTGTTGATAAATTAGTCATGGAAGCCCTGTAGCGACCAACCTTCTACAAGAGGTCCTATGACTATGGTGGAACATATATGGGTATAAAAACATACATCAATAATGTGTTCAAGGCAAAAGATTCTTAATAGATCCTTACCCTTACATAGAAATCTGGAGGGGAATATGCATCAAAATGTGTGTGCCGGAAGTCAAAATACCAACCTTCACCCATATATACAGTTACCTACATAGTAGCAAGAACTCGAGTACTCAGTCATGAGGAAATAAGTTATGCATATATACAAAGAATTAGGACTTCAATATGGAGAAAGATATTTTCTCCGTATAAAGGGTAACTCTTCACTCACCTTCAAAGTCGTCTTGACTGGTAGCTTAGTTTTAGGATCAAAGACCTCATTATGTGGACCAACCTTCAACAAGCAATCCGGTTTTTTAACATAACCACAACCACCATTGGCCCTGAACATTCCTTGCATCAGCCAGAGTGATCTTCCATAGCCCTGTCAAAAAGAATTTTGTTTTGTGGTAAATAATGTTGATGAAATCATGAAATATCATTACATCATTTCTGATTGGTGCAACAGTTATCTGACTAGTGACTTGTCATAAACCTTAGGGTGGGTGATACGACAGAAGCCGTTACTAAAGAACCTTAATGTCATTGATTATAGTCCCCAGAATTGGGATCAAACTAACCAATTTGAAGAAAGGAAAACAACACCACATACAATGCAAATTTAACATATTCTCTAGTCATTGCTTCAAACAAATTTCCTTGAATCAGTTGCCAAATAAATTTCTAACCATTGTTGATCAGGACAAGCACAGGGTACTTCAATAAATTTAGCTCTGAAGTTACCTTTTATATAAGAGCAAGCAATATATAAATTTAGCGTAGGGAACTGTAGTCAATTACGATAAGTCAAACTAGAACCACCTGGCCTTCACCTGAAGAAGAAAGGGGAAAAGAGGAAAAACCCTTCCAATGATTTATAATAGATGTTACTTTAGCATATTTTTTTTTGTGAAATAACTGATGCTTACTCATCATAAACAATGCCCTAGTATCCCCTTAACTGATGCCTCATCTAGGGTTGTTCCGCTGCCGCTGACACTTTTTGGATCCGGCGCCATAGTAAATCGAGTACAAGCTGAAACCCTAGAATCAAAGAGTAAAAGAACTGAGAGACGAAATATTTATCAATCAACAGAAAGAAGAGATCGTCGGATTTGATCTCCGTATGATGAAAGACAAATGGTGCCGCCTCCATCATTGTCGTACTTTTTTGAGCGCCTCTCTTTCCCTTTCTCTGTCCCTCTTCGTCATCTTCTTCTTCAGGATCTTCTTCCTCCGCTTGACGCGCTGCTTCGGCTTTGGATTGCAGGTCTGCGAGGTAGGATTCGATAACTTTCTTGACGAATTACTTGCGCTCCGGAGGGGAGAGGTCGAGCCCTAGATTAACTTCCAGAAAGGAAAAAAGAAGTCGAGCACTAGTTTAAGTTTTTATTTAATCGCCTTTTTTTTTGCTCCGTGTTTTTCCTTATACACAACGTTTTAAAAAATACGTTATCTAATTAAAATAAAAAAAATACTTTTTTAAATAGATAACGTTTTTTCATATATATCTACAACGTTTTTTTTAAAAACGTTGTAAAAATAAATACCACAACGTTTTTATAAAAAACGTTGTCTATTAAGCGTTGTCTATTAGGTACTTTGTACTGGTGTATCTATTACTTTGACTTGTAATGATAAAAAAATATGACAGTTGACTAAGGCACCTGCCATGCATTAATGTGGATGGGATTATAGCCGGCCGGTGATATAAACAGTGGCAAAAAGTAGTGAGTAGACTACAGGCAGACGGCAGGATCCATCAGATCACGGGGGCTGCGTCAGAGGTAGTGGGTAGCACAGTAAACCAGGCAAGAGAGTATAATCTATCAACCAAGTCTTTACAATGAGGTACGTGAACATAAAAACACACAACTGAACTATTATCTCTCTCAATACACTAGACATTACATTCCTCCATTGTTAACCTTGTGAACACGCGTACTTACTCTCACGCCTGAGCTATCCCCCGGCGGTCCGGCCGTCAAGCTTGTGGTGTTTATCGTGTATACTGTGCAGGATCAGAGCGTCTTACGTGATTGGGACGTTGGAGAAGATCTTGGCGTTAACAGAATGCATTCTGAGGAAAATTATTAAAAGTTTGGTCATGCTCAGATATACAAGTCCTTCATGATTGGGAACCCTAGCATTATCCTCATAACTCCAGAAGGATGCAGATAAGTCTTGATGGATGAAGAAAAGTTTGGTCCCGGTTGGCCTGCATTGGTGAAAAAAATATTTGGGAAAAGAGGTCTTAATGGCATTTCAAATGAAGAACACAGGCGCCAACGTCGCTTAACAGTAGCTTCAATGACAGGTCATGAAGTCATGTCTATATATTTGAAGTACATCAAAGACATATTTTTAACTAGTTTGAAATAATTATCCGATATAGAGGAACGACCAAACGAGTTATTAACTGAAATGAGGAAGATTGCCTTCAAGATTATCATGTATATAATCTTTGGCACTGAGACTAGTCCAGTGTTGGAGGCCATTGAAGAGAATTATACTCTTCTTGGGCATGGACTAAAGGCCATGAGTATAAATCTACCGGGATTTGCTTTTCATAAAACACTCAAGGTTAGGTTTTTCTCCCCTTTATCATGGAATCAAATTTTCTTTCTCATTCTCACTCCATATATTGATATTATTTATTTAGTTAGAATATTAATTGTAGATAAATACATAAGAATTAGGAGACAGAATCGCAGAACACATGATATTGTGACAACAGATGAGACAGAGAATGGGACAATTAACATAATTAGACTCCTTTAGGATGCATCACTTTTCTTATCTATAGTCTATTTAGATTTCACATTTATGCACCCGTGTCAGCAATAAAATTAAAAAATTGATATTTTCACATAAAAATGATATTTCCACAAAAGACTTTGTTGTCAAAAATAGTAAATAGGCCACACATCTATGTGTGAGAGAAACCTTTGTGATAATATTAAATTTATGTATGAAAATATCAATTTCCTTAAGTTATGATTTGACCCTTATTCTTCAACATCTGTATATTCAACTAAACAACACTATTTATCCAATACTAGTTGGAGTAGGCTAAATCATTTTTCCTCAACATGCTTGAGGAACATGTTTAAGGAAATTACTGATGGTTTAATTTGTGTTTTGTCGTGCTATGCTGACAGGCTCATAAAGAGTTGGTAAAAGTCTTTCGAACTCTTGTAGTTGAAAGGAGGGCGATGTTAAAGACTGATCAATCAAAACCAAAGAAATTTATTATATAACCCTGAATTTTATGAAATGAAAGTATTCAATTTTTTTATAATTATTATTCTATTTAGTAAATGGTTAAATTGATAAAAATGTTAAAGTTAAGGGTGATATGTGAAAATATTTAAAAGTAAGCAAGTTGTCATAAAATAATCGGTGATAAAATAACAGTAATACGTGTGGTTGCACAGTAGCACACGGTATTGTATAGTATCTCTGATTATTGATGCTTACGTAAGAAGTCACTCAGTTATACTCAATTATTGCAACAGTAGTTGTTGCATAGTATCTCACGTTATTAATTCAATTATTGTCACAATATTTTATATTATTAAATCAATAATTGAGACGACAAAGTTATTCATATTATTATTTACATTATTGACGATATCTAGAAAGTTCTGTCGACGAAAGAGGTTTGGTTACCTAATTGCGCGCCAAAGGAGAAATCTTTATCGGAAAGCCCCATCTTTATTGGGAATGATCTGGTTGTTAATATTATGAGTTATAATATTAATTAGGAATGTTATTAAAAAAATTGAATTTGAGTTCGGAGTTGAATTTGGAGATGCAAACGAGATATTTGAGTGTAGGATGATGAAATTAGTATAAATAGACTATAAACAAAAAATTTATCGAGGTTAACTTTTTGGTTAAAAAGTTAACATTTGACTTTCTTGAAAAAAGTCAAACTTCAAAAATTCAAAGATGAAATTGTTGGTAAAAATATTTCCATTGTGTTGAAATTATTAGTGTTAGTGGAAATCGACATTTATTTCGATAATAGTTGATTTCTGGATGTTAAATTGACCAAACGGATAATTAATCGGATAAATGAGAAATTAATTGCTATTAGTTCACATGCAAATAAACCATTTGTTCACATGCATGTACTATTATGAGAGGTTATGCAAGATTGAAAATACTTTAATGACTAAATTAAAAATAGAGGCAAAGATGAAGGTACTAAACTGTAATAATTCGAGCCCCTGAACGTGCAATTATCAAAACTATATTTTCCTATAAATAGAAGCTCATTTCTTCTTTCATTCTCACCAATTCACTAAGACTCATAAGAGCAACTATAGAGAGAGAAACTATAGAGATGAAGAAGAAAAGTATTCTGCTACTTCACTATTGCAGTATCCAGTCTTCTATTAAGATAAGGGGTGTTATTTCAATTCATATGGTACTATTCATTCAGTACTATTCATTCATATAGTACTATTCATTTAGTATTATTAATTCATACAGTACTATTCATGAATATTATTCATATGTACGGTACTATTCATTCATACAGTACTATTCATGGATACTATTCATATATACGGTATTATTCATGGAGTACTATTCATGTGAACTATTTATAAATACGGTACTATTCATAAATACGGTACTATTCATAAAGTACTACTATTCACGAAATACTATTCATGAAGTAATATTCACGGGGTACTATTTACGAAGTACTATTCATGGGGTACTATTCACGAAGTACTATTCACGGGATACTATTCACGATGAAAAAAATAATTTTTTCTGGCCAAATTATTTTTGATATGTAAATATTATTCTTAAATTTTACTGCACAAGGTAGTATCATGTTGATAATTTGGACATTTTTTAAACTCTTGATAAATTAAAAATCTTTAATATTTATCATTGATTTCTTTTGATTGATGCTTATATCATTGTCATTGTGACGCCCCCAAATCCGGGTATCTTCCAACCCAACATATGGTGCTACACGGTGCTACCGTTCACACATGCAATCAATTGAAATACCTTCAAAGAGTGAATATGTCTTATATATATATATTACAAAATAATATTTCCCCTCCCAAGTTCTTGGTAGCCATTACATATGTTCTTTGTCAAAGTATCAAATAAATATAAATTTATACTATGCTATTACAAAGAAAACTTATTTGTGTGCCTTAGCCTTTCCTTTATCCTTACTGGATCCCTCGGTCCGTTCAGTCTTAGCTGCATTCATATGGTTTAAGCAAGGGTGAACATAACTAGATCAGCAAGTATAACAATTTCATTTGAGCAATATGTTTGAATCATATGAATATATATCTTCTATAACTGAATCAATAGTTAAGAAGTACTATAGATAATTCAAAATAGCACTTCTCATTTCTTTAAAATATTTAACAAAGAATAACATTCGTTAAAGATTAATTTTGGCTCCAAGACCTTGAGCATTTCATTCTTTCTTTGAAAAGGACAACCCGACACCAAGTTTGTAAGTCCGATATTTCTTACGAGTACGTCTAGGTGATCAGCCTATAGTAATTTATGTTGTACAACACTAATTCATTAAACGTATCTATGTTTAAGTTTTAACAACCTCACGTGCCTGTCGATTGATGACAAAACATTTTTTTATTCATACTCAGTCTTTCTTTGAAATCCACACCAAAACAGTTGGCGTAAGATAGCAACATTGATAATATTTTGATAGATTATAAGAAAATCCACAAATCACATTAAATCTAGATGAAGGAATTAGCTTTGACTTCTTTATAAATCAATTCATGCGTGAGATACATGAATCATAAAGCTTATCCAAAAGGAACATAGACAAGGGTTTAGAACACTTGTCTTCAACGTCTTTTACAGTTAATTCACTTCTCTTTTGTGTCTTTATAGATTCTACAATACATGATTACATAGTATGCCACATAGGTCAAAATGATTATTACATATTGACATTAACTTATCTTCTCCTTCTTCTCGGTCTAATCATTCATAAAATTAACTAACATTCATTAGTTTAGTTAATGTTCGTTACGGTTTATCGTATTACTTTATGTTTCATTTGAGTAACCTTTCATTATCTTTTAATTATTAAACTTAAGGTTTTAATCATCTTTACTGATGTTACTTTGAGCTAATTAAGGTAATAATTCACCTTTAATCAACTTCCCTTCCTTTCTATTCACTAATATTCTTCATTGTCTCTTATCTAGTACTGGTATTGTGGCGCCAGTCTTTTAATTAAGTATGTTCTGCGCTACGACGCGATTTAAAAATGTCTTGGATTCGGTTACGGCGCTGCGGCGCCGTACCCTTCAGTATATGTCACGTTGCGGTGCGACTTGGCAGTGTATGGGATTCGGTTACGATGCTTTGGCGCCATCTTTATAAGCTTGGGCGGCGCTACGGCGCCGACCCTGAGCCTTTGAATTTTTTTTAAGTTTTCCACCTTCAATCCTTTTCGAGCTCGTAACTTAATCGTTATAAGTTGGAATTGGCTCGTTCAAAAGCCGTTATCTCACATATCTTGTATACTACGATTTCATTAGGATAACTTACCTTTTTGAATCCGTTAACACTAAATTCACCGTTTAATTTCCTTATTACGCATTCGTTAAACATTCCTGAACGTTCATAGCTCGTTTCTTCGTTTTAAGTCAGAATTCGACCATTCTTGAGTATGCAACTCTTGAATGCAAAGTTCTACTATACGCCATTGAAAACTTAGGTTTCTAAGTTAAATGGCGACTTTTGACTTAAATTTCGAGAATTTCACGATTTCAACGATTATTGTCTAATCTCGTATATTTCACCATAACTTCGTTACTTGAGATTTTTACTTCATTCAAAATGGATTCATTACATCTTTCACACATCTATCATCCTAACCAAACATATATCATCTAATCCTATACACGATGGTGTTAAACTTGTCCATCAACAACATATAATAATTTTTATATGATATTCATTAGTTCATAATTCTATGATTATGATTCCACTTGTAACATGGTTTATTAATGTTTAAGTCCACTAATAGCCATCCTTGTTACTGCTTATGATACATGCTCCACCAATATTCAATTCTCTATCAAACTATAAATGAAGAGATTAAGAATAATGGTCTAAGGATTCATTACCTTTGATGTTCTAACTTGATTCTTCTTCTTCTTGGATTAGTAAGACAACTCTCATTTTTCTCTCAATGATATTTGCTCTAAGGGTTGGTGAAAATTAATCTAAGCTCTCTATTTATAGACTTGGCCAAGTGAGGGCAAAATGGTCCACTGGTCCTACCTTTTTACTATTCCCACCTCCACAACCAAACTTCCAAAGGAAGCTATCCCACCTCCTTATTTTGCCAACCATGATTTACCCTGGGGGGGAGGCATATGGGTTGCCCCATGGGTTTTTCTCACCCGATGACCCATCGGGTCGATCTACGAGTCTGGTTCTTAGTTCGGGCTTAGGTTTAATTAACTTTAGGCTTGCATTACTTATCTTTTGGCTTTAACATAATTCATTTGGGCTTGCTAAATACACAAGCAAATCCTACTAGTCCATTACAAATGGTTTATGCTTTTAACATATAATTCTCGTATTCTTCTCCTATACTAGTTCGTATAACAATTCTCATATACGTTAGATTATCTTTCGTATATACTTGTACAATACTAGTTCGTATAACAATTCTCATATACGTTAGATTAACTTTCGTATATACTTGTACAATACTTCGTATCATACTCGTATTAATTACCTCATATAATAACTTTCTTATTATAAGATCAACATTTATTCAAATCTTTATTTTCCTTAACATTCTCGAACTTAGTACGCAGGCAAAAAACTGCGTTTGTCATAACTAAATTATTATTAAATAATTCATCTCTCCATATCATTCTATCATTATGTATTTCCCAGAACTTTAAAAATAATTCCCGAGTAAAAATGGATGAATAATGTTTTTTAGAGAATTTCTCGAAAAGCTTTTATTTTTGTCTTCGAAATTCAAACACCTTAATTCTATCATGTAGCTAGAATACTACGACATTATTCCACTTTTAGGTTATAGAATAACCTTCATTATGCTTACTCGTTTTAAATAACATATAATATAATTTTATTCATTATTTAATCAAATAAACTTATTTTACAATTAATCTGATTTTCTCGGTTGTTACATTCTCCCCCTGTTATAAGGATTCTGTCCCCAGAATCTCGCCATAATTTAATCAAACAATTGAGGGTAATTATTCTTCATCTTTTCTTCAAGTTCCCACATTGCTTCTTTGTCATCGTGGTTCCTCCATAACACCTTTACCGAAGGTATAACTTTATTCCTTAGAACTTGCTCTTTTCTATCAACGATTTGAATAGGCATTTCTTCATATGTCAAGTCTTTCTCAACATGAATAGGCTCATACTTTCTTATATGCTTATAATCTGGCTTATAAGGATGTAACACCGATATATGAAACACATTGTGTATAAGTTCCAAGCCTGAAGGTAATGCTACCATGTAAGCTACCTCTCCTACCCTTTTTAATATCTCGAAAGGTCCTATAAACCTTGGACTTAACTTTCCATTCTTCCCAAAGTGTATCTTTCCTTTCCAGGGAGATACCTTTAGAAATACATACGAGCCGACTTCAAACTCTCTTCTCATTCGATGAGGATCTGCATACTTTTTTGTCTGTCATTAGCTGGCACCAGTCGCATTCTTATCAACTTAACTATATCCGTTGTTTATTGTACAAATTCAGGTCCTAGCATTCGGTATTCTCTTACTTCATCCCAACACAATGGTGTTCTGCACATCCTTCAATATAAAGCTTCGTAAGGTGGCATGCCTATGGTTGCATGATAACTGTTGTTATACGCAAACTCTACTAGTGGAGGATGATCATCTCAATTACCTTTAAAATCTATAACGCAAGATCTGAACATATCTTCTAACGTTTGAATTGTTCTTTCGGTCTGTCCATCTGTTTGTGGATGATAAGATGTACTTAACTTCAACTGTGTTCCCATCTTCTCTTACAAACTTCTCCAAAATTTTGATGTGAATCGTGGATCACAATCTGACACTATCGAAACTGGTACCCCATGTCTTGAAATAATTTCCTTAACATAAAGTTTAGCTAGCTGATCTATGTTAAACTTGACTCTTATTAGCAAAAATTGAGCCGACTTCGTCAACCGGACCACTATTACCCAAATAACGTCGTACCCTTTCTGAGTAGTTGGAAGTCCCACCACAAAATTCATCGTGATATGCTCCCACTTCCATTCCGGAATCTCCAATGACTATAATAAGCCACTTGGTCGTTGATGTTCGGCCTTAACTTTTTGACAAGTTAAGCACCTACTTAATATTCTGTTATCTCCCTCTTCATGTTTAGCCACCAAAAACTCTGTCAAAGGTCTTGATACATCTTAGTACTACCAGGATGAATCGAATACCTTGAACTATGAGCCTCTTTTAATATCTCCTCCTTTAAATCTGTTTCACTTATAACCCAAATTCATTCTTCTAATCTTAATAGTCCCTCATTATGAAGACTATACTTTATTTCTTTTTCATTTACTAGCCGTTTCTTCATCTGGTCACACTCATCATTTCTGAGTTGTACCTCCTTAACTCTCTCTATAATGGTAGATCAAATCTTCGTTGTAAACAATTTTTGACCCGACTCACTCGGTAACTTCACCTCTAACTCCATTCTAGCCATCCCTATTATTAACTCAGTTTTAGCTGTTAACAAAGACAACTTTTCCCGACCCTTCCTATTTAAGGCGTCGGCTACTACATTGGCTTTTCCTGGGTGATACATGATATCACAGTAGTAATCCTTTATCAATTCCAGCCATCTTCTTTGTCTTATATTTAAGTCTTTTTGTGTGAAGATATATTTTAGACTCTTATGGTCCTTGTATATCTCATATTTCTCTCCATATAGGTAATGCATCCTGATCTTTAGGGAAAATACCACTGCTGCCAGTTTCAGATCATGAGTAGGATAAACTTTCTCATAATCCTTTAACTGTCGTGATGCATGCGCAATGACCTTGCCATGATGCATGAGCACATAACCAAGTCCTTTATGTGAAGCATCACTATAAACTACAAAATTCCCTTTGTCATCGGGTAAAGATAATATAGGTGCTTCACTCAACCTTTTCTTCAGTTCTTGAAAACTATTTTCACACTTCTCCGTCCATACATACTTCACTGTCTTCTTTATCAAATTAGTCAACGGAGTAGCTATATTAGAAAAATCTTGGATAAATCTTTGATAGTATCCCGCTAACCCTAAGAAACTTCGTACCTTAGTTGGCATTTTCAGTTGTTCCCAATTAATCACCACTTCTACCTTTGTTGGGTCTACTGAAATTTCATCTCTGTCAATAACGTGTCCCAAAAACTGCTAAATACTTATCTTTGGGCCTTAACATAATTCACTTGGGCTTGCTAAATACACAAGCAAATCCTACTAGTCCATTACAAATGGTTTATGCTTTTGACGTATAATCCTCGTATTATTCTCGTATACTAGTTTGTATAAGAATTCTCATATACGTTAGATTATCTTTCGTATATACTTGTACAATACTTTGTATCATACTCTTACTCATTATCTCGTATAATAACTTTCTTATTATACGATCAATATTTATTCAAATATTTACTTTCCTTAACATTCTCGAACTTAGTACGCAGGCAAAAAATTGTGTTTGTCATAACTGAATTATTATTAAATAATCCATCTCTCCTTATCATTCTATTATTACGTATTTCCCGAAAGTTTAAAAATAATTTCCGAGCAGAAATGGATGAATAGTGTTTTTCAAAAAATTTCTTGGAAAGCTGTTATTTTCGTCTTGAAAATTCAAACACCTTAATTCTATCATGTAGCCAAAATACTACGATATTATTCCACTTTTAGGTTATATAATAACCTTCATTACGCTTACTCGTTATAAATAACATATATTATAACTTTATTCATTATTTAATCAAATAAACTTATTTTACAATTAATCCGATTTTCTCGGTTGTTACAGTCATCATCCTCATGTTTATATTGTAACGAAACTCATCTTTGGTCCATAGTGCATAGATGGACTATTGATTATTAGTTTTTACAGTTGTATATCTTTAGCTTCTGTGCAAAGATGGACTGTTGATTATTGGTTTTATAGTTGTATATCTTTGGCTTACGTGTAAAGATGGACAATTATTGGTTTTACAGTTGTATATCTTTTGCTTACGTGCAAAGACGAACTGTTAATTGATAACTTTGGCCCATAGTTCAAAGATAGACAGGTGTATGACATGATCATGACCACTGGTGATACTAACAAATATCCTTGACCCTTAGTGCATAGATAATTCGATGATGTGATTGGCAGGATCATGATCATTAGTTAACAGTTGAATGTCTTTGGCCGTAATGCACTGACAAACAATTGATTGGTATGATCATGACCATTGGTTTTATAGTTGAATATCTTTGGCCCGTAGTGCAAAGATAGACAACTGATTGGTATGATCATTATTATTATATTTAAATATCTTTAGTCTTTGGGGTAAGGATATTGAGTAAATGTTTTATTAAGCCTTTATGACAAGGAGAAACTGTTGATTTACATGATTATACATATGAATTATGAACTTAACTATAATCTTTAGTGGTTCAGGTGAAGACATGTGATAAAAGTTCTCTTTGTCTTGGGTACAACAAAGAATTGTTGATGATTATTATAGGAATGAAATATAAACGACGGACTTTTAATTTGGAGGAGATAGTAGACATTACGTGATGCCCCCAAAATAGGTATACATCATCCATTCTGAGTCGTCAAATACATGGTACAGAAATAACTATAACTTTATTAATACAATTGTCGTGAAAAATACGACAACACATAAACTATGAGTTTAAATACAAATATTGTCTTCTAGACAATATCCACACTCAGCTAAAGTCCTCATTACAATTATTGATACACTATTTTACAAAAATAGTGAGGATTGCTAAGACAACTGTCTAAGAACATCACTCTATACCCCGACTGGTTCCTGCTATATTCTCGCTTCTTGAGAAGAAAAATAGAACAAAAAGGAAAAGGGTGAGCTCAACTAGCCCAGTAAAGAATATTATGACTAAGATAATATACAACAAATTATCCTTAGTCTTCAACAGGAAAAAATCTAATAGAATATAATAGACAACAAGTTTTAGATCAACAACTGTAGCAAAAACAATAATTCATTAGAAGAGTTAAGTAGAGAATGAAATCTACTATCATCTATGAATTTAAAGTCCATCATCAATATTTTATCCCTGTAACGTCAATCAATATACATCTTGCATTAAATATTCATCTTTGTACTCCGGGCCAAAGATATTCATTTGTATCACCAGTTGGACATGTTCATCTCAACACATGTTCATCTTTGCACTACGGGCCAAAGATATTCATCAGGTAATCATTCATCTTTGCACTACAGGCCAAAGATATTCATCAAGTATCACCATTAAAGACTGAGGATGATGAAAAATATTTTAGAGAACGAATCCAGTAAGATAAAAGGACAAAGATTAGAGATTCGTACTTTAGATAATTCAAGTTTAAAAATACTCCATAATAAACCATAATTGAGTAAAGTTCAAGAATAAAGATCAAAATATGGATACAATCAAAGATAGTAAATATAATAGACATTTGGGACAAAGAAGAGAAAATTTCAATTTTTAGGTGAATAATGCCGTATTTGTGAATAATGTCATATACGTGAATATTGTCATATACGTGAATAGTAATCTTGACACAAAAATATAGAAATTTCACAATAAAATTCATATCAATATTTCAGCATACTGATATTGAAGAAAATAATATCATTTACAAAAAAATAACATCCTTTACCTCAAAAGAACATTATTTCTAACTGAATATCAGATGTAATGTTTGAAGGAAACTTGTGCTGAATAACAACTCTCAAAGTATCTAAATACTCACAAAATACGCTCGATAATATATATAGAGAGAAAACTTGTTTTTGGTGTGATTTTCAATTCTAACTAAGCACCCTATTTATAGGAAAATGCTAGAACGCCAAAAGAGACTAAATTAATAAAATATTATTATTATTTTTTCTTCATTCTACTCATGCTAACCATCCAAGACCAGCATGCCATTTCTGAAATTTTTTTGCAGCCCACATGTTTTAAAAAACAAAAGTGGGTCCCACCCATAATTTTAATAAAAATATTAAATTTCCAAAACTTCAACAATTCACAATAAATAGACCTTTTATCAGATAAATTGGAATTTTATGTCCATTCCATAAGAAATCGAATTCTCTACAACTTTACAGAAGAAAGTTTTTCCAAATTCCAAACAGAAAATGTCCAAAATTCACATACGGATGATTTTTAATACATCCATTCCGACAAAATACTGATAAAACACCTCAACATTAATTCCTTCAATTATATCCACATAAAAATAAATATTTCCTTCATTTATACCCACATAAAATAAATATTTCCTTATCATATAAATCAATAAATAATTATTCACAAATAATATTACAGAATCACAATAATGATAACTAGGCCGTTCCCAGGAAATAAGGGGCTTTCCGATAAGGATTTCTCCTTACTGGCGCGCAATTAGGTGAACAAACATCTCCTTGACAGAACTTTCTAGACATTGCCAATAATGCTATCGAATAATATTATTCAAATAATATGAATTATTGATCTGATAATGGAAAATACTGTGTAGTGACAATTATTAAAATAACAATAATATAAAATATCAACGCAGCAATTATTGAACCAATAAAATAAAATATTAAACAGTAATTACTGTAATAATTATTGAGTAGTGCCTTCTTACGTAAAAATCAATAATTCAAAAATACAGTGTAATACCGTGTGCTACTGTGCAACCACGTGTATTACTGTATTTTAACTACCAAGTAATCCAACAGTGTTAACGGTAACAATTACGCCGTTATTTATAAAAACTCAAACTTGTCATTTTCATCATCCGATAATTATTCTGTTATGGGGCCCACAAATGGCTGCGCCGTCGTACGAATATTTTCCGACAACAAGAATATTCCACGACCAAACAAATATTCTCCGACAAAAAGAATATTTTATAACCACTAGCTTATTTTATAAAATTTACATATTTCACCCATAACCAAAGCATTATATTAAATTAACTCCTTATTATTTCAAGATAATGAATAAAGAAAATTTTATTTTATTTATAATAAGTGGGGGTCTTACAATCTCCCCTCCTTATGAAATTTCATCCTCGAAATTGACGTACGTACCTGGTGTTTCAAAAATGTGAGGGTACCTCACTTTCATTTCTGATTCCAACTCCCAAGTCATTTCCTCCATAACATGGTTCCTCCACAAAATCTTGACTTGTGGTATAATCTTTGTTCATAGGACATGCTCTTTCCTATCCAAGATTTTGACAGGTACCTCTTCGTACGTTAAATTTTCGGCTATCTCATCTGGTTCTAACATAATAATGTGGTTTGGGTCTTTCACATATTTACGAAGCATAGATATATGAAAAACATTATAAACACGAGACATGCTTGGAGGTAATGTGAGTCTATAGGCCTCATTTTCTATTCGGTCAAGAATCTCAAATGGACCAACAAATCGTTGATTGAACTTTCCTCTTTTCCCAAATCTTGTAACTCCCTTCCATGGAGCAATACGTAACAGTACATGATCTCCAATAATAAATTCCACGTCATTTCGATGAAGATCAACATAACTCTTTTGTCGATCTTGTGAGGTCTTTATACGTTGCCGGATTATTTGAATCTTTTCTATTGTCATGTGTACTAATTTTGGTCCCAACAACGTTGCTTCACCCACCTCATCCCAACATACTGGAGAGTGACATTTTCGTCCATACAATGCCTCGAATGGAGACATGCCTATACTTTCTTGATAACTGTTGTAGGAGAATTCCACTAATGGCAAGTAATTATCCCAACTTCCTTTAAAATCTAGGACACAGAGTCTTAATAGATCTTCAAGAGTTTGAATAGTCCTTTCTGATTGTCCATCTGTTTGAGGATGGTATGTCGAACTAAATCGTAAATTCGTGCCCATAGCTTTCTGCAAGCTAACCCAAAATCATGAAGTGAACCTTGGGTCACGATCCAAAACTATGGATATTGGCAAGCCATGCAATCATACAATCTCATTTACGTACATACGAGCAAGACGTTCAAGGGGATAAGTTTCAAAAAATGTTCAACGACAAGTACTTTCCCAAAAGTATTCGTCACATGAAGGAGGTAGATTTCATCAAGCTAGAGCAAAATAATATGATCGTGTCGCAGTATGAAGCTAAGTTTTCCAAGTTTTCCCGGTTTACGTCCCACTTCATTGATAATGAGGTGAGAATGACGCAGATGTTTCTAAGAGGTTTGAAACCCGAGATACGTCAATACCTCATTTCTCACAAACTTTGTTTATATTCAGATATTGTGAATAGGGCTCAGTTATTGGAGCGCGATAATGAGCCAGCCCAAGCAAAAGATAATGACCAACAACACGATAATAATCGTATCGGTGGCAATGATCATCGAAACAATGATAACCATCGTGGAGGAAATTATCATGCCAAAAATGGTAACCACTTCAGTGGTAATAATGACCAAGATAATAGAAGAAATGATTCAAATAAAAATTCAAAAAGAGAAGATTTAACGATGATGGGAAGACATTGGTAGCAGTACCAGCGCCAACAATAAATTCTAGGGGAGGAGAACGACCGCCAGTTAGATGCTACAGATGCGAAGAGGAGGGACACATAAGTCTAAACTATTAACAACCTTCCAAGGTATGTTTTAGTTGTGGAAAAGATGATCACATAGCTAAATTTTGTCCTGTAGCGAAATCAAATCCAGCTGGGACGGTGGCACCAAAGGCGGATACGGCCAAACAAAGTTAGTGGTTTCAGGAAGAGCATTTTTTATGACTTCTCAAAAAGCGAGTAACCCAAACGAAGTTATCAAGGGTTAGTTAATCATAAACTCTAGCAAAGTCTATACCTTATTTGTTACCGGTTCTACCCATTCTTTTATTTCTCTTACTTACACTAAACGTTTAAATTTAACTTCGGAGAAATTAGACTTTGACTTATCTGTTGAAACCCCGTTAAGAGAAACCTTCATTACATGTGTTATCCAAGTCTTAGATGAGAGTCAAAGTTTTTAAATGATATTTCTATCATTAATAAATTTCTTGACGTATTCTCTAAAGACTTCCTGGCCTACCCCAGAGCGTGTGTGACCCCACCAAAATAGGTATATATCACCCATTCTGAGTCGCCAAATACATGGTACAAAATACAAATATAAACTTAAATATACAGCATGAGCTGTGAGTTTTAATACAAATATTGTCTTCTAGACAGTATTCAAACTCAAAATAAGTCCTCAATATATTTATTATCACACTGTTTCACAAAATAGTGAGAACTACTAATGCAAACATCTGGATCGTCACTCTGTTCCCCGACTAGTCCCAACTATATTCTTATTTCATGAAGAGAACAATGTAAGCAAAGGGGTGAGCTCAACTATCCCAGTAAGAAATATTATGACTAAGATAATGCATAATAAATTATCGTTAGCCTTCAACAATGTGAAACTGATAAAATATAATAAATATCAAGTTTAACTGCAGTGGAACAAGTAATCCATTAGAAGAGTCAAGTAGAGCATTATATCTACTATCTTCTATGATTTAAAAAGTTTATCACCAATTTTATCGCTGAGACTTAGCTTAATAAATAATCCACATCACTGAATTATCCATGTACTACGGGCCAATGATATTCATTATTATCACAACTAGTCATGTTCATCTCAACAACTATCCATCAATACACTACGGGCCAATGAGGACTTTTACCACATCATTTATAATATTACAGGTCATGATTATACCAAATGATTCCTAGTCATTACCATACCAATCAACATTCTATCTATGCACTACGGGCCAAAAATGACTTTCATAACCATATAAACATGAAGATGATGACAATGATATAAGAATTCAATAAAGTCCAAATTGTCAACATGATATTACTTTAGGGAGTAAAATTCAAGAATAATATCATATCAAAAATGATTTGGACATAAAAGAAATCAATTTTAGTCATGAATAGTACCCCGGTATGAAAAGGTTAAAACTTATCAAGACTGCTCAGAATAATATTTCCATGATAAGATACTGGATGAAGAGCAAATATCAAAGAATTTCTGATCATTTCAGGAATTATAGAAGCATTACTTACCAAAATAAGTTTAGATTTAGGAATCTGAAATGAACAATATACGAAACTAAAAATGGATTGTCAACTGTCATGTGGTAATGTTGGTCATTTTACCGATCAATATATGTGTGCAAGTATACACAGTCAACAAGTAATAAAGAGTAAGTAAAGTATCGTTCCCACGGAGAATTAAATAATAAAATTTTCCAAGCACTAGCCCATAACCATTTCAGTCTTATTTAAATGAATGAAATTATATTTTATATTTAAACTATGAAATTAAGTAAACCTAACTATTCCTAGAGTGAGATTAGATAATGAAGACCTGAGATCACAATTTCATCTATTGACTCATTCAAATCCATACGTTTCATGTTAAGCCAAATTAATTGTACCGGTTTGTTAGTCAAGAACACGAAAGTAAAGTATAGCCATCTCTCCACATACTATACCCATATCACATATAATCCACAGTTGATAGAATACACATGAACACCCACATTACCTAAACCACTATATGTCTATGTGATTTACAAATAATTAGGATTTCAACACACGTTCTTAATTGACTATGAATGGTGTCTTGATATATGTCTATCCGAAACACAAAGCATACATCATATCAGAATATAAAATATACAATCAAAAGCTATTAAGATCAGATCCAAAAACATACTTCATCTCTCAAGTCCATATGTATTATCGTAGTAATTGATGGCCAATCAACTAAGCAAGCAAGCATGAATCTTAATAGATAAACCCATAGAAATTAATAAAGCTAACAATGAAATATATCTGATTAAACTAATCCATAGACTCCACTGCAATCTCAGAATAGAATTTAAATCATAATTGAATTAATGCTATCATCCACATATTAAAAACACATCATGAGATACAATTACGAATCAAAGAGAGAAAAAGAATAGAGAATTGTAATATGTTCTCATGATCCAAGATTGAATCTCCAATGCTTCCCAATTGCTTTCAGTCTACACACTAATCAATCTAGGAAGCATCTACACTAATCTACTCTACTCTATAATTGAAAACCCAAGAGAGAAAGCAACAATAGTTCCTTCTCCCCCCCACGGGATAGGATCATTATCATATTGCTCATAGTTCTAATATATTAAGAATCCTAGTCATCACATTCCTCTCCCAACAATCAGCTTGTTAGATTGAGCAATTAAAAGTCAACTCTAAATCACGTCTGGCGCAGCTGCGCTATGAATAGCTGGGAATGGGGCGCAGCTGCGCTGTGCTAGGGCTGGGAAGTCTCTGTCTGTTTGGTGCAGCTGCGCCGTGTCATAGGCCAAGTTGGGTGTAGCTGCGCCGTGCATCAGCTAGGCCTGGCTGTTCTACTTGATCTGCTGCAACCTTCTGCTACCTTTTAGACCCCAAGTACTGTACTCCAAGACATCATTCCAAGATTTGGCAGCATGCTTAACTCCATTTTCTTTCCATCATCAATCCATCATAGCTTTGAACATGACTTGGCTCAACTAACACTAAGGAGGTTTCCAATACTAAAACTACAAAACAAAGCACAAAGACATAAAATTCTATACAATAACATGAGATTAAGCACAAATATAAGTCAGTTAATATCCAAATAAGTGGTTATAAAACCACTTATCAAAAACCCCCAAACTTATACTGTTGTTTTCCCTCAAGCAACCAAAACAAAACCAAATCAAAATGCGATACAGAAGCTACCATGTATGCATCCTACACTATCATGAACATGAATCTAGTAGTCAACTGGAAAAGAAATTCAATTGCAATGCCTCAGAAAAACTACAAGATAATCAAAAAAAAAAGTAACATACGATAAGATCATAATGCACAACACCTTGCAAATCCAAATCTATCCGCACTGATATAGTGTGTGAGTGTAAAGCAACCACTAACATGCTACTGAACAAATTTTTCACATAATATGCTTCTTAGGGGGAAAGAACCAGTTTTAACTCACGGATTTCAATACATTAAGTATGTTCTAACCAAGACCATGCATTACTTAAGTTCAGAGTTAACAGGTAAATGTATGCCTTCATTCCCTCACGAGGGCGATTCTCACACTTTCCCATGGGGTTTATAGCGATTACGTTTTACGCTCCATCTCAATTTCTAATTTCCATTGAACGAGTGCGTTTTAACGCTTCATCTCGCTCTTTTTTCTTCTTTTTTTAATTTTTTTATGCATGACATTGAATTCCCCCAAACATAAGCTTTTAACAGTTCTAGCTATCACCAAATGAAGTACTCACATTCGTTTATAAAAATAAAGACTTCCCACCAGAAGGCAAATATGTGAAAATTTAAACTAAGCATATCATAATGGTTACTCAGAAGTGCTAACCGATTATATCATATTCAGGCA
This sequence comes from Panax japonicus, assembly GCA_020205505.1. Lineage (NCBI taxonomy): Eukaryota > Viridiplantae > Streptophyta > Magnoliopsida > Apiales > Araliaceae > Panax > Panax japonicus. The sequence goes on from CM035114.1 coordinate 24,484,848, forward strand.
GATAAGGATTTATATAATGATATGACATCACAGCCAAGCTTAAGTCTCAAATCAAATCAATAATCAAGTAGTTTTAATTTCATCACAGACCAACTTAATAACACATCAACTGACACTAGATTCATACAGTTACAAAATGGAACATTTTTTTAAACATAATTACTCAACAGAATGCAACACTTCCTAACACAATCAACTAAAATAGGACAAAATGAAACATGACATGACATATACTAAATGTAACTAAATGGAACAACTAAACCTAGTACCCCCAAACTTAAAAACTATATTGTCCTCATTGGAGATAAAAGTTAAACGAAAACTCCCCTAGCTGTCATCCTCATCACCATCCACCTCTCGCTCAGGTGGAATGTCTGGAGGTAGATAAGGAGTAGTTGTCCCATATGTCGGGAATTGAACTTATGCTCCCAGCTGGCTAAAGGCATTCGATAGGATTCCAAAAAAATTGGCAGTGTAAGCTTGGAAGTTCGTGTGCATCGCATCCATCCTTCTTTGGAGGCGGCGAATGTCATGGTCCTGCTTTCCTAGAGGTGGCCTAGCTGAATGCGGGGCAGCAGTGTCCTCTTCTTTTTTTTTCTTCTTCTTCCTCATCTTCTTCATTTTCTGACTCCTCCTTAGGAAGAATAAACCCCCAACTCCAGGGATGAGATTCTGCGCCATTCCAAATGGTGTACTTCTGAATAGTTGTATGGTCAATATCTCTTATTGACATCTAAAGAGCCTCAGAATCCCAATCAATTCCCACGGCCAGGCTCACTCGAGTGATAAGAAAAGTGTGTGGTATGCCCCCTGAAGTACTCCCTCTCATGTATTTTAACATTGACTGATTTATGATATGCCCGATGTCAATTGATTTCATCTTCAGAGTGCCATATAGCAATGTAGCTCTGTCAGTCGTGACATCGGCATGATGACTCGTGGGGAGTAGGTTATCACATATGAAGCTATACCATGCCTTGGCGTATCGGTTGAGCGAGGTTTGCGGGAAATGAACCTTTCTGTTAGTGCCAGATTTGGTGGTCCATTTTGTGCTTGGCTTGCACAGTTCCTCCACGAGCTTATCTAAGTTTGTTTCAAACCTCTTTGACTCAGCCCAATTTTCAGCACCTGATGGCAATGTCCCTAAATGGAATATCTCATTGATTGCTTCTTTGGTATATCGCACTTGATTTCCCCACACAAAGGAGATGCCATTTTGGGTTTCGCGAGCATTGGTGTAGAATTCCCTTACTATCGCCATTGGTGCTGCCACTAGTTTAGCTACCACTGAGAGCCCTCCATTCCCCCTAATCTGTTCCTTCAACTTTCCATCTTCTGCTCCTGGTCTGAATCCCCTCTCTGGTACAAAGGATTTGCCCACTAAGACATCCATATAATAATGCTGGGCCGAGAGGTTCACAAATCGGGCAGTGTCCAACACGTTTCTGTTGTTATCCCCGCTCTCATGCTCACTGCTTGATGAAGGAGATGGAGTTCTAATTCGCTTGGGTGCCATGATTTTGATGAAAGTATTCTTTTGGATGCCGCTAAGCCCTTCAATGAATCCCCAAACTCTGTCAATTCTGTACCAACCACTGAATTGCACTCAACAGATTACCAAACTCTGCTCTTTTTCTGAGACTGGATTCTCGAATGTACACCCTTACCCCTTTCAGACCTTTAACCAAACACCCTCTGTGCACCACTGCAAGAAATGAGGAGCTAGGTTTCTGTTGAGAGGGAGAGTGGTGATGAGATTTTGGTAGGAATGGATTAGGGGAATAAATTATTGGTGGCAATGCAACCCTAACCTCTTGTTGGAATTCGCTAGAACGGGTGGTGTGCAGACCCAATTCACTTGACTGCTTACAGTGTTCTAGAGCTACTAGAAGAATTATGATCTAGGGTTTAGTATGGGAGAAGAGACTAGTGTTGGATGAAATAAACAATGGATGTGTAGACTGGACGCAAGTGTTTGATTTAGGGCTCTTGGAAGTTTGGTTTTTGTTAGAGAAGAGTTTGAGAGTTTTGAAGTTCTAAGGAGATATAGAAGGCGTGGTCTAATCTGACACCTAAACTGATTTTAAAAACCCATATCAAGCTCGGGTGCAGCTGCGCTATGAATGGCTGAGAATGGGGCGTAACTGCGTTGTATTAAATCTAGCAGTATTCATATGTCGCATCTGCACTTATTTTTAACTGTGCTGGGGCGCAGCTGCGCTGTGCTGAACCTGGTTTTGACTCAGTGCTCCTTAAACTTAATCCCTGTGCTACTGACTTTTCTACCCCATTGGTTACCCCTGATACAGATCAAAAAGAACTATTAGACATTATTTAACTATAATCAATACTTACTACTAAAAATTTAATTACTATCAAAATAACGAACTAATTAATTTTAACAAAAAGAATTAAACATAACGAAAGGAAAATGATAAAATATAGATACTGAAGAATTAAACAAATAGGACGAGAGAGATTTGATGGGGTGCCTCCCATCAAGCGCTCAGTTTATAGTCTGTTAGCTAGACTCTATTTCTGACACCGCTATCCAATTCCCCAACGATAAGTTAGGAATCCTCCATCCATTAGAACTGCACTGTGTGTCGGTAGGTTTCCTGTCTTATTAATCTGTGAAGTGAAACAACCTAGCATAATTCCTGTACATGATGTCTCTCGTTTCATTGCATAACTAGGTGTCTCGTCCGTTGTGTTTGAGACTAAATTGTTGCGTTGAGGCATGGACAATACAACAGACTTTTCCTCTTTTATTTCCTCTTCTTCAGCCCACCATGGTGTATACAAGGCATCTTTATCATACTGCTCATTGCCTTAAATGTGACTTCGAACATTTGATCCATCTGATTCTGAAGATTTCGAATCGACCTCTCTTGCTCAATCATCTTCTCCTCAGTTGATGCTACACACTTGAACCAAAAATTCTCCAAACTTGAATTATCTTGTTCAGTTTCGGAATCCATGTATTTATGACTATTCATTAATGAGTTAATGAGTTGTTCCATCTGTCTATTAAGATTTTGGGTTGATAACTCCTGACTCATTATTATATCTTCTTTTTCTGTTATACTCCTTAACATGAACTCCTTCAACTCTGAATTGTCTTCTTGTCGCATTGGAGGCGGATATGAACAATCGGATGGATATGTTGGACTTGGAACACAATATTGGTCTCGATAGTTATAACTCCATTTCGAATCTGGGTGATACCCCCAACCTTGTTGATTATTAGTATAAACATCGTTGTTGAAGTAATCACCCCCAAACTGCACTTGTCCAACCTTAATGTTGCACTGATAACTCGGATGCTGGCCAGCACAATATTCACATGTAACTACTATCTCTCGAGTGCTTTGGGCAAGAATATTCAACCTCTCCGAAAGTGTTGTAATATGTGCTGACAATGTAGAAAATATATTGAGTCCTTCAATTCTTGTGTCCCTTGGTTGAATTATATTTGCATAAGGCCGTTGATAAACAAAGTCACCCATGATACCTGAAAAGAGAGAAATATAAGAAGATAATTAAAATAAAAAAATGTTTAAATTAAGACCAATTTGATTGAAATTAATGTTGGAAAAATTTTATTAAGCTAATTTTCCGGCAACGACGCCAAAAACTTGTTGGTCGTTTTACCTATCAATATATGCGTGCAAGTATACACGGTCAATAAGTAATAAAGAGTAAGTAAAGTATCGTTCCCACAGAGAATTAACTAATAAAATTTACCAAGCACTAGCCCATAACCATTTCAGTCTTATTTAAACGAATGAAATTATATTTTATATTTAAACTACGAAATTAAGTAAACCTAACTATTCCTAGAGTGAGATTAGATAATGAAGACCTGAGATCACAATTTCATCTATTGACTCATTCAAATCCATACGTTTCATGTTAAGCCAAATTAATTGTACCGGTTTGTTAGTCAAGAACACAAAAGTAAAGTATAGCCATCTCTCAACGTACTATACCCATATCACATATAATCCACAGTTGATAGAATACACATGAACACCCACATTACCTGAACCACTATATGTCTATGTGATTTATAAATAATTAGGGTTTAAACACACGTTCTTAATTGACTATGAATGGTGTCTCAGTATATGTCAATCCGAAACACAAAGCATACATCCTATCACAATATAGAATATACAATCAAAAGCTATTAAGGTCAGGTCCAAAAACATACTTCATCTCTCAAGTCAATATGAATTATCACAGTAATTGATGGCCAATCAACTAAGTAAACAAGCATGAATCTTAATAGATAAACCCATAGAAATTAATAAAGCTAACAATGAAATATATCAGATTAAACTAATCCATAGACTCCACTGCAATCTCAGAATAAAATTTAAATCATAATTGAATTAATGTTATCATCCACATATTGAAAACACATCATGAGATACAATTACGAATTAAAGAGATAAAAAGAATAGAGAATTGTAATCTGTTCTCATGATCCAACATTTAATCTCCAATGCTTCCCAATTGCTTTCAGTCTCCACACTAATCAATCTAGGAAGCATCTACATTAATCTACTCTACTCTATTATTGAAAACCCAAGAGAGAAAGCAACAATATTTCCTTTTTCCCCCACGGGATAGGATCCTTTTCATATTTCTCATAGGTCTAATATATTAAGAATCCTAGTCGTCACATTCCTCTCCCAACAATCAGCCTGTTAGATCGAGCAATTAAAAGTCAACTCTGAATCACGACTGGCGCAGCTGCGCTGTTAATAGCTGGGAATGGGGTGCAACTGTGCTGTGCTGGGGCTGGGCAGTCTTTGTCTGTCTAGCGCAGCTTCGCCGTGTCATAGGCCAAGCTGGACGCAGCTGCGCCGTGCATCAGCTAGGCTTGGCTATTCTGCTTGATCTGCTGCAACCTTCTGCTACCTTTTAGACATCATTCCAAGATTTGGCAACATGCTTGACTCCATTTCCTTTCCATCATCAATCCATCATAGCTTTGAACATGGCTCAATTAACACTATGGAGGTTTCCAATACTAAAACTGCAAAACAAAGCACAAAGACATAAAAATCTATGCAATAACATGAGATTAAGCACAAATTCAAGTCAGTTAATATCCAAATAAGTGGTTATAAAACCACTTATCAGGTAGTCCGCGTAGACAGATCATTTCCATAATTTAATACCAAATGAATATGAAGGGTTATTCACCAGGCATGCGGTAGTCCGCGTAGAAAGGTTATTCCCACAGAATAATAAATAATGGAATAACAACATGATTTCACCATGCATGCAGTAGTCCGCATAGACAGGTTATTCCAACAGAATGATAAAGAATGGAATAACAACATGATTTCACCATACACGCGGTAGTCCGCGTAGACATGTTATTCCAATAGAATGATAAAGAATGGAATAACAACCCTTACGAGTATTGAAAGAAATAACTCTCTTCATGAATACGAAAGAAATAATACCCCTTACCTTAATAGGAGATTGGATATTGCAATAGTGTAGTAACAGAATACTGTTCTTCTTTCTCTCTTATTCTCTCTATACTTTCTCTCTCTATAGCTTGAATGAATTGGTGAAAAATAATGAAGAAATAGGCTTCTATTTATAAAAGATTTCTAGCTTAGCTTTTGCAATGTGAAAAGGCAAGTGGCTTGACGACTGGTGATGTGAAAAGAAAATTGGTTTGACGCCTGTAATGTGAAACAACAAGTGATTTGACGCCTGTAATGTGAAACGACAATTGGTTTGATGCCTGTTGTGACACACCCATATCTAGGTACTTCATTCTCACAAGATTTGGTGTTCACTATCCAAACATTCATACTATCTACCCAAATAAAATAATATTTAAACCATGAATCCTCCCTTAAAATAGGGTTACATTAATCAATAAAAATCTTCCCAGGTTATCTAACCTTAAAACATCATTCAAGTGCGGAAATAAATTATTACATCACATCATTATATAAAAGTCTATCATCAAATCCAAAAGTCTAACATCATAGCAATAAAAATAATTACAAATCTTCATCACTTGTATATTTTTCCCTTTCCTTTGCTAGTTGAAGGCTCATCTACCTTCTCAACTGTAGCTGCAATAAGTGTTTAAATATGAAAGATTGAGCAAAACAATTTCTCACTGGATATAACAATGAATCAACAGAAGAATAATAATAATAACTGCCAACAAATAGGCTTATAAAAATTGAATAGTACTCTAACAATGATAATCAGAAATTGGAATCCAAAATGTGGAATATATATATATATATATATATATATATATATATATATATATAACTGAGGGTCATAAGACCATGAACTATGTCCACAGTTGAAAGTAATCTTTCAACTCCAACTTTAACAGTTATAAGATTATAAGGACTCCTCGTACTTAGGGGGGTCAGCCTTTCGCACAATGTATTGTGCATAAACATTTCAATGCTAAGCGTAAATTATCCCCTAATAATAATAGGGTTGTTCATCTCAGTATTTAGATTACAAGTCCGCACCAAAGAAAGTTTGGTTTGGATAAGCTTTCAAGGGTAATTTGAAGTTTAACGATCATCAACTAGAGAACTAGTTAAATCAATAACGTTTAATAACACAACAGATGTTTTAATAACAACATAACATAGAACAATTGAGAATCATAAGTGAACTGATTATACATATTAAACTCATGCTTGAAATAACTATAGAGCATAAGTATTCAACAAAATGAATAAAATGGTAAACCTTTGCTTGAACAATAAATAAGCTAAGGTTAGGATCTTATAACATTAGAAATGAAATTACAGAATATATGATACATGATAGCAAGCTGAAAACTAAAAACTTGCCCAATATGGTATTAATTCATGCAAAGAATTAAAAATAGTTCAATAATAGAGACGAGAGTTCAAAACTGCGGTCATTATACAAGAATAGAACATAAGAAACTAGCTTAACTATAAACAAGTTAAAATGAATCAACCAAATACAAATTTCAAATAACATTAGAGTTAAAGTTTGCTCATATGAAATTTAGGAACAATTGACTTATTCAATAACAGTTAGGATAGAAAACTTGCTCAATCAAAAGAATCAAGCTACACAATATAATAATAGAACTAGCTCAACGAAAGTGTAGAGTTAGAAAGATTGCTCAATGTAAAAAGAATAGTTTAGAAACTTGCCTTGATCGTAAGCTATTAAATTAAACTCACGATCACCTACACATAGTTTTAGAACCACAATACCTATTAGATATGCTAACATACCATAACATGTACATTTTTAGCTAATCTTATCATTTTAGCACAAGTCTTTCATTACCAATTACATTTCAAAAATTCCAAGTGTTTTACATCACAACACTTGTCTAACCATCATTGTATAAACTAAGTTATCACATAACACGTTCATGACTTATATATCATTTTTACAACTTTGAATTTATAATCCACATAGCATGACTCTATTCAACCTTGTTGTTACATGGTTCTCACATTAACATAACCTTAAGCTAAGTTACATCGAACGCACAAAGTCTGCAGAATTAGCAGACTTCACTGTTTGAGATTGGAAACTGGCACGGCCGCGCCAGTTTTATACTGGCTCACTACGCGCCCGTGCGGCAACTGCGCGGTCGCGCTATGCACAGATTCTAGTTTTGCAGAACAGAGCTACGACACTTTTCTTAAGACAACTAACATAAATTTTATCCACCAAACAGTAATAATAACATGTAAAAATGGTATAGAACAATCACAAACATATTTGTGAACATATTCCACCAATTAAAACAATTTAACTACAATTTAAGCTAGGTTAATTTCTCAAATTCCATGTTTTTCATATAAAACTCAATTTTTTGATATTCATCCCAAAAATCATCATTGTGATTTCAGAACTTGGCCAAATCATTTCATTCAAACTACGTTATGCTCATTTCTTAATGAACTAACATAATCAAGCTTCAATTTACAATTTCACATACTAATTGGCCACTAAAATTGATACTTTTCATGAACCATATGAATAATACATATACTGACATTATTCTTCCTACTGTCAAATAAATTTAGCATGAAATTTCCTTACTTGAATATAACCTCTAACACTATAAACATGTATAATCACAATTACCAACTATATAGCAATAATTCGAAGAGATGAAATTTATAGAACATGCAATTTTTGACGTAAAACCCATATGTGCATATATATATATATATATATATATATATATATATATATATATATAAAGGTTAGATAAAATACCTTCAAATAGCTTGGAAATCCTTAAAATTTCAGACCAATTTCTCTCAAATCCTCTCAAGTGCACCCAATTCTCAATTCTCTAAACTCTCAACTCCTCTCTTCTGTCTCAGACTTAGCTAATATAGACAAATAATGCATATAAGAAAAAACTGATACCTTAATACGCATACTAATTATATTAACAGTTACAACATAAACGTTTATAATATTAATATATTATATTTATTATTTTAATTTATTTATTTATTTTATTTCATTTATTTTCAAAAATTAGAAAACCAAAAGCCATAAGGTTTTGTTTGGCAAAACACTTTAAAATTTAAAGACTTAATATATTAAGCCTTGTTTGACAAAAACTAAATTAAACCATTTTTAATTTATTTTAATAAACACTTTAGTTTATAATTTATAATTACATACTATTTATTTGAATTTCCATATCCAACATTAGTCAATAAATTAATTAAATACTATATTTTAATTAAATATACCACTTTAGCAAATATCACAAGATTTCAATTTTCATTATAACTTTATTTAATTCAATATAACATCTAAATTATTATGGAAAAACAACAATATAACATCTCATGTTATATTACAACTCTCTAAATTATAAATTAACTAAATTTGAAAATTCTCTAATAAATTTAGATTCATCAATTCAATAACAGACACATCAAATAAATATTTATATTATTCAATAAATATTTAATATTACAATTTAAAAATTTGGAATGTTACATCCGTCCCTCCTTACAAGGATTTTGTCCCCAGAATCATAATTCAAATAATCAAATCGTCACATTCTCCTCTACTTACAAAGATTTTGTCCCCAGAATCGAAGACACATACTAAACAAATAACTCAGGGTAATATTTCATCATATCAGCTTTGAGTTCCCACGCAGTCTCTTCGACATTGTGGTTCCTGCATATCACCTTCACAGAAGGTATCATTTATTCATGAGCACTTGTTCTTTCCTGTCGACTATCTAGATAGGAATCTCTTCATAAGAAAAATCCTTACTGAACTGCAACGGTTCATACTCAATCACATGCTTGTAATCAAGTTTATATGGTCACAACACCGACACATGAAAATCGTTGTGTACATGTTCTAAATCTAGATGTAAAGCTACCTCATAAGTTACTTTTCCCACTTTACGCAATATCTCGAAAGGTCCAATAAACCTTGGGCTAAGCTTTCCTTTCTTGCCAAAAGGAATTTTCCCCTTCCAAAGAGAAACTTTCAGGAACACAAAATTTCCTGCTTCAAATTCACGGCTTTTCCTGTGTTGATCAGCATACTTTTCTGTCGATCTTAAGCTGCTACCAGTCTTGCTCTGATGAGTCTGGCAACTTTAGCGGTTTGCTGTACCAATTCTGGGCCTAACAGTTGAAATTCACCAACTTCATCCCATCATAGTGGAGTTCTACATTTCTTGCCATATAATGCCTCGTATGGTGGCAAACCAATGCTTTCATGGTAACTGTTGTTGTATGCGAATTCCACTAACGGTAGATGATCATCCTAGTTTCCTTTGAAATCCATAATGCATGCTCTAAGAATATCTTCATGTGTCTGGATCGTTCATTCTCTTTGCCCATCCGTTTGCGGATGATATATTGTGCTCATCTTTAATTGCATTCCCATGCAATCTTGTAGTCTCTTCCAGAAATTTGATGTGAACCTCGGGTCTCGATCTAACACAATAGATACTGGAACTCCATGTCTCGACACGATCTCGTTAACATATAATTTTGCCAGCTGATTAAGATTAAATCTAATCTTTATTAACAAAAAGTGTGCAGATTTTGTCAATCTGTCCACTATTACCCATATCACATCGTATAATTTCTGAGTCATTGGAAGACCTACAACAAAATCCATTATGATATGCTCCCATTTCCATTCTGGTATTTCCAACGATTGAAGTAACTCGCTTGGTCGTTGATGCCCAGCCTTCACTTTCTGACATTTAAAGCACTTTGCAATGCATTCTGTAACATCTCTTTTCATATTTGGCCACAAAAAATGTCATCACAAATCTTGATGCGTCTTTGTACTTCCCGGATGAATCGAATATCTTGAGCTATGAGCTTTTGTCAAGATTTCGTCTTTAATATCATGTACCGCTGTAACCCAAATTTGTCCCTCGAATCTCAGCATTCCCTCAGTATCAACCTTGAATTTTACTTCTCTTCCTTCAATCACACTCTCCTTTACTTTTCTGCATTATTCACCCTGTAGTTGAGCGTTCTTCACTTTGTTTACTAAAGTTTGACTGGCTTCCATTAGGTACAATTTTTCATCAGATTCTTTTGGAAATTTGATTTCCAACTCTAGCCTTGCCATTGCTGAAATGAGTTCCTCCTTATCGGTTAACAACATTAATTTTTTCTCTGCCTTTCATACTCAAGGCATCTACAACCACATTAGCTTTTCCCGGGTGATAAATGATCTCGCAATCGTAATCTTTTATCAATTCCATCCATCTCCTCTGCCGTATATTCAGGTCCTTTTGAGTGAAAATATACTTCAGACTCTTATGGTCTGTGTAGATTTAACACTTCTCTTCATAGAGATAGTGCCTCCATATCTTCAGAGGTAATACTACTTCCGCCAAATCTAAATCATGAGTTGGATACCCTTTCTCGTAGTCTTTCAAATGTTTGATGCATATGCAATGACCTTGCCATTTTATATAAGGACACAACCCAATCCCTTGTGTGACGCATCACTATACACCAAAGAATTTCCTGTATTATCTGGTAATGACAACACAGGTGCCACACTAAGCCTCTTCTTCAATTCCGCAAAACTTTCCTCACACTTCTCCGTCCAAACAAATTTTACAGACTTTCTCGTCAAATTTGTTAACGAAGTGGCAATCTTGGAAAAATTCTGGACAAACCATCTATAATAACCTGCCAATCCCAAGAAACTTCTTACTTCTGATGGATTTCTTGGTGGTTCCCAATTTATCATGGCTTCGAATTTTGATGGATCTACAGAAATCCCATCCTTATCAATTACATGCCCAAGAAATTGTACACAAAAGGTTAAAGTTAAGAGTGTTATTTAAAAATTTTGCAAAGTAAGCAAGTTGATATAAAATATTTGTTGTGCCGGGGAATATTCGTTTTAACAGGGAATATTCGTACGACGACATAATTATTGGTGGACCCCACAACAGAAGTATTGTCGTAGTTAAAAAACGATAGAAATGTCTTTTTATAAAAATAACTGCAAAAGTTTTACTGTTAAACTGTTAAACTACATGGTAGTAAAAGTACTGTAATACGCGTGGTTACATAGTAGCACATAGTATTGATTATTGATGCTTATGTAAAAAGTCACTCAGTTATACTCAATTATTGCTACAGTAATTACTGTATCATATCCCTCATATTATTGATTCAATTATTGTTACAATGTCATCTTCATAGTATTTGTTATTATTAAATCAATAATTGAGATGACAAAGTTATTCATATTATTATTTAAAATATTCACGATGTCTAGAAAGTTCTATCGAGGAGAGGTTTGGTCACCTAATTGTGCGCCAATAGGGTGAAATCCTTATTGGAAAGCCCCCTCTTTACTGGGAATGATCTGATTGTTAAATATTATGAGTTATAATATTAATGATGAATAAGTTCGTGTTCATTAAAGATGAAATTGATAATTCCATTATGTTAAGATTATTAGTGTTAGTGGAAATCGACATCTATTTCAATAATAACTGATGTCTGGAGGTTATATTGACCAATCGGGCAATTAATTGGATAAATGAGCAATTAATTGATATTAATTCACATGATTATAACTATTTGTTCACATGTGTGTACTATTGATTCACATGCATGTACTATTAGGGGAGGTGGTGCAAGATTGATAAAACTTGTAGGACAAAATTAAAAATGAAGGAAAAGATGAAGGTATTATACTGTAATATTTCGAGCCCCAAAACGTGTAATTATCGAAACTATGTTTTCTTATAAATAGAAGCTCATTCTTCCTTCATTCTCATCAATTCACTAAGAATCATAAGAGTAATTATAGAGAGAGAAGCTATAGAGAGAAAGAAGAAAAGAAGTCTGCTACTTCATTATTCTTGTATCTAGTCTTTTCCAAGGCAAGGGGTATTATTTATTTCATATTCTGAAGAGATATTATTTTTTGTATTCGTATGAATATTATTTTCATTTAATATTCGTAAAGAATATCATCTTCGTTCAATATTCATAGGAATATTATTTTCGTTCAAAAGTCGTAAGGGGTATTATTTCTTTCGTATTCATGAAGAGAGTTATTTTCTTTCAATACTTGAAAAGGTTGTTGTTCCATTCTTTATTGTTCTGTTGGAATAACCTGTCTACGTGGACTACCGCATGCATGGTGAAATTCTTTTGTTGTTCCATTCTTTATTATTCTGTTGGAATAACCTATCTACGTAGACTACCACATGCATGGTGAAATTGTTCTGTTGTTCCATTCTTTATTATTCTGTTGGAATAACATGTCTAAGCGGACTACCGCATTCATGGTGAAATTCTTCTGTTATTCCATTCTTTATTATTCTGTTGGAATAACCTGTCTACGCGGACTACCGCATGCATGGTGAATGACCCTTCGTATTCATTCTATATTAAAATTGTGGAAAAGATCTGTCTACATGGATTACCGCATGGCGGGTGAAAATCCATTTGCAGTTTTGTATATTTTATTATACTCGTATGAGATATCATTTCTTTTGTACTCGTCATGGAATATCATTTTCTTTGGTATTTTTCTTTTACGAGTTACTATTCTCGGGTTTACTATTCACCCGATTACTATTTACTCTAGTATTATTCACTCAGGTATTCAGGGCACTTTTCGTGCCGGAGTACTATTCACGAGGTACTATTCACCCAATTACTATTCACTCTAGTATTATTCACTCGGGTATCCGGGGCACTTTTCGTGACGGAGTACTATTCACGAGTTACTATTCACGGGTTACTATTCACTTAGTTACTATTCACTCTAGTATTATTCACTCAGGTATTCGGGACACTTTTCATATCGGGGTACTATTCACGAAACACTATTCCTGAAGGACTATTCATAGGGTACTATTCACCCAAAAAATATATTTCTTTTTTATCCAAATTATTTTTGATACATGAATATTATTCTTGAATTTTACTCCACAAAGCAGTATCATGTTGACAATTAGGATATTTTTAAACTCTGAATAAATTTAAAGTCTTTAATATTTATCCTTGATTTCATTTGATTAATGCTTATATCATTGTCATCATCCTCATGTTTATATTGTGATGAAAGTCATCTTTGGCTTACGTGCATAGATGGACTGTTGATTGGTATGATTATGACGAGGGATCATTCGATATAATCATGACCCGTAATGTTACAAATGATGTGGTAAAAGTCATCATTGGCCCGTAGTGCATTGATGGACAGTTGTTCGTATGATTATGACCAGGGATTATTCGGTATACTAATGACCATTGATGATTATATGAATATCCTTGGCCCGTAGTGCAGGGGTGATTCGATGATGTGGTTTATTTATTAAGCTGAGTCTCAGTGATAAAGTGGATGAAAAACTTTTTAAATCATAGAAGATAGTAGATATCATACTCTACTTGACTCTTCTAATGGATTGCTTATTCTGCTATAGTTGTTGATCTAAAACTTGTTTTCTATTGTATTCTATCAGTTGTTATATTGTTGAAGGCTAAGGATAATTTATTCTGCATTATCTTAGTCATAATATTTCTTACTGGTCTAGTTGAGCTCACCCTTTTCTTTCACTGTTCTCTTCAGGAAATAAGAATATAGCTGGGAATGGTCGGGGAATGGATTGACGGTCCAGATGGTTGTTTTAGTAATCCTCACTATTCTATGAAATATTGTGATAATAATTGTAATGAGGACTCCATTGAGAGTGGATATTGTCTAGAAGGCAATATTCGTGTTTAAACTCTTAGCTATGTTTTGTCGTATATTACCCGATAATTGTATAATTAAGTTTGTATTTGATTTATGTAATATGTATTTGGCAACTCAAGATGGGTGATGTATACCTATTTTGGGGGCGTCACATAAGGTATTGACGAATCTCGGGTTTTAGATCTCTCAAAAAGATCCGTGTCATACATTCCTCATTCTCTACCAAATGAGGTGCAAACTTGGATAACTCCGCGAACTTTGCCTTGTACTGGGACACCGTCATGTTGTTCGGTTCTAGTCTAATAAACTCTACCTCCTTCATATGACGAATACTTTCAAAAAAAGTACTTGTCATTGAATAGTTTCTAAAATCTTTCCCAAGACATGTTGAGTGCGGATGGCTGGGTACGCTTCACAGATTCTCACCAGTAATCTGCCTCACCACGGAACATAAAGGTGGAAAATGGAACCTTTTGTTCTTCCATGCATCCCAAGACGTCGAATATCTTGGTAATTTGCTTGACACACGTTTCCTCTTTAATCGGATCCGGCTTTCCCCAGAAATTTGGTGGTCCCAACTCCTTAAACTACTTGACTGTGACAAGCCGTGGGTTGCTATCATTTCCACCCGTATTTTGTACACGAGTCTCCCTCGTCTGATTTTGTATGAACTGCAAAAAGCTTATAAACATTCCATCATTCATCGTTTGCTCGATAGTGTTGTTTACATGAGGAATATTGCCTTCCTGTTACACGTTCTCCTGGTTGGTGATTGAAGGTTGTTCCACGGTCTCATACACTCCATTGATAACGTTCTCAGGTTAATTAAACAAATTAAAATATCACATAATATCCCTATATTATGACCAACCAACAAATAAGCTTAGGTAAGACACACTAGCGAAGGATTTACTCATCTCTCCCCTCCTAGTTCTATTTCCCAATCTCCGCCAGAGACCATATCCCTAAGCTCTGATACCAACAGTGACGCCTCCAAAATAGGTATACATCACCCATTCTAAGTCGCCAAATACATGGTACAGAAACAACTACAACTTTATTTATACAATTGTCGTGTAAAATACGACAACACATAAACTATGAGTTTAAATACAAATATTGTCTTTTAGACAATATCCACACTCAGATAAAGTCCTCATTACATTTATTGATACACTATTTTACAAAAATAGTGAGGATTTCTAAGACAAATTTCTAGGACCATCACTCAATACCTCGACTGGTTCCTGCTTTGTTCTCGCTTCCTGAGAAGAAAAATGGAACAAAAATAAAAAGGGTGAGCTCAACTAGCCCGGTAAAGAATATTATGAGTAAGATAATATATAAAAAATTATCATTAGTCTTCAACATGGAAAAATCTAATAAAATATAAAAGAAAACAAGTTTTAGATCAACAACTGCAGCGGAAACAATAATTCATTAGAAGAGTCAAGTAGAGAATGAAATATACTATCATCTATGAATTTAAAGTCCATCATCAATATTTTATCACTGTAACGTCAATCAATATACATCTTGCATCAAATATTCATCTTTGCACTATGGGCCAAAGATATTCATTTGTATCACCAGTTGGTCATGTTTATTTCAACACCTGTTCATCTCTGCACTACGTGGCAAAGATATTCATCAGGTAATCATTCATCTTTGCACTACAGGCCAAAGATATTCATTAAGTATCACCATTAAAGACTGAGGATGATGAAAAACATTTTAGAGAACGAATCCCGTGAGATAAAAAGACAAAGATTAGAGATTCGTACTTTAGATATTTCAAGTTTAAAAATACTCCATAATAAACCATAATGGAGTAAAATTCAAGAATAAAGATCAAAACATGGATACAATCAAAGATAGTAAACATAATAGACATCTGGGACAAAGAAGAGAAAATTTTATTTTTCGGTGAATAGTGTTGTATTTGTGAATAGTGTCGTATACGTGAATAGTAACCTGACACGAAAAGGTAAAAATTTCACAATAAAATTTATATTAATATTTTAGCATAATGATATTGAAGAAAGTAATATAATTTACGAAGAAAATAAAATCCCTTACCTCAAAAGAACAGTTTTTCTGACTGAATATCAGATGTAATGCTTGAAGGAAACTCGATACTATAGTGAGAGAGAGAAAACTTGTTTCTAGTGTGATTTTCAATTCTAACTAAACACCCTATTTATAGGAAAATGCTAGAACGCCAAATGAGACTAAATTAATAAAATATTATTATTATTTTTTCTTCATTCTACGCATGCTAGCCATCCAAGACCAGCATGCCATTTCTGAAATTTTTTTGCAGCCCACATGTTTTAAAAAACAAAAGTGGGTCCCACCCATAATTTTAATAAAAATATTTAATTTTCAAAACATCAACAATTCATAATAAATAGCCTTTTATCAGAAAAATATGAATTTTATGTCCATTCCATAGGAAATCGAATTCTCTACAACTTTGTAGAAGAAAGTTTTTCTAAATTCCAAACAAAAAATGTCCGAAATTCACATACATATGATTTTTAATACCTCCATTCCGACAAAATACTGATAAAACACCTTAACATTAATTCCTTCAATTATATCCACATAAAAATAAATATTTCCTTCATTTATACCCACATAAAATAAATATTTCATTATCATATAAATCAGTAAATAATTATTCATAAATAATATTACAGAATCACAATAATGACAACCAGGCCGTTCCCAAGAAATAGGGGACTTTCCGATAAGGACTTCTCCTTACTGGCGTGCAATTAGGTGACCAAACCTCTCCTTGACAGAACTTTCTAGACATTACCAATAATGCTATCTAATAATATTATTTAAATAATATGAATTATTGATCTGATAATGGATAATACTGTGCAGTGATAATTTTTGAAATAACAATAATATAAAATATCAACACAATAATTATTGAACCAATAAAATAAAATATTAAACAGTAATTACCATAACAATTATTTAGTAGTTCATTCTTACATAAGAATCAATAATTCAAAATTACTGTGCAATACCGTGTGCTACTGTGCAACCACAAGTATTACTATATTTTAACCACCAGATAATCCAATAGTTTTAACGGTAACAATTACGCCGTTATTTATATAAACTAAAAATTATCGTTTTCTTCATCTGACAGTTATTCCATTATGAGGCCCAGAAATGGTTGCACGTCGTACGAATATTCCACGATAGCAAGAATATTCCACGACAAAAAGAATATTTTATAACCACTTGCTTATTTTGTAAAATTTGCACATTTCACCCATAACCAAAGCATTATATCAAATTAACTCCTTATTATTTCAAGAAAATGAATAGAGAAAATTCAATTTTGATTATAATAAGTTGGGGTCTTACACATTATGTTCTACTTGACTCTTCTAATGGATTGTTGATTCCGCTGCAATTATGGTTGAAAACTTTTATTATCTACCGTATGTTCTAAATCTCTGATATATTCTGATGAAGGCTATTCATAAATGAATTATCTTAGTCATAATATTTTTTACTATGCTAGTTGAGCTCACCCTTTTGCTTCACAATTCCTTTCAGGTATTAAGAGTGTAGTTGGGTCGAGCGGGGATAACAAGGGAATAGTGTGATGGTCCGAGACTGAAAGTTTTCCAATACATTATAAAACTGCATGACATGCAATATATAATTATATTAAGGACTTAAGATGGGTTTGTCATATATTATACGTCACTTAATAATTGATTTTGGTGAAAAACAATAGGGTGATGAGAACATGACTTTGAAAGCGTCAAAAGTGCAACTCATTAGAATGAACATGATAGTAATCTTCTCATTCTTCTTTGGGGTCTTGAAATATTTGCTGCTGTATTTTATATGGCGTTGTAATAATTTGAGTTTGGATACTGTCTACGAGACAATATTCTTGTTAAAACTCTCAGCTATGTGTTGTCATATTTTGCACGACAGTTCAATAGTTGTATAAATGAAGTTTGTCAGTAGTGTATTTTCTGGTGA
The DNA here is from genome assembly GCA_020205505.1 of Panax japonicus. Lineage (NCBI taxonomy): Eukaryota > Viridiplantae > Streptophyta > Magnoliopsida > Apiales > Araliaceae > Panax > Panax japonicus. Next base: position 24,503,124 of record CM035114.1, read on the forward strand.
CTCAGAATGGGTTATGTATACCTATTTTGGGGGCATCACATTTGGTATCAGAGCTTAGGGATATGGTCTCAGGCGGAGATCCGGGATTAGAACTAAAAGGGGAGAGACGAGTAATGTCCTTCGCAAGTGTGTGTCCTACCTAAGCTGAATTTTCTTACTTAAGTTGATAAATTATGATATGGCAATTAACCTTTGTTTTGAAGCTGTATTCTAGAATGATATATGAAATATAGGAGATGAGCAATGGAAAAATCATGATACAGAGGAAATAACCAGGAAGGTACAATCCGAAAAGAAAGTAAGGTATTCTCATCTCTTTGACTACCAGGTATGTAAATTTCGAGGGCAAAATTTTGTAAACAGTAGAGATTGTAAAACTTTGAATTTTTTGAAATGAAAGTATTCAATTTTCTTATAATTATTATTCTATTTAGTAAATGGTTAAATTGATAAAAGGTTAAAGTTAAGGGTGATATTTAAATATTTTTAAAGTAAGCAAGTTGTCATAAAATAATCAGTGATAAAATAACAGTAATATACTTGGTTGCATAGCAGCACATGGTATTGTATAGTATCTTTGATTATTGATGCTTACGTAAGAAGTCACTCAGTTATACTTAATTATTGCAACATTAGTTGCTACATAGTATCTCACGTTATTGATTCAATTATTGTCACAATATTTTATATTATTAAATCAATAATTGAGATAACAAAGTTATTCATATTATTATTTTCATTATCGATGATGTCTAGAAAGTTCTGTCGAAGAAAGGGCTTTAGTCACCTAATTACAAGCCAATAATGAGAAATCTTTATCAGAAATCTCCCTCTTTCCTGGGAATGATCTGGTTGTTAATATTGTGAATTATAATATTAATGATGAATGTTATTAAAAAATCGAATTTGAGTTCGGAGTTAAATTTGGAGACGCGGATGAGATATTTGAGTCCGGGACATTGAAATTAGTAAAAATAGACTCTAAACATAAAATTTACTGGGGTTGACTTTTTTGTCAAAAAGTCAACAGTTGACTTTTTTGAAAAAAAATCAAACTTCAAAAATTTTAAGATGAAATTGTTGATAAAAATATTTCTATTGTGTTGGGATTATTAATGTTAGAGGAAATCGAAATTTATTTCGTTAATAGTTGATTTTTGGATGTTAAATTGACCAAACGGGTAATAAATAGGATAAATGAGAAATTAATTGCTATTAGTTCACATACAAATAACTATTTGTTCACATGCATGGAACTATTGGTTTACATGCATGTACTATTAGGGGAGTTTATGCAAGATTGATAATACTTGAAGGACTAAATTAAAAATAGAGGCAAAGATGAAGGTACTAAATTGTAATAATTCGAGCCCCTAAACGTGCAATTATCAAAACTATGTTTTCCTATAAATAGAAGCTCATTTCTTCTTTCCTTCTCACCAATTCACTAAGACTCACAAGATCAACTATAAAGAGAGAAACTATAGAGAGGAAAAAGAAGAGTATTCTGCTACTTCACTATTGCAGTATCCAGTCTTCTACTAAGGTAAGGGGTGTTATTTTTATCCACATGGTACTATTCATTCAGTACTATTCATTCATACAGTACTATTCATTCATATGGTACTATTCATGGATACTATTCATATATACGGTATTATTCATTCATACGATACTATTCATGGATAATATTCATATATACGGTAGTATTTAGGGAGTACTATTCATGGGCACTATTCATAAATACAGTACTATTCATAAATTATTATTCATGGGGTACTATTTACAAAGTACTATTCATGGGGTACTATTCATGAAGTACTATTCACGGGGTAAGGATATTGAGTAAACGTATTAAGCCTTTGTCGCAAGGAGAAACTGTTGATTTACATAAAAGTTCTCTTTATCTTGGGTACAACAAAGAATTATTGATTAGAATTACAGATATGAAATATTAACCATGTACTTTTAATTTAGAGGATATAGTAGAAATTATGTTCTACGTGACTCTTCTAATGGATTATTTATTCCATTGCAATTATGGTTGAAAACTTGTATTATCTACTATATGTTCTAAATCTCTAATTTATTCTGATGAAGGCTATTGATAAATGAATTATCTTAGTCATAATATTCTTTACTGGGCTAGTTGAGTGCACCCTTTTGTTTTACAATTCTTTGTTACGAGCGGGGATAACAGGGAAATAGTGTGATGGTCCCAGACTATGGAAGTTTTCTAATACATTATAAAACTGCATGACATGCAATATATAATTATACTAAGTGTGACGCCCCCAAATTCGGGTCTCTTCCAACCAGACAGATGGTGCTACATGGTACTACCATTCATTCATTTAATTGAATAGTCACAAAAGGACTAATATAATTTCTATATATCCAAAATAATATTATACTTCCCAGGTTCTTTGTAACCCATTCGTTTGTTCTTGTCATAATATCAAATATATTTCAAATATTCAACTATTCTATTACATAAGTAATCTAAGGGTTCGTCTTCGCCTTGCCCTTGTCCTTGCCTGAGCCTTCGGTCCGCTCGATCTTGGCTGTGTTCATATGGTTCAAGCAAGAGTGAGCAGGACTAGCTCAGCAAGTACTAGAATTCTAATAAACAACATGCTTGAAACATAGAACTCATATATCTTCAGTAACTGAACAAAAGTTATGAAGTACTATCGATAAATCAAAATAACACTTCTTTTCCTTCAAAACATTTTACAACAACCATACTCAGTGGAATATCAATTATGGCTCAAGACTATGAACATATCATAAGTTCTTTTGAAAATGACAACCCGACACTAAGTCCGTAAGTTCGGCATAGCTTACGAGCACGTTTGAGTGATCAGCTCATAGTACTCTATGTTGATCAACACTACATTAATTAAACGTGTATACGTTTAAGTTGTGGCAACCTCACGTTCCTGTCGTTAAGCGACAAAAACATTTTAGCATACTTGGTCTTCGATTGAAAACCATACCAATATAACTCGGTAACATTAATCATGCTTTTATAGAATCATAATATAAGTCTAGCCGAAAGAATTGGCTTTAGACTTCATCATCCAAGACTTCATGCGAAAGAATACATGAATTATAAAACTTGTCCATACTGAACTGGAACAAGGGTTAGAATACTTACCTTCAGTGTTTGCTTATTGATTAACACAAGTACTCTTTAAGTCTCTACGTTTCTACAACACATGATCATATAGCGTACCACATTAGGTCATATATAATAATGCATGTATATTATTATATCTTACCCTTCATCTCAATGTAAATCCTGACTTAGATCTACTATTATGGGTTTCCGGCTTCCATTATGTCATTCACATTTCATTCATTTTCAAGTGATTATTAAGTCTTAATCATCATACTTAAGTGTCTTACAATGCCTTAACAATGTTATATTAATATCTCAGTTCATTACTATCAAGTTCCCTTTCATTCTACACTTGAAAACATTCTTTACGGTCAAAACTCGTGGACTGACGCCGCGACGCCACACTTAATTCTGCATCTCGTGCCGCGGCATGAGTTAGCAATATGCACTGTTCCAGCCTCGCGCTACGGTGCGAGCTTTAAGGTTGTGAGTCGTGCCGCGACGCGGACTCTGTGCCTCAGATAGTTTGCAAAGTTTGAAAATTTTACGAAACTCCCAGACTCATAACTTCTTCGTTATAAGTCCGAATTGGCTCGTTAAAAAGCCTACGATTCACAAATTTCGTACTCTATGTGTTCATGCAAGATGTTTATCTATTTGACTTTGTTTTCTAAAATTTCACCTTTTAGTTCATTTTTAACGAAAACGATAAACGTCCGTGAATGTTCAACGCTCGTTTCTTCGTTCTAAGTCGGAATTCGGTCATTTTTGAGTCCGTAAATCTATAATGCCAAATATGACTTGTCTCCATTGAAAACCAATGTTTTCGACTTCAAACTTAAAATACGACTTTCATTCCAAGAATTTCACAAATTCGACGATATTCGTCCAATTATGTGAATTCCGGTAAAACTACATTCTTATTGATTCTAAATGGATTTCAACCAACATATGATCATTACAAGTTACTTATTAAACCAACTTACCATCAAAGTAGGTTTTGACTTATTCACATAAGTCAATGATTTCTTTAACTTTTGAACTACAATTCCTCATGCTTATGACTTTCTATGAACTTAAGTCCATCAATCAATGTTCTTATGCTATGTTCAACATACTAATCATCATGTGACAACATATGAAACATATGATAAGTTCTTCATGGTTCTAGCAACTTATTAGAGTTCAAGTTGCTTATCCAAATTATCCAGTTTAAGTTCATTCCTTATTAACTTATTACATGATCTTAGCATACATGTTCATTAATTACACTTCCCTTATCATCCTATTATAATAGAGATGAAAGAATATTGGACACAAGATCATTACCTTTGAAGTTTATCTTCTTCTTCTTGGAAAGTCTAACAATGGAAACTTTAACTTAAAAGTGCTTATTCTCCCTAACCAATAAATAGCTTTATATTGAGAGGAAAATGTTGGATGAAATAACAACCAACAAAAATTGAAATGAGCCTTCAATTTATAGGCCATCCAAATCTAGGGTAGAATAGTCATTATAACCTTCCACCTCCTTAACTAACCTCCTCATTCCACCTCATCAATCTTCCACCTCCTTACTATTCATAACCTATCAACTAAGTAAACTTGCTAACCACTTCTAAAACTTGGTCACCACACTTATTGTTTGCCCATCAAGCTTACCCATTTTATACTTGGATTGCCCCATGGATCATGGCTTCACATTGGGCTTTGATAATTAATCTAACTACTTCTTTAATGGGCTTGTGCTACCATAGTTTGGACTCATGACTTATCAAATACTTGGGCTTGATTATCACATTATATTGGACTTCTTTTATTAGACTAATAATCCTACAAGTCCATTATCTTTAATTAAACATCTTAACATTTATACCCCACGTATAACTTCGTATGCTAACTCATATATTAATTAGTAATATACATTATCTCATTCTTCATACATAATAGTATAATAGGTCGTATTATACTTACATTCATTACTTCATACAATGTATAACATTATACGATCACAACTTTCTTCCATTAACGCTTAATAAACCTAACGTTCCCAAATTAGGTCCGCATGCGAACTGTTACATTTTCCATACTTAGATTATTATTACATAATCAATATCACCTTTATATTATAACGTTACGTATTTCCCAGTAGTTCAAAAATAATTCCCGAGCAGAAATCGATGAATAGTGTTTTTTGAAAAATTTCTCGGAAAGCTTTTATTTTTGTCTTAGAAATTCAAACACTTTAATTTATTCACGTAGTTAAAATACTAAGATGTTCTGACGTTTCTAGGTTATAGAACGACACTCATCTTCTCAACACATAATAATAATAAATAATATTATTTTATTCATTATTAAAAGTAATTACAAAATGTTCGATTTTTCAGGGTGTTACACTCTCTCCCCCTTATAAGGATTCTGTCCCCATAATCTCGTTAAAAAAAATTACACAAATAAATGAGGGTAATTCTTTTTCATTATTTCTTCTAACTCCCACGTTGCTTCTTCTGCATCGTGGTTCTTCCATATCACCTTTACCGAAGGTTTGACTTTGTTTTGCAGAACTTGTTCTTTTCTATCGACAATTTGAATCGGCGTTTCTTCATACGTTAAGTCTTTCTCGACATGAATAGGTTCATATTCTCTCACGTGCTTATAATCTGGCTTATAAGGACGTAATACGGATACGTGAAATACATTATGTATTCGTTCTAGGTTTGGAGGTAATGCTATCATATTAGCTACCTCACCTACCCATTTTAATACCTCAAAAGGTCCTACATACCTCGGACTTAACTTTACCTTATTCCCCAAACGTATCTTTCCTTTCCAGGGAGATACTTTTTGGAATACGTACGAACCTACTTCAAACTCTAGGTTCTCTCTATATGGATCCGTAAACTTCTTCTGTCTGTCTTGAGCTGCTAGAAGACGTATTTGTATCTTCTTGACAATATCCGTTATATGTTGCACCAATTCTAGTCCCAACATTTGGTGTTCTCCTACCTCATCCCAATACAGTGGCGTTCTACATTTCCTCCCATACAAAGCTTCGTAAGGCGGCATACCTATGCTTGCATGATAACTATTGTTATACGCAAACTCCACTAATGGTAGATGATCATCCCAACTACCCTTAAAATTCATGACACAAGATCTTAATATATCTTCTAACGTCTGAATTGTCCTCTCGCTCTGTCCATCCGTCTGTGGATGATACACCGTACTCATCTTCAACTGCATTCCCAACTGCTCTTGTAGACTCCTCCAAAAGTTCGACGTGAATCGTGGATCACGATCTTACACAATCGATATTGGCACCCCATGTCTAGAGATTAGTTCTTTAATATAGAGTCTAGCTAACTGATCTAAGTTATACTTAACTCTAATTGGCAAAAAGTGAGCCAACTTCGTCAATCGGTCTACTATTACCCAAATCTCATCATACCCCTTTGTTGTAGTCAGAAGTCCTACCACAAAATCCATCATGATATTTTCCCACTTCCACTCCGGAATTTCCAATAACTATAACAAGCCAATCTGTCGTTGATGTTTGGCCTTAACTTTCTGACAAGTTAAGCACCTACTTACGTATTTTGTTATCTCCTTCTTCATGTTTGGCCACCAAAAACTCTGTCGAAGGTCTTAATACATCTTAGTGCTACCAAGATGAATCAAAAACCTCGAATTATGAGACTCTTGCAATACCTGCTCCTTTAATTTTGTCTCATTCGGAACCCAAATTCTTCCTTCAAATCTCAATAATCCCTCATTATCAAGACTATACTTAGTATCTTTTTCATTGGCTAGCCGCTCCTTTATCGGCCACACTCATCAGTTTTGAGTTGCACCTCATTTACTCTCTGTACCATGGTCGATTGCATCTCCGTCACAAACAACATTTGTCCTCCTTCACTTGGTAGCTTCACTTCCAACTCCATCCTAGCCATCTCTGTTATTAACTCAGTTTGAGCCGTTAACAAAAACAACTTTTCCCGACCCTTCCTACTTAAGGCGTCGGCAACTACATTGACTTTTCCAGGGTGATACATGATTTCATAGTCGTAATCCTTTATTAAGTCCAGCCATCTCCTCTACCACATATTCAACTCCTTCCGCGTGAAGATATATTTTAGACTTTTGTGGTCCGTGTATATCTCACATTTTTCTCCAAAAAGATAATGTCTCCATATCTTTAGAGCAAAAACTACTGCGGCCATTTCCAGATCATGAGTAGGGTAAACTTTCTCATAATCCTTCAACTGCCTAGATGCATACACAATGACCTTGCCATTCTGTATGAGCACGTAACCAAGTCCTCTATGCGAAGCATCGCTATAAACTACAAAATTTCATGTGTCATCGGGTAATGACAAAACAGGCGCTTCACTCAACCTCTTCTTCAGTTCTTGAAAATTGTCCTCACACTTATCAGTCCAAGCATATTTCACCGTCTTCTTTGTCAAGTTAGTCAACGGAGTAGCTATCTTCTAAAAATCCTGAATGAATCTCCGATAGTAACCCGCTAACCCTAGGAAACTTTTCATCTCAGTTGGCATTTTCGGTTGTTCCCAATTCATCACAGCTTCCACCTTTGCTGGATTTACTAAAATCCCTTTATGGTCAATGACATGACCTAAAAACTATACCTTCTCCAACTAAAATTCACACTTAGTGAATTTCTCATATAACTTCTCATTTCTTAGTGTCTCCAACACTAATCTAAGGTGTTCGGCATGATCTTCTGGCGTCTTAGAATAGACTAGAATATCATCTATAAACATCATGACGAACTTGTCCAAATATTGTTTGAACACTCTGTTCATCATATCCATAAATGCAGCTGGTGCATTTGTCAATCCAAACGACATCACCAGAAACTCGTAATGACCATAACGAGTCCTAAATGCTGTCTTTGGTACATCCTCCTTCTTAACCTTCAACTGGTGATACCCCGTCTTTAAATCTATTTTAGAAAAATACTTAGCCCCTTTCAACTCATCAAAGAGATCATCAATCCTGGGTAATGGATATTTATTCTTTATCGTTTACTTGTTCAACTCGCGATAGTCGATACACAGTCTTAACGATCCGTCCTTCTTCTTGACAAACAATACCGGTGCTCCCCATGGTGACACACTCGACTGAATGTACTTTCGGTCCAACAATTCTTGTAACTGCACCATCAATTCCTTCATCTCCACTGGCGCCATACGATATGGTGCCCTGAAAACTGGTTCCGCTCCTGGCACGATGTCTATCACGAACTCTGTCTCCTTATCCGGCGGAAGACCCGGCAATTCGCTCAGAAATATATCGGCGAATTCCCTCACTATAGGTATTTTTTTCCAATGTTGCTACCTCTCTCTGGGTATCAACAACATGACACAAATAGCCTACGCATCCCTTTCTCAATAATTTCCTAGTTTGTGTCATGGCTAGACAACACGAACGTCCCGACAATCTATTCCCATAAAAAACTACCCGAGGTTGTTATAATGTCTTAATGTTCACACATTTCTTTTGACAATCTATAATCGCCCCATGATTCACTAACCAATCCATTCCGAGAATTACGTCAAATTCTCCTAACTTTATCGGTAACAAATCTACCGATAATTTACAACCCCGTATATCTACACAACAATTCTTATGAACATCTTTAACAAGAATTATCTCTTCATTTTCTACCTTAATATTTAAAAGTATAGGCAACTTTTTGGGAAGTAATCTTAATCGTCTAGCAAAATCGCATGCTATAAATGAACAAGTAGCACCCGAATCAAATAGCACGTACGCATTTATATAGTTGATCGGAATAATACTGCGACGACGTCCCCTAATGCAATTGCATCTTGAACTGTCATGTTAAAGGTACGACCCATCGGCCTACCCGGCTGTGCTGGCCCACTAAATGCTAACTTACCGCTATTAGAGCCCCGGTTCCCATCCGTCCCTTCTTCGGGCAGTTCTTTGCCATGTGGTTAGTTGATCTACATATAAAGCATCTGTGGTTCTTCTTCGGACTCAGGCAATTAGGCGCAATATGCCCCTCCTGTCCACAATTGTAATATACAACCTTCCCTTTGAGACAAACTCCTAATTGAGTCTTCCCACAGGTCTTGCAGACCTCCATTCTTCTCTTCGAATCTCCTTGCTTCACTCCGATATTCCCAGAGCTAAATACCATCCTCTTCTCACCACTGCTACTAGATCCTTCTATCTTGACTCCCCCGTCAATCTTCCCCTTATTCTTCTTTTCTTTATGGTACTGGCTCAACGCCTCGCTACCACCCTTGGTGATTATCGCCTTCTCTAAAACGATCCCAAAAGAAATACTTTAAAACACCGATATGCGTTTATAGAGCCAGGGTTTCAAGCACTGCTCGAACCGTCGCGCCTTCCTCACCTTAGTATCCACTTGGTGTGGAGCGAACCTTGCCAGTTCATTAAACTTGGTGGCGTATTGGGGAACCGTTGTAAGACCCCAACTTTTATGAATAAAAATGAATTTTCTTTAAATATTATTTTTGAATATTATGGAATAAATTTGATATAATGTTATAGGTGTGGGTAAAATTTATAAATTTTGCAAAGTACGCAAGTTGTTATATAATATTCGATTAGTCGGGGAATATTCGTATTAACAGGGAATATTCGTACGACGACACAATCATTGGTGGACCCCACAACAGAATTATTGTTTGATTGAGAAAACGACAAAAATATTTTTATGAAAATAAAGACGGAAGTTTTACCGTTGACACTGTTAAACTACTCGGTAGTAAAAGTACAATAATACGTGTGGTTCCATAATAGCACACGGTATTGATTATTAATGCTTAGTGAGAAGTCACTCAGTTTGATTCAATTATTGTCGATATTTTATATGTTATTAAATCAATAATTGAGATGACAAAGTTGTTAATATTATTATTTACATTATTAACGATGTCTAGAAGTTCTGCCAATGAGAGGTTTGGTCACCTAATTGCGCGCCAATAGGAAGAAATCCTTATTGGAAAGCCCCCTCTTTCCTGGGAACGACCTGTTCGATTAATAGTGTGAATAATAATAATGATGATGAAGTTTTGTTTTATTAGTATTATTAACGTAATAAAACAGAAAAACATTTTATATAAAACAGAATACTTTTATAAAGTTATTCGTTTTATTAGGCTAATATTAAAATCTTTTTATATAAAATAGAATACTTTTATAAAGTTATCTGTTTTATTAGACAAAAATTAGAATATATTATATTTTATTATGCATAGTATTTGCATAGTGCCTACATAGTGTTTGCATAGTAAATTTTTTTTAAAAGTTATTCATTTTATTAGATTATAAATAGAATATATTATATTTTATTTAAAAGATTTTGCTTTAAATATGGACCGTCCGATTAAAGTGAATCAATCTGGACCCTTCATGGATTGGTTACTATTCATTCCATTCTTCTATAAATAGAAGCTCATTCCTTCATTATTTCTTACAAATTCACTGAAACTCTAGAGAGAGAAACTATAGAGAGAAAGAAGAAAAGTATTCTGCTACTTCACTACTCCGATATCAAGTTTCTTTTACGGTAAGAAGAAAAGTCCTCAATGGCCTGTAGTTCATTGATGGACAGTTGTTAGTATGATCATAACCATTGATGAATACACGAATATCCTTGGCCCGTAGTATATGGATAATTTGTGGCTGTGACCCTAATGAATATCCTTGGTCGTAGTGCATGGATGATGTGGATTATTTATTAAGCTGAGTCTCAGCGATAAAATTGATGAAAAACCTTTTTAAATCATAAAAGATAGTAGATTTTATTCTCTACTTGACTCTTTTAATGGATTGTATGTTCCGCTACAGTTAAACTTGACGTTTATTGTATTTTATCAGTTTAACACTGTTGAGGACTAATGATAATATATTCTGCATTATCTTAGTCATAATATTTCTTACTGGGCTAGTTGAGCTCACCCTTTCTTTCATTGTTCTCTTTAGGAAAGGAGAACATAGCCGGGACTAGTCGGGGAACGGAGTGATTGTCCGAGATGGTGTCTTAGTAGTCCTCACTATTCTATAAAATAGTGTGATAATAAATGTAATGAGTACTTATTTTGAGAGTGGATATTGTCTAGAAGACAATATTTGTATTAAAACTCACAGCATGTATTTTGTCGTATTTTACACGACTGTTGTATAATTAAGTTGTATTTGAATTTTGTACCATGTATTTGGCGACTTAAGATGGGTGATGTATACCTATTTTAGGGGCGTCACAGTTGGTATCAAATCTTAGGGATATGATCCCTTGCTGAGATGTGAGACAAGAACTAGGAGGGGAGAGACGGGGAATTCCTTCGCTAGTATGACCTACTTAAGTTTATTTGGTATTTGATTGGTCGGTCAGAGTATAGGGATAATATTTGATATGTTAATTAACCCTTGTTTTGTGGCAATGTTTAAAAATGGCATCCGAGAATGTTGAGAACATCAATGGAGCATAGGAGACCGTTGAGTCTCCACAGATCAATAACCAAGACAATGTGCATCAGGAAGGCGACAATCCTCATGAAAACAACAACACTGACCAAATGATGAATGATGGAATGTTCAGAGGCTTTCTGCAATTCATGCAACATCAGGCGAGAGCGGCTCCTGTCCAAAATGCAAGTAGAAACACTGACAACTCTCAGATGGTCACCGCAAAATAGTTCAAGGAGCTGGGACCACCGGAGTTTTTTGGAGAGCCAAAACCACTTAAGACGGAGACGTGGATAAAGTAGATCAACAAGATATTTGATGTCTTGGGTTGCTCTGAGGAGTAAAAGGTTCCCTTTGCCACTTTCATGTTGTGGGTAGAGGCAGATTACTGGTGGGAATCTGTAAAGCGTACTCAACCTGCCGCATTGAAGATGTATTAGGAAAAGTTCTTAGAACTGTTCAACGACAAGTACTTTCCCGAAAGTATTCGTCACATGAAAGAGGTAGAGTTCATTAAATTGGAGAAAAATAATGTTGCATTACGTAGCCAAGTTTGCTGAGCTATCCCGGTTTGCGTCTTTTTTGGCTGATAATGAGGAGAGAATGACGCGAATGTTTTTAAGAGGTTTGAAACCCGAGATACGTCAATATCTTATCTCTCATAAACTGTGTTTGTATTCAAATGTTGTTAATAGGGCTCAGTTATTGGAGCGCGATAATGAGTCAACTCAACCAAAGGAAAGCAGCCGACAAAATGATAATACCAGTGATATCAGTCATCGAAGCGGTGACAATAAGCGTGGAGGGAATCAACATGCCAGAAATGGTAACCACTTTGGTGGTAATCATAGCCAAAATAATAATAATGGACATTTCAAGAAAAGAAGATTCAACAATGATGGAAAGACGTCAGTATCAGCACCTGTTATTAAGGAAGGAGAACGACCATCTATCATATGCTTCAAATGTGGAGGGGAGGGACACATCAGTCCAAAATGCGTGATGCCCTCCAAAGCATGTTACAATTGTGGAAGAGAAGGACACCTGGCCCAATTTTGTCATGCACCGAAGACAAGACCAGCTGGGATGGAGGCATCAAAGGCCATCCCAGACAAGACAATCAGTGTAAATCTCATATTTCTCTCCACAGAGATAGTGTCTCCATATTTTTAAAGCAAACACAACTTTCGCTAACTCTAAATCATGAATCAGATACCCTTTTTCGTAGTCCTTCAATTGCCTTGATGCATACGCGATGACTTTTTCGTTCTACATAAGGACACATCCTAATCCTTTGTGTGACGCATCACTATACACCACAAAATTTCCTGTATTATCTAGTAATTACAACACAGATGCCATACTTAGCTTCTTTTTCAATTCTTGAAAACTTCCTTCACATTTCTCCGTCCAAACAAATTTTACAAATTTCCTCGTCAAATTTGTCAATGGAGTGTGGCAATCTTGGAGAAATCCTGAATAAATCATCTGTAATACCCTGCCAATCCCAAGAAACTTCTTACTTCTGATGGAGTTCATGGTTGTTCCCAATTTATCATAGCTTTGACCTTTGATGGATCCACTGAAATTTCATCCTTGTCGATTATGTGCCCAAGAAATTGTACATGTTCTAGCCAGAATTCACATTTAGAGAATTTCGCGTACAACTTTTCTTTTCTTAGCGTCTCCAGCGTTAGACGTAAGTGTTCCACATGTTCTTCTTGAGTTCTAGAATACACCAGAATATCATCAATAAACACCACCACAAATTTGTCTAAAAATGGTTTAAACACCCTGTTCATCAAATCCATGAACGCTGCGGGGGAATTTGTCAAACCAAAAGACATCACCAAAAATTTGTAATGTCCATACTGAGTTTAGAATGTCATCTTTGATACATCCTCCTTTCTTACCTTCAGTTGATGATACCCACTTCTCAAATCTATCTTTGAGAAATATCTAGTACCCTTCAACTGGTCAAACAAATCATCTATTCTCGGCAATGGGTATTTATGCTTAATAATGACCTTGTTTAACTCCCTATAATCAATGCAAAGACGCATCGACCCATCCTTCTTCTTTATGAATAACATCGGTGCTCCCCACGGTGACACACTCGGCTGAATATATTTCTTTTCCAACAGCTCCTGTAGTTGTACCATTAATTCCTTCATTTCTACCAGAGCCATTCTGTACGGGGCTTTCGATATCTGAGCGGTTCCTGGCCCTAAGTAGATCACGAACTTGATTTCTCTATCACGTGGATGTCCTGGCAAATCCTCTGGAAATATGTCCACAAATTCCCTAACCACTGGTATTTCTTCCAGTTTCACACTCTTCTTCTGAGTATCGACTATGTAAGCTAAATAACCCACACAACCTTGACTCAACAACTTCTTGGCCTGCATAATCGTCAGATATCTCATTTATTTAGGCAATATGCTACCATTAAAAACTACCTTTGACGGAGTCATAAGGTTTACACATTTCTTTTGGCAGTCAATTATTGCTCCACAATTGAACAACTAATCCATTCCCAAAATAACATCAGACTCTCCAAGCCTAATCGGAATTAAATCCACCATGAAAATATTTCCCTTAATATTCACCCTACAGTTCTTGTATATGAACCTAACAGGAATTACTTCCTTATTCGCAATTTCTATGTTTAAAGGGAAATTCAATTCTTCACTAATCAATCCTAATCTCATAGCAAATTCATCAGATATAAATGAGCAAAAGCACCCGAATCAAATAATACATAAGCATCAATATCATTGATTGGGATAATACCTGACACCACATCTTTTGATTGCACAACATCTTGCACAGTCATGTTGAAGGTTCTGGCTGCGGGTTTGGTTGATGCCGTCGGTCCAGTAATGGCCCATGTACCTCCACTACTACCACCCTTGCTTCCCGTTTTTTCTCCAGCTTTCTTCTTGGGACACTCACCAGCAAAGTGATCCTTGGACCCGCAAGTGTAGCAAACATTTTTCTTGGGTTGATTGCAATTTGGGGCGATGTGACCCTCCTGGCCACAGTTAAAGCATACTCATTTCCCCATCAAGCATACACCTTTGTGAAACTTCACACATGTAGCACATGCTTCAAACTTCTTATTCTGATGGTTACCTTGTTGATTCCCAGCACCCACATTTCCATTCCACTTTCTTTTCAGATTATTATTACCATTTCCATTACCACCACCTCCATTCTTCACTTCCACTTCATTTTTCTTCTTTTTCTGTTCTTGATTGAACTTGGTTACAGCCTCACCTCCACCTTAGGCAAGAATTGCCTTTTCCATCACGGCTGCAAACGTCTTCAACTGGAACAAGGAAACCCTACAAAACAACCAGGACTTCAGTCCTTATTCAAACCTCTTCGCCTTGCGTTCATCTATGCTGACTTGGTATGGCGCAAACCTCGCCAACTCATTGAATTTCGTGGCATACTACGACACCGTCATCGTTCCCTTCTTCAGCCCTAAATACTGCACCTCTAGCTGACTCTTCGAGCTCTCTGGGAAATAGGTCTCAAATAATATCTCCTTGAACCTATCCTAAGCCATAACCCATGGTCCTCCTCGAGTTTTATTAGTCTGCCACTAATAACTAGCCTCTGCTTTCAACATAAATGTTGTAAAAGCAGTCATCTAATCTTCCCCTACTCCCGTAACATCAAACACTTTCTCTATTTCCATGACCCAGTTTTGTGCCTCAATCGGGTTCATGGACCCACGGAATTCCGGTAGTCCAACCGCCTTGAAGTCTTTGAATGTTGTAGCCTAATTTTGTGGTTGATTCTGTAGTGCACTTGTCAACAACATCACCAGCTGCTGAACGGGGTTAGCTTTAGCATTAACATTGTTGGTTCCTTTGGTGGTTCTCTGACGGGGTGGTTGACGTCTTGGAGGCATTTTCTATTAAAAAAATACAATCATTAGATTATTACTCAACTTCTTTCAAGTAATTTCTACTTAACTTGCCCCCATAAAAATAATCACCACATAACATATAACACTTTGGATAAAAGAAGATAATAACTTTTATTCATACTTAATCTTTGTAAACATCATATCAGTAGCATCACTGTTATTTACATTATTTTACTGAACTACTAAAGTTTTAGGACATCATCATCATATCCCATAAGTTGCATAACACTTGGGATTTACATAATACTTATCATAACATAAATCATAAATCAAGTACACTTCCTATGATGTCCTATTAAGATACTGCAAAGCCTTATAACACTCTTCTTCCATAATTCAGAACATGGTTCGATGATCTAGTATGCACGAGGGTAGCGTTTCGAACTAAATTGGGTAACCCATGACCCGATCCTGAGCTTGATTGATCGCTATGTTGAACACGTTATCCATCTCTTCCATCTTCCTTCTTTTTACTTGTGCGTCCCTCTCTGCTGTTCCAGCTTGTTGATAAGCTTCACCGTACGCGTCTTCGTTTCTTGCCCTTTTTGCAGATTCTTCTCTCAACTTTCTCTTCAACTCTGAAATCTCTGCTCTCATTTGCTCGTTCTCTTCTTCAGTGTGAACCAGCTTCTCTTCAATATTGTTCAGTTGTTCCTCTTGATCGTGGATCTCGTCGTCCTTTTGTGCCATCGAGGTCTGTTGTTCAGCTACTATCTCTTGCAATTCCTCGAAAGTATCTTGAAGTTCCACATTGTGGTCATGCACCTCATCGTATATACGGCCAGCTATCGAGTTAAGTGGAATCCTTTCCTCCTCGTCCTCTTCATCCATTTGTGGCAGCTCCACTGGATCCTCATCGTCTGTCTCTATCTCATCATCCTCATCAGGTACTCTCTCCTGCTCAACTACTGTGACCAACAGAACTGTTTCCCGTGGTAGTAATTGTTCCCAAACTACCTAAATATCTTGAGGCTCCTCCTCCTTAGCTTGACTGGATCCTCCTATATTAGACATCCTGTCAACCAAAGTTTAAGTTTTAATTACTAATCATTACAACTCGACACTCACGAGCACATAAGTTGTAAACACATAAGCACATAAGTATTTTATTACTTCCTCCTTAAAACTCGATAAGAGTTTATTATCACTATCTTTTCGAAGGTTACTTCCTAAGGCTTTTCCCCACCTAAGGTTCATAACCTAAAGCTTTGATACCAACTTGTGACACCCTCAAACCCGGGAACTTTATTCCCACAAGATCTGGTATTCACTTAATCAAACATTCATATCTAACTACCCAATCACAATAAAATTGGATAAATAAAACCTTTCCCATTAAAGGGTTACATAATAAAAATCTCCCCAGGCTATCTAACCTTTAAATACAATCATTCAAAATGCGGAAAATAAATAATCTTTATTACAACCATTCAATCAAAAAATAATAATAAAATATCATATTACAAGTCTTCAAAACTTGTTCATCTTTCCTTTTTCCTTATTGGTGCTAGGTACATCAACCTTCTCATCCTTAACTATAATAGTTATATAAGCAAGAGTGAGCAAACAAAGCTCACTTGATACAATACTGAATGAAAAACTTTTACAACAAATGTCAAATAAGAGGCTCAAAAGAAGTAACAATATGATTTCTCAACATTTTGAAGTATATAACTGAGGGTCCTAAGACCATGAACTATGTCCATAGTTATAAGTAATTTTTCAACTTAAACTTTAACAATCATAAGACTATAGGGACTCCTCATACTTAGGGGGGTCAGCCCTTTGTATAATGTATTGTGCACAAACATTTCAACGCTAAGCGTAAGTTACCCCTAATGATAGGGTTATTCATCTCAGTATTAAGAGTACAAGTCCGCACCAAAGTGAGTTTGGTTTTGAAACATTTCAGGGTAATTTGGAATTCAACGAACATCAACTAAGGATTAGTTGAATATAACCAATAACATCATACTATAGAATAATCATAATTGAATCAACATGGTAAATTAAAGTCATTCTTTAGGAATAATCTAATAGCATACAACTTGAATAACTATAACCCACCTTGCTTGAACAATATTAAACCAATGTTATTTAGAATTGAATACTAAGCATGCATGGCAATATGAACGATAAAACTATTCAAATATATTTGGGCATGCTTAACAACAAGTTAAATACAAGAATAACTTGTTCAATATCAAAATCAAAGTTTAGAAACCTTGCATTATTATATTGGAAACAATAATTGATTCAACAAGATAATAGATTAGAGAACTTGCCTTGTTCGTAGACTAAACTGAACAATTAGAATCACAATATCCTATAAACATATGTCATCATGATATAGTTAGCCATTACCACTTTACAAACATAACTAAGTACGTTCATCATTTAAAAATTGGGTTTTTAATAACATAATCAAGTTACAAAACAATTTAATTGTTAATAACATGTTCATTCTAGGTGTAGAAACATTAAAATCAAAATTTTATAGTCCTACTATTATCACATAACAATTCCTTCAAATTTTGAGTACAAAAAGTACACGGTCAGACTATTCTGCTAACTCGCACTGCGGCGCCATAGTTTATACTATGGTGAGGAGCTGCGGAGCGGAGATGGAGATGTGGCGCGAGAGTAAATCTACAAGGCCGCGCTGCGGCGTGGTGCCGACGCTGCGACGCGAAAAATGAACTGCTGGGCCGTGCTGCAGCGCCAAACTATAGTCTTCGACTGACAGCTTCGGCAACAGTATAAACAAAAGCAAATTTTGGCCTACAAACTCCTTTCCAACAGTCTATTTCACATGTAATTCATACAAAGACTTCATGTAAACATAATTCAAGAACCCCTAACATGTTTCTACCCATACAACAACATAAACAACAAATTTAAAACATCTAATTTAACTGTTTTTGATAAAAACTCACTTTTTGTTATTTTTAATGAAATTAAACACTGTTATTTTGTTTTTCATCCAAAACAGTTAATTCAAAGTGTTTTATCAATGTTTATACATACTATATCAAATTTAATAGTCAGTTTATCAATTAAACAACTAATAAAACCTTAATTTCTACTTTAAACTAAACCATATATATTCACAAAAACTCTTTGTAGAAACATTTTCTTTACAAAGTACATACATAACAATACATAACTTATGAAAATAGTTTAACATCATTAGTTTATCATATAAAGCCACATAAAACAATAATCTATCCTTACACAAGAATTTACAGAGAATTAGGGAAAAGAAAAACTAAACTTTTAAAAACTAAAAAGAGTATGATGATACCTTGAAGAAGAAGATGATGGCTATTCTTTTTTAATCTCAAGCTTCTTCTTCTCCAATTATCTAGCCTTTCTTCCTCTCTTCTTTTCTCTCTCACTTTTCTTCTTCTCCAATTCTCTAGCCTTTCTTCCTCTCTTCTTAGGTGGGGGAAACCTTAGGAAGTAACCTTTAAAGAAACAAAAAACATAATGATTTCTAAGGAATGAACTCCTTCATTCATTAAAGGTAAATAATTAAAGCCTTTATGTGCCTATGTGCTGAAAACTTATGAGCTCGCGAGTATCGAAGTGTGTCACATAGTAAATAAAACTTAAGGTTTTTTATTGTCAGAATGTCTACTACTGAAGGTTCCAGTCAAGCTAGGGATGAGATACCTCAGGTGCCTATAAATTAGGAGCCCCGATATGTGGAGGAGGAGGACTTTGAGGAGATATAGGTGGAGGATGAGGAAGAGGATCCTGTGGAGTTTCCCCCAAAATCCAGTGCAGTAGGGATGTATGATGAATTATATGACCATAATATAGAATTACAGGCTAAGGTTGAGGAGCTGAAGGAGCTGGCTGACATGCGTCAGGCTACTATAGAGTAGAAGAATGTGGAGATTCAGGATCTCGACATACGTCTTAGAAACGCAAAATGGAACCTAGTTCACATAGAGGGTCATCAAAAGGAGCTATTGGCTGAGAATGAAAAGATGAAGACTAAAGTTGAGAAGCTAAAAAATGATTTGAAGGAGGAGTCAGCTAAGCATGCGAGAGAGTAGAAGACGCTTGGATGAAGGCTGCTCAGCGTGTAGATTGTACTGAAGACAATGTTCAGACGAAGAAGGCCAAGATGAATGAAATGGATTATTCTTTTCATTATGCGATTAATAGGGCCCAGGACTGAGTCTTTTATTATCTAGCTCAGTTTGAAGACTTGCCATGGTATATGATGGATCATAGAATAATGTTTCGTATCATGGAAGAAAAGCGTAGAGAAGCTTCTCGACCTCTTAATATGCCAAGATAAGAGAGTAATAAGTTATGTAGTTAAATATTTGTTAAATAAATTGTAAATCTCATATTTTGAGATAAATAATGGTGTAAGATGAGTATGTAATCCTGGAAATTTTCAAGTTCAGAAAAGTTGATGTTGATAGCAGAGATGATATCCTTTGTATATTTTGAAAGTTATGAATAAATAAGATATATAAGTTTATTAAAATATAATGTGTTAAGCTTTAATCTTAGAATGTTTAAGTTAAAATTTAAATATTCAAGAAATTGAGTAGTGATCTAATAAGCGTATATCTTAAACAAAAAATGTCTCCTAAAAGAAGACAACCACGCCAACAATCACCCATTGAAGAGTCTACTAACAACAACAATAATGAGGCTAACGCTAACCCGATTCAATAGTTAGTAACCTTGTTAATAGGAGCACTTGCAAATTAGCCGCAAGCTCAAGTCATAACTTTCAAGGATTTCAAAGCGATTGGACCGCCGTAGTTTCAAGGGTCTATGAATCCAATTGAAGCCCAAACCTGGATCATGGAAATGGAGAAAATTTTTGACGTTGCCAGGGTCAATGAGGATCAGAAAAGATCCTTCACAACATTTATGTTGAAGTCTTTAGCTAGTTATTGGTGGCAAACGAATAAGGTTTGTTGGGGACATGGAATAGTAGTGTGGGATAGGTTTAAAGAAATGTTTTTTGAGATGTACTTTCTAATGAGTTCCCGAAACCAGATGAAAGTTCAATTCTTAGAATTAAAGTAAGGAACCATATCTATTTCAGAGTATGCTGTGAAATTTAATGAGCTGGAAAGGTTTGCTCTGTACCAAGTCAATACAGATGAGTGTAAGGAAGGAAGGTTTGAACAAGGGTTGAAGCCCTGACTATATAGAAAAGTTTCAATGTTTTAATTAAATATGTTTGTAGTAGTACTATAAAAGGCAATTATTGCGAAAGGTTGAAGCGATGCCTTAACCAAGTATATTCAAGAACAGAAGAAGGGAAAGAATGCGAATGAAAACAAGGCTGGTGGAAGTAATAGTGGAGGTAATAACCAGAAGAGGAAATGGAATGAAAATCCAAATGTAGGAGGACAACAAGGAAGTCAACAAAAGAAGAAGATTGAAGCTTATGCTACTTGTGGAAAAAACCACACTAATATATGTCTAAAGGGTAATCGAGTGTGTTTTAATTGTGTCCATGAGGGTCACATTGCACTAAATTGTTTTAGTCTGAAGAAAGGAGCTTGTTTCACTTGCGGGTTGAAAGATCATATGGCTTGTGATTGCCATAGAAAGACAGCGGGAGGTGCAAGTAGAGGTAAGGGAAGCAACAGTGGTGGTACGTTGACTATCATTGGGCCAGGGCCTTCAAACCGACCCACTGCCAGAACTTTTAATATGACTGTACAAGATGTTGTGCAGTCAAAGGATGTGGTGTCAGGTATCATTTTGATCAAAGGTATTAATGTTTATGTGTTATTTGATTTGGGTGCTACTTGTTCATTTATATTCAATGATTTTGCTAGGAATTTAGATTTGCCTCGGGAAGAATTAGATTTCTCTTTAAGCATAGAGATCGCGAATAGGGAAGTAATTCCTGATAGGTTTATATATAAGAAATATAGGGTCGATATAAAGGGCCACGAGCTGATGGTGGATTTGATACCGATTAAATTGGGGAATTTGATGTTATACTGGGAATGGATTGGTTATTAAATTACAGGGCAGTAATTGATTGCCAAAAGAAATGTGTTAACCTTATGACTTCATTAAATGTGATGTTTTATGGCAGCAAGTCACCTAGACAAGCAAGTTGTTTGATGATGATGCAATCCAAGTTATAGAGACAAGGATATGTAGGATACTTAGCCTACATAGTCGACACTCAAAAGAAGATTGCGAAATTAGAAGAGATACTGATCATTAGAGATTTTAATGATGTATTTCCAGACAATTTCCCTGGACTACCATCGGATAAAGAGGTTGAGTTCGTGATGGATCTAGCACCAGGAACGGCCCCGATATCTAAAACCCAAAATAGAATGGCCTAGTGGAGATGAAGGAGCTGATGGTTCAGTTACAAGAATTAATGGACAAGAAGTATATTCAGCCGAGCGTATCACCGTGGGGAGTGCTAGTGTTATTTGTTAAGAAGAAAGATGGATTGATGCGACTCTGAATTGATTACATGGAATTGAATAAGTTCACGATTAAAAATAAATATCTATTACCAAGAATTGGTGACTTATTCGATTAACTGAAGGGAGCTAGGTACTTTTCAAAAATTGACTTAAGAAATGGATATCATCAGTTGAAGGTAAGGAAGGAGGATGTATCGAAAATGGCATTCAGAACTTGGTATAGTCATTACGAGTTTTTGGTTATGTCATTTGGTTTAACCAATGCAACTGCAACGTTCATCGATTTGATGAACAATGTGTTTATACCTTTCTTTGATAAATTTTTAGTGGTGTTTATTGATGATATATTGGTGTAGTCTAAAACCAAGCAGGCTCATCCATGTACCATGGCATGTATATATATGAGAATATGTACAGTAGCAGAACATCTACTCTGGCCAAATGCCAATGATCCTCCAGCATGGTAAAATCCCGGGAATGCCGTGTATAACTATCCGTTGAGCCAAATTTGTCCATTAGAAAAAGCTGGGATACGACGTGGCCTAATGTGATCTCATCCTGCATAACTCTACGCCTTAGCCCGGTGAGGGTCATAAACTACCGGCTCATGTCGCCGATAGCCATCCGCGTGTAAGGCCTGTCTAAGGGTAGCGCCATCAACCGTGCATACTTCTCTAAGGTAGGAGTCAACTCATGGATACCAAACTAGAAAACCTGCCTCTTTGGTATCCAATGCTCCAGTATACCCTCTACAAGCCTACGGGAACTTGAAAGATCAGGAGAGTCATAGTATGCTACAATAACTGATCTACAGTCACCCTTTCTAAAGGTGACATACTATTATACCACGATCTCAGATGGTATGCCACTAATACTGGTGGGGTATGATCAATACGACTAACTGTCGAAGAAGACATCTGTATGGGCCTTGTCGTAAGACCATCTATTGGGAAAAATCTATATACGCTCACACGCAAGTATACGTGGTCAACAAGTAATAGTAAGTAGAGTATTGTTCCCACAAAGACAATTTAGTAAGAAATTTAACCTCACAATTTTTAATTTCCTATTAATTCTAATTTTATTAAACTATCCAAATTAATGATTAAAATTATAAAAACTAAATTATTAATAAATATATGATGAGTGCATATTATTCATGTATTTTGATTCCATTATATTTAGTTTTATTGCATATTTCATGAGTATATGAGCTTATTAAGGTGTTTAATGATTTCAGGAAGAATTGGAGCTGAAATGAGGAAAAAGTAAAAATTGCAGAATTTTTAGCATTAAGTTGGATGCATGTTCTTAGCTTAGGACTTGGATTTTATTGTAGAGCTCTTCCTTAGCTTTCCGGAACATCTTGAATCGTCCCAATCGGAGATCATATGAAAAAGTTATGATATTTTTACTAAACGGACGTTGAACCTCAAAGTTTGGAAATTGCAATTTACACAACAGTCACTTGGAGACAGATTTCGACCTTGATGCTTAAAGATTCTGTCAATTTTCAAAGAATAAAAGTTGTAGATCTCGTCAATATCTCCGTTTTGATAGGTAGCATGCCCCGTAACTCCTCCTGGATCAAAAGTTATGCTCGTTTTTCCAAAGGACGTCGCAGCAGAAAATGGAAATTCGCCCCAGCGAATTTGAGCGGGAAAATTGGAAAATCTTGAATTTTTGGAAAGTTTCTAAATACAGATTTTGGCATATTTCTACATGGAATTGGATTGACATTTCTATTAGCTTTAGGATTTACTTTATACTAAGATTTATTTCCAAATTAGATTCTATTTCTTTATGGAAACTAATTATGATTTGTAATTCCTTTTAGGATTTGGATTTCTACTTCCTATAGGATTTAGGACTTTGTCTAGCACTATAAATAGAGGATGTTAGTCATGGTTTTATTCATTCAATCATCTACTACATTCTCTCATCTACAACATTGGAGGATTGAAGATATGAGCTAAGTTATTTTTATTCAGTTCTAAGGGATGTTGAACCTTATTTATAATTAATGGTTAATTGAGTATTCATTATTTATTCCTTCTCACATGAAATTCATTCTTGATAATCTGATTTAATTTCTAAATGCTATTTGGCTTAACTGATTTAATTTCCGCAGGATTGAGTTGGTTAACGAATATCATATGCTAGATCAAGGAAGAATATTACGTGTAATTGATATTGTTTCTAGTCACAAGTAGTAATTAGTAATACTTGATTGTGGACAAGCTTTTGAGTATTGCTACGATTATATCAGAAGACAAGTTAAACAATCCGAGCTTATGTGTTTGTTGCTTGGAATAGTCTAATTCCCTAGTTCTTAATGCTGCTATTATATTAAATCTAGAGAGCTTATTCTAGGTTATATAATTGTTAGAATCTTGTGAAGAGCTTGTTTCATTAAGTGACAATCTAAGGGGAGTTTCGGGTAGCAGAGCTTGTTGTTACCTAGGGCTATTAGTTTCATTGAAGGGTAAATAATGTTACACTTGATTAATCTATTATTGTAAAAAGGTGAAACTGAACTGAAGAACTGAAGCTTTTTATTCATTGTTTATTATTATTAGTTTATTCTTGTTAATTAATTAATCAATTCAAAATCCCCTTTTTATTAGAAATCATAGGATAATTATAAAACAAATCACTCTCCGTGGGATCGATCCTTGCTTACTACTGTGCTAATTGTTTAAATTTGTAAAGTGAAAGTGAGATTAATTTAGGTGTGTAAACGACAGCTCTCAAATTTTGGCGCCGTTGCCGGGGAGTGTTATTTGTTTTGTTTATTCTTTGTTTTCGTTTATTTTTATTATTTATTATTTATTATTTTGTTTTTATTTTATAACTTAATCCTCTCACTCTATTGACTTAAATTTTGTTCAAGAGATAGAGAAAACTGCAGATATAGAATAAACTCTTGTTCCATCACTTGAAGAGAAAAAGATGGTGGTGCCAAACAAAAATAGGACTTTAAAAGAACTGGATACTCTCGATCTTGTTCAATCATCTTTTTGTATTGATTATCCTACATTAGATGTTTCTTTTGAACTTAACTCTAGACTAATTCATCTTTTGCCTACTTTTCGTGGTCTTACAGGTGAAAATCCATATAAGCATCTAAAGGAGTTCCATGTGGTGTGTTCCACGATGAAAGCACAAGGAGTGGCAGAGGAGCAGATCAAGCTTAGACTTTTTCCATTCTCATTAGCAGATTTGGCTAAAGACTGGTTATACTATCTACCTTCTGGATCAATACGATCATGGACTGATATGCAAAGGTTATTCTTGGAGAGGTATTTTCCTGCATCAAGAGTTACCGATATAAGAAAGGAGATATGTGGAATCAGGCAGTTCAATGGAGAGAATCTCTATGAGTATTGGGAAAGGTTCAAGAAGTTGTGTTCCAGCTGTCCACCTCATGGAATTGATGATCATTACTTGATCCAGTACTTCTATGAGGGGTTGTTACCAATGGAAAGAAGCATGATCGATGCAGCAAGTGGAGGAGCACTGGTAGACAAGACTCCAGAAGCGGCAAGGAACTTAATTGCAAACATGACAGCTAACTCATAGCAATATGGAACTAATATGGATCATACACTACAAAGGGTAAATGGGGTAAGCACGAGAGACTTGGAGCAGCAGATTTCTGATTTAACTGCTTTGGTTTGACAAATGGCTACAAAGAATACGCAAGGTATTCAGCATGCTCAACCTCAGTACCACAAAGAAAATCAAGAAGTGCCTGTCAATTCTGGGACATCTATGGAGAATGTGTTCAAGGCATTCATGAACCAAACACATCAATTCATGTGCAAGACACAACAATTCCAGCAGGAGACAAGAACTTCTGTTCAAGATCTGAGGGACCAGGTTGGTCAACTTGCAACCACAGTAGGAAGGTCACTTTCTCAAACTGTTGAAAATGTAAGTACCATAACATTGAGTTGTGGTGTAGAGAATCAACAACAAGAAAAGTCAATACAAAGCAAGTCCAACAATAGTGAAATAGGCAGCAGTGATGTACTCAAGCACAAATTTCCACCTCTTTCTGCTTATGAACCGAAACTACCTTTTCCCCAAGTTCTAACAAGGAATTGGAAAGTTGGAAAAAATTCAACGTGGTATACAGAGTCTAATGAAAAATTCCTTGAAGAAATGGCGAATAGGGAACAAGAACTTAAAGATGAGAAGGAGTTCACTAGGGGAAACCATTTGGATGTGCTCGAGACTACTGCTAAATTTGAAGAAAAAATCAGGTATTCAAAGTCTGAAAAGGATGAACAAGAGGTAGAGATGGAAGAATTAATAATTCCTGTAGATTTCTATAAGGAGGACATAGATGATGATACTTTCCTTATACCAGCAACAACACACGATGATAAACACCATGAGACCTTACACGTGGAATTAGACGACGCACATGTCCAGTTCGGCATATATAAAGTTAAGAGGTATCTTGGTAATGTTAATTCTATTTCTGCTATTGATGTTGTTGAGTCTATAGTGCAGGAATCTCTTGAGAAAATATATAAGGAGGATTTAAGGGCTGGAATGGAGCAAAATCAGGATCTGAAAGATGCTCCTAATGAAGAATTGAAATTTTTACCAGTCCACTTGAAGTACACAAGTCCAATTACATAGGATGAGAAGGATGATGTCAAGCCAATGACAATAAACATGGGCAGCTGCTTGGGAGGCAACCCAAGATTCCAGATTTGATTTTTCTAACCCTTTACTTTTTAATTTTTTTATTGCATGTTAGGTAGTAGCATTTTCTTCTTTACATAATTTTCTTACATTGGGGACAATGTAAGGTTTGAGTGTGGGGGGAAGATTTAGGTTTTTATTTTATTTAGGAATATTGATCCGATTTTGATGGGGAATTTAAAAAAAATTAATGCTTTTGAAAATTTTGATTTCATGATTCTATCTGGCTATGTGTTAAAAAGATTAAAGTCAAAGATTGAAAATTAATACTACATTTCAAAATCTATTTAATGCTTAGTTGGTTATTGAATGATGAAAACTAAGCCACGATCCATAGTAATTGATTTAAATTGAATTTGTGATACATGAGTACTTGAATATGAGAAACATGTTTATTTGGCTAAGTTATTTGTGGAGTTGTCTGTGTATACTGATTTCATGACTTAGAACTGTTTAACTTGCTTATGTTGTTGCAGAACCATATGAAATAATGATGAATGAAAAAAAAAGAAAATTGAAAATCTGCTTCAATGTCCATTGTGCAAAATAACTGGGTATCTAAGCCTCGGGAAGCATCGGTATTCACGCTGAAAAGTACGATGGATAAAAGCAGCTTGACTAGTCAACTTTTGTGGCCTTTGTTACTTGAATAAGTAAGCCCTTAGGGGTGTCTCTACACCTAGCGCCCTAAGATCATCTGGTTTGGGAGTCGTTGGTGGAAAGTTCGCTAATGGGTAACTCTGAAAAGCCTAAGAAAAGGAGGCATTGCACATGTCAAGTAAAAAAAAATACGAAAAAAAGAAGCATGGAAATACATTCATCTGTGCTAAAAAGAAGGTTCTATAAAAAAAATTAAAAAGCAAGAAAAATTTGTTCTTGGGTATGAGTCAGTGTGCACCATTTTTTTGCTCCATGGTAACTAAGTTGAGTAAGTATGCTGATTTTGGGAAAGTTACTTATGTGGCTACAATTTGATTTAATGAAATTCATTGGTGAAATGATAAAGTTGGTAATTGTGAGTTAATTGATAAGGCGTTGATTAGATTTCTGCAAATTTAGTGTTGATAGTCATTATTTGTATCTTGAAATCTTTTGACACTATGGTTGAATAGAATTTTTTGGAAATCAAACTTTTGGTTTACACGAGGACGTGTAAAAGGCTAAGTGTGGGGGAATTTGATGAGTGCATATTATTCATGTATTTTGATTCCATTATATTTAGTTTTATTGCATGTTTCATGTGTATATGAGCTTATTAAGGTGTTTAATGATTTCAGGAAGAATTGGAGCTGAAATGAGGAAAAAGTAAAAATTACAGAATTTTTAGCATTAAGTTGGATGCATGTTCTTAGCTTGGGACTTGGATTTTATTGTAGAGCTCTTCCTTAGCTTTCCGGAACATCTTGAATCGTCCCAATCGGAGATCATATGAAAAAGTTATGATATTTTTACTAAACGGACGTTGAACCTCAAAGTTTGGAAATTGCAATTTACATAGCAGTCACTTGGAGACAGATTTCGACCTTGATGCTTAAAGATTCTGTCAATTTTCAAAGAATAAAAGTTGTAGATCTCGTCAATATCTCCGTTTTGATAGGTAGCATGCCTCGTAACTCCTCCTGGATCAAAAGTTATGCTCGTTTTTCCAAAGGACGTCGCAGCAGAAAATGGAAATTCGCCCCAGCGAATTTGAGCGGGAAAATTGGAAAATCTTGAATTTTTGGAAAGTTTCTAAATACAGATTTTGGCATATTTCTACATGGAATTGGATTGACATTTCTATTAGCTTTAGGATTTACTTTATACTAAGATTTATTTCCAAATTAGATTCTATTTCTTTATGGAAACTAATTATGATTTGTAATTCCTTTTAGGATTTGGATTTCTACTTCCTATAGGATTTAGGACTTTGTCTAGCACTATAAATAGAGGATGTTAGTCATGGTTTTATTCATTCAATCATCTACTACATTCTCTCATCTACAACATTGGAGGATTGAAGATATGAGCTAAGTTATTTTTATTCAGTTCTAAGGGATGTTGAACCTTATTTATAATTAATGGTTAATTGAGTATTCATTATTTATTCCTTCTCACATGAAATTCATTCTTGATAATCTGATTTAATTTCTAAATGCTATTTGGCTTAACTGATTTAATTTCCGCAGGATTGAGTTGGTTAACGAATATCGTATGCTAGATCAAGGAAGAATATTACGTGTAATTGATATTGTTTCTAGTCACAAGTAGTAATTAGTAATACTTGATTGTGGACAAGCTTTTGAGTATTGCTACGATTATATCAGAAGACAAGTTAAACAATCCGAGCTTATGTGTTTGTTGCTTGGAATAGTCTAATTCCCTAGTTCTTAATGCTGCTATTATATTAAATCTAGAGAGCTTATTCTAGGTTATATAATTGTTAGAATCTTGTGAAGAGCTTGTTTCATTAAGTGACAATCTAAGGGGAGTTTCGGGTAGCAGAGCTTGTTGTTACCTAGGGCTATTAGTTTCATTGAAGGGTAAATAATGTTACACTTGATTAATCTATTATTGTAAAAAGGTGGAACTGAACTGAAGAACTGAAGCTTTTTATTCATTGTTTATTATTATAAGTTTATTCTTGTTAATTAATTAATCAATTCAAAATCACCTTTTTATTAGAAATCATAGGATAATTATAAAATAAATCACTCTCCGTGGGATCGATCCTTGCTTACTACTGTGCTAATTGTTTAAATTTGTAAAGTGAAAGTGAGATTAATTTAGGAGTGTAAACGACAGCTCCCAATATACAATCACAAAACAACCACAAATATTAAAAACTAAATTTTCAAACAATTATTGGAAAATTAGGCTTACAATTTCACCCTAAGCTTCACTATAAATTTTTCACCTTAATTCCAGTTCAATTTACTATCCCGGTTTATTAATCAAGAACACGAATGTAGCACTAGCCACCTCTCGATGCACTAATACCGTATTAACTTAAATCCACAAATTAGATAGAAACAAGTTCTATATCTCATTACATGCGATGTCAAGCATATCTCTACCTTAACATTCATCAAGATTCTGTTCATTCACACAATTCAAGAACACATGCTATATTAACTAAGTCTAGACTTGTATTTCCTCTCTCGAATCCATACAAGTCCATAGAGAATTTTTGATCAGGAAATTCATAAATTCAAGCTTAAATTAATATAGATAAACTGGATAATAGCTTATTAAACTGAATTCAAAGATTACAAAATCATTGTTTCACTTAAGGATCCATCAGAAGCCTAAAAAGTGAATTAGTTCATCATGAATGAAATAATAACTGAATAAATCAAAGAAAACATCTTTTCAATTACAAATATAAGACTAAGAAGAAGAATAATGCAGTACAACCTTCACGTATCCTTAATATGCAATCGTCACAAAAATCTCTTCAAAATCTCCATCCAAAGATTACTAAGAAATTTTGGAATTAATCTAGGTAATTTCCCTTGCATGTCTTCAATCCTATTATTTGTTGTTAATTATATACTTAAACATGTATTCTGATTATAATTCCATGCCAATATGAGTCCCAAACCATCGCCAACATTTAAGGTCCACATTTATAGCATTAGAAACCAACTAGGAAACCACTCTGTTCTTGTACCCAAGCCCCAGCTTGGGTACTACCTTTATAATAGCAAACCCCAACTCATTTACACCCTTATGCTAGGCTGTTATAAATAAGCTCAGGACCCCAAGCCCCGGCTTGGTTGATAGGCCAAAAAGAGCAAGCCCCAGCTTGCTATGCTACTGTTTCTTTGCTGTAGTGTCCTCTGGTAAAACTATCATAACATTTAATCCGGATGGAGTTACGGGGCCTGCCGCCTATCAAAGCGAAGCTATCGACAAGTTCTACAACTTTCATTCTTTGAGTTTTTAGAAATAACGAACAAATAAAGGTCGAAATTGGACTGGAAGTAGCTGCTGTGTAAATGGCAAACTCTCGCATCCGAACTCCGATTGGAATGATTCAAGATGTTTTAGAAAGCTAAGAAGAAGTTCTACAATATAGTCCAAGTTCCAAGCCAAGAACTGTAGTAGCCCCGAATCCGGGCCCCAAATCACCTCGGATCCGGTATACTATTTCTATAACTATTTGCGGAAGATATAAACATAAATTGTTTATACAATACATTACACACTATTTCTCAAGGTCGATTAACCTTAACTTAATACACATTTCATAAATTTTCTAACATATAACACATTTATTAAACTATACTATTACATACTAGCCGCACTTTATATCCCAAGCTGAACTTGACTTAGTCTTTTTCCTGTATCCGAACGCATTCGCCTTATCTGCAATGTTTTATCATGATATAGCAAGGGTGAGAATGAAAGTTGCCCAGCAAGTTTTTATACAATAATATAACGATATATCATGATTGAAGAGTATGAATAATGGCTTGCTATAATTCATCAATATAATTGAGAACTAGCACGAACAAATTTTTGACTGAACAAGTATTATACATGAACAAACATTTCTGAACCAACTAGTAATGAATGTGATCAGCCTTTCATACCTGACTTATACATGCAAGATGTACAGAATACAATTTTCTTGGCAATCAGCAATGATAAACCATAAGCTTGAAGAAACTACTCTTATTAGAGTTAAGTAAAAGAAAACTTGCCTGAACCGTTGATTACCGCAACACAATTAATAACGCTTTATCCGAAGACCTAGTATTAATAATATAGATCTCCAATATTAGAATAATATTATCACAGTATAATACTGTTATATTTATACACATAGAATAACCTAAACACATTATCACATAAGCCTATCAGTCTATACAGCACATAAGACATAGCATCATGTCAAACTATTGCAGTCTGACTTGAAACCGACACAATTCTATCATCCCGACGGTCTAGTCGGACAAATATCGAATTTAAGTTCAATTAAACTCTATCTAACCACTTAACTATTAACACAGATAATTTCTATTCAGACAAAACATTTTTCCTAGGCTCGTAATAATTTTCGAACAATTATTACCAATTATCAACATTTTTCAATCATTAGTACCGTATTTAAATGAATTAAATATCATATAATTCCTTAATCATTAATATTCATTTAATATAAAATATTAATGAAAATCATTACATAATATTATAATATAATTATAATATATCAAAGTATTTTTAATACCTTAAAATCATATTTATATAATTTTTAAACCATTAAATCCATTATCCGATAATTTCTATTAATATTAAAATATTAATATTTTCATGCCAAAATATCAAAAGTTACATTTTATAACTTAAAATATTTTTAGATCACTTAAATCATTTTTATATGATTTTTAAAACATTAATACTAATTTTCCATAATTTATTTAATATATTTATTAAATAAACTAATTACCATTAATAATAAATTATTAATGAATTTCATCACAAAATATTAAAAGTCATCAAAAATAACTTAAAATAATTTCTTATACTATAAAATAATTTTTCATGATTTTTCTTGAATTAAAACTATTTTTAAATAATTTATTTAATATTATAATTAAATAAATAAATACCATTTATATTCCAAAAATATTAAATATTTTCAAAATATACTCAAAATAGTTAAAAACTATTTTTCAGACTTTAAAATAATTTTTCAGAATTTATTTTGTATTTTTAATAATTAAAAATCATTTTTTTCTAATTTTAAATCAATTTCTGAAATTAAGTGTCGCTATAGGGGTTTCTGGCGACGAATCCGTCGCTAATGGTGTTCTTCAGCTGTTCTTGAGTGTTCATGTCAGAGTTCAGGTTGGGTAGTTTGACCGCGATTTAAACAGTGTTCTTGTTACTTTCTGGGTTGGTTAAAACTTTCAGATTGTAGAACTCATGTAACTTTACAACCTCAAACGGATTTCATGGTCATACAACATCAGATCAGAGAGCTTTAAGTCTCCAAAATATCTGACAACGCTGTTCTTCATTTTTTGGGTTTTCCAGAAAATGAAGAACAGTCGAGGTTAATAGCTTTCGATCCTTATATCTTGGGTTCTGAGTTTAGTTTGGGTTATCCATAAGTTCTAGCACGTAGTCTGTATGTCAAGGTACAATAAACAATCATCAGATCAACTTACAAACATTTAAATAGTAAGCTATAAATCGGTCAAACTAAGGGTCACGAAGTGTTCTTGAAGATCTGGGTTACCCAGAAAATCTTCATCAGCCATTTCGGTCAACGCATTTTGACCTTGCATATCTTTGTTTCTGTAATCGATATAAGTGTTATAAAGGCTTTATATTGTAGTAATTATACCATACTATAACTTGAAAACAACTTCATGGACAAAACAGCTACACACAGCAAGATCAAGACCCTGCAAATTAATTGTCAGACGAGATCTGGGTTTCTGGGTTACCCAGAAACCAGATTCCGTGAATGGTCAACGGTCTTTGACCGGTCATATCTCTTGATCTATACATGATTAGACCCTGATTCCAATTTTAGATCCTAGTCCTCATGACATAGAACACATCCAAAACATAAAATACACAAAACAGTTAACACATAAAGATCTAAGGCCTCTAACTTTAGGCTGTCAGACCAATTTTTTTCAACATTTCTAGATTTGCAAAATTACTAGATCCGAGCACTTTGATGTTATAGGTTTGTGTTTTGACAACCCAGATCATCATTTAACACTATATATTACATGTTTAAACACTAAAACATAACATTTATCAAAGGATCAAAGATCGAATTTCTTGGTTAGGGTTTATACCTTTATGCATCAATTCTTGATTCTATGTTTCTGATCTGTTGTGGGTAAACGTGGGGCTTCAATATATGGCTGATTTCACACTAAATTTCGTAGGTGTTTGAGAGAGAAGGTCTTGGATGACGGTTGTGAAAAAAATTAGCAACTAAGAACACTTTTCTCTCTCTAATTCTATAAATAATACATGTGCAATGTATGGGGCTGTGAAATAGCTGAGCTTGCTGGACATAAATCACATGCTTTTCTAGGTTTAGGGCTAGGGTTGTTCAACCACCCATTATTTTGCATGATTTGCAAGCTACCTAAAATAATACACTAAAAGGGCATTTTTGTCCTTTCCTTATATTTCTTGAAAATTTGCCTTAGGGTTTAGGGTTTAGACATTTTAGGGTTTAAGGTTTAACCCTTTAGGGTTTATATTTTATCCCTCAAATATTTAGCAACTTGGATTTTCAAAAAATTTCTAATTAAATTAAAATAGAAAATTTTGATTTCTAATTTATAATTAGGACTTCCTAATTATATCATAATTCCTAATCATGTATCAATCTTGGTAATTAGGACTAATTTATCCTAATTAAAATTGCTAATTAAGCACTTAGGGTCAAATTATACATTAGGTTTCAAAACCACATTCTAGGGTTTTAAATAGAAAAATAATATTTAAATTTTAAAAATTAGATTTCCTAATTAGATTAGGGTTTCTAATAACTTGACAATTAGGATATATATATTTCCTAATTAATATTGCTAATTAAGCAATTAAATCCATCAATGCACAATTAGGGTTCAAAATGGTCATTAGGGTTTTCAACCCACAAATTAGGGTTTTCTAATAGAAAATAATTTTCTAAAAATAGAAATTAAATCTCATGATTAGATTAGGGTTTTCTAATTACACATAAATTGAAATAATTAAGATTAGAGTTACTTAATTAGCATTACTAATTTTAGCAATTAAATCCACAACTGAGCATTAGGGTTTCTGACGGAACAATTAGGGTTCCTTAAATTGGAAATTAGGGTTTGCTAATTAATTAACCATTACCCTAATTAATACTTAATTAATACCACATAAGCATTATAATTCTCCGTTATATTCCCAGATTAGGGTTTCACTTTATCAGAATCTGAAACTAGGGTTTTCAGATCTGATATTAGGGTTTCCAAACAATCAATTAAGATTTTAGATAATTTATTAGGGTTTTCCCTAATTAATAAAAATTATTGACGTTTAACCTTGTTCATAACATTGCATTCCCAATCTAAGGTTTTAAATATTCGATTTAAGGATTTCGGATTTCCCGGAACTGAAACTAGGGTTTCCAGAACCGATTTCTAGGGTTTCTTATTAGACGTTAGGGTTTTTGAACTGAAAGTTGGCGTTCTTAAAAATATACTTAAAGTTTGTCACAGATATAATTTATCTGATCAACCCAATACCCTTAACCACATTTAGTACACCTACATAACCATATTCACAGCACATAATCACATAAATCCTTAATCCTGAATAATTCACCTATATCCTTCACCGAATTTTGAAATCCTCAAAATTCAATCCCAATAACATCAAACGCACACACTCATTTCTTGTCTAGGTCTATTATTTAACCTTAAATCAATCATTTAAGATTTTAATAAATTGCCCAAATTCTCGGGTTGTCACATTCACCCCTCCTTATAAGAATTTCGTCCCCGAAATTCACCTTACACCTTACACCGTGCACTTTACACTATTCACACATATACCATTAACACATATTTCACATGCTACCCAATACACCACTCACAAGGGTAAAATTTTAAAACTGTGCTGAGAAATCATATAGACTGTTTGTTTTTCATTTTCGCAAAGGTTTTATGAAAATTCATCCTCAAACCGTCATAACTTACGGACACAAAGGATGATCAGCCCGATATGCCCTGTACTGGCCAAGTACTGATTTTATCTGTTTTCCCATCACGGCCAAAGGCACAAAAATTCTACCTCAGTCTTATTTGATTCTGCAGCAAAACAATTTGGTTTGGGAAAATTCTTTCAATAAACACTTGTAGCTTTTGAAAACATTTTTGAGAATGACGTCATGATGCCGCAATGTATTTACAGTCCGTTGAGGATTCCGTCATTTGGTGATTTTATCATGCTACATCATACCATAGTGGAATAATGACTTTAAGTCTAATTCACACTAAGTAATACTGCATTGATGACTCCATCATTTTTATCATCTCTGCACCAGGTCACATGGTACATAAGTGATAAATAAAAATATATTTTTTTTAAAAATGCACATAGTGCGTATTTAGCTTGATGTCAAAATTTTGAAATCTAGCATAGATAGGGGTTTAGGAAAACCTAATTCTCCACTAATGATCATTTGCTTAAACATTATATTTGTTCATATTATCCTCAATACTCCATTCACACATAACTATACCCAGTTCATAAAACCACACTTATGAGTTCATAACCTGACCACAATTATATGAGTTTACGAACTTACCCTAGTATGACCTTTGGCGTCCGTTCGCTGAGGGGCTCATAAACATTTCATATAACTATGAGTCAAGAATGTCACATAAGTATGAGTTCTAAGAACTCGTACTTAATCCTATATTCTCTACCTATGACCTATCTATCTAATAAAATACAAATGATTTTGAATTTCTCGCTCACTCAATAAATCATCTGGGCGGTCCAAAGTTTGGGATAAATCCCACCGTTCATACATCTATCTAATAAAATAAATCTATCTATCTAATAATCTAATAATAATTTAATAAAATACAAATGACTTTAAATTTTTCGCTCACTCAATAAATTATTTTGGTCGTTCAAAGTTTGAGATAAAT
Source organism: Panax japonicus (assembly GCA_020205505.1). Taxonomy (NCBI): domain Eukaryota; kingdom Viridiplantae; phylum Streptophyta; class Magnoliopsida; order Apiales; family Araliaceae; genus Panax; species Panax japonicus. The sequence goes on from CM035114.1 coordinate 24,539,493, forward strand.
CATATTGTCCATACAGTGCCGGAGGCATGGGACCCAGCTAGTTTATCTATATATAATAACTAGCGTGACACAACATTTCAATTATTACCAATGCCACCAACTGAGTAGTTTTTACACCAAGTACAATTCCCCGCCCATACAAAGAATCATACAACTCAGTTGCTGACACGAGTCCTCATTGAAATTCCCACCTAATCTTAACCCCCTTTTTCAATACGAATTCAATTCGTATTCATAATCCATAACTCTTTCATGAGTTTTCATAGTACAATTTCATAGTACAACTTACACACAGCATCTTGCTGTAAACTTTTCAATCATAAGATTGATTCTTTCTGACTGTCATAACCTTATCAGATCACGGGGTGATCTTATCGTATATATTACGATTTATTTCTATGCCTATGATCGTTTTGTTTTACGATCTTCTATCCCTGCATTTTCAGTCTTTTAGACTCGATCTATTTACCGTTACTGTTCAACTTTATTATCAGAGTTAGGGAACTCTGTGTCTTTACACTCACCGAGATTCATCTTTGAATCTTATTGACCAACTAACTCTATGTGAGTTAGATCTTATCCTAATCACTGCGGTTATTGGTCTCAGGTATTCCTACCTAAGCTTCATAACCAACAGCTCTGATACCAACTGTTGTAGCCCCGAATCCGGGCCCCAAATCACCTCGGATCCGGTATACTTTTCTATAACTATTTACGGAAGATATAAACATAAATTGTTTATATAATACATTACACACTATTCCCCAAGGTCGAGTAACCTTAACTTAATACACATTTCATAAATTTTCTAACATATAACACATTTATTAAACTATACTATTACATACTAGCCGCACTTTATATCCCAAGCTGAACTTGACTTAGTCTTTTTCCTGTATCCGAACGCATTCGCCTTATCTGCAATGTTTTATCATTATATAGCAAGGGTGAGCATGAAAGTTGCCCATCAAGTTTTTATACAATAATATAACGATATATCATGATTGAAGAGTATGAATAATGGCTTGCTATAATTCATTAATATAATTGAGAACTAGCACGAAATTTTTGACTGAACAAGTATTATACATGAACAAACATTTCTGAACCAACTGGTAATGAAGGTGATCAGCCTTTCATACCTGACTTATACATGCAAGATGTACAGAATACAATTTTCTTGGCAATCAGGAATGATTAACCATAAGCTTGAAGAAACTACTCTTATTAGAGTTAAGTAAAAGAAAACTTGCCTGAACCGTTGATTACGGCAACACAATTAATAACACTTTATCCGAAGACCTAGTATTAATAATATAGATCTCCAATATTCGAATAATATTATCACAGTATAATACTGTTATATTTATACACATAGAATAACCTAAACACATTACCACATAAGCCTAACAGTCTATACAGCACATAAGACATAACATCAAGTCAAACTATTGCAGTCTGACTTGAAACCGACACAATTCTATCACCCCGACGGTCTAGTCGGACAAATATCGAGTTTAAGTTCAATTAAACTCTGTCTAACCACTTAACCATTAACACAGATAATTTCTATTCAGACAAAATATTTTTCCTAGGCTCGTAATAATTTTCGAACAATTATTACCAATTATCAACATTTTTCAATCATTAGTACCGTATTTAAATGAATTAAATACCACATAATTCTTTAATCATTAATATTCATTTAATATAAAATATTAATGAAAATCATTACATAATATTATAATATAATTATAATATATCAAAGTATTTTTAATACCTTAAACAATTAAATCTATTATCCGATAATTTCTATTAATATTAAAATATTAATATTTTCATGCCAAAATATCAAAAGTTACATTTTATAACTTAAAATATTTTTAGATCACTTAACTCATTTTTATATGATTTTTAAAACATTAATACTAATTTTTCATAATTTATTTAATATATTTATTAAATAAACTAATTACCATTAATAATAAATTATTAATGAATTTCATCACAAAATATTAAAAGTCATCAAAAATAACTTAAAATATTTTCTTATACTATAAATATTTTTTCATGATTTTTCTTGAATTAAAACTATTTTAAAATAATTTATTTAATATTATAATTAAATAAATAAATACCATTTATATTCCAAAAATATTAAATATTTTCAAAATATACTCAAAATAGTTAAAAACTATTTTTCAGACTTTAAAATAATTTTTCAGAATTTATTTTGTATTTTTAATAATTAAAAATCATTTTTTTCTAATTTTAAATCAATTTCCGAAATTAAGTTTCGCTATAGGGGTTTCCGGCGACGAATCCGTCGCTAATGGTGTTCTTCAGCTGTTCTTGAGTGTTCATGTCAGAGTTCAGGTTGGGTAGTTTGACCGCGATTTAAACAGTGTTCTTGTTACTTTCTGGGTTGGTTAAAATTTTCAGATTGTAGTACTCATGTAACTTTACAACCTCAAACGGATTTCATGGTCATATAATATCAGATCAGAGAGCTTTAAGTCTCCAAAATATCTGACAACGCTGTTCTTCATTTTCTGGGTTTTCCAGAAAATGAAGAACAGTCGAGGTTAATAGCTTTCGATCCTTATATCTTGGGTTCTGAGTTTAGTTTGGGTTATCCATAAGTTCTAGCATGTAGTCCGTATGTCAAGGTACAATAAACAATCATCAGATCAACTTACAAACATTTAAATAGTAAGCTATAGATCGGTCAAACTAAGGGTCACGAAGTGTTCTTGAAGATCTGGGTTACCCAGAAAATCTTCATCAGCCATTTCGGTCAACGCATTTTGACCTTGCATATCTTTGTTTCTGTAATCGATATAAGTGTTATAAAGGCTTTATATTGTAGTAATTATACCATACTATAACTTGAAAACAACAACATGGACAAAACAGCTACACACAGCAAGATCAAGACCCTGCAAATTAATTGTCAGACGAGATCTGGGTTTCTGGGTTACCCAGAAACCAGATTTCGTGAATGGTCAACGGTCTTTGACCGGTCATATCTCTTGATCTATACATGATTAGACCATGATTCCAATTTTAGATCCTAATCCTCAAGACATAGAACACATCCAAAACATAAAATACACAAAACAGTTAACACATAAAGATCTAAGGCCTCTGACTTTAGGCTGTCAGACCAATTTTTTTCAACATTTCTAGATTTGCAAAATTACTAGATCCGAGCACTTTGATGTTATAGGTTTGTGTTTTGACAACCCAGATCATCATTTAACACTATATATTACATGTTTAAACACTAAAACATAACATTTATCAAAGGATCAAAGATCGAATTTCTTGGTTAGGGTTTATACCTTTATGCATCAATTCTTGATTCTATGTTTCTGATCTGTTGTGGGTAAACGTGGGGCATCAATATATGACTGATTTCACACTAAATTTCGTAGGTGTTTGAGAGAGAAGGTCTTGGATGATGGTTGTGAAAAAAAATTAGCAACTAAGAACACTTTTCTCTCTCTAATTCTATATATAATACATGTGCAATGTATGGGGCTGTGAAATAGCTGAGCTTGCTGGACATAAATCACATGCTAGTCTAGGTTTAGGGCTAGGGTTGTTCAACCACCCATGATTTTGCATGATTTGCAAGCTACCTAAAATAATACACTAAAAGGGCATTTTTGTCCTTTCCTTATATTTTTAGAAAATTTGCTTTAGGGTTTAGGGTTTAGACATTTTAGGGTTTAAGGTTTAACCCTTTAGGGTTTATATTTTATCCCTCAAATATTTAGCAACTTGGATTTTCAAAAATTTTCTAATTAAATTAAAATAGAAAATTTTGATTTCTAATTTATAATTAGGGCTTCCTAATTATATCATAATTTCCTAATCATGTATCAATCTTGCTAATTAGGACTAATTTATCCTAATTAAAATTGCTAATTAAGCACTTAGGGTCAAATTGTACATTAGGTTTCAAAACCACATTCTAGGGTTTTAATAAGAAAAATAATATTTAAATTTTAAAAATTAGATTTCCTAATTAGATTAGGGTTTCTAATAACTTGACAATTAGGATATATATATTTCCTAATTAATATTGCTAATTAAGCAATTAAATCCATCACTGCACAATTAGGGTTCAAAATGGTCATTAGGGTTTTCAACCCACAAATTAGGGTTTTCTAATAGAAAATAATTTTCTAAAAATTGAAATTAAATCTCATGATTAGATTAGGGTTTTCTAATTACACATAAATTGAAATAATTAGGATTAGGGTTACTTAATTAGCATTACTAATTTTAGCAATTAAATCCACAACTGAGCATTAGGGTTTCTGATAGAACAATTAGGATTCCTAAAATTGGAAATTAGGGTTTGCTAATTAATTAACCATTACCCTAATTAATACTTAATTAATACCATATAAGCATTATAATTCTTCGTTATATTCCCAGATTAGGGTTTCACTTTATCAGAATCTGAAACTAGGGTTTTCAGATCTGATATTAGGGTTTCCAAACAATCAATTAAGATTTTAGATAATTCATTAGGGTTTTCCCTAATTAATAAAAATTATTGACGTTTAACCTTGTTCATAACATTGCATTCCCAATCTAGGGTTTTCAATATTCGATTTAAGGATTTCGGATTTCCCGGAACTGAAACTAGGGTTTCCAGAACCGATTTCTAGGGTTTCTTATTAGACGTTAGGGTTTTTGAACTGAAAGTTGGCGTTCTTAAAAATATACGATTTTAATAGCGCCAAAAACTTGTTGGTCGATTTCGCAACCGATAAACACGCACAAGTATACGCGGTCTAACAAGTAATATAATGATAAGAGAGTTGTCGAACCCACGAGGAATTATCAGTAATATCTATCAAGTACTGACTTTATATCGCCTCAGTCTTATTTAAACAGTTAATTAAAACGATAGATTATGATTAAAATTAATCAAAATAGTAGAAAAACATAACATAGATAGATAGATAGATAAAGAGCTAAGAACACAATATCCACACAAGCATTTTGTCAAACACTTGGCGTGCATCACTTTGTTCAAATCTATTAACTCTCTTTATGATCATGGCGGCCACTATGAATTGGCAATACATAAATTATGCATATACATAATCACATAAAGAACCAATTCGCATGACACCAAACATAAAGAAAACAAATTAGAAGTTTAATTCATAACAAATAAATCAAACTATTCCAAATATTAGGTAATCATCCAATGGATCATACAAGTATCAAAGAAAAGCTAGAAGTTAATTCAATTCCTTGCCTCCATAGGTGTTACAAATGTTTGCACTAGATCCCCAAGAATGAGTTCTAGCCACTAGAGGAAAAAGGAAGAAAGAAATGATGGCTTCTCTTAGTTGTTGGTAGAAACTCCTCCATTGATGTTGTTGAAGCTCCCACCATTGATGCTCCTTGAAGCTCTTGAAGAACCATGGCCAAGAGCCATGGCCTCCCTATTCTCCAAGCCACCACCTCTCTCTATTTCTCCTCTAGGTTGCAAGTAGAAGTGAATGATTATGTTTTTGGGTCATTAGGTTGAGCATTTAATAGCTAAAATCTGTCCAAAATTTTTGACTGGCGCTGCGGCGCCATGATTTGGCTTGAACGGGGCGCTACGGCGCGGAAGAAGGGGCTGGGTACTGCTAAGTGGCGCTGCGGCGCCGTAAATACACTAGCAACTCGCGCTGCGGCGCCGGGCCATTTTCTGCTCGGACATCTGTCGGGAAAATGGCCATAAATTCTTCATACGAACTCCGATTGAGGCGATTCAAGATGATCCGGAAAGAGGAGAAGTAGATCTACAACTTTCATTCTTTGAGTTCTTCGAAATAATGGCTAGATCAATGCTCAAATTGGCCTTGAAGTGACTATTATGCAAATAGCAGTTGGTAGTTTCCAGATTTGACACCCGTTGGGAAAATGGCCATTACTCTCGTATCCGAACTCCGATTGAGGCATTTCAAGATGATCCGAAAAGAAGAGACGTTGATCTACAACTTCCATTCTTGAAGTTTGGACAGATAATGACCGGAACATGGCTAAAATTGGGCTTTACGGGACTGCTACGTCAATGGCAAACCGAAAATGCGAATTTGGCGATTCCAACCATCGACCCAAATGACATTCCATCCAATTCCTACAAAACAAAGTAAAAACACATAAAACTAATACAAATATACATAAAAGCAATATAAAACTATATTACACAACAATACAATGAAAACACATAAAAACCAAACAAACTAACTTAGGATTTACAAATTATCAAACTCAAAAGTACCTAATTTGTGTATATAAAACACACTCATCAAATACCCCCAAACTTGAATCTTTGCTTGTCCTCAAGCAAAACACTAAGAACAAAAACTATAAAAATAAATTCTAACAATCAACTACTTGAGCAATGAATCAATAAGTTTGAACAATGGCCTTAAAGATATCAAAACATGATAACTCTAGAAAACTTTCAAAATGTCACAACGTCTAGGATTTCAACTTGCTTGTTAGTCATACCTTGCTTTAGATCCTTTCTGTGTGTGTGTGTATCCATTTACACTAAACCAATTATAGCTCGGATTAGCTTATGCAACCATATTACCTTATGAAAGAAATAAACTTCAAAAACTACATGCTTAACACATCACTCATCGCAATTGTAGACAAATCAAACATTCCAAAAATTTGATATCAAAGGACTCTTAGGTGAGTGCATTTTATGCTCCATCTTACCCTAAGTCCGCTTTTATGGGCGAGTGCGTTTTACGCTCCATCTCACCCTAAGTCTGCTTTTATGGGAAAGTGCATTTTACGCTCCATCTCAACCCACCACAAGATTCTCGATATATTTTTTTTCTTTTTTTTTCATAGGTGAGTGCGTTTTACGCTCTATCTCCCTTAAGTATGTGTTTATGAGTGAGTGCGTTTTACGCTCCATCTCAACCCACCACATGACCAATTAATTAAACCTAAGTATATTGCTTCGAGTGATGTTTAAACGAGTTCTAGAGTTTATTGATATCTCTCATAAGCATTCGGTCATATAAGCCTTCTCTAAGTATACAAATAGTTCATTACAAATGGATGAGTGCTCAAAAGTAGGAGTCATAAGCAAAGCAATAACCAACAGTAAGTCAATCACCCAAACTAAGCAACATTTATCCATTTTTCATGAGTTATAACCTTAACAATCATTTGCCTGATCATATATTATAGCTCAATTCAAATTAAATCAATGCTCAAGAGATAACCTATACTAGAAATGCAATTAAGCCCACAAAATAAAATAAAATAAAACATATCAAAACAAAACGTAGAAGACCCCCAAACTTGAAACTGACAATGTCCTTACTAAACGCAATAAAAGAATTCAATGCAAAGAACTTCCGTGATCATTTATCAGTTGTCGCCTTCCGTAACCGACGTCTACTATTTGCTAAGATATAACATAAAATGGAAAATTTTCAAAATTTTAACTAATATGCACTACTAAACATAAAAACATCCAAATAACTGACATAATAATATAATACCAACTCAAGTACCAAGAATATCACAAGTACCCCCAAACTTAAGAAGAACATTGTCCTCAATGTAAAGATAGATAAAATTAAAACTAGAGGACTTCCCTGAGAATATATGTTAATCTTCATCGACATCTTCCTCCAAGTCCTCCAAGTCGGGAGTGCCAAACTTGTTGCGCGATACTCGGTACCTGAAAGAAACACAAAACTTTACACTTTGGGTTGCCTCCCAACAAGGGCTTGGTTTATAGTCTTCGACCCGACTTTATTTAAATAGAAAAAAAAAGTTTAATAAAAATGTGTCATGCAAAATCGGACTGTAAGGCCCCAACTTACGCCAAGTCTTGCACAAGAGAAATGCATTTACATACAATCTTGTCAATCCAATCTCACAAACGATAACAATAAATAGAACTGTAAGGCCCCAACTTACGCCAAGTCTTGCACAAGAGCTGCATTTACATACAGTCTTGTCAGCCTATTTATCGCAATCGAAAAACACGCGCAAATAAAGATCAAACAAATAAAAGATAAATATAAGTTCAAATTAAGACTACCGCACAGCGTAAATGTTACGATATAAATTCGCATTTTCGGTTTGCCATTGACGTAGCAGTCCCGTAAAGCCCAATTTTAGCCATGATTCAGTCATTATCTGTCCAAACTTCAAGAATGGAAGTTGTAGATCAACGTCTCCTCTTTCCGGATCATCTTGAATCGCCTCAATCGGAGTTCGGATACGAGAGTTATGGCCATTTTCCCAACGGGTGTCAAATCTGGAAACTACCAACTGCTATTTGCATAACAGTCACTTCAAGGACAATTTGAGCATTGATCTAGCCATTATTTCGAAGAACTCAAAGAATGAAAGTTGTAGATCTACTTCTCCTCTTTCCGAATCATCTTGAATCGCCTCAATCGGAGTTCGTATGAAGAATTTATGGCCATTTTCCCGACAGATGTTCGAGCAGAAAATGACTCGGCGCCGCAGCGCCACTTAGCAGTACCCAGCCCCTTCTTATGCGCCGCAGCGCCCCGTTCAAGCCAAATCATGGCGCCGCAGCGCCAGACACGAATTTTGGACAGATTTTAGCTATTAAATGCTCAACCTAATGACCCAAAAACATAATCCTTCACTTCTACTTGCAACCTAGAGGAGAAATAGAGAGAGGTGGTGGCTTGGAGAAGAGGGAGGCCATGGCTCTTGGCCATGGTTCTTCAAGAGCTTCAAGGAGAATCAATGGTGGGAGCTTCAACAACATCAATGGAGGAGTTTCAACCAACAACTAAGGGAAGCCATCATTTCTTTCTTCCTTTTTCCTCTAGTGGCTAGAACTCATTCTTGGGGATCTAGTGCAAACATTTGTAACACCTATGGAGGCAAGGAATTGAATTAAACTTCTAGCTTTTCTTTGATACTTGTATGATCCATTGGATGATTACCTAATATTTGGAATAGTTTGTTTTATTTGTTATGAATTAAACTTCTAATTTGCTTTCTTTATGATTGGTGTCATGCGAATTGGTTCTTTATGTGATTATATATATGCATAAATTATGTATAGCCAATTCATAGTGGCCGCCATGATCATAAAGAGAGTTAAGAGATTTGAACAAAGTGATGCACGCCGAGTGTTTGACAAAATGCTTGTGTGTGGATATTGTGTTCTTAGCTCTTTATCTATCTATCTATGTTATGTTTTTCTACTATTTTGATTAATTGTAATCATAATCTATCGTTTTAATTAACTGTTTAAATAAGACTGAGGCGATATAAAGTCAGTACTTGATAGATATTAGTGATAATTCCTCATGGGTTCGACAACTCTCTTATCATTATATTACTTGTTAGACCGCGTATACTTGCGCGTGTTTATCGGTTGCGAAATCGACCAACAAGTTTTTGGCGCCGTTGCCGGGGAATTATTATTCTAATATTTTCCAATATTGATTTCAATCAATGTAGTCTTAATTTGAATGTATATTTATCTGTTATTTGTTTGATCTTTATTTTCACATGTTTTCCGATTACGATAAATAGGCTGACGAGACTGTATGTAAATGCAGCTCTTGTGCAAGACTTGGCGTAAGCTGGGGCCTTACAGTTCTATTTATTGTTATCATTTGTGAGATTGGATTGACAAGACTGTATGTAAATACAGCTCTTGTGAAAGACTTGGCGTAAGCTGGGGCCTTACATTTTTATTTTGCATGACACATTTTTAATAAAATTGTATTTCTATTTTAAATAAAGTCGGGCTGAAGACTATAAACCAAGCGCTTGTTGGGAGGCAACCCAAGGTGTAAAGTTTTGTGTTTCTTTCAGGTACCGAGTATCGCGCAACAAGTTTGGCACTCCCGACTTGGAGGACTTGGAGGAAGATGTCGATGACGATTAACATATTCTCAGGGAAGTCATCTAGTTTTAATTTTATCTATCTTTACATTGAGGACAATGTTCTTCTTAAGTTTGGGGGTACTTGTGATATTCTTGGTACTTGAGTTGGTATTATATTATTATGTCAGTTATTTGGATGTTTTTATGTTTAGTAGTGCATATTAGTTAAAATTTTGACTAATATGCACTACTAAACATAAAAACATCCAAATAACTGACATAATAATATAATACCAACTCAAATACCAAGAATATCACAATTACCCCCAAACTTAAGAAGAACATTGTCCTCAATGTAAAGATAGATAAAATTAAAACTAAAGGACTTCCCTGAGAATATATGTTAATCGTCATAGACATCTTCCTCCAAGTCCTCCAAGTCGGGAGTGCCAAACTTGTTGCGCGATACTCGGTACCTGAAAGAAACACAAAACTTTACACTTTGGGTTGCCTCCCAACAAGCAATTGGTTTATAGTCTTCGGCCCGACTTTATTTAAAATAGAAATACAATTTTAATAAAAATGTGTCATGCAAAATAAAAATGTAAGGCCCCAGCTTACGGCAAGTCTTTCACAAGAGCTGTATTTACATACAGTCTTGTCAATCCAATCTCACAAATGATAACAATAAATAGAACTGTAAGGCCCCAGCTTACGCCAAGTCTTGCAAAAGAGCTTCATTTACATACAGTCTTGTCAGCCTATTTATCGTAATCGGAGAACACGTGAAAATAAAGATCAAACAAATAACAGATAAATATACATTCAAATTAAGACTACATTGATTGAAATCAATATTGGAAAATATTAGAATAATAATTCCCCGGCAACGGCGCCAAAAACTTGTTGGTCGATTTCGCAACCGATAAACACGCGCAAGTATACGCGGTCAACAACTAATATAATGATAAGAGAGTTGTCGAACCCACGAGGAATTATCACTAATATCTATCAAGTACTGACTTTATATTGCCTCAGTCTTATTTAAACAGTTAATTAAAACGATAAATTATGATTACAATTAATCAAAATAGCAGAAAAACATAACATAGATAGATAGATAGATAAAGAGCTAAGAACACAATATCCACACACAAGCATTTTGTCAAACACTCGGCGTGCATCACTTTGTTCAAATCTCTTAACTCTCTTTATGATCATGGCGGCCACTATGAATTGGCTATACATAATTTATGCATATACATAATCACATAAAGAACCAATTCGCATGACACCAATCATAAAGAAAGCAAATTAGAAGTTTAATTCATAACAAATAAATCAAACTATTCCAAATATTAGGTAATCATCCAATGGATCATACAAGTATCAAAGAAAAGCTAGAAGTTTAATTCAATTCCTTGCCTCCATAGGTGTTACAAATGTTTGCACTAGATCCCCAAGAATGAGTTCTAGCCACTAGAGGAAAAAGGAAGAAAGAAATGATGGCTTCCCTTAGTTGTTTGTTGAAGTTCCTCCATTGATGTTGTTGAAGCTCCCACCATTGATGCTCCTTGAAGCTCTTAAAGAACCATGACCAAGAGCCATGGCCTCCCTCTTCTCCAAGCCGCCACCTCTCTCTATTTCTCCTCTAGGTTGCAAGTAGAAGTGAAGGATTATGTTTTTGGGTCATTAGGTTGAGCATTTAATAGCTAAAATCTGTCCAAAATTCGTGTCTGGCGCTGCGGCGCCATGATTTGGCTTGAACGGGGCGCTGCTGCGCAGAAGAAGGGGTTGGGTACTGCTAAGTGGCGCTGCGGCGCCGCAAATACACTAGCAACTCGCGCTGCGATGCCGGGCCATTTTCTGCTCGGACATCTGTTGGGAAAATGGCCATAACTTCTTCATACGAACTCCGATTGAGGCGATTCAAGATGATCCGGAAAGAGGAGAAGTAGATCTACAACTTTCATTCTTTGAGTTTAATTTGTATGTAAGGCCCCGGCAACGGCGCAAAAAACTTGTTGGTCGATTTCGCAACCGATAAACACGCGCAAGTATACGCGGTCTAACAAGTAATATAATGATAAGAGAGTTGTCGAACCCACGAGAAATTATCACTAATATCTATCAAGTACTGACTTTATATCGCCTCAGTCTTATTTAAACAGTTAATTAAAACGATAGATTATGATTACAATTAATCAAAATAGTAGAAAAACATAACATAGATAGATAGATAGATAAAGAGCTAAGAACACAATATCCACACACAAGCATTTTGTCAAACACTTGGCGTGCATCACTTTGTTTAAATCTCTTAACTCTCTTTATGATCATGGCGGCCACTATGAATTGGCAATACATAAATTATGCATATACATAATCACATAAAGAACCAATTCGCATGACACCAATCATAAAGAAAGCAAATTAGAAGTTTAATTCATAACAAATAAATCAAACTATTCCAAATATTAGGTAATCATCAAATGGATCATACAAGTATCAAAGAAAAGCTAGAAGTTTAATTCAATTCCTTGCCTCCATAGGTGTTACAAATGTTTGCACTAGATCCCCAAGAATGAGTTCTAGCCACTAGAGGAAAAAGGAAGAAAGAAATGATGGCTTCCCTTAGTTGTTTGTTGAAGTTCCTCCATTGATGTTGTTGAAGCTCCCACCATTGATGCTCCTTGAAGCTCTTAAAGAACCATGACCAAGAGCCATGGCCTCCCTCTTCTCCAAGCCGCCACCTCTCTCTATTTCTCCTCTAGGTTGCAAGTAGAAGTGAAGGATTATGTTTTTGGGTCATTAGGTTGAGCATTTAATAGCTAAAATCTGTCCAAAATTCGTGTCTGGCGCTGCGGCACCATGATTTGGCTTGAACGGGGCGCTGCGGCGCCGCAAATACTCTAGCAACTCGCGCTGCGGCGCCGGGCCATTTTCTGCTCGGACATCTGTCGGGAAAATGGCCATAACTTCTTCATACGAACTCCGATTGAGGCGATTCAAGATGATCCAGAAAGAGGAGAAGTAGATCTACAACTTTTATTCTTTTAGTTCTTCGAAATAATGGCTAGATCAATGTTCAAATTGGCCTTGAAGTGACTGTTATGCAAATAGCAGTTGGTAGTTTCCAGATTTGACACCCGTTGGGAAAATGACCATAACTCTCGTATCCGAACTCCGATTGAGGCGATTCAAGATGATCCGGAAAGAAGATACGTTGATCTACAACTTCCATTCTTGAAGTTTGGACAGATAATGACCGGATCATGGCTAAAATTGGGCTTTACGGGACTGCTATGTCAATGGCAAACCGAAAATGCGAATTTGGCGATTCCAACCATCGACCCAAATGACATTCCATCCAATTCCTACAAAACAAAGTAAAAACACATAAAACTAATACAAATATATATAAAAGCAATATAAAACTATATTACACAATAATACAATGAAAACACATAAAAACCAAACAAACTAGCTTAGGATTTACAAATTATCAAACTCAAGAGTACCTAATTTGTGTATATAAAACACACTCATCACGGTGTCTGTTGTTCTTCATCAGAATTACTTGGTGGGAACCTTGGCATTAGGGATGATTGCTGGTATGGGATTGTGCATTGGGATTGAAGCTCTGAAGCATCGTGTTCAATGAGGCGAAACATAGATTCATGGCCTCAAACATGTGATCTTGCCTCGCTACTAGTCTCTGCATTTCTCTTTGTGCCTCCTTGTTGTGCTTATCCACTTGTCGTTGAAGGTTGAGGAACTGATGGCTAGATATGACTCTGGGCTGTGGTGTCGTCTCTCTTTCTTTTTCTCCCATTGTCGCATTCCCCTGAAACTCATCATCATCCGAGGTGTCCTCAGCGTCAGCCTAATCCTCCGAGGCTGAGGGAAATACAAATCCTACTCCTCTAGGGTGCGACTCACCTCCGGGCCACACATGTGAGATCCCAAAATTTATGAAATAAAAGTATTCAATTTTCTTATAATTATTATTTTATTTAGTAAATGGTTAAATTGTGAAAAGGTTAAAGTTAAGGGTCATATATGAAAAAATTTCAAAGTAAGAAAGTTTTAATAAAATAATCGGTGATAAAAGTACAGTAATACTCTTTGTTCCATAGTAGCACACAGTATTAATTATTGATGCTTACATGAAAAGTCACTCAGTTATACTCAATTATTGTTACATTAATTGCTGCATAATATCTCTCATATTATTGATTCAATTATTGTCATAATATCATCTGCATAATATTTATTATTATTAAATCAATAATTGAGACGACAAAGTTATTCATATTATTATTTGCAATATTGACGATGTCTAGAAAGTTCTATTACTGAGAGGTTTGGTCACCTAATTACGCGCCAATAGGGAGAAATCCTTATCGAAAAGCCCCCTCTTTCCTGGGAATGATTTGGTTGTTAAATATTGTGAGTTATAATATTAATGATGAATAAGTTCGTGTTGATTAAAGATGAAATTGATATTTTTATTGTGTTGGGATTATTAGTGTCAGTAGGAATCGACATCTATTCCGATAATAATTGATGTCTGGAGGTTATATTGACCAATCGGGTAATTAATTGGATAAATGAGCAATTAATTGTTATTAATTCACATGCTTATAACTATAGGTTCACATTTGTATACTATTGATTCACATGCATGTACTATTAGGGTAGGTGGTGCAAGATTGATAATACTTGCATGACTAAATTAAAAATGGATGTATAAATGAAGGTACTATACTGTAATTATTTTTTTCACATGTATAGTTCTATTGAGTCACATGATTGTACTATTGCTTCACATGATGTACTATTAGGTGAGGTGGTGTAAGTTTAATAATACTTGCAGGACTAAATTAAAAATGAAGAAAAAGATAAAGGTATTATACTGTAATATTTCGAGCCCCAAAAGTGCAATTATCGAAACTATATTTTTCTATAAATAGAAGCTCATTCTTCCTTCATTCTCACCAATTCACTAAGACTCACAAGAGCAATGATAGAGAGAGAAGCTATAGAGAGAAAGAAGAAGAATAGTTTGCTACTTCAGTATTCTAGTAACCAGTCTTTTTCTGAGTTAAGGGATATTAGTATTGTGGTATGAGATATTATTATTGTGGTAAGGGGTATTATTTTTCATATTCATGAAGACAGTTATTTTCATTCAATACTCGTAAGAGTTGTTATTCCATTCTTTATTATTCTGTTGTAATAACCTAACTACGCGGACTACCACATTCATGGTGAATTTCTTTTGTTATTTCATTCTTTATTATTCTGTTGGAATAACCTGTCTACGCGGACTACCGCATGCATGGTGAATTTCTTCTGTTGTTTCATTCTTTATTATTTTGTCAGAATAACCTGTCTACGCGGACTACCACATGCATGGTGAAATTCTTCTGTTGTTCCATTCTTTATTATTCTGTTGGAATAATCTGTCTACGTAGACTACCGCATGCATGGTGAAATTCTTCTATTCTTCAATTCTTTATTATTCTGTTGGAATAACCTGTTTACGCGGACTAACGCATGCATGGTGAATGACCCTTTGTATTCATTCTTTATTAAATTGTGGAAATGACCTGTCTACGTGGATTATCGCATGGCAGGAGAAAATCCATTTGCAGTTTCGTATATTCTATTATACTCGTATGAGATATAATTTCTTTTGTACTCGTCATGGAATATCATTTTCTTTGATATTTTTCTTTTACGAGTTATTTTTCATGGGTTACTATTCACCCGATTACTATTCACTTTAGCATTATTTACTCGTGTAGTCCAGGCACTTTTCGTACCTGGAGTACTATTCACGTGTTACTATTCACCCAGTTACCATTCACTCTAGTATTATTCACTAGGTTATTCTGAGCACTTTTTATGTCGGGGTACTATTCACGAGGTACTATTCCTGAACTACTATTCACGGGATATTATTCAGCTAAAAATGTATTTCTTTTCTGTCCAAATTATTTTTGTTACATGAATATTATTCTTGAAATTTACTCCACAAAGTAGTATCATGTTGACAATTTAGATATTTTTAAACTTTGGATAAATTTAAAGTCTTTAATATTTATCTTTGATTTCGTTTGATTAATGTTTATATCATTGTCATCATCCTCATGCTTATATTATGATGAAAGTCATCTTTGGCTTACTACAAAGATGGACTGTTGATTATTGGTTTTATAGTTGTATATCTATGGCTTACGTGCAAAGATGGACTGTTACGGCCAATGCTATTCATTAGTATTAGGACCACGAAATATCCATGCAATACGGGCTAAGAATATTCGTGTTTTCACCAATGGTCATGATCACGCCAAACAATAATTCATCTTTGCACCCTTGTCCGAAGAGAACGCATGGTCATGATCATACCAACAACTGTCGCTGAGACTCAACTTAAATAAACCACATAATTGAATCATCCCTGCACTATGGGCCAAGGATATTCATGTAATCATCAATGGTCATGACTATTCCGAATAATCCCTGGTCATAATCATACCAATAATTGTCCATCAATGCACTATGGGCCAATGATGACTTTTACCACATTATTTATAACATTACGGGTCATGATTATACCGAATGATCCCTGATCATAACCATACCAATCAACAGTCCATCTCTGCACGTAAGCCAAAGATGACTTTCATCACAATATAAGCATGAGGATGATGACAATGATATAAGCATTAATTAAACGAAATCAAAGATAAATATTAAAGACTTTAAATTTATCCAGAGTTTAAAAATATCTAAATTGTCAATATGATACTGCTTTGTGGAGTTAAATTCAAGAATAATATTCATGTATCAAAAATAATTTGGACAAAAAAGAAATATATTTTTTAGGTGAATAGTACCATGTGAATAGTACTTCGGGTATTGTACCTCGTGAATAATACTCCGGTATGAAAAGTACTCCAAATACCCGAGTGGATAATACTAGAGTGAATAGTAACTGGGTGAATAGTAATCCCTGAATAGTAACTCGTGAATAGTACTCTGGCATGAAAAGTGCCCCGAATACCCGAGTGAATAATACTAGAGTGAATAGTAACCAAGTGAATAGTAACCAGGTGAATAGTAACTCGTAAAAGAAAAATACCAAAGAAAACCTTATTCCATGACGAGTACAAAAGAAATGATATTTTATACGAGTATAATAGAACATACGAAACTGCAAATGGATTTTCACCCGCCATGCGATAATCCACGCAGACAAATTATTTCCACAATTTAATAAAGAATGAATAAGAAGGGTCATTCACCATACATGCGGTAGTCCGCATAGACATGTTATTCCAACGAAATAATAAAGAATGGAATAACAGAAGAATTTCACCATGCATGCAGTAGTCCGCGTACACAGATTATTCCATTAGAATAATAAAGAATGGAACAATAGAAGAATTTTACTATGCATGCGGTAGTCCGCGTAGACAGGTTATTCCAACAAAATAATAAAGATTGGAATAACAACCCTTTCGAGTATTGAAAGAAAATAACTCTCTTCATGTATACGAAAGAAATAATACCCCTTACCACAATAATGATATCCCTTACCTCAGAAGAAGACTAGATACTGGAATAGTGAAGTAGCAGACTTCTCTTCTTCTTTCTCTCTATAGCTTCTCTTTCTATAATTGCTCTTGTGAGTCTTAGTGAATTGGTAAGAATGAAGGAAGAATGAGCTTCTATTTATAGGAAATATAATTTCGATAATTGCATATTTTGGGACTCGAAATATTATAGAATAATATCTTCATCTTTTCCTTCATTTTTAATTTTATCCCACAAGTATTATCAAACTTGCACCACCTCCCCTAATAGTACATCATGTGAATCAATAGTACAATCATGTGACTCAATAGTTCTATACATGTGAAAAAATAATTACAGTATAGTACCTTCGTCTATACCTCAATTTTTAATTTAGTTATGCAAGTATTATCAATCTTGCACCACCTTCCCTAATAGTACATGCATGTGAATCAATAGTACACACATGTGAACAAATACTTATAAGCATGTGAATTAATAGCAATTAATTGCTCATTTATCCGATTAATTACACGTTTGGTCAATATAACCTCCAGACATCAATTATTATCGGAATAGATGTCAATTTTCACTAACACTAATAATCCCAACACAATGGAAATATCAATTTCATCTTTAATCAACACAATTTTATTCATCATTAATATTATAACTCACAATATTAAACAACCATATCATTCCAGGAAAGAGGGGGCTTTTCAATAAGGATTTCTCCCTATTGGCGCGTAATTAAATAACCTAAACCCTTTCCTCGACAGAACTTTCTAGACATTGTCAATAATGTACATAATAATATGAACAACTTGTCATCTCAATTATTGATTTAATAATATAATATATTGTGACAATAATTTAATAAAACTGAGTGACTTCTCAAGTAAGCATCAATAATCAAATATACTGTACAATATTGTGTGTCACTGTGTAACCACGCATATTACTATACTTTTATCACTTTAATCATTTACTAAATAGAATAATAATTATAAAAATTGAATACTTTCATTTCATAAAATTCGGGATCTTACAATCTCCCCTCCTTATGAAATTTTGCCCTAGAAATTTACGTATCTGGTAGTTCGAAGAGATGAGAATACCTTGCTTTCTTTTCGGATTGTACCTTCCCGGTTATTTCCTTTGTATATTGATTTTCCCATTGCTCATCTCATGTATTTCAGATAACATTCTAGAATATATCTTCAAAACAAAGGTTAATTGACATATCACAATTTGTCAACTTATCAAGTAAATAATTTCAGCTTAGGTAAGTCACACACTAGCAAAGTATAATACTCATCTCTCCCCACCTAGTTCTAGACTCATATCTCCACCAGAGACCATATCCCTAAGCTCTGATACCATAGTGTCGTATTCGTGAATAGTAACGTATACGTGAATAGTAACTCCGACACTAAAAGATAAAAATTTTACAAGAAAAATCATATGCTTCGTGAATAGTACTCGTGAATAGTAACTCATGAATAGTACTTCATGAATAGTAACTCATGAATAGTAACTCATGAATAATAACTCGTGAATAATAACTCCAACCTTAAAAGATCAGAATTTCACAAGAGAAATCTTACCAATATTCTGGCATAATGACATTGAAAGAAATAATATCATTTCTAAAAAAATAACATCCCTTACCTCAAAAGAATAGTACTTCTGGTTGGAATATCAGATATAACGTTGAAGAAAACTTCTACCATATAGCAACACTCAAGATATCAAAATACTCACCAGAATACGCTTGATAATATATAGAGAGAAAACTTCAGTTTCTGGTGTGATTTTTAATTCTAACCTAAGCACCCTATTTATAGAAAATTGGTTAGAACAATAAAGCAGAAAATTTATTAAAATAATTTATTTATTAAATTTTCAAGCCCACCACCAAAGAATCTGAATTCAACTCATTTACCAAACATGTGGGGCCCACTAATAATGAAAAAAACATTTTTCTTAAAGAAAACAATTAAAACTTCCAAAAATCAATTATTCTGGAACTTCAGACCTTCAATAATTCATAATAAATAGCCCTTTTATCAGAAAAATTTAAACCTTATATCCTTTACATAGTAAATTCCATTCTCTACAACTTTACAGAAGAAAGTTTTTCCAAATTTCAAATAAAAATTGACCGAAATCCACAAACGGGCAATTTTATAAACTATAATCAAATTTCAGTTAAGAAATGAGGTCCACAAATATGAAAAATATGTTTTTAATATTAATTGTAACAAAAATATTCTTCATCCTCATTTATTCATATATCACACTTTCATTGTTAAAATATCACCATTATTATATTATTAAAATATAATAATATATTTAAATAAATTATTTTATCGGAAAAGATAAAATATCAATTTTTAACAATTTTCACATTAAAAATTTTCTCCATCTATATCCACATAAAATGAATATTTTCCTTATCATATAAATTAATAATTAATTATTCACAAATAATATTACAGAATCACAATAGTGGCAACCAGGCCGTTCCCAAGAAAGAGGGGGCTTTCCAATAAGGATTTTCCTTTACCGGCGCACAATTAGGTAACCAAACCTCTACTTAGACACAACTTTTTAGACATTGCCAATAATGTTATCTAATAATATTATTCAAATAATATGAATTATTGATCTGATAATGGAAAATACTGTGTAGTGATAATTTTTAAAACAACAATAATATAAAATATCAACGTAGCAATTATTAAATCAATAAAATAAAATATTAAACAGTAATTACTGTAACAATTATTTAGTAATACCTTCCTACGTAAGAATCAATAATTGGTGCAATAACGTGTGCTACTGTATTTTAACCACCGGGTATTCCAACAATATTAAAGGTAACAACTACGCTGTTATTTATAAACAACTTATACTTGTCGTTTTCTTCATCCAATCGCTTTCTGTTATGGGGCCTACACAAGGCTGCACCGTCGTACGAATATTCCCCGACAGCAAGAATATTCCACGACCAAACGGATATTCCCCGATAAGAATGAATATTTTATAACCACTTGCTTATTTATGATATTTGCGCATTTTACCTATAACTAACCACATTAATCAAATAAACCCTTACTATTTCAAAAATAATAAATAGAGGAAATTCAATTTTATTTATAATAAGTTGGGGTCTTACAACCCCCCCTCCTTATGAAAATTTGTCCTCGAAATTGACGTACGTACCTGGTGTTTCGAAAATGTGAGGATACTCACTTTCATTTTCGTTTCCAACTCCTATGTCATTTCTTCAATAGCGTGGTTCCTCCACAAAACATTGACTTGCGGTATAACCTTTGTGCGTAGGACATGCTCCTTCTTATCCAAGATCTTGATAGGTACCTCTTCGTACGTTAAGTCTTCGGCTATCTCGTCTGATTCTAACTCAATAACGTGGTTCGGGTCGTTCACATATTTTCGTAACATCAATACGTGAAAAATGTTATGAACACGCGACATATTTGGCCGTAAAGCGAGTCTATAGGCTACAGTTCCTACTCGATCGAATATTTTAAATGGACCAATAAATTGAAGGTTTGAGCTTTCCTCACTTTGTCGATTCTCGCTTTTGGAATAACAACTTCTTACACCTCTTTCTTCATATTCATCAGCTCTTGTGTATATCTTGAGCGATTTTAACTATCGATTAAAATTGATTCTACTCGTATATCATCACGTGGGTCCCTAGAGTTTTTAACTCTATCTCTATCATTTGTAAGTTATACGAAATGGGTCATTAACAATATCGTACTCGTACTCGTATACAGTCTTCTACTTAACACGTCAGCTACCACGTTCACTTTTCCAGGATGGTATGGTCAGAACATGTGCCGAAATGAGTCTCCTCTTGAGTTCTTAGAAGCTCTTCCCACATTCCTTTCTCCATTCAAACTATGTATAATTTCGAGTCAGCTGAGTTAATGGAGTAGCAATTTGAGAAGATCTTTCCACGAATCTCCGATAGTAACCAACTAAGCCTAGAAAGTTATGTATTTTGATTACTGACTTAGGTTGCTCTCAACTGTGACTCATATCCCAATCTTGGATAACACATCATAATGGAACCTATCAGTTTACTACCGCACGAATATGACATCCCCTATGGAGAGTCTAGCTTCGATACATTCCACAAAGGAAGTCACCAGAAAGAGGCTTGGTTTATCAACTTCTACAATTAGGTTTTTAACTCCTGAAGTTCAATAGGAGTCATTCAATATAAGATTTTAAAAATGGGTTTTGTGCTAGGTTCAAAGTCGATACAAAATTCAATATCACGCTCTGGGAGTAGGCTAGGAAATTTTTCAGGAAATAAATCAGGAAATTTACTAACAATAGAAATATCATTCAAATCTGACATATTTTTGTCAAAGTTCATGACATGGGCTAAGAAAGCTTGACATCCATTTTTCAATAAATTAATGGCTTTATGGCTTGATATGAAAGAGTTTGAATTCAATGGTTTGGTTACTTGAATTCAAATAACAGGTTGCTTAGGAATATGAAAACTAACAACCTTACGAAAGCAATCAATTTTGGCATGATGAGTAGTTAACCAATAAATCCCTAAAATCACATTAAAAGCAATAATCTTTAAAGAAATAAGGTCAACAAGTAATGTGATCGTTCCAACTTGGATCAAACAAGATTTATAAACATTGAATGTAATGAAAGTTTCTCCTAACGGAGTCTCCACAGATAGGCCAAAGTCTAATTTCTCCGGAGTCAAGTTTAAACGTTGAGCAGAAGCAGGAGAGATAAATGAATGAGTTGAACTAGTATCTAATAAGGTATAAACTTCTCAAGAATTTATAATTAACTAAATCGTGATAACTTTGTTCGGGTTACTCCCTTTTTGAGAAGTCACGAAAAATGCTCTTCTAGGAACCGTTGACTTTGACTTTTCTGGGACATCCTTTTGAGTCACCATCCCCCCTGGACTTTGTTTCGGTACCGTACAATCTCAAGCGATATGTCCTTCTTTTCCACAATTATAACATACCTTGGAAGGTTGTGCACAGTTTGGACTTATATGTCCTTTCTCTCCGTATTTATAGCATCTAACTGGCGGTCATTCTTCTCCCCTAGAATTTGTTGCTGGTGCTGGTGCTACTGCCAACGTCTTCCCATAATCGTTAAATCTTCTCTTCTTGAAATTCCCACTTGAGTTATTTCTTCTATTATCTTGGCCATGATTACCACCGAAGTGGTTACCATTTCTGGCACGATAATTTCCTCCACGATGGTTATCCTTGTTCTGATGACCGTTGCAATCGGTACGATTATCATTGAGTTATTGGTCGTTATTCTTTGGTTGAGCTAACTCATTATCGCGCTCCAATAACTGAGCCCTATTCACAACATCTGAATATAAAGAAAATTTATTGGAAATGAGATATTGACGTATGTTGGGTTTCAAACCTCTTGGAAACATCCGCGTCATACGTTCCTCATTCTCCACTAAATGAGGTGCAAACCTGGATAACTCCGCTAACTTCGACTCGTACTGGGACACCGTCATGTTGTTTTATTCTAGTCTAATAAACATTACCTCCTTCATATGACGAATACTTTCAGGAAAGTACTTGTCATTGAACAGTTTCTGAAATGTTTTCCAAGACATGCTAAGTGCGACTGGATAGGTACACTTCACAGATTCCCATCAGTAATCTGCCTCATTACAGAACATAAAAGTAGCAAATAAAACTTTCTGTTCCTCCGTGTATCTCAAGACATCGAATATCTTGGTAATTTGCTTGACCCACGTCTCCGCCTTAATCGGATCCGGCTTTCCCCAGAATTCTGGTGGTCCCAACTCTTTGAACTGCTTGGCTGTGACAAACCGTGTGTTGCTATCATTTCCACCTGTATTTTGTACACGAATCTCACTCGTCTGATTTTTCATGAATTTCAAAAAACTTCTAAACATCCCGTCGTTCATCGTCTGATCAGTGGTGTTGTTTACAGGAGGAACAATGTCTTCCTATTGCACGTTCTCCTGATTAGTGAGTAAGGTGTCTCCACATTCTCATTTACTCCACTGTTAACATTATCAGTTGCCATTCTTAAATACTGCCATAAAACAAGGGTTAATTAAATAATTTAACAAACCACATAATATTACTATACTCTGACCAACCAACAAATAAGATTAGGTAGGATACACTAGTGAAGGAATTACTTGTCTCTCCCCTCCTAGTTCTATTCCCCGATCTCTGCCAGAGATCATATCCCTAAGCTCTGATACCAACCGTGACACCCACAAAATAGGTCCAATCCACCCAACCTATTCCGAGTCGCCAAATACATGGTACAGAAACAACTACAACTTCATTATTATAATTGTCGTGCAAAATACGACAACACTTATGCTGTGAGTTTAAATACAAATATTGTCTTCTAGACAATATTCACACCCAAATAAAGTCCTCATTACAATTGTTGATACTCTATTTTACAGAATAGTGAGGACTATTAAAAAAACTATCTTGAACCATAACTCCACACCCCGACTAGTTCCCGCTATATTCTCGCCTCCTGGGAAGAAAAATAGAACAAAAAGGAAAAGGGTGAGCTCAACTAGCCAGTAAAGAATATTATGACTAAAATAATGTATAACAAATTATCGTTAGTCCTCAACAGGTAAAAATATGATAGAATACAATAGATAACAAGTTTTAGATCAACAACTGCAGCGGAAACAATAATTCATTAGAAGAGTTGAGTAGATAATGAAATCTACTATCATCTATGAATTTAAAAGTCCATCATCAATATTTTATCCCTGTAACATCAATCAATATACATCTTGAATCAAATAGTCATCTTTGCACTATAGGCCAAAGATATTAATCAGTTAGTCTTGTTTATCTCAACACCTGTTCATCTTTGCACTACGTGCCAAAGATATTCATCAAGAAATCATTCATCTTTGCACTACAGGACAAAGATATTCAGTTATATCATCATTTAGGACTGAGGATGATGAAAAATATTTTAAAGAAAATGAATCCAGTGAGACAAAAGAACAAATATTAAGGATTTGTACTTTAGACAATCCAAGTTCAAAAATACTCCATAATAAACTATTGTGGAGCAGAATTCAAAAATGAAGAGCAAAACATAGATCCAATCAAAGATAGGAACCATAACAGATAATCTTAGACATAGAAAAGAAAATTTATTTTTTCTGTAAATAGTGTCGTATTCGTGAATAGTAACGTATACGTGAATAGTAACTCCGACACTAAAAGGTAGAAATTTCACAAGAAAAATCATCATGCTTCGTGAATAGTAACTCATAAATAGTAACTCGTGAATAGTAACTCCGACATGAAAAGATCAGAATTTCACAAGATAAATCTTACCAATATTCTGGCATAATGATATTGAAAGAAATAATATCATTTCTAAAAAAAATAACACCCCTTACCTCAAAAGAATAGTACTTTTGGCTGGAATATCAGATATAATGTTGAAGGAAACTTGCACCGTATAGCAACACTCAAGATATCAAAATACTCACAAAAATACGCTCAATAATATAGAGAGAGAAAACTTCAATTTCTGGTGTGATTTTCAATTCTAAACTAAGCACCCTATTTATAGGAAATTGCTTAGAACACCAAAGTAGAAAATTTATTATAAATAATTTTATTTATTAAATTTTCAAGCCCACCACCAAAGAATCTGAATTCAGCTCATTTACCCACATGTGGGGCCCACCAATAATGAAAAAAACGTTTTTCTTAAATAAAACAATTAAAACTTCCAAAAATCATTTATTCTGGAACTTCAGAAGTTCAATAATTCATAATAAATAGTCCTTTTACCAGAAAAATTTGAACCTTATGTCCTTTCCATAGGAAATTCCATTTTCTACAACTTTGTAGAAGAAAGTTTTTCCAAATTCCAAACAAAAATTGACCGAAATCCACAAACGGGCGATTTTACAGACTATAATCAAATTTCAATCAAGAAATGACCAGAGATTATTCGGTATAATCATGACCGTAATGTTACAAAAAATGATGTGGTAAAAGTCCTCATTGGCCCGTAGTGCATTGATGGAAAGTTGTTGGCATGATCATGACGATTGATGAATACACAAATATCCTTGGCCCGTAGTGCATGGATAATTTATGGTTGTGATACTAATGAATATCTTTGGCCGTAGTGCAGGGATGATGTGGATTATTTATTAAGTTGAGTCCCAGTGATAAAAGTGATGAAAAACCTTTTAAATCATAAAAGATAGTAGATTTTATTCTCTACTTGACTCTTTTAATGGATTGCATGTTCTGCTGTAGTTAAACTCGATGTCTATTGTATTTTATCAGTTTAACACTGTTGAAGACTAATGATAATTTATTCTGGATTATCTTAGTCATAATATTTCTTACTAGACTAGTTGAGCTTACCCTTTCTTTCACTGTTCTCTTCAGGAAATGAGAACGTAGTCGGGACTAGTCGGGGAACGGAGTGACAGTCCAGATGATAGTATTAGTAGTCCTCACTATTCTGTTAAATAGTGTGACAATAAATATAATGAGGACTTATTCTGAGAGTGGATATTGTCTAGAAGACAATATTTGTGTTAAAACTCACAGCTCTGTTGTTGTATATTAAAGATTATATTTTTATTCTGTACCATATATTTGGCGACTCAGAATAGGTGATGTATACCTATTTTGGGGGCATCACAGATGGTATCAAAACTTAGGGATATTATTCCTGGCTGAGATGAGAGATAAGAACTAAGAGGGGAGAGACGAGGAATTCCTTCGCTAGTATGACCTACCTTAGTTTATTTGATATTTAATTGGTCGGTCAGAGTATAAGGATAATATATGACATGTTAATTAAGCCTTGTCTTGTGGAAGTGTTTGAAAATGACATCCGAGAATGTTGAGAACATCAATGGAGCACAGGAGACCATTGAGTCTCCACAGATCAATAATCAGGATAATGTGCATCAGGAAGGCGACAATCCTCAGGCAAACAACAACACTGACCAGATGATGAACGATGGAATGTTCAGAGGATTTATGCAATTCATGCAACATCAGCCAAGAACGGCTCCTGTACAAAATGTAGGTGGAATCACTGGCAACTCTCGGACGGTCACCGCTAAGCAGTTCAAGGAACTGGGACCACCTGAGTTTTTTGGAGAGCCAAAACCACTTAAGGAGGAGACGTGGATAAAGCAGTTCTGCAAGATATTTGATGTCTTGGGATGCTCCGAGGAGCAAAAGTTTCCCTTTGCCACCTTCATGTTGCGTTCAGAGGCAGATTACTGGTGGGAATCTGTAAAATGTACTCAACCTACCGCACTGAAGATGACTTGGGAGAAGTTTCAAGAATTGTTCAACGACAAGTACTTTCCCAAAAGTATTTATCACATGAAAGAGGTTGAGTTCACAAAGATGGAACAAAACAACATGACCGTGTCGCAGCACAAAGCCAATTTTGCCGAGTTGTCCTGGTTTACGTCCCATTTGGTTGATAATGAGGAGAGAATAACGCGAATGTTTCTAAGAGGTTTGAAACCCGAGATACGTCAATATCTTATCTCTCATAAACTGTGTTTGTATTCAGATGTTGTTAATAGGGCTCAATTATTGGAGGACGATAATGAGTCAACCCAACCATAAGAAAGTAGCCAGCAAAATGATAATACTAGTGATAGCAGTCATCGAAGCGGTGACAATAAGCGTGGAGGGAATCAACATGCCAAAAATGGTAACCACTTCAGTGGTAATCATGGTCAAAATAATAAGAATGGACAATTCAAGAAGAGGAGATTTAGCAATGATGGAAAGACGTCAGCACCAGCACCCGTTGTTAAGGAAGGAGAATGACCACCTATCATATGCTTCAAATGTAGAGGGGGGGGGGACACATCAGTCCAAACTGTGCGATGCCGCCCAAAGCATGTTATAATTGTGGAAGAGAAGGTCACCTAGCCTGATTTTGTCATTCACCGAAGACAAGTTCAGCTAGGATGGAGGCATCATTGGACGCCACAGAAAAGTCAAAGCCAGTCGTGCAAGGGAGAGCGTTTGTCATGACCTCCCAAAAAGTAAGGAACCCGAATGAGGTCATCACGTGTAAGCTTATCATAAACTCTAGCAAAATATATACCTAATTTGATACCGGTTCTACCCATTCTTTTATTTCTCCTACTTGCGCTCAACGTTTAAATTTGACTCCCGAGAAATTAGACTTTGACTTATCTGTTGAAACTCCATTGAGAGAAACCTTCATTACATCCACTGTTTATAAGTCTTGTTTGGTTCAAATTGGTACCCTCACATTACCTATCGATCTTATTTCATTAAAAATACTTGCATTTGATGTAATTCTAGGGATTGATTGGTTAACTACTCATCATGCAAAAATTAATTGTTTTCGTAAGGTTGTTAGCTTTCATATTCCTAATCAACCTATTATGCAAATTCAACCAACCAAACCATTAAAATCAATCATTGTCATCTCAAGCCATAAAGCTATTCATTTATTGAAAAACGGATGTCAAGCTTTCTTAGCTCATGTCACGGATCTAAACAAAAATACATCAGTTTTGAATGATATTTTTATTGTTAATGAATTTCCTGAAGTATTCCCTGAAGAACTTCCTGGCCTACCCCCAGAACGTGAAATTGAATTTTATATCAACCTTGAACCTGGTACAAAACCCATTTCCAAAGTCCCACATCGAATGGCTCCTATTGAACTTCAGGAGTTAAAGACCCAACTGCAGTAATTGTTAGACATTGGCTTTATTCTTCCTAGTACTTCTCCTTGGGGTGCTCCTGTTCTATTCGTGAAAAAGAAAGATGGGAGTATGCTTATTTGTATTGATTACCGGTAGTTGAATCATGTCACCATCAAAAATAGGTACCCATTTCCACGTATTGATGACCTATTTGACCAGTTACAAGGTGCCAAATTCCTTTCAAAGATTGATCTTCGTTCCAGATATGACCAATTGAAGATTAGAACCGATGGCATTCCAAAGACGGCTTTCAGAACTTGGTACGGGCATTATGAATTCCTAGTCATATCTTTTGGATTGACTAATGCTCCTGCTGCCTTCATGGATATGATGAACCAAGTATTCAAAGAATATTTGGATCACTTTGTGGTCCTCTTTATTGATGACATATTTATTTATTCCAAAAGCCGTGAAGATCATGAGCAACACTTGAGGCTGATACTCCAAAAGCTTCGTGAATATAAGCTTTATGCCAAGTTGAAGAAATGCGAGTTCTGGCTTGAGGAAGTAGAATTTCTTGGGCATGTGGTATCAAGTTATGAAATATCTGTTGACCCAACAAAGATTGAAGCTATTCAAAGCTGGGAGCAACCTAAATCAGTGACCGAAGTACGTAGCTTTTTCGGCTTAGCTGGTTATTATCATAGATTCATAGAAGGGTTTTCTCGAATTGCTACTCCCTTAACTCTGCTGACTCGGAAAGATACAAAATTTGGTTGGAACGAGGAATGTGAGAAGAGTTTTCAAGAACTCAAGAGAAGACTCATTTTAGCACCTGTTCTGAAAATACCATCTGGCTCGGAGGGATTTATCATCTACAGTGATGCTTCAGGCAAAGGGTTAAGATGTGTTCTCATGAAACATAGGAAATTCATAGTTGGCAGCTGTTGTCTTCGCACTTAAAATTTGGAGGCATTACTTGTTTGCGGAGCAAGTGGAGATCTTTACGGATCATAAAAGTCTCAAATATTTCTTTTATCAAAAGGAACTCAACATACGACAATGACGTTGGCTTGAACTATTGAAAGATTATGATCATACCATCCAATACCATCCTGGAAAAGTGAACTTGGTAGCTGACGCATTTAGTAGAAGATCATATGCGAGTACGAGTGCAATATTGTCAATGTAAAGGCCCATTTTGTATGGCTTGCAAAGGATGGAGATAGATATAAAGACTCTAGGGACCCTTGTGATGATGGCAAATAGACGAGTAGAACCGACTTTAATAGATAAAGTTAAAGCTGCTCAAATTACAGACCTGGAGCTGATGCGTATGAGGAAGAAAGTGCAAGAAGGTGCTATGCCGGAAGCAAGAATCGATGAAGAAGGAATACTTCAAGTCAACTATAGACTTTGTGTTCCTAACGACCCTGATTTAAAGTATAAAATCAAGATGGAGGCGCACAACACACCATTTGCAATCCATCTTGGGAGTACCAAAATGTATCATGATCTTCAATATACATTTTGGTGGGGCAATATGAAGAGGGTGATAGCGCTATTTATCTTAAGGTGTTTAACTTGTCAACGAGTCAAGGTGGAGCATCAAGTACCAAAAGGTCCATTGCAACCACTTGAAATTCTAGAATGGAAGTGGGAGCACATTACCATGGATTTCGTTACTGGTCTTCCCAAGGTTTCTCAAGGCATAGATGCAATTTGGGTCATTATTGATAGATTGACAAACTCTGCTCATTTCTTACCTATACGAGAAACTTATACACTTGAACGTCTTACTCGTATGTACATAAATGAGGGTGTAAGATTGCATGGTATGCCAATATCCATATTTTCTGATCGAGACCCAAGATTCACTTCACGATTTTGGGTTAGTTAGCATAATATTATGGGCACAGATTTACGATTTAGTTTGGCATATCATCCTCAGAAGGACGGATAATCAGAGAGGACTATTCAAAATCTTGAAGATTTATTAAGGCTCTGTGTCCATGACTTCAAGGGAAGTTGGGACAAGTTCTTACCATTGGTGGAGTTTTCCTACAACAACAGTTATCAAGTAAGTATTGACATGGCTCCATTCGAGGCGTTGTATGGAAGAAAGTGTCGTTCTCTAGTATGCTGGGATGAGGTGGGTTAAACAACGTTGTTGGGACTGGAGTTAGTACGTATGACTACAGAAAAGATTCAAATATAAAAACCTCACAAGATCGACAAAAGTGTTATGCTGATCTTCATCCAAAGGACATGGAATTCGATATTGGAGATCATGTGTTGTTACGTGTTTCTCCATGTAAATGGGTTATGAGATTTTAAAAGAGAGGAAAGCTCAATCCTCGATTCTTTGGTCCATTTTTAATACTCGATCGAGTAGGGACTGTAGCCTATAGACTTGCTTTATCGCCAAGTATGTCTCGTGTTCATAACGTTTTTCGTATATCCATGTTACGTAAATATATGAAAGACCTGAACCACATTATTGAGTTAGAACTGGACATAATAGCGGAATATTTAACGTATAAAGAGGTTCATGTTCAAATCTTGGATAAGAAGGAACATATTCTACGCTCCAAGATTATACCTCAAGTCAAACTTTTATGGAGGAACCACGATGTTGAGGAAATGACCTGGGAGTTAGAATCTGGAATGAAATCAAGGTATCCTTACTTCTTTGACATACCAGGTACGTACCCTAATTTCGAGGACGAAATTTCATAAGAATGAGAGATTGTAAGACCCCAACTTCTATGAATAAAAATGAATTTTCTATAAATATCATTTTTGAATATTATGGAATAAATTTGATATAAAGTTATAGTTGTGGGTAATATTTATAAATTTTGCAATGTACGCAAGTTGTTATATAATATTCGATTGGTTGGGAATATTCATTTTAATAGAGAATATTCGTACGATGGCACAATCATTGGTGGACCCCACAACAGAATTATTGTCGGATTGAGTAAACGATAAAAATATTTTATTGAAAATAACAGCGGAAGTTTTACCATTAATACTGTTGAACTACTCGGTAGTAAAAGTATAAGAATACACGTGGTTGCATAGTAACACACAGTATTAATTATTGATGTTTACATGAGAAGTCACTCAGTTTTGTTCAATTATTGCTTCAGTAATTGTTGCATAGTATCTCACATTAATTGATTCAATTATTGTTGATATTTTATAATTGAGATGACGAAGTTATTAATATTATTATTTGTAATATTAACGATGTCTAGAAGTTCTGCCAAAAAGAGGTATGGTCACCTAATTGCGCGTCAATAGGGATTGGTTACTATTCATTCCATTCTTCTATAAATAGAAGCTCATTCCTTCATTATTTCTTACGAATTCACTACTTCTATATCTAGTTTCTTCTTTATAAGGTAAGGGGTATTTTTTTTTTCATTCTCATGAATAGAACTTCTGTTATTCCATTCTTTATTATTATGTTGGAATAATCTGTATACGTGGTCTACCCTATACTTAGTGAAATTCTTCCATTATTCCATTATTTATTATTCTACTGGAATAACCTGTCTATGCAAAGTACTGCATACATGGTGAAATTCTGTTGTTATTCCATTCTTTATTATTATGTTGGAATATCCTGTCTGTACGTTTTACGCCAGACCTGGTTCCGTCTTTATTATTCTGTTGGAATATCATGTCTGTGCATTTTACGCCGGACCTGGTTCCATCTTTATTATTCTGTTTGAATAACCTGTCTATGAGAAGTACCGCATGCATGGTGATTTCTATTGTTATTCCATTTTTTATTATTCTATTGGAATATCCTGTCAGTACGTGTTACTCCTGACCTGGTTCTATTATTTATTATTCTATTGGAATAACATGTCTATGCAAAGTACCGCATGCATGGTGATTTCTTTTGTTATTCCATTCTTTATTATACTTATTTGGTTAAAGTTTTGACTTCTATACTCCATGAAATTAGTGGAATATCCTTGATATTTGCTCTTCATCCAGTATCTTTTTTGTGGAAATATTCTTCTGAGCATTCTTGAATTTTACTCTACAAAGAAGTATCATGTTGACAAAGAACTTGTTTTATTGAATTCTTATATCATTGTAATCATCCTCATGTTTATATTATGTTGAAAGTCATCTGTGGCTTGTAGTGCATAGATGGACTTGGTATGATTATAACCAAGGATTATTCGGTATAATTATGACCGTAATGTTACAAATGATTTGATAAAAGTCCTCATTGGCCCGTAGTACATTGATGGACAGTTGTTGGCATGATCATGACCATTGATGAATACACAAATATCCTTGGCCCGTAGTGCATGTATAATTTGTGGTTGTGATACTAATGAATATCCTTGGCCGTAGTGCAGGGATGATGTGGATTATTTATTAAGCTATGTCCCAGCGATAAAAGTGATTAAAAACCTTTTAAATCATAAAAGATAGTAGATTTTATTCTCTACTTGACTCTTTTAATGGATTACATGTTCCGCTGCAGTTAAACATGATGTCTATTGTATTTTATCAGTTTAACACTGTTAAAGATTAATGATAATTTATTCTGCATTATCTTAGTCATAATATTTCTTACTGGGCTAGTTGAGCTCACCCTTTCTTTCACTGTTCTCTTCAGGAAATGAGAACGTAGCCGGGACTAGTCGGGGAACGGAGTGATGGTCCAGATGACAGTATTAGTAGTCTTCACTATTCTGTTAAATAGTATGACAATAAATGTAATGAGGATTTATTCTAAGAGTGGATATTGTCTAGAAGACAATATTTGTATTAAAACTCAAAATTTTCATGTTGTATATTAAAGATTGTATTTGTATTCTGTACCATATATTTGGCGACTCAGAATAGGTGATGTACCTATTTTGGGGGCGTTACAGTATTTAACAACCAGATCATTCACAGGAAAGAGGGGACTTTTCGATAAGGATTTCTCTCTATTGGCGCACAATTAAATAACCTAACCCCTTTCCTCGACATAACTTTTCTAGACATCATCAATAATGCAAATAATAATATGAACAACTTGTCATCTCAATTATTGATTTAATAATATAAATTATTGTAACAATAATTGAATAAAACTGAGTGACTTCTCACGTAAGCATCAATAATCAAATATATTATACAATACCATGTGCCACTGTGCAACCACGCGTATTACTGTAATTTTATCAATTTAATCAATTAATAAATATAATAATAATTATAAAAATTGGATACTTTCATTTCGTAAAATTTGGGGTCTTATAGTAGCACCCGAATCAAACAACATGTAAGCATTTATTTCATTCACTGGAATAATACCTACTACTACATCCGCTGATGCAACCGCATATTGGAAAATTGTATTAAAAGTACGGGCCATGGGTCTACCCGGTGGTGTTGGTCCAGTAATGGCTAACTTACAACTACTAACACCCTTGTTACCCTCTGACCCCTTCTTGGGCAATTTTGTTCCATGTGGCCCATCGACCCACATATAAAACATCCCTTGTTCTTCTTAGGGTTAGGACAATAGGGTGATATATGACCTTCCTGTCCACAGTTATAACAAACCAGCTTCCCCTTAAGACAGACTCCTAGATGAGTCTTTTTGCGTGTCTTGCATGCTTTAATCCTACGCTTAGGATCCCTTTGTTTTACTCCAATATTCTCAGAGTTAAAACCCTTCCTCTTAGACACACTTCCACTGCCACCAGCTCCCCCCACCTTGGATACTCCCTCTTCTTTTCTCTTATTCTTTCTCTCTTTGTGGTATTGGCTTAAAGCCTCACTACCACCCTCGACAATAATTGCCTTCTCCATAATGGTTTCATACAAAGTACTTTAAAACATAGAAGTCCTACTATAGAGCCAGGGTTTTAGTCCCTGCTCAAACCTACAGGCCTTCCTCTCCTCGGTGTCCACTTGACGTGGAGAAAATTTAGCCAATTCATTGAACTTGGCCGTATACTGGGGAACCATCATGTCCCCTTTCTTAAGATCTAAGAACTTAATCTCCATCCTTCCTTGCATACTCGTAGGAAAATAGTTCTCAAAGAAAACCTTCTTGAACTGTTCCCACATAACAACATCGGTTCTAGCCCCACCTTGATGAGCCTCCCACCAGAAGTTTTCTTCTTCCTTCATCATATAAGTCGCAAAAGAAGTCTTTTACTCCTCCCTGACTTTTGTCATTACAAACGCCTTCTCAATCTCTCTCACCAATGCCTGGGCCTCAATAGGGTCTGTGGTTCCTTTGAACTCTGGAAGACCTACACTTTTAAATTTATTAAAGGTAGTCGTTCTAGCTACCCTTGGGACTATGGGTGCTCTACCCCTAGCTTGATTAAATACAGCCGTTAATAAATTAACGAACTCCAACATAGGGTTGCTCTAACCCCTTTGGTTGTCATTATGGGATTCAGCTTTCTGATTACGTTGTCTTCTTCTTGGCGATATTTTTCTAATTAAATAAATAAAGTTTCATTATTATTTATTCATTCTAATTAAATAAATAATGTTTCATTATTCGTCAAACAACAACTCATACCATAATAAATCACATTTGATAAAACCTAATTATATTAATATGCTTCTTCATAATTCGAACTATTTATAGATTAATTCCATAGCCAGAGCTATTACATTTCTATCACACGATTGAATTTCACAAAAATTGGGATTTACTAAAAGACTACCCTTTAGTAATACAAAAGAGGGTTTTACATCACTATAAAAAAATATTTACTAATCTAGACTTTCTCTTTCTACTACTAATACTGCATAACAATATTTTCGTGCTTCTGATTCGCAAGAATCGACACATAATCCCGACTAATAGTATGACGAGTTTTCCCTGACTTAATGGAATAATAAACAATTTTTTGCTTGAAATTCTCACGAGCACTCTCATGGATGTAAGACATCCGTGCTATCTCCTGGTTACTCTTCCCTAGTTCTTTACGAAGCTCAACAATCTCATTCTTAAAATCCATTGACTTATCCTTCATGAAAACCTTCTCATCATGCTCTATCTCAAAATCTACTTTTGCAGACTCCTTGGCTTCATAGAGGTCACTAACCTCCTCCCTCAGGTTCTGCACAACAGTGTGCAGTTGCACATTTCGGTCAAACACCACCAGATACAATGCCTTTATTTCCTCTGAAGGTGTTGGCTCTAGTAAATGTACCACCATATCAAACGATCCTACCTCCATATCCTCATCCACATCGACCACCATATCAAAATATGATGTCGATCCCAAGTTTTGCAAGTCCTCATCTGGTTCAGACTCATCTATATTCACCATTGGTACCTCCGCCACTGGCACTTGTATTAGCTATATCATGTTGACTGATTCTTTACTCACCACGTGTATATCCCAATACATAAAGCTATTGGTGGACATCTACAATAACACATAACATGTTGATTAGTACATAAGACACAATAATATAAGCACAAATCACATTTAGTTTATTTAAGGTTAATTTCCATCTTTTAATTCTTTTGGTAGAGTATTTTCTCAATACTCAATTAACAAATTCTACTAGAATTCAGTTATTTCCCACTTCTCATTTTACTAACGAGGTTATTAGCCTAAGGTGTGAGACTCAAGATTTTATGAATAAATATTTAAATTTCTCGAAATATTTTTTTTAAATATTATGGTGTGGATTTGATATAATGTTATAGTTGTGGGTAATATTTATAAATTTTGAAAATTATGCAAGTTGTTATAAAATATTTGATTGGTCAGGGAATATTCATACGACGACACAATCATTTGTGGACCCCACGACGGAAGTATTGTCGTATTTAGAAAACGACAGAATTATCTTTTTATAAAATAACGACGGAAGTGTTACAGTAAAAACTGTTGAACTACCTGGTAGTAAAAGTACAGTAATACGCGTGGTTGCATAGTAGCACACAGTATTGGTTATTGATGCTTGCGTAAGAAGTCACCCAGTTATACTCAATTATTGCTACAGTAATTGCTGCATCATATCTCTCATATTATTGATTCGATTATTTTCACAGTATCATCTACATTATATGTTGTATTATGAAATCAATAATTGAGACGACAAAGTTATTCATATTATTAAATTGCAATATTTATAATGTCTAGAAGTTCTGTCAAGGAGAGATTTGGTCATCTAATTGCGCGCCAATAACCAGAAATCCTTATCGGAAAGCCCCTTCTTTCCAGGGAACAATCTGGTTGCTAAATATTGTGAGTTATAATATTAATGATGAATAAGTTCGTGTTGATTAAAGATGAATTTGATAGTTTCATTGAGTTTGGATTATTTGTGTTAGTAAAAATCGACATCTATTCCGATGATAATTGATGTCTGGAGGTTATATTATTCAATCAGGTATTCGGGAAATTTTTCATGTCGGAGTACTATTCACGAGTTACTATTCATGAGTTACTATTCACAAGTTACTATTCACGAGTTACTATTCATGAGTAATTCACGAATTACTATTCACTCTAGTATTATGCATTCGGGTATTTGGGTACAATATTATTCCATGAGGAGATGTGCTAATTTTTCAGATCGTTGGTTGAAGTTATATTAGTGAATCAATATGGACCGCTGGTTGAAAATTATAATAGTGAATCAATATGGATCGCTGGTTTAAAGTTTTAATAGTAAATCAGCATGGACCATTGCTTTAAGTTTTAATACTAAATCAATCTGAATCGTCCGTTTAAAAGTAAATCAATTTGGACCGTTCAGGAATTAGTTACTATTCAATCCATTCTTCTATAAATAGAAGCTCATTCC
The DNA here is from genome assembly GCA_020205505.1 of Panax japonicus. NCBI lineage: Eukaryota > Viridiplantae > Streptophyta > Magnoliopsida > Apiales > Araliaceae > Panax > Panax japonicus. The sequence continues at coordinate 24,576,532 of CM035114.1, forward strand.
TTCATTATTTCTTACGAATTCACTGAAACTCTAGAGAGAGAAATTATTGAGAGAAAGAAGAAGAGTATTCGGCTACTTCACTACTTTGATATCCAGTGTCTTTTACGGTAAGGGGTGTTATTCTTTCTTATCCATGAAGAGAACTTCTGTTATTCCATTCTTTATTATTCTGTTGGAATAACCTGTATACGCGGCATACCCTATACTTGGTGAAATCCTTATGTTATTCCGTTCTTTATTATTCTGTTGGAATATCCTGTCTGTGCATTTTACACCGCACTTGGTTCCGTCTTTATTATTCTGTTGGAATAACCTGTATACGCGGACTCCCCTATACTTGGTGAAATCCTTATTTTATTCCATTCTTTATTATTCTGTTAGAATATCATGTCTGTGCATTTTACGTCAGACCTGATTCTGTCTTTATTATTCTGTTGGAATAACCTGTATACGCAGACTCCCCTATACTTAGTGAAATCCTTATGTTATTCCATTCTTTATTATTCTGTTGGAATATCCTGTCTGTGTATTTTATACCGGACTTGGTTCCGTATTTATTATTCTATCGGAATATCCTGTTTGTGCGTTTACGACGGACCTGGTTCCATATTTATTATTATGTTAGAATAACCTGGATGTGCTATCTATCACATGCCTGGTGATTTCTATTGTTATTCCATTCCTTATTATACTCAGTTGGTTAAAGTTTTGACTTCTATACTCCATGAAATTAGTGGAATATCATTGATATTTGCGCTTCATCCAATTTCTTTTCATGGAAATATTCTTTTGAGCATTCTTGAATTTTACTCTACAAAGAAGTATCATGTCAACAATTTGGACTTTATTAGTTCCTGGATAAACTAATTCTTGAACGTGTTTTATTGAATTCTTATATCATTGTCATCATCCTCATGTTTACATTTTTTAAAGTCATCTATGGCCTGTAGTGCATAGATGGAATTGGTATGATTATGACCAGGGATTATTCGATATAATCATGACCGTAATGTTACAAATGATGTGGTAAAAGTCCTCATTGGCCCGTAGTGCATTGATGGACAGTTGTTGGCATGATCATGACAATTGATGAATACATGAATATCCTTGACCTGTGACAACCCGATATTTTCTATATAAATAAATCATAAATTTACGTATAATCTTTTTTTTAAAATAAATATGAATGATATGTGCCAAGGTAATGTGTAATTATAATTATATGTGTGATAAATAAAATTTATTTATTACATTAAGTATTGCAAATAAATTTATTTTAGAATTATTGATTATTATCAATTATATTTTTATACTAATTAATTCCTTATTGTAAATGTTTTATTAAATATTTTTCAAGGAAAATATAATCTTATATTATTTAAGTAATATATGAAATAATTTTAGAATAATTATTTATTCTAAAAGTAAAAATGCATGAAAGGTATTATGTATGTATTTATGTGATGAATATAGAATATATTTATTACATGAATGGTTATGAATAATTTTTTTTAGAATTATTGCTCATTATAAATTATATTCTAATCATAATTAGTTTTATAGTAAAAATGTTTTTAATGTTTATTTTTCATGAAAATATGATAATTATATTATTTAAATAATATATGATATGATTATAGAAGTATTATAATAATTATTTATTATATGAAATTATTTTAGAATAGTTAAGTAAATTATTTTTTACTTAATTAATAAAGATATATATGAAAGATAATTCAGATATGGAATCCAAACCCTAATTTTGGGTTTTGATCAAGGAATGAGAATAATAATATTATATTATTATTTACCAGTGTTATAGATATGTATGGTTATATGTGTAATGTTAATGTGTGGAACAGTTTTAGTGTTAATGATAACCTTAACTTTGGTTATGGGAAAAGGAATAATGATAATAAAATTATAATATTAATTATATTTTGATTTTTCAGTGCTATGAATATGTACTGTATTTCTGTATTGATAATGGTTAGTCAATTACGGTGTATTATGATCAAACCTTAGTAATAATGTTAAACCCTAATTTGATATCCAAATTAGAGTGCAAGATTGTTTTATAAGTGTGTTATATAATTTATGACATGTATTAAATGTATTAATTAGGTAAACCCTAATTAAAATTCTAGAAACCCTTAATAATTTTTAAAAACCCTAAATTATTAAAAACCCTAATTTTAAGTGTTAAAACCCAAATTTGAAACTCAGCTGTGAGTTCAAGATTGTTGTTTAACTGTGTTATATGATATATGTTATTCATTATATAATTTTGTTATTAAACCCTATTTAATAAATAAAAACCCTAGTTTTAAACTGTTAAACCCTAATTTATTTGAAACCGTAATGCGAAAGTCATTTACGACTTTGAGAATTTGTAAAGTCGTTATGTAATCACGATAATATGATTTATGATCGGTGTTATATGTATTAACCCTATTTAGGGAGAATCGTAATTATTCAAAATCCTTATTAATTTTCCTAAATTATAAACCCTAATTTCAAAAGTTAGAAACCCTAATTTATAATTGTAAACCCTAATTGCCAGTTTGGGAAGTGTAATACTAATTAGTGTTGCTTAAACCTAATTAGAAAAGTGCTATAATTAAAGATCTAAATTAAATTAGTAAACCCTAATTGGTATTTTTAGAAACTAAAATTTTAGTTTATTATTTTATTTTATTTTATTGTACAAATCCTAAATTGAAAATCCTAGATTTTGTTTGCTTATAAAACCTAAATTGGCACAAATCCTAAACCCTAAGGGTTTGCTAAGATTACATTTTTGCCATTTAAAAGTACAAGCCAATTGACTAAAATGCCCTTTTGTGCATTATTTGAGCTAACTTGTCTAAGTAACCAAAACTTTAGTTGTTGAACAACTTCTACCAACTCTTGTGACTGAAAAAAGGACAGCACACAGCCTCTAGATCAGCCAAATGCATGTATCTTGTGTCTATAAAAAGATTAGAAGAGAGATAAATCACTTTTTGTTCACTTATTTTGTGCAAAAACCCTACTCAATACTCTCAAGCCTCACACCTCCGAAATTATCAATCATATCAGTCCTATATACAAGCCCCGCGATCACCAAGAAGAAATCAGAAACATTAAATCAAGAATTTATCCAAGAAAGGTATAAAACCCAATCTCGAATTCTGTGCAAAATCTGTTGTTAGATTTTATGTTTGAGTGTTAGAATATGTTGTATTTAGTCTCAAATGATGATCTGGGTTGTTGTTTACTATATCCATAACATCTAATGCTCGAAATCTATGTTTTTCAAAAATCTGGAAAATTATTTTTTGTGTTCTTACATCAAATGTCAGACGCTGTAGATTGTTATGTGTTTAATGTTTTTGTTGTTTAATTGTTTGATTATGTAGCCTTGTATGAGATCTTTAATCTGGTTCAACAAGTAAAGTCCGTTCTGTTGTAGATTTAAAGATACTGATGGTCAAAGGTCGTTGACCGACCATGACCGAGGATAATCTGGGCAACCCAGAATGCATAAACAGGCGTCTGACAAGAACTATTTAAGTCCGGATCTGTCAGGTTTTAAGTGATTTAATCATTTTGTTTGTTACATGTTGTATCTGGTAATATGTACTGTAGATTCATGATTTAAGATCCCATGAACAATTAGCAGATCAATCATGGAAAACAGTCAAAGTAGGCCACTTGTACTGTTTTTATATTTCTGGAATTTCCAGAAAAGTATATGAGCAAGCTTTCTGACAGCCTTTGACCGGCTTATATATTATGATTCCATTGTTTTTGATTTAATATGTTGCTTTCTAAATATTCTATGATACATGTACTATAACTTTGAATCATAAAATCACCTTAAACAAGACTGGAACATAGATTAAATCGAGCATCAAAGTGACTGCTTGATCAGTCTGGGTTTCTGGAAAACCCAGAACCCACCTAACAGCATCTTTGAAGATCCAGATCTCCTTGTGTTTTTGTAGTATGGCCTAGATGTTGATTTCTAGTTGTAGTGTTGTGTAATGACTACAAGATCAAAGTTATAACTTGCCCAGAAACACAACACTCACGATTGTAATCTCGGTCAAACAAGCCACCATGAAGCTGGGCTGTTAGTGTTCTTGAGGCTTAAGAACAACTACAGCGACGCTTTTTGTCGCTAAAGACCTACAGCGACGGTTTCTATTATATATTTTTCGAAAATTACTTTTAAAAAAAGAAATAAATTATAAAAAATACAAAATAAATTATTAAAAATTATTTTAAATTCCGAAAATTAGTTTTTAATTATTTTAAATATATTTCATAAATATTTAATATTTTTGGAACATTAAAAGTATTTAATTTATTTAATGATAATATTAAATAAATTATTTAAAAATGATTTTTAATATTTAAAAAATCATTTAAATTATATTATGGTATAAGAAAATAATTTAAGTTATTTTTGATAACTTTTAATATTGTGTGATAATTTTCATTAATAAATTAATTTTAATGATAATTAAGTTATTTATTAAATGAATTAAATAAATGAATTAAAAATGATTTTATTAAATTAAAAATCATTTTAAATAAGAATAAGGTATTTAAAAATATTTTAAGTTATAAAATATAAATTTTAATATTTAAAGGTAAATTTCATTAATTAATTATTATTAATGATATTAAAGTAATTTAATAATTATATTAAATAATTTAGTTTAAAATGATTTTAATATTATAATAATCATTTTAAATGAAAATAAAGTGTTTAAAGATATTTTAAGTTATAAAATATAACTTTTAATATTTAAAGAATAATTTCATTAATAATTTAATATTAATGATATTTATTTAATGATTAATGATATTAAGTTTATTTAATAATTATATTAAATAAATAGTTTAAAATGGTTTTAATTATTTAAAAATCATTAAAAAAGGGTATATGTGAATTAAAAATATTTTAAAGTTGTAATTAATAACTTATAATATTTGGATAATGATAAATTAATATTTTAATATTAATGGTAATTGTTTAAGAATGATTTTAAATGTTTTAAAAATCATTTAAGGGTAGTATAAATATTTTAAAATTATTTTTGAGTTATTATACATAACTTTAATATTTTGGCAATGATTTTATTAATAGTTTAATATTGATTAAATGTTAATGATAATATAGTTGTTTGATATTTAAATCATTTAATAATGATTCTAATATTTCAAAAATTATGGTAAATAGTAATAATTATTTAATAATTATTATAAGACTATGAAAAATAGTATGATTGATTTTTAAGTTAACTATTAGGATATTGAACTTCGGGATAGAGTCTTAGACTCGATTTTTACCCGATAAAGATGTCGGTAGACCGATATGTTTCAAAAATTGATCTGAACTTAGAAATTTAGTTAGTTAATTATTTTATTTTTGATTCAATGGTGGATAAAGTGGTGTGACAATGTGATTAGGAATGAGTTGATGTTTGTTTGTGATGCCATGATTGTGAAACATGTGTGATAAGATGATTAGGTTATGTGCTGACTGCGAAATGCAGTACTATGTGTTAAGGTATATTGTTCTAATCGAATAAATGATTTGATTAATGATAGGTCGTGAAAGGAAAGATAAATCTAAGTTACGTAATTGTAAGCAGCGCATCAGGCAACAATCCTAACTTTGAATTTTCTTTATGCAATGGACATAAGTGAGAAGTTCAAAATTATTATTATTAATGTACAGATTGTTAAACCTATATTATATACACCCTTTGATTATCAACATGTTAGTATATGATAATTCGGATATATATTCTGTTCGTTAATTTCTATAAATGATTATACAAGTGTCCCCACTTGAATAATCATTGTATTTAATCACATGTTGATACACCTTTGATATACATATATTTTGAATTATATATTATTGTTGAACAAGATAAGACCTTTGTTATGAAAACCCGACAGGTATGAACATCCCGATAATGGGAAAATTTTTATGCGCCCAAGGCGGACAGAGTGAATGATAACCTCGTTCTTGTACATGTAGTATTGATCAATACAGGGCCCATGGACTGTACACCCTCAGGCCCGTAAGCAATGGCCGGTTTACAGATGAATTTCTATTTAAACCCTTTCGAAAATGAAAAACAATGTTCATAATGTGTCACAGAAACCCCATGTATAGACAATACATAGTTTCAAAAATTTGAAAGAGGGTTGTTATGTTATTGTTATTGGTACAGATTACTTTACAACTATTGACCGATTGTAGAAGAATATTATAAAGAAAACATTTAAATTCTTTCAGCTTATATATATATATATAATACTTGCTGGGCACTCAAATGCTCATCTTTGCTTAATTTAAATGTTTTCACCTAAGTGTGAACAACTAGAAGGGATCGGCCAAGATCAAGTGAAAAGGAAAGCAAACACAATTTGGTATTTATATCATTTGTAATAGATAGACTGTACTAAGTTATGATATGTATTATATATCATGCAAAGAACGTAGTAAAGGTTGCGTACTTGGGATTAGACTCTGATAAATGTAAGATAAGTTTGAAATTTATATTATTGTTATTATTATTAGTAATTATTCCGCTCATAGAAATGGTAATCGTGAAGTACCGAATTAGGGTTTCAAGTATTCGGGTTCGGGGACTTTACAGGCCCGTAGTGCATGGATAATTTGTGGTCGTGACCCTAATGAATATCCTTGGCCGTAGTACAGGGATGATGTGGATTATTTATTAAGCTGAGTCTCAGCGATAAAAGTGATGAAAAACTTTTTAAATCATAAAAGATAGTAGATTTTATTCTCTACTTGACTCTTCTAATGGATTGCTTATTCCGTTGCAGTTAAACTTGTTGTCTATTATATTTTATCAGTTTAACATTGTTGAAGGCTAATGATAATTTATCCTACATTATCTTAGTCATAATATTTCTTACTGGGCTAGTTGAGCTCACCCTCTCTTTCACTGTTCTCTTCAAGAAATGAGAACGTAGCAGGGACTAGTTGGGGAACGGAGTGATGGTCCAGATGATAGTATTAATAGTCCTCACTATTCTGTTAAATAGTATGACAATAAATGTAATGAGGACTTATTCTGAGAGTGGATATTGTCTAGAAGACAATATTTGTATTAAAACTCACAGCTTTCTTGTTGTATATTAAAGATTGTATTTGTATTCTGCACCATGTATCTGGCGACCCAAGATGGGTGATGTATACCTATTTTGGGGGCGTCACATAAGGTTCTTCCCCCTTAAGTTTTATAACCTAATGCTTTGATACAAACATATGACACCCCCAAATTTGGATACTTCCAACTCACAGATATGGTGTTACATGGTACCACTAACTATATATTCATTCCATCGAAACAATATCAAAATAAATGTATTTACTACCTTCTTATTACAATAGTAATGAATCCTTTCCCAGGTTCTTTAACCAAATACATTCTTCATTTGTCATAGTAGAATTCATACAAATATACTAGTCTAATACAAGATAAACTACGTATCCATCTTAGCTTTGCCTTTATCCTTATTAGAACCCTCGGTTCGCTCGGCCTTAGCTGCAATCATAAAATTCAAGCAAGAAGTGAGCATAACTAGCTAATCAAGTCTAACAATATATAATACAAATACCACATCGAGAATTATATGATTATTCTTCATTAACTGAACAAATAGTTATAAAGTACTATGAAACATGGAAATGTCATTTTTCATTCTCATAGAACAATTCTAGAGTACATACAGTAACTTAGGAACTTTGAGTAGGTCAAAAGACCATGAACATTCCTTTTTATTTCCATTCATAAAAAACGGAGAACCTGACACTAAGTCTGTAAGTCCGATATATCTTACGAGCACTTCTAGGTGATCAGCCTATAGTACCTTATGTTGATCAACACTCATCCATTAAACGTATATACGTTTAAGTTTTGGCAACCTCACGTGCACATCGAATAATCGATGTAAAATACTTTTGTTTATTCATATTCAGGCTTACATTTGAATCCGTACCAAATAATTGGCATATGATAGCATTATCATTACAATATCGAAAGACTTGTAAACAAATCAATCAAACTCTTAAGATTTGTCTAGCTGAGTTAAAGCTGGCATCGACTATTTCGTAAAATAATTCATACATATTATAACATGAATCACAGAAACTTGGCTAACACGAAGGTTAGACAATCGTTAAGGAAACTTGCCTTCAAGCGTTCTTCAATTAAAATTCAACAGTTCTTGGTCTTTACAGTTTCTACATGATATACTCACATAGCATACTAGAATTAGCTACCAAACAATCTAATAACATTGTTCTTACCAACTTCTTTCTCTTCTTTAACTTAACTGAATTTATTTCATTAATAATATTTGTTTTGAGTTACTTATCCTTCATTACGTCTTATTACCATTCCTATGTAAATAAACCGACACTCAACAACCATCTATTAAGTACAATAATAGTTGAGACCCTAATTGATTTGTTAACTCAGATAAATTCTTCTCGGATTACCGATATCGGACTTCGTATAGTACGTACATAAGTTTTGTCTTCATTTCTTGTTATTCACGTACTACACACATCTTTTACATTAGGTATAATACTAGGATGCGCGTTAAACTTGAATATGATTCACTATTTACGTTCTCGCACTTTACGTTCTCTGTTTAATTACTTTTAATCAACGTTCACTTCCTAACATTATCGCTATACAGGTTATTTAGGAATTGTCTATTCATGACTATTAAGTATATACATGCCTCATAGTTATCATGTAACAAGTTGGGTTAATAATTAACTGTGTCAAACCCTTTTCCCTTACCGGCAATGTGGTGCCAGTTTCAAGTACATAAGCTGCACTGCAGTCCAACTCGCCAGTACCTTCTCCCCCGTTACGGCGCTGCGGTGCCACTTTCTTAGGCTTAGGAGGCGCTGTGGCACCGACCCTGAGCCTTTGAATTTTTTTAAAGTTTTTTATTTCAATTTTTTCCGGGCTCGTAACTCGATCGTTATAAGTCGGAATTGGCTCATTTAAAATCCATTATCTCACATATCTCGCATACTTCGATTTCATTTGGATATAAGTAGTTTTTAATTTTTCTATTGCGTGTTCGTTTAACGTTCGTGAACGTTCATAACTCGTTTCTTCGTTTTAATTCAGAATTCAACCATTCACGAGTCCATGACTCTTAAACATATTGTTCTACTGATACGCCATCGAAAACTAAGGTTTTCGAGTTAAACGACGACTTTTGACTACTAATACGAGAATTTTACGATTTCGATGATTATCGTCTAATTTCGTAAATTTTGCCATAACTTTGTTACTCGAGATTTATACACCAAACCAAATGGAATCAATCCATTGGTCAGTTATCTATAACCTAACCACGCAATATGTATATAACTTATACTTGATGGTTTTTAATTTTTGTCATTAATTACCAATTCATCCTTTTAAAAGTTTTCTTCGATTAAAGCTTAATTAGTTGCTTATAATCTTCATTTATACATGACTTATTAATGTTTTAATTCATTAATAGCCCTCCTTATTACTCCAGAAGAGACATGCTCCACCAATTCATACTTCTCTATGAAAAATGTAGACACTTGAAATTTTGTATCCCTATTACTAACATTGCAGGAGAGCAGAATCATCTTCCAGAGATAACCCTGGAGGTCAACTCAGCTCAATCCTAGAGACAACCCAGGATACTCAATTTTCCATCTCAGAGATAACCCAGAGATACTCAATATCAGTCCCAAAGACAACCCTGGGAGTTTCAGTTTCAACCTCAAAGACAAACCAGAGGGGAATGAAGTTGCAGTTCCGGAGATAACCCCGGAAATATTCGTTTCAACCCCCAGTAGTCAGCTTCAACCACAGAGATAACCCCGAGGCACTCAGGTCCAACCCCGGAGATAACCCCTGGAGGTCAGGCACACCTCAGAGACAAGCCTGAGGACATCCAGCACTTACAACTGCCCAATCTCAGAGATAACACTGAGAAACAACTGCTACATCTGCCCAGAACCGGAGATAACCCCGGTGAGGAGAAAAATCATCATTTTTCCACCTCGATCCCACATTGCGTTGTCTCAAAAACATTTTAACATACATACTACACAAAAGTGTCCTATAAGAACCATAACTCAAATCCCGAGTGACTACTACACAAGACAGCACACCAGATGGAATTAGAAGAACCAAAGATCTAGGCATGGCCCTATCTTCCCGACTTCATACAACCTCTTATCCCATGTCATTGTGTAGCTCTCGACAACAACACTCTGGAAAGGTATTATATGCCTCAATAGGAAGCCCGGATTGAAAGTTATGAAGGTTCGAGTGGACAATGTGTTGCATGCATGCACGTACTTCAAGATGGTAGGGCCCATGAAGCCTGGGCACCCCGGGTAGCCGCAGGTATACCTGCGATTTTCGCAGGTACACCTGCGGTTGCCGCAAGTACACCTGCGGCTCCCCCCTTTAAATAGAGGGCTTTGGGTGGCCATTTTAAGAAGAAAAAAGGCGAGGAAGCCCTGTCCATTTTGCTCTACTAGACACTATAAATTAAGTGCTTTCTCTTTTGATACATTTGTGAGCTTGTACTTTGTCATATTTTACCTGTGGAAACCAAGTGTTCAGTTCATTTAAAGCCATTTGAAGTATTCTTGGCTGCACACTATAAGACTTATTACATTTTTTAAAACTTTTCTCCACTTTTTGCACACACAATTATTTACATTGAGAGTCGTGTTGTGTGCGTATGCCCGGACATCAGTCCTTGGATTTTTATTTCTTTTGTATATATATACTAACATCATCGAGTTATGCCTCGATTGATCCTTGATTTATATCAGGAGCGTTTACTGCTTATATATATATATATATATATATATATATATATATATATATATATATACACACACACACACACACATTTCTATTAGGCGTGGAGTTTACTTCGTGTCCATTTACTACTTTATTTATATTTCGTCCCACCTAGAGTTTACTTCATGGCGGTTGATCATTTCTATATATATATTTACAAGCTTTTATATATTTGCATTCCAATCCCCCACGAAGTTTACTTCATGGTGGATGATCATTCATATATATATATATATATATATATATATATTTACAACTTTGATATATATAAATGCTTACAACTTTCATACAAACTGCAACATTATGTGAGCCTACGAATCATGTGATAACAGATTCAGTCTCATAAATCTAGATTCGGTTCCCGTGATGGACATTTTTGGCTGTAGCCAGCTTGTAAATTATTCACGGTGTTTGAATTTCCTTATATGGCTCTCATGCCCACAAGGAGTTGGCACTGCTATGTATATTATTTTCTCGAAGATGCCTCATATCTCAAAAATAAAAGCAATCAAGCCAAACACATAATAAAATGGAAGTATCAAAGGCCTCAATTACTATTGAGCATTAAGGGTTTGAAAAACCTCTTTTATATAACATCACTGCTATATCTTGTTAAAAGTGAAATTTTATACAAAATTCAAACCTTTTGTATACAGGTATAAACGAGGCGTAGCACTACTTCCAGATAATTGCACATTGACCCACACACACATATTTCATATACCAATTTAAATTAAAAAGTGGCTGTCACCGTGGTAACACAGATGTCGGGGGGGGGGGTGGGGTGCCTAACACCTTCCCTCCGCAGAATCAAGCCCTCGTACCATAACGAATCTCGGTTTCACAGACCAGTTAAGCAGTGTTACATAACTTGGTCAATGTGTAAAAGCTTTTCTCGGTTGAGTTGGTGCAACCATTTAAAAATACTAACTGGCGACTCTTATAGTCCAATTGTCGACATATACACGTCGGACCTTTTATAAACTTTTTTTTCAAACAAATCTCACCTAAAATGAGAACACAAAAAGATAAGAACAAAAAAGGGACATTAAAAATCCCGACGTCGACAGGTGGCGACTCTGTTGTGGACATCCAGTAAGAGAGCTTAAGCTTCTATTACAAGCTTTTCAAAACTGTTATATGCTTGTGTGTGGTAGTTGCATTTACTTTTATATAGGGATGTGTACGAATACATTTACTTATTGCACTTAGTGCTTCACACTATATTTACCTATGATATTAAAGTGCTTCACACATGTCATCATTTTCGTAACAGTGAGACACGTTGTATGTGAATGTATGCTGTGTGGTCCCTCCACTAGGAGGCTATCCTATCGGTGTTTGATTACTAGACTCATAGGGAGACTAATTCCAATGAGGCTCAGGAAAGGCACCACCCTGATTCATTCTAGTTAAAAGACTGGATTAATTTCCCGTCAAGTAAATTGCGATGATCTAGGAACCTTCATACCAAAAAACTACGAGAATAACCTAAGATAGGTCAACCTCTAATAAACAAAACACAGAGGGAAGTCTCTTCATACTTTCCCATTTTAATTACTTGTAAATTCAATTACTTGTAATTTCATTCCATGTCAATCTCTATGTAATGGAAAATACGAAAGAATGTATGTACATTCATTCCCTTTTATATAAAAATTTTACATACTATCTTACAAATAACTAACATCCATTTTGTAGGACAATACTCCTAAACACAGACACATCACATAGCATGTAACATTTATACATTCCCTTAGACTAAACTACATAAGTCTTTTTGTAGGGAAACAATTGGGTCTGTTACCCGTTCAAAGTCCAAAAAGGAAACAAGCCTACAGCCAAGCATGGCTTCATCTGGCCAATCTAATCCTACTCCTGTCTCTCGCGAGGAGTTCGAAGGATAAGCAACCAAATTAAAAGTTGGTTATTCTACTCAAAGAACTACACCAGTCTACTCAGGGTCCACGAATACCCATAAATACAGAATTCCTCTACACATGGAGGAACCCAGGGTCTAGATGTGACGCCCCCAAAATAGGTATACATCACCCATTCTGAGTTGCAAAATACATGGTACAGAAACAAATACAACTTTATTAATACAATTGTCGTGCTAAATACAACAACACATAAACTGTGAGTTTAAATACAAATATTATCATCTAGACAATATCCACACTCAAATAAGTCCTCATTACAATTATTGATACATTATTTTACAAAAATAATGATGACTACTAAAACAACTTCTAGAACCATCATTCTATACCCCGACTAGTACTCGCTACATTCTCGCCTCTTGAGAAGAAAAATAGAACAAAAGGAAAAGGGTGAGCTCAACTAGCCCAGTAAAGAATATTATGACTAAGACAATATAGAACAAATTATCGTTAATCCTTAATAGGGAAAAATCTGATAGAATATAATAGACAACAAGTTTTAAATCAATATTCGCAGCGAAAATAATAATTCGTTAGAAGAGTTAAGTAGAGAATGAAATCTACTATCTTCTATGATTTTAAAGTCCATCATCAATATTTTATCCCTGCAACATCAGTCAATATACATCTTGAATCAAATATTCATCTTTGCACTACAGGCCAAAGATATTCATCAGTTGGTCATGTTCATCTCAACACCTATTCATCTTTGCATTACGGGCCAAAGATATTTATCAGAAAATCATTTATCTTTGCACTACAGGCCAAAGATATTCAGTTATATCATCATTTAGGACTGAGGATGATGAAAAATATTTTAAAGAAAATGAATAAAGTGAGACATAAGAACAAATATTCAAGAATAGTAATCAAAACATGGATACAATCAAAGATAGTAACAAAAATAGACATCTGGGACAAAGAAGAGAAAATTTCATTTTTCGGTGAATAATGTCGTATACATGAATAGTGCCGTATACGTGAATAGTAACACCAACACAAAAAACGTAGAAATTCCACAATAAAATTCATATTGATATTTCGGCATAATGATATTAGAAGAAATAATATCATTTATAAAAATAATAACATCCCTTACCTCAAAAGAATTGTACTTCTGGCTGGAATATCAGATATAACACTGAAGAGAACTTGCACCGTAAAGTAACATTCAAAGTATTAAAATACTCACAAGAATACGCTCGATAATATAGAGAGAGAAAACTTCAGATTCTGGTGTGATTTTCAATTCTAACCTAAGCACCCTATTTATAGGAAAATGCTTAGAATACCAAAGCAGAAAATTTAATAAAATAATAATATATTTTTTCTTAAACTTACTACGCACACTTATTTAGTCCAAACATCAGCAACACCTCACCAACAACCACAAAAACATTTTTCTCATTAAACTCATTTAAAACTAAAAAAAAACAATTATTCCGGAACTTCAATAATTCATAAAAAATAGCCCTTTTAATCAGAAAAATTTGAATCTTATGTCCATTCCATAGGAAATTCAATCCTCTACAATTTTGTAGTTTTAAGTTTTTCAAATTCCAAATAGAAATTGACCGAAATCCACTTACGGACGATTTTACGGGTTATAATCCAATTTAGTCACAAAATGGAGCCCACCAACACACAAAATATGTGTTAAACATTTTTTGTAACAAAAATACTCTTCTCCTCATATATTAATATATCACACATTCATTGTAAAAATATCACCATTATTATATTGTTATAATATATGAATTATTTTATCAGAAAAGATAAAATATCAATTTTCAACAATTGTCACATTAAAAATTTTCTCCATCTATATCCACATAAAATGAATATTTTTCTTATCATATAAATCAATAATTAATTATTTACAAATAATATTACAGAATCACAATACTGAAAATCAGGCTATTCCTAGGAAAGAGGGGGCTTTCCAATAAGTATTTCTTCTTACTGGCGCGCAATTAGGTGACCAAACCTCTCCTTAGACAGAACTTTCTAGACATTGCCAATAATGCTATCTAATAATATTATTCAAATAATATGAATTATTGATCTGATAATGGAAAATACTGTGTAATAACAATTATTGAAACAAAAATAATATAAAATATCAACGTAGCAATTATTGAATCAATAAAATAAAATATTAAACAGTAATTACTGTAACAATTATTGAGTAGTGCCTTCTTACGTAAGAATCAATAATTCAAAAATACTGTGCAATACCGTGTGCTACTGTATTTTAACCACCGGGTATTCCAATAGTGTTAACGGTAACAACTACGTCGTTATTTATAAAAACTTATACTTGTTGTTTTCTTCATCCAATCGTTTTTTGTTATGGGGCCCACACAAGGCTACGCCGTCGTACGAATATTCCCTGACAGTAAGAATATTCCACGACCAAACGAATATTCTCCGATAATAATGAATATTTTATAACTATTTGTTTATTTAAGATATTTGCGCATTTTACCCATAACTAATCACATTAATCAAATCAACCCTTACTATTTCAAAAATAATAAATAGAGGAAATTCAATTTCATTTATAATAAGTTGGGGTCTTACAACCTCCCCTCCTTATGAAATTTTGTCCTCGAAATTAACATACATACCTGGTGTTTCAAAAAGGTGAGGATACCTCTCTTTCATTTCCGTTTCCAACTCCCAGGTCATTTCCTCAATAACATGGCTCCTCCACAAAACTTTGACTTGTGGTATGACCTTTATCCATAGGACATGATCCTTCCTATCCAAGATCTTTACAGGTACCTCCTCGTACGTTAAATATTCAGCTATTTCGTCTGGTTCTAACTCAATAACGTGGTTCAGGTCATTTCACATATTTACAAAGCACAGATATGTGAAAAAACATTATGAACACGAGACATACTTGAGGTAACGCGAGTCTATAGGCCACATTTCCTACTCCGTCAAGAATCTAAAATGGACCAATAAATCGTGGATTGAGCTTTCCTCTCTTCCCAAATCTTGTAACTCCCTTCCATGGAGCAACACACAACAATACATGATCCCCAATACTAAATTCTACGTCCTTTCGATGATGATTTGCATAACTCTTATGTCGATCCTGTGCCATTTGTATACGTTATTGAATCATTTGGATATTTTTTGTAGTAATACGTACCAAATCTGTTCCCAACAATATTTCTTCACCCACGTCATCCCAACATACTGAGAGTGACACTTTACGTCCATATAATGCTTCAAATGGAGCCACACCTATACTTGCCTGATAACTATTGTTGTAGGAGAATTCCATAATTGGTAAATACTTATCCCAACTCCCTTTGAAGTCTAGGACACAGAGTCTTAATAGATCTTCAAGAGTTTTAATAGTCCTCTCTGATTATCCATCTGTTTGAGGATGGTAGTGCCGAACTGGATCGTAAATCTTTTCCCATAGCTTTTTGCAAGCTAACAAAAAATCGTGAAGTGAATCTTGGGTCACGATCCAAAACTATGGATACTGGCATGCCATGCAATCTCACAATCTCATTTATGTACATACGAGTAAGACATTCAAGGGAATAAGTCTCTTGGATCAACAAGAAATAAGCAGACTTAGTTAATCTATCAACAATAACCCAAATAGCATCTATGCCTTGAGAAATCGTGGGGACGGACCTATAACGAAATCCATGGTAATGTGTTCCCACTTCCATTTCAGAATCTCAAGTGGTTGCAATGGACCCTTAGGCACTTGATGCTCCGCCTTTACCCGTTGACAAGTTAAACACCTCGAGATAAACTTCACGATATCTCTCTTCATATTGTTCCACCAAAATATATGTCGAAGATCACGATATATTTTGGTACTTCCAAGATGGATTACAAATGGTGTATTGTGTGCCTCCATCATAATCTTGTACTTCAAATTAGAGTCGTTAGGAACACAAAGTCTGGAGTTGACTAGAAGTACTCCTTCTAGATCGATTCTTGCCTCCAGGATAACACCTTCTTGTACTTTCTTCTTCATATGCATCAGGTCCGGGTCTGTGGCTTGAGCAACTTTAACTTTATCAATTAAAATTGGTTATATGCGTATACTTGACATCATCGTATGGGTCCCCATAGTCTTGAATTCTATCTTCATCTTTTGTAAATCACACAAAATAGGCCTTTATGATAACAACATCGCACTCATTCCTGCATATGATTTTCTACTTAATGCGTCAGCTACCACGTTTACTTTTCCAGGATGGTATTGAATGGTATGGTCATAGTCTTTCAACATCTCGAGCCAACGTTGTTGCCGCATGTTAAGTTCCTTTTGGGTGAAGAAATATTTAAGGATTTTATGGTCTAAATATATCTCCAATTTGTCCCCATATAGATAGTGCCTCCAGATCTTTAGCGCGAAAACGACTGCTACCAACTCTAGATCATGAGTAGGATAATTCCTCTCATATTCTTTAAGTTAGTCGCGAGACATAGGCTATGACTTTCTCATGTTGTATGAGAACACATCCTAATCTTTCGCCTAAAGCATCACTATAGATAATAAATCCATCCGAACTAGACGGTATTGTCAGAACATGTGCCAAAATGAGTCTCCTCTTAAGCTCTTGAAAACTCTTCTCGCATTTCTCAGCTCCATACAAATTTTGTATCCTTCCGAGTCAGCTGAGTTAACTGGAGTAGTGATTCGAGAAAATCCTTCCATGAATCTCCGATAATACCCAGCTAGGCCCAGAAAGCTACGTACTTCAGTCACTGACTTTTGTTGCTCCCAACTTTGTATTGATTCAATCTTCGTTGGGTCAACAGATACTCCATGTTTTGACACCACATGCCCAAGGAATGCTACTTCCTCAAGCTAGAACTCGCATTTCTTCTACTTGGCATATAGCTTGTTTTCACGAAGCCTTTGGAGTACCAGCTTCAAATGGTGCTCATGATCTTCTCGACTTTTGGAATATATGAGGATGTCATCAATAAAGACAACAATGAACTGATCCAAATATTCCTTGAATACTCGGTTCATCATATCCATGAAAGTCGCATGAGCATTAGTCAATCCAAAAGACATGACTAAGAATTCATAATGCCCGTACCGAGTTCTAAAGGCAGTCTTTGGAATATCTTGAAAGTAATATGCACACAAGCCAATCATGTTTGATGATAAAGCATATACTTTGTAACAATCTTATTCATTTATTAATAAAAAGTATTAATTTATTAAAGGCTTTTAATTATCTACATGATGCTGTTTTATAATATGTGATAAACCCATAGTTTTAAGCAATGCTTTTAGAATAATGATGATGATCATTCTAATGAGATCTAAATTCTTAGAAAGCGTAAAACTAAAATAGTTCCCAATCGTTGGATTACTAAATTGGGGATTAGTGAATCCGGAAAGATTGGTACATACGTTGATTGCTCATTGGATGAGGATGATTGATCTCATGATCATTTGTGTGGAGACACTAAAGCAAGTATGTAGGTGCTTATTAGAGAATAAGTTCACTAAACGTGACTCGCGAAGGAATACCTAATGGAGTTTTACTTGCATGTCAATAGGAATTCCTGTAGTGATAGTAGTACAAGTGATCCTTGGACTTGAGATCATCATAGTATCTTGTGTATGATGAGTTATACTTTGACTTATTCCTTAAGACCCTTAGGGTATATCAAAGGGTATGCTTGGGTATAATAAGTTGTCCATGGAGATAATGTATGATCAATAAAGAATCTACCACTTCTAGTAAAAGAAGAGAAATGTCCTATGTGATTCGATAAATGACAACTCAGTAGTCCTTGGCCAAGGCAGAATGAAATTAGAAAGGAGTTTCTAATTTGCATTATTTGGAATTGTGCATTTAAGAGTCGAAATACATATAATTAAATAAAATAAGACTTGACAGAAATTCCATGTCTTATATTTAATTGGGACATTGTATGGTGGAAGGATTGAATTGTACGGTAACTATTTACTCAAAGGTTCTTTTATGATTAATGTTAAAATCTATATTATCTGGAAAGTCATTGATCGCTAGGGAGGCTTATCCCTATTGTAGAATAAATATTATTTATTTAAATAAATTATTAGTTTAATTTATTTATTTAAATAAGATTAGAATTGTTCTAATTGATTTATTCACAACCGATTTAATATGGAGAACCTAAAGGGTCACACCATAAAAGGAAGAATAATTATTTAAGAAGTTAATGGCATAATCGTAATAATAAGTTAAGTATATTTAATTTAATCTATGGTGATAGAATAAATTAAATAGCTTAATATTTATTATTTAATATTTTAGAAATATTAAATATAAATTAATAAGAGGAGTCTTATTATTATTACTATTATTATTATTTAATTCCTAAAGGAGTTTAGGAATTAATTAATAAAAGTACTCTCAAATATCCTAATAGGATTAGGAGACAAATTAATTAAAAGAGTTTAATTAATTATCCCTAATAAGATTAGGGAACTTAATTAATTAAAAGAATTTAATTAATTAAATAAAACACAATTCCTTAATTGTTAAGGAGTGTTGCCTACATCTATAAATAAGAGGAGTCTTATTATGGGTGCATAAGAGGTTGTTGACTTTAACAACATACGTAATTCCAATTGTTGGAGAGTACGCCCTTTTTTCTATAGAGATAGAAAACTAGGGTTTGAGCCAAATACCCATCTTCTTGAATCCTTCTTCTTCCTTGGTGGATCACCTCTAGAGGCCAAACACTTGGGTGGCTAACGTTGATCAAAGGAAGGAACCCAACCCGGTGGATTCAAGTTGAACGCGAAAAGGATTGGAGGTGAACTTGTACCTGAGGAAGCTCGGATCTTCAAGGGTATGATTCTTGTTCATATCTTTTCGTTTAATTAATAATTATGCATAAAGGGTGATCCGGGTTTATGGTTTGTAAAATTTTAAAACTCTGATTTTACACGCTTCCGCTAATTTAGTGCAATTTGATTGCGTTCATGAATATCACAAACCTAACATATCTTTAGTTCTAATTTTCAGCCGATGATATCCAGAACGAAGATCGATCTTTGAACAGAATTGTACTCCTTGTAACTGGTCAAACAGGTCATCAATGCGAGGTAGCAGATACCTATTCTTGATGGTGACATAGTTCAATTCCCGGTAGTCAATACAAAGTTGCATACTCCCGTATTTCTTCTTTAAGAATAAAATAGGAACACCCCAAGGAGATGTACTAGGACGAATGAAACTGATGTCCAACAAATCCTGTAGTTGGACCTTTAACTCCTGAAGTTCAATAAGAGCCATTCGATATGGGGTTTTAGAAATGGGCTTTATACTAGGTTCAAGATCAATAAAGAATTCAACTTCTCGTTCTGGGGGTATACCGGGAAGTTCTTCAGGAAATATGTCAGGAAATTCACTAACAATACGAATATTATTCAAATCTGACGTCTCTTTATTCAAATCCATAACATGGGCTAAGAAAGCTTGACATCCATTTTTTAATAAACGAATGGCTTTATGGATTGATATGACAGTGATTGATTTTAGTGGTTTAGTTGCTTAAATTAAATAACAGGTTTCTTAGGAATATGAAAACTAACAACCTTACGAAAACAATCAATTTTGGCATGATGATCAATCATTAAAATCATATCAAATTCAAGTATCTTTAAAGAGATAAGATCAGTAGGTAATGTGATGGTGCCAACTTGGATCAAACAAGATTTATAAACAGTGGATGTAATGAAAGTTTCTCCTAACAGAGTCTCCACAGATAAGTCAAAGTCTAATTTCTCCGGAATTAAGTTTAAATGTTGAGCAAAAGTAGGAGAAATAAATGAATGGGTAGAACCGGTATCTAATAAGGTATAAACTTCGCAAGAATTTATGATTAGCTTACCCTGTGATCATCTCGTTTGGGTTCCTCGCATTTTGACCAGTCACGAAAAACGCTCTTCCAGGAACCGTTGACTTTGACTTTTCTAAGACAACCTTTTGAGTCACCATCTCTACTGGACTTGGTTTCGCTACAGTACAATCTCGAGCGATATATCTTTCCTTTCGACAATTATAACATACCTTGAATTGTTGTGGACAGTTTGGGCTGATGTGTCCCTCTTTTCCAAATTTATAGCATACGACCGGTGGTCGTTCTCCTCCCTTAGAAATAGTTCCTGCTTGTGCTGATGTCTTCACATTATCATTGTTGAATCTCCTCTTTTTAAAATCTCTTCCCGACTCCCTTCTTCTATTATCATGGCCACGATTACCACCAGAGTGGTTACCGTTTTTGTCCGTATTCTTTCCTCCCCGCTGGTTATCATTGCTCCGATGACTGCTACCACCGGTCTGACCCTGGTTATTGTCCCTCAGTTGAATGTACTCATTATCTCATTCTAATAATTGAGCCCTATTGACAACATCTGAATATATAGAAAATTTTTGAGAAATGAGATATTGACGTATATCGGGTTTCAGACCTCTCATGAAACATCCGTGTCATACATTCCTCATTCTCCACCAAATGAGGTGCAAACCTGGACAACTCCGCGAACTTCGCCTTCATACTGGGACACCGTCATGTTGTTCTACTCCAGTCAAATAAACTCCACCTCCTTCATATGACGAATACTTTCAGGAAAGTACTTGTCATTAAACAGTTTCTAAAATGTTTCCCAAGACATATTGAGTGCGGCTGGCTGGGTACGCTTCACAGATTCCCACCAGTAATCTGCCTCATTACGGAACATAAAAATGGCGAATGGAACCTTTTGTTCCTCCATGTATCCTAAGACATCGAATATCATGGTAATTTGCTTGACCCGCGTCTCTGCCTTAATTAGATCCGGCTTTCCCCAGAATTCTGGTGGTCCCAACTCTTTGAACTGCTTTGCTGTGACAAACCGTGCATTACTATCATTTCCACCTATATTTTGTACACGAGTCTCTTTCGTCTAATTTTGCATGAACTGCAAAAAGCTTATAAACATCCGATCATGCATCGTTTGATCAGTGGTGTTGTTTACAGGAGGAACATTGTCGTCCTGTTGCACGTTCTCCTGATTGGTGAGTAAAGGTTTCTCCGCGGTCTCATTTACTCCACTGTTAACATTCTCAGTTACCATTCTCAAATACTGCCATAAAACAAGGGTTAATTATAGAAATTAACATATCACATAATATCTCTATATTGTGACCAACCAACATATAAGCTTAGGTAGGACACACTAGCGAAGGATTTACTCGTCTCTCCCCTCCAAGTTATATTCCCTGATCTCCGCCAAAGACCATATCCCTAAGCTCTGATACCAACTGTGATGCCCCCAAAATAGGTATACATCACCCATTCTGAGTCTCCAAATACATGGTACAGAAACAACTACAACTTTATTATTATAATTGTCGTGCAAAATACGACAACACACAAACTATGAGTTTAAATACAAATATTATCATCTAGACAATATCCACACTCAAATAAGTCATCATTACAATTATTGATACATTATTTTACAAAAATAGTGAGGACTACTAAAACAACTTCTAGAACCATCATTCCATACCTCGACTAGTACTCACTACATTCTCGCCTCCTGAGAAGAAAAATGGAACAAAAAGGAAAAGGGTGAGCTCAACTAGTCCAGTAAAGAATATTATGACTAAGATAATATAGAACAAATTATCGTTAGTCCTCGAATAGGGAAAAATTTGATAGAATATAATAGACAACAAGTTTTAAATCAATATTCGCAGTGAAAATAATAATTCATTAGAAGAGTTATGTAGAGAATGAAATCTACTATCTTCTATGATTTTAAAGTCCATCATCAATATTTTATCCCTATAACATCAATCAATATACATCTTGAATCAAATATTCATCTTTGCACTACAGGCCAAAGATATTCATCAATTGGTCATGTTCATCTCAACACCTATTCATCTTTGTACTACGGGCCAAAGATATTCATCTGAAAATCATTTATCTTTACACCAGAGCCAAAGATATTCAGTTATATCATCATTTAGGACTGAGGATGAAGAAAAATATTTTAAAGAAAATGAATCCAGTGAGACAAAAGAATAAATTTTCAGCAGGGTCTATCAATACATGGGAGGACTTAGCGCATAAGTTTTTAGCCAAATTTTTCACAATGGCAAAGACCTCTAAAATGAGGACGACGATTTCCCAATTTGAACAACAGCAGGGTGAAACATTGTATGAGATCTGGGAACGATATAAAGAGATGTTAAGGAAATGTCCCCATCATGGAATGCCAGATTGGATGGTAACAAATACTTTTTATAATGGACTGGGTTGGCAGTCAAGGCCGATAGTAGATGTTGCCTGCTAGAGGAGCCTTATGGGATAAAAGTTATGAAGAGGCTTATGATCTTATAGAGACAATATCAGCAAATGATTTTAAAAATCCTATGACCAGGATGCCACAACCTAAAGTTAAGGGATTTTAGAGGTAGATACTATTACACAATTATCATCTCAGATGGAAGCTATGGCAAAGAAGATTGATACTTTGGTAGAAAATAAAGTGAAGCCAGTTGCTTATGTATGCGAGATATGTGCGGGGTCGCATCAAACCGACCTAGTGGGCCATTAGTTCAGAGTCAGTGCAGTTTGTGAGCAACTACAAGAAGAACCAAAATCAATTTCAGAATGCCTATAACCCTAACAACTGCAACCATCCCGAATTTCAGGTGGAATAACAACCAACAACACTAACAACCTTATCAATACCAGTCACACCCATCTAACCAACAATATGCACCAAAACCACTCTACCCTCTAGGATTCCTATAGCAACCACAACATCATCCACCACCTACACCTCAGCCAGAGAAAATGATAGAAATAGAGGAGATGATGCTCAAGTACATGACGAATACAGAGGTTATGATCAAGAGCCAAGTTATGGCTATAAAGAATTTGGAAACTTAGATGGGCCAAATGGACAATATGCTGAACAAGAGACCACAAGGGATATTTCCAAGTACGACGGAAGCAAATCCAAGAAGAGATGGAAATGAGCAGTGTCAGGTAATTGCACTTAGATCAGGGAAGCAGACTGCAGGTTTACAGGATGGCGCCCCCGCACCACTTTTATAAGGGAAAATCATACGTCTACGCGATAAAGAGAAAAGTTCTGATGAAGGTTTGATTAAAGAAAGTTCTGAATAGAGGGAAGTGGAGAAGAATAGTGAAAAGTTACCAGAGAAACTAGTGACTAGACCACCACATGTACACCCTCCTATTCCATATCCGGAAAGATTGCAGAAACAGAAAGATGATAAGCAATTTGCTAAGTTTTTGGAGGTATTCAAGAAGCTACAAATCAATATACTCTTTTTCGAGGCATTGGAACAAATGCAAAGTTATGCAAAGTTCATGAAGGGGATCTTGTCAAGGAAGAAAAGGCTAGAAGACTTTGAGATAGTAGCCTTGACTGAATAGTGTCGTGCAATATTTTAGCGCAAGTTACCTTCGAAGCTAAAGGATCTAAGCAGCTTCACGATACCATGCTCAATAGGAAAGACATGTTTTAATAAATGCTTGTGTGATTTAGGGGTGAGAATCAATTTAATTCCTCTATTAGTGTTTAATCAGTTGGGATTGCCAGCTCCAAGGCTGACACATATTTCATTAAGTTTGCTGACAGATCAGTTACTTATCCATGTGGTATTGTGGAAGATGTGTTGGTAAAAGTGGATAAATTCATTTTCCCAGCTGATTTCATCATCATGGATTACAAAGAAGACAGAAATATACGAATCATTCTGGGGATACATTTCTCAGCCACGAGATGAACCTTGATAGATGTTTAGAAAGGTAAGTTGACAATGAGAGTTCATGATCAAGAAGTAACCTTCAACGTGTTCAAGGCTATGAAGTTTCCTATTAACGAAGAAGAATGCTTTAGGATTGATACGGTAGACAAGATGTTGAATGAAGAAGTTGGAAATTTGGTGGAAAATGAGCCTATGAAAAGTGCAATATTGGGGGATTCAGAAATGGAAGATGATGAGATTGCTGAATTTTTTCAAATACTTGACACATCACCACAATTTAGAATATTCAAGACTCCAATCGAACCACTAAAGCTTTCTGGGAAGACATTAGCATGACTCAAGACATCTCTTGAGATGCCTCTAGATCATGAACTGAAACCTCTTCCTGACCACTTGAGGTATGCATTTTTAAATGAGGGATCAAAGTTACATGTTATCATTTCCTCTACACTAAAATCTTTCAGGAAGAAAAGTTGTTCAGAGTTCTAAGAGAGTTTAAATCAGCCATATGATGGACCATAGCAGACATCAAAGGGATCATCCCATCATTCTATATGCACAAGATCCTACTGGAAGATGATAGTAAACCTTTAGTGGAAAATTAGCGTAGATTGAATTCGATTATGAAGGAAGTGATAAAGAAAAAGGTTTTGATGTGGTTAGACGCACTGAGTAATATATCTGATCTTAGACAGCTCTTGGGTTACCCTGGTATAGTGTGTGCTAAAGAAAGGGGGAATGATTGTAGTATCCAATGAGAACAATGAGCTAATATTGACCAGGACAGTGATGCGGTGGAAAGTCTGCATGGATTATCGTAAACTTAATAAA
Source organism: Panax japonicus (assembly GCA_020205505.1). Lineage (NCBI taxonomy): Eukaryota > Viridiplantae > Streptophyta > Magnoliopsida > Apiales > Araliaceae > Panax > Panax japonicus. The sequence goes on from CM035114.1 coordinate 24,602,020, forward strand.
GCTACAAGGAAAGACCACTTTTCCACTTTCATTTATTGATCAGATGTTGGATAAGCTAGCAGGTCACGAGTACTATTAGCCTTTTGGATGGGTATTCAAACTATAATCAGATTATGATAGCTCTATAAGATCAAGAAAAGACAACTTTCACTTGTCCATACGGAACATTCACATTTAGAAGGATGTCTTTTGGGTTGTGCAATGCCCCGACTACATTTTAGAGGTGTATGCTGGTAATTTTTTAGATATGGTGGAGCATAATGTGGAAGTCTTCATGGATGACTTCTCAGTTTTTAAAGATTCATTTGATTTGTGTTTAGAAAATTTGGTGATGGTGTTGAGGTGATGTGTTGAAACAAATTTGGTTCTAAATTAGGAAAAGTGCCATTTTATGGTATAAGAAGTGATAATCTTGGGACACAAGGTTTCAAAGAAAGGATTAGAGGTGGACAGGGCCAAGTTAGAGACCATTGAGAATTTGCCTCCACCTACTTCTGTTAAAGGTGTTCGCAATTTTTTAGGGCATGCAGGCTTCTATCGTAGGTTTATTAAAGACTTCTCCAAGATCACTAAGCCACTTTGCAGTTTATTGGAGAAGGATGTGCAGTTTAAGTTTGATGAAGAATGCATGTCTGCATTTGAACACTTGAAGAAAAAGTTAACTACAGCACTAGTGATCACAACACCAGACTAGGACCTTCTATTTGAATTGATGTTTGACGCAAGTGACTTTATTGTGGGAGCTATTTTGGGCCAACTAAGGGATAAGATTTTTCATGTGATTTACTATGCGAGCAAGACCCTCACTGATGCTCAATTGAACTACACCACCACAGAGAATGAACTTTTAGCGGTTATGTATGTTTTTGACAAGTTTCATGCGTATTTGATTGGGACTAGGGTGATAATGTACATAAACCATGCGGCAATTTGGTACTTGATGGTAAAGAAAGATGTCCAAACCTCGTCTAATCAGGTGGATACTTCTTTTGCAAGAATTTGATCTAGAAATCAAGGACAGGAAGGGGACTGAGAACCTAGTGGCGGACCACTTATCTAGATTGGAAAATCAGGAAAAGGATGTTAATGACAAGGTTATGATCAATGAGTCTTTCCCAGATGAGCAATTATTTATGGTGAAATGTGAAGTGCCATGGTTCGCAAACTATGCAAACTACTTAGTGAGCAAGATAATACCCTCTGACTTGATTGGGTATCAAAAGAATAAGTTTTTGCATGATGTGAAGTGGTTTATATGGGATGAACCATACTTTTTTTAGCAGTGCGTTGATCAGATGATAAGGAGATGTATCCCATATAGCGAGATGGAGGGTATATTACAGGATTTCCACACGTCACTGTATGGATGTCACTATGGTGTAGAAAGAATGGCTAGACTTTTGCAAGTAGGATTCTACCAGCTGACTATTTTTAAAGATGCTTACAATTTTGTCAAGAAATGTGATAGATGTTAGATAGTTGGGAACATATCCAAAAGAAATGAAATGCCCTTGAATACAATCCTCGAGGTAGAAATTTTTGATGTTTGGGGGATAACTTCACGGGGTCTTTCATTTCATCATGTGGGAACCTGTATATCTTATTGGTAGTCGACTACGTATCCAAGTGGGTAGAAGTGGCAGCTCTTCCAACTAATGATGCTAAGGTGGTCCTAAGGTTTTTACAAAGGAGCATTTTCACGAGGTTTGGGACTCTGAGGGCCAATATTAGTAACGAGAGCATCAATTTTTGTAATCGTCAGTTCACAACTTTGTTGGATAAGTACGGGGTGAGTCATCGTATTGTTACAGCTTACCACCCCCAGACTAATGGTCAGGCAGAGGTGTCGAAACGAAAAGTGAAGGGAATTCTAGAAAAGATAGTGAATCCCAGAAGGAAGGACTGGTCATTGAAGCTAGATGATGTAGTATGGGCTTTCAGTGATTGCTTATAAGACACCGTTGGGAATGTTACCATTTCAGCTTGTATATGGAAAGGCTTGTCACCTTCCAGTAGAGCTCAAACATAAGGCATATTGGGCAATAAGGAAGCTGAATTTCGATTTGAAGGCTCCAGGAGAAAATGTCTACTCCAACTCAATGAGTTGGACAAATTTAGATTGCAAGCCTACAAGAACTCCAAATTGTACAAGGAAAAGGTGAAGAGATGACATGACCGCAAGATTATGGAAAGAGTATTTGAACCGGGGCAAAAGGTGCTGTTATTTAACTAAAGACTTAAACTCTTCCCAGGAAGCTCAAGGCAAGGTGCTCAATGCCATTTACTGTGAAGAAGGTATATCCACATGGTACGATCGAGATTTTTGATAAGTTCCCAAAAAAGCCATTCAAGGTCGATGGACAGCGACTTAAGCATTATTTTGGTGGTGAGGTTGAAAGGTAGAAGGTCACCTCAATTCTTTCTACTACATGATCCAAACGGAGATAGTCAAGCTAACTGACTATAAATTAGCGCTCAATGGGAGGCACCCAATTATTTCTCTTCTATCCTTTTGTTTAATTCTTAGTGAATCATGTTTATTCCTCATCTTCATGTTTAATTCTTGATAGCATAAATTTTTTGACACAAATTTTGTTATAGCTGAATGGACATATCATTTTGGTTAGGAATAACATTTAGAGCATTTTTGGATGTACATTCATTCATACATGTTACTTGGTACATATTTTGATTTGGGGAATTGGTATATCTTATAATTGTAAATGCTTTTTTTGCAGGTTAAGAGAAGAGTGTCATTAGCTACTGATTTCTACTTTAAGTGAAGCTTAGTTCTTTTCAGGGTACAGGGCAACGTGGCTGCGAGACTTGATAGCTCAAATATAGCGCGCCCGCGCCAAGTTTCTTTGCAGTCTGTTCCACAACACGCTCGCGCTCTTAACAAGCTTACCATTAGTTTGCTTGTACCAAGGCAGTGCGCCTACACCACTCATAGACTTAAACACAGAGCGGACCGCGCCTGAGCACAGTTGCAAAAAATTTAAACATTTTAAAAATGTGTCCGACTCCATTTCTTTTATCAGTTATAACTATTTTTAAACGTGCGCCTCTCCATCTCTCTGTCACAAACCGACACTTCTATCTCTTCATATCTTCCAAACCGTTTCTTTTCAAATTATTAACTCCTCACCTCACCAATTTATACGCCTTCGGTCTCCTTACCACATTTAACCTCTTCTGTTTATCACCCCTTCTGTTATAGAGAAGCCTAGGGTTTGTTTGAGTGATAGAAAATAACAAGTTTGGGGGTTTCCTTGTCTTCATAGTGCACAATAATTAGTTTCATAAGTAAAGTTCTTCTCCTCTTTTTAGTTAGGATTCTCTTCATTAATTACTATGGCACCAAAGAGAGCACGCTCGCACACTCCAGAATCATCATCTTCAAGTAGCCAAAGTGAGGATATAGTCGACCTCACCAAGTTCGCCAGTCCGGATGCTCAAATAGAGTATTACAGGATTGTGGCCAAAACCTTTATGAAGGAATGAGGGTTTAAAACAGACTAGATAAGATGTGGAACTTAGGGACATGATAGGAGAAAGATTATGGATTGGAGTCGTATTGACCCCCATGCCTGCCCCTATGGCCATTGTTCGTGAGTTCTTACTAAACACCAAAGAGACCATGAGTGGGCTATCTTTCGTTCGGGGTGCTCAAGTGGATTATTACCCAGAGGTGATTAGAGGAGTGTTCAATTTACTTAACCCTCCAACTAGTCGTGCTAACTAGGTGGAGGCTGTAAGGTTCGAGACTAATTTGGATAGGGTAATAGCTGACTTATGCGTACCGGGTACGGAGTGGAATTATTACAAGTTGGGAACAAATCACCCTACAAATTTTCTGAGCTCAGCCCTCAACCTGATACACCAAAGGCTTGTAATTTATTTATTTGTACAAAGCTGATGCCTTCATATCATCAGCATGAAATCCCAGCAGAGAGTGCCATAATATTATAGGGGATTGTCATAGGCAAATATATAGACGTGGACCATCTCCTCCTCCAAAGTATGCTACGCTATATAAGAGGAAGTACAATAGGAAGCATCCCACATACTTCAATGGGATCCCACCTATGTGCATGTGCGGGAGTCATTTGGAACGATGAGTAGATGAAATTTCCAAGCCAAGACATCACTCATTCCACGATTGCCAAGTTTGAGGATTGGACATGAGACACACCACACCCGAGGGGAAAGGGCTTTATTTTTCCAACCACGTCATCAGTGCCATCTCCACAGTCCATGCAGCCAACTGAAGCAGAAACTTCAACTCATGCCATTGCTGAAAATGATGATTGTCACCTTAGAAGATTGGAGAGAAAAGTGGATGCCATGTATGATAATTTTTCAGCATTTGCCAATGGATTATCGTGTTCCTTAGCCAAAGCTTTTGTGCAGCAAGGATTAATGTTAAAGTGGCCTCAGTTTGGGATAGCAGTGCCTTTTCCTCCACCCGAGGAGGGTGGGCATGCTAAAAATTAGGGGAATTTCTTTAACCCTTTACCTTCATTAATTTGGGATAATGAATATTATATGTTTGGGGGTATTGGGTGTTTAGTAGAGTAGTATAGAGCATTTAGTTTAATTTGCATCATTTTATGCATGTTTAGTATAATTTTTGCATTTTCTTGCTTATTTTCTATTTTAGTTTTTATGTTTAGTGCATAACATTGCATATCCCAAGTATGTAGTTAGTGGAATTGTAGTTTAGCCAATGATGAATTAGAAATTTGATGGATTCTTGAATTTGGATGATAGTTGAACTAAGTTATAATGTTATATGTGATGCCCCCAAAATAGGTATACATCACCCATCTTGAGTCGCCAAATACATGGTACATAAATCAAATACAACTTAATTATACAACTGTCGTGTAAAATATGACAAAACACAAACTGAGAGTTTAAGCAAGAATATTACCTTCTAGACAATATCCACTATTAATGGAGTCCTTATAGACAGTATACAAACTCAAATTTAGTCTTCATTACATTTATTATCTCACTATTTAACAGAATAGTGAGGACTAATAATGCTATCATCTAGACTGTCACTCCGTTTTCAGACTTGTCCCAGCTATATTCTCATTTCCTGAAGAGAATAGTGAAAGAAAGGGTGAGCTCAACTAGCCCAGTAAGAAATATTATGACTAAGATAATACAGAATTAATTATCATTAGTCTTCAACAATGTTAAACTGATAAAATACAATAAACATCAAGTTTAACTGTAGCGGAATAAGCAATCCATTAAAAGAGTCAAGTAGAGAATTAAATCTACTATCTTTTATGATTTAAAACTTTTTTCATCACTTTTATCACTGAGACCCATCTTAATAAATAATCCACATCATCCCTGCACTACGACCAAGGGTATTCTTTAGTATCACGACCACAATTATCCATGCACTACGAGCCAGGAATATTTGTGTATTCATCAATGGTCATGATCATGTGAACAACAATCCATCAATACACTACGGGCCAATAAGTACTTTTACCACATCATTTGTAACATTACGGTCATGATTATACCGAATAATCCTTGGTCATAATCATACCAAGTCCATCTATGCACTACATGCCACATATGACTTTCAAAAAATATAAACATGAGGATGATGACAATGATATAAGAATTCAATAAAACAAGTTCACGAATTAAACTATCCAAAAACTAATAACGTCCAAATTGTCAACATGATACTTCTTTATAGAGTAAAATTCAAGAATTCTTAGAAGAATATTTCCATGAAAAGATACTGGATGAAGCGCAAATATCAAGGATATTCCACTAATTTCATGGAGTATAGAAGTCAAAATTTTAACCTACTAAGTATAATAAAGAATGGAATAACAAAAGAAATCACCATGCATGCGGTACTTCGCATAGATAGGATATTCCAACAGAATAATAAGTAACGAAACCAGGTCCGGTGTAAAACACACAGACAAGATATTCCAACAAAATAATAAAGACGGAACCAGTTTCGGTGTAAAAAACAGACAAGATATTCCAATAAAATAATAAAGACGGAACCAGACCCGATGTAAAACACACAGACATGATATTCCAACAGAATAATAAAGAATGGAATAACATAAGGATTTCACCAAGTATAGGGTATGCCGCGTATACAGGTTATTCTAATAGAATAATAAAGAAAGGAATAACATAAGGATTTCACCAAGTACAGGGTATACCGTGTATATAGGTTATTCCAGATTGATTTACTTTTAAACGGACGGTCCAGATTGATTTACTATTAAAACTTAAAGCAACAGGTCCATACTGATTTACTATTAAAAATTTAAACCAGCGATCCATATTGATTCACTATTATAACTTTCCACCAGCGGTCCATATTGATTCACTACTATAACTTCAACCAACGGTATGAAAAATTATCACGTCTCCTCAAGGAATAATATTGTACCCAAATGCCCGAATGCACAATACTAGAGTGAATAGTAACCAGGAGAATAGTAACTCGTGAATAGTAACTCATGAATAGTAACGCGTGAATAGTAACTTATGAATAGTAACTCATGAATAGTACTCTAACACGAAAAGTTCTCCAAATACCCGATTGAATAATATAACCTCCAGACATCAATTATCATCGGAATAAATGTCGATTTCTACTAACACAAATAATCCCAACATAATGAAACTATCAAATTCATCTTTAATCAACACGAACTTATTCATCATTAATATTATAACTCACAATATTTAACAACCAGGTTGTTCCTAGGAAAGAGGGGGCTTTCCAATAAGGATTTCTCCCTATTGACACGCAATTAGGTGACCAAACCTCTCCTTGACAGAACTTCTAGACATTGTAAATATTGCAATTTAATAATATGAATAACTTTGTCGTCTCAATTATTGATTTAATAACATATCATATAATACAGATGGTACTGTGACAATAATTAGATTAATAATATGAGAGATATGATGCAGCAATTACTGTAGCAATAATTGAGTATAACTGAGTAACTTCTTACGTAAGCATCAATAATCAATACCGTGTGCTACTATGCAACCATGAGTATTACTGTACTTTTACTACTGGGTAGTTCAATAGTTTTAACAGTAACACCTCCGCCGTTATTTATAAAATATTTTTGTCGTTTTCTCAATCCGACAATAATTCCGTTGCGGGTTCCACTAATGTTTGTGCCGTCGTATGAATTTTTCCCAACAAAAAGAATATTCCCCGAACAATCGAATATTTTATAACAACTTGCATACTTTGCAAAATTTATAAATATTACCCATAATTATAACATTGTATCAAATCCACACCATAATTTTGAAAAAAAAAATATTTTGAGAAAATTAAATCTTTATTCGTAAAATCTGGGGACTCACATTATACATGATTTGGTCCATATTTGTTGTTTAGATGATATCGGTTCGCACTTAAGTGTCCATGTCTGCTTGTAGGTAAAAGAATAATTTGTTTACCTGTTGAGTAGAAAATGTTGTTTTTAAAGATAGAATTGTGTAGGAAGTGAACCAATACTATGAAAACACTGATATTTAAATTTTGGGAACACATGGGTATGCTTGCTATATATATAAAAAAAAGAAAATGAGAAAATATAAAATTATCGTGGCTAGTCTTATTTTGGGGCCTTTGTTACTTGAGTAAGTACGCCCGAGAGTATTGTCTTTACACCTAGCACCAAGGTCTATTATGGTCTAGGAGTCGTTGGATGAAATATCGCTAAGGGGTAGCACTGTTAGCCTAATGGAATAAGGCATTACACAGTCATTGGAAAAAGAAAAGAAATAAATAAACACTGTGGAAAACTGAGAAAATCGCCCTCGTGAGTAAAAATAAAGCAAAATAAACCCATTGTTGATCCTTAATTTGTATTGATGTGTTACAATACTTGTTGCTTCATTAGTATGCATAATTCTTGATTTATACTGCAATTGTCTTTCTTAAGCAGTATAACATGTGTAGTCTTTGCCTTGGTCAAGCTTATTTATGAACACATCACACACACACACAACATCTTTATAGCGAGTTTGGAATTATTTGATAGTATAGTGTTACGCATGTAGCAGTGGTTTAATACTTTGTTCTTGAATCTAGATAATTCTCTGAGGCATACTTAATTGGAATTCTATTATGGCTGTAAATCTTGGGACTCACTTGCATGATAGTGTAGTTTGCATAGCATGTAGTTTCATTATTTATTTTATTTTTTTGTACATTGCTTGAGGGCAAGCAATAGTTCAAGTTTGGAGGTATCTGATAAGTAGGTTTTATACCTACTTATTAGTTACCAACTCACTAGAATTTTGCTCAACTCAAGTAATTTTAATATGTTTTATTTGTTTTTTCTGTTTATTTTCCAGTGTGCATAACTGGAACTCCTAAAGTATCCTAAGGCATGGTAAGGCATGGAATTGTCATGGAAATGGAAGTAGCAATACAAAGCGTGGTGTCTTGTGCAAGAATGAAGTTGGCAACTAGAGTCGAGTAGGTGAAAAGGACATCTAGAAGAACTTGGATGTGAATAAAAGAAGAAGTAAGAAGTGAAGAAGCAATGAAGAAAGTAGCAGTAAACATAGCAGATAGGAAGCAGCAGCAGCGCGGTCGCGCTACCATAGAGCTTAGTAATGGCGTGCCCGCGCTAGAGGAAATATAGAGGCAAAAATATTTGTCGCGCGATCGCGCTCCATTATCAAAGGGCTATGGCACACCTCTGCCAAACACACGATAGAGAATCCTACGGCGCGCCCATGCTTGATCCACAGTGCAGCATCGCACTGTCGTGCCGGTCACAATTATTTTAAATTACTAACTTTTTATTTTGAAAATGTTGGAAGCGTGTTTGCTATTTTAAAATGATATGGTTGGTTACCAGAGACGTGATATTCAATTTTTCATTAACATTATTAGGTTTTATCTTCTCTGGAGAGATTTTCAACATTTCATTAATATTTTGAGCTTCTCTCTCTAGATGATTGCTTTTAATTATTAGTTTTCGTTCTGGTGATGATTGTTGATTTGAATGAGCTTTAATTCAGACTTTACAGCAAGGATTATCATATTTGATCAATCATTTCCCTTATATCTCTTGTTTGTATTTCTTATTTTAATGTTTTGCTTCAATCCCATAATGGTTGTTGATTCAGTAATGAACTAACTTCCATTATGGGATTCTAATGGATTTTAATTTGTAGTCTATACGTGTATGCCGGTATGTGATGTCTGTATGTTTAAAATTAGAATGCCTATCATGGTTGTGCTAAAGTATTGAATACTTGATCACCATTCACACTAATTGCTTGTATGGAATTAGAAAAATGAAATATAAGTATAGATTAAACCATGTTGGCATATGTTCATGAGACTTATTTGTATTAGGTTTTGTGAATTATAACCTTGATAGACATATACTGGTTCACCATGTGTAGTCATTAAGAGAATGTGTGCTTAAAATCATTATTTCTATAAATTCACATAGACATATAATGAGTTTGGTAATTGTGATGCTTACATGATTTCTATCAATTGTGGATTTTGTGTAAATTGGACATAGTTCATTGAAAGATGGTTATGTTCCACTTTTGTGCTCTTGACTAGCTTTCCTTGTTAAATAATTAGGCATAACAGAAGGCATGCATCATGGATAAAGCATTAGATGATATTAGAATCCCATATCTCTCCAATTTGATTATTTAATCTTTAGTAATTATTGTTTTGTGTTGGTAATTAATTGAAATATCACTTTAATTTGTTGAAATGATCGTTTGAGAATACAAAAATAGTGATTAGGATGTTGCATGTTAGTTGAGATTTATTTACATTTCTCCATGGGATCAATATTTTCTTACTATGTACTACTTGTTGACCCATGTATACTTGCATGAGTTAGAGTCTATTATGTTAAACCAAAACCGTGTAAACTCTAGCGAAGTCTATACCTTATTTGATACCGATTCTACCCATTCTTTTATTTCTCCTACTTGCGCTCAACGTTTAAATTTAACTCCGGAGAAATTAGACTTTGATTTATCTGTTGAAACTCTATTGAGAGAAACCTTCATTACATCCACTATTTATAAGTCTTGTTTGATTCAAATCGGTAACCGCACGTTACCTATCGATCTTATCTCTTTGAAAATACTTGCATTCGATGTAATTTTAGGGATTGATTGGTTAACCACTCATCATGCTAAAATTGATTATTTTCATAAGATTGTTAGCTTTCATATTCTTAACCAACCTATTATGTGAATTCAAGTAACCAAATCATTAAAGTCAATTACCGTCATATTAAGCCACAAAGTTATTCGTTTATTAAAAAATGAATGTCAAGCTTTCTTAGCCCATGTCACAGATTTAAATAAAAATACGTTAGATTTGAATGATATTTCTATTGTTAATAAATTTTTTGATGTATTCCCTGAAGAACTTTCTGGACTACCCCAACAGTATGAAATCGAATTTTGTATCGACCTTGAACCCGATAAAAAACCCATTTCCAAAGCCTCATATCGAGTGGCTCCTATTGAACTTCAGGAGTTAAAAAACCAACTACAATAATTGTTAGACATCGGTTTCATTCATCCTAGTACGTCTCCTTGGGGTGCTCATGTTCTATTCGTGAAGAAGAAAGATAGAAGTATGCAACTTTGTATTGATTATCGGGGGTTGAATCATGTCACTATAAAAAATAGATACCTGTTTCCTTGTATTGATGACCTGTTTGACTAATTGCAAGGCGCTAAATTCTTGTAAAAGATTGATCTTCGTTCCGGATATCATCAGTTAAAGATTAAAACTGATGACATTCCAAACACTACTTTCAGAACTCGCTACGGGCATTAAATAATGCTCATGTGCCTTCATGGATATGATGAATTGAATATTCAAGGAATATTTGGATCACTTTGTTGTTATCTTTTTTAATGACATCCTCATATACTCCAAAACCTGTGAAGATCATGAGGAACACTTGAGGCTGATACTCCAAAAGCTTCGTGAAAACAAGTTATATGCCAAGTTGATGAAATACGAGTTCTGGCTTGAGGAAGTAGCATTCTTTGGGCACGTGATATCAAATCACGAATATTTATTTACCTGACAAAGATTTAAGCAATTTAAAGCTGGGAGAAACCTAAGTCAGTGACCAAAGTACATAGCTTTTTGAGCTTAGCTGGTTATTATCGGAGATTTGTGGAAGGATTTTCTTGAATCACTACTCCATTAACTCAGCTGACTTAAAAAGATACAATATTCGGTTAGAGTGAGGAATGTGAGAAGAGTTTTCAAGAAGCTCATTTTAGCACCTGTTCTAGCAATACCGTCCAGTTTGTAGGGATTTGTCATCTGCAGCGATGCTTCAGGCAGAGGGTTAGGATGTGTTCTCATGTAACATGGGAAAGTCATAGCCTATGCCTCATGACAACTCAAAGAATATAAGAGGAATTATCCTACTTATGATCTAGAGTTGGTAGCAGTCATTTTTGTACTAAAGATCTTGAAGCATTACCTGTATATGGAGAAAGTAGAGATCTATACGAATCATAAAAGCCTCAAATATTTCTTCACCCAAAAAGAGCTCAACATCCGGCAACGACATTGGCTTGATCTATTAAAGATTATGATCATACAATTCAATACCATCTTGGAAAAACGAACGTAGTAGCTAACGCATTAAGTAGAAGATCATATGCAGGTACAAATATGATATTGTCAACGCAAAGGCCCATTTTGTATGAGTTACAAAGAATGGAGATAGACTTACAGACTACAGAGACATATGTGATGATGGCAAATATACGAGTAGAACCGACTTTAATCGATAAAGTTAAAGTTGCTCAAGCTACAGACCTGGGTCTGATGCGTATGAGGAAGAAATTACAAGAAGGTGCTATTCCTAGATGCAAGAATCGATGAAGAAGGAATACTTCAAGTCAACTACAGACTTTGTGTTCCTAAGTGACTCTGACTTTAAGTATAAGATCATGATGGAGGCACACAACACACTAGTTTGCAATCCATCCTGGGAGTACCAAAATGTATCGTGATCTTCGATATACATTTTGGTGGAGCAATATGAAAAGAGAGATCACGGAGTTTATTTTAATGTTTATAACTTGTAAACGTTTCAAGGCAGAGCATCAAGTGCCATAAGGTCCATTGTAACCACTATAAATTCCAGAATGGAAGTGGGAGCACATTACCATGGACTTCGTTATTGGTCTTCCCATGGTTTCTCAAGGAATAGATGTGATTTGGGTCATTATTGATAGATTAACCAAGTCTGATCATTTCAAACCTGTACGAGAAACATCTTGAACATCTTACACTTTTATATATAAATGAGATTTTATGACTGCTTGGTATGCCAGTATCCATAGTTTCTGATCGAGATCCAAGATTCACTTTACAATTTTAGGTTAGTTTGCAAAAAGCTATGGGCATGAATTTACGATTTAGTTCGGCATATCATCCTCAAACGGATAGGCAGTCGGAGAGGACTATTCAAACTCTTTAGGATTTATTAAGACTTTGTGTCCTTGACTTCAAAGGAAGTTAGGACAAGTTCTTGCCATTGGTGGAGTTTTCCTACAACAACAGTTATCAAGCAAGTATTTGTATGGCTCCATTTGAGGCGTTGTATAGATGCAAATGTTGTTCTCCAATATGCTGGGATAAGGTGGGTGAAACAACGTTGTAGGGACCAGAATTGGTACGATATAACAACGGAAAAGATTCAAATGATTCGACAATGTATACAAACCTCACAAGATCGACAAAAGAGTTATGTTGATCTTTATCGAAGAGACGTGAAATTCAATGTTGGAGAGCATGTGTTGTTACGTGTTGCTCCATAGAAAGGAGTTACAAGATTTGGAAAGAGAAAAAAGCACAATCCTCGATTCATTAGGCCATTCGAAATCCTTGATCGAGTAGGAACTGTGGCCTATAGACTTTTCTTACCGCCAAGTATGTCTTGTGTTCATAACATTTTTCACATATCTATGTTACGTAAATATATGAATGACCCAAACCATATTATTAAATTAGAACCGAATGAGATAGTGGAAGATTTAACGTATGAAGAGGTGCCTGTTAAAATCTTGGATAAGAAGGATCATATTCTACGCTCCAAGGTTACACCTCAAGTCAAAGTTTTGTGGAGAAACCACGATGTTGAGGAAATGACCTAAGAGTTAGAATCTGAAATGAAGTCAAGGTATCCTCACCTCTTCGACATATCAGGTATGTACCCTAATTTCGAGGATGAAATTTCATAAGAAGGGGAGGTTGTAAGACCCAACTTTTATGAATAAAGATTAATTTTTCTCGAAATATATTTTTAATATTATGGTGTGAATTTTATATAATAGTTGTGGTTAATAATTATAAATTTTGCAAAGTAAGCAAGTGGTTATAAAATATTCGATTGGTCGGGAAATATTCGTTTTAACAAGAAATATTCGTACAATGGTACAATCATTGGTAGACCCCACAACGAAAGTATTGTACAGAGTTAGAAAATGATAGATATGTCTTTTATAAAAATAATGGTGAAAGTTTTACCGTTAAAACTGTTTAAATATCTGGTGGTAAAAGTACAGTAATACGCCTGGTTGCATAGTAGCACACAATATTGATTATTGATGCTTACGTGAGAAGTCACTCAGTTATACTACAGTAATTGTTGTATAATATCTCTCATATTATTGATTCAATTATTATCATAGTATCATCTGCATAATATTTTATATTATTAAATTAATAATTGAGACTGACAAAGTTATTCATATTATTATTTTCAATATGGATGATGTCTAGAAAGTTCTGTCAAGGAGAGGTTTGGTCACCTAATTGTGTGTCAATAGCGAGAAATCCTTATCTGAAAGCCCTCTCTTTCTTGGGAATGATCTGGTTGTTAAATATTGTGAGTTATAATATTAATGATGAATAATTTTGTGTTAATTAAAGATGAAATTTATAGTTCCATTATGTTGGGATTATTAGTGTTTGTGGGAATTGACATTTATTTCGATAATAATTGATTTTTGGAGGTTATATTGACCAATCGGGTAATTAATCGAATAAATAAGAAATTAATTGCTATTAATTCACATGCTTATAACTATTTGTTCACTATGTATGTACTATTGATTCACATGCATGTACTATTAGGGGAGGTGGTGCAAGATTGATAATACTTGCATGACTAAATTAAAAATTAAGGTATAGATGAATGTACTATACTGTAACTATTTTTTTCACATGTATAGAACTATTGATTCACATGACTGAACTATTGATTCACATGATGTACTATTAGGGAAGGTGGTGCAATTTTGATAATACTTGTAGGATTAAATTAAAAATGAAGGAAAAGATGAAGGTATTATACCGTAATATTTAGAGTCCCAAAACGTGCAATTATCGAAACTATATTTTCCTATAAATAGAAGCTCATTCTTCTTTTATTCTCACCAATTAACTAAGACTTACAAGAAGCAATTATAGACGAGAGAAGCTATAGAGAGAATGAAGAACAGAAGTCTACTACTTCACTATTCCAGTATCCAGTCTTCTTTTGAGGTAATGCATATTATTTTTGTTCAGTATTCATAAGGAATAATATTTTCTTCAATACTCTGTAGTATTTGAGTAATATTATTTCAGTCTCATATTCTGTTAAAGTATTGCTTCTATACTCCATGAAATTAGTAGAATATCCTTGATATTTGGGCTTCATCCAGTATATTTTCGTGAAAATATTATTCTGAGCTTTCTTAATAATTATTGATCTTTTCATTTCGGGATACTATTTATGAGTTACTATTTACAGGTTACTATTCACCCAATTACTATTCACTCAAATATTATTCACTCGGGTATTTGAGTCACTTTTTATACCAAAGTACTATTCACGAGTTACTATTCACCTAGTTACTATTTACTCAAATATTATTCACTCGAGTATTCGGGGCACTTTTCATGCTGGGGTACTATTCCCGAGGAACTATTCATGAGGTACTATTCACGGGGTACTATTCAACCAAAAAATATATTTCTTTTCTGTCCAAATTATTTTTGATACATGAATATTATTCTTGAATTTTACTCCACAAAGCAATATCATGTTGACAATTTGGATATTTTTAGACTCTAGATAAAATCTTTAATATTTATCCTTGATTTCATTTGATTAATGCTTATATCATTGTCATCATCCTAATGCTTATATTGTGATGAAAGTCCTCTCTGGCTTACGTGCATAGATGAACTGTTGATTGGTATGATTATGACTAGGGATCTTTTGGTATAATCATGACCCATAATGTTACAAATGACGTGGTAAAAGTCCTCATTGGCCCGTAGTGCATTAATGGATAGTTGTTGGTATGATTATGACCAGGGATTATTCAGTATAATCATGACCCTTGATGATTACATTAATATCCTTTGCCCATAGTGCCAGGATGATTCAATGATCTGGTTTATTTATTAAGATGATCTCATCGATAAAGTGGATGAAAAACTTTTTAAATCATAGAAGATAGTAGATATCATGCTCTACTTGACTATTCTAATGGATTGATTGTTCCGCTACAGTTAAAATTGATGTTTATTGTATTTTATCAGTTTAACACTGTTGAAAGGCTAATGATAATTTATTTTGCATTATCTTAGTCACAATATTTCTTACTGGGCTATTTGAGCTCACCCTTTTGCTTTCATTGTTCTCTTTAGGAAATGAGAACGTAGCTGGGACTAGTCGGGAAATGGAGTGACGGTCCAAGATGGTTATTTTAGTAGTCGTCACTACTTAGTGTTATAATAAATGTAATGAGGATTGAATTTGAGTTTTGATATTGTCTATGAGACAATATTCATGTAAAAACTCAGCTATGTTTTGTCGTATTTTTACACGATAGTTGTATTAAAGAAGTTTATATTTGATTTCTATACCATGTATTTGGCGACTCAAGATGGGTGATTTATACCTATTTTTGAGGCGTCACATACGAACTATCCTACCTTTGAGCGCCTCAGCCGGGACTCCTAGCAAGGATCTGATGACAATCGAGGTAATGTTTGTCGTACAAGGCACTGATGCCCCTCTAAACTCCATACCTGTAATAAATCGCCAATCCATTGGCGTCATCATCACCTCACAGTCCAACAAATGGAGAGACTGAGTATGGTAAAACCAGCGCTCAGACAATGCCCTAAGATAACCCCAGGGACAACGACGGGGGAGGATGGAAAAGAACGCCTCAAATCCCCAGCCGTGCACAATCGCTCGATAATCAGGATGCAGAGCCTGATATACAGAGTGAATGCTGAACCATTTCCCTCGAGGCTGCAAAATGCCGGGAACCTACATCACAAAAGCAAGTCGTCAACATCAGAATCCTTACTCCTAGTCAATATAAAAAGAAAGATCAAACCAGGCTTTTACCTCGTTTGCATGCAAGTAAACCGAGGGGTGTCAACTTAAATCACCCAGAATATGTGCAAGTATACACGGTCAACAAGTAATAAAATGAAAGTAGAGTATCGTTCCCACGAGGAATTATTTAATAAAGATTACCAAATACCAACTCTTAACCAAATCAATTTTATTTAAACAAATGCAAATTGTGATTTTTCTAATTAAGAAAACTAAATTAACTAATTAAACTGAATTACTTTATCAATGAATTCAAATAAAAAAAAGGTTAAGACTTCAATATCCCGCAATTATGAACTTTAAATCAATTATCCAATTATCCCAATTATTATGCCTAACGAATTGTTAACAGGAATTCTCAAATGCCAAAAGTCATTTTCCAAGTGATCAATTGCCTTCTATTTAATCCAGATTAATCTTGCTATATTCCTATGCAAAACAATTGAATTAAACTCCTTTCAATTCCAATTCCTTATATGTTACATGCGGTGAACATATATTTTCATTCAATTCACAAACCTAATTATTCACTTTGCAAATAATTAAGTCACATGATATCAAGCCCAGGTTCTAACCCTGGAATTCCTCTTTCAATTGCCTTCTAGAGTAACAAGGTAATTACTGATCAAATAATTAGTCAATGAGCATAAGGCAAGATAAACAACTCACTTTAACACAAATAATTGGAATAAATTGAATAACTAATTTATAGACATAAAAGGTTCAATTGAAATCTTAATAAAAGTGTTAGTTCATAATTAATGAATTAAAACCAAGAATCCACAATTGAATAGACAATAAAAGATAAAAGTATGATAAGATAAGAGAATAGAATCTGTTGTCAGCAAATTTGATGCTCCGCTCTTGCTCTTGTTCTAGCTCTTGATCTCCAGTGTTATTCAATTAGCTTCAATCTCCAATGGCTAATTAAGAACTAGGGTTTAGATTCTAATCTAATAGAGTGTTTAATCTAGTCTAATCTATGTAATCTCCCTTTATTTTATGTCTTACATCATGTATTTATAGGTTACAATTCCAATTTTTAGCTTAGGAACAAACCCAATCAAATTTGGAGTCAAAAAGGTGTCAAAATTCACCCAAAAACGCATATAAGCCTTACCAGACTCTTCCCTAGCCCCCCAGCGCTGGGCACGATGCTCAAACACTGCTCCCTAGTGCCCCGGCACTGGGCATAGGCCTATAATGGGCGCCCTGACGCTGGCCTCTTTCTGGAAATTTTCTGCTCCGACAACCTTTGGGAAAATGGCCATAACTTCTTCGTCCGAACTATGATTTTGATGATTCAAGATGTTCTGGATAGAGGAGACGTATATCTAAAACTTTCATTTTTCAAGTGTTCCGAAATACGGTCCGGAGCAATACTCAAATTGGCTCTGAAGGGACTGCTTTGTAAATGGCAAGTCAAAAACGTGAATCTAGCCATCCCAAACGTCAATCCAATTAACTTTTGTCCCAATTCCTACAAAACAATGTAAAACATGCATGAATAGTTACAAAAACTTAAAAACTTCCAAAAGATTAAGCTCAAATGCATTCAATTTTGAGTATAAAACTCAATCATCAAATAAGCCCAAACTTAAACCTTTGATTATCCTCAAGCAAAAACACAAATGAACTAAAAATAAATAAACTAACTCAACTACATGAAAGCATATGCATGATCTACTTTTAATATACCTACGAACTCAGTAATAAATCAGTATGATATATAGCAACAGGTCTCAAAGATACCAATGATACTCAAACAATATATCCAATCAAGTCAAAATCCATAACTCTAACCAATTAGTCAATCCAAACCTGTCATCACCCATGTTGTGCATTTGTGCTTGTTAACCATTCTAACCAACCACAGTTCAAGATAATCACATAACAAACTTCTTAGAAGGAAAATTTCAGTTCCAATTTAATTACTTTTGTGAACATGATAACTCCGGTTAAAACTAAGCAATTACCAAGTCTTAGGGTAAATACAAGATTTATTTATACTTTTATTCAACCACAAGGGCATTTTTGCTCTTTCTCATGTTTTATTCATTTTTTTATTTTCCTCATGGCTATGCAATGTCCTATTCCCTTAGGCTTTTCAGTGCTACCTTAACGAGCTTTCGACCAACGACTCCCAAGACATTAAGACTTTAGGGCTCTAGGTGTAAAGAAAATCCCCTCGGGCTTACTTACTCAAGTAACAAATTCCACAAAACTAGACAAGCATGCCACGGTGTTTATTCTTTTTTTTCTTTTTCTGGATTTTTTTTTCTTTTCATCATTTCTTCATTTTTTTTCTTTTTTTTTTTCATTTTCATTTTGTATATATACATCCCATAGATTCCCCCAAACTAAAAATTTTACGTCATTCCAACCTTTACTGCCAGTTCACTACTTTCCTTAAATTTTAACCAAGATTTTCCCTCATAAACAAATTATGCAACCCTTGAACCAAGTGGATTAAAACAGTTAAACTTTAAGTGCTAACCGGTTATATAAGTTTAAGACAAGCTCAAATTATCATCATGATTAAAATTAGAACGCATCATCAATTATCAACATTATTCAAGTTAACATGCAAAACCAATCTTATCATAGGCCGAGCTAAGACCACACCAACCGATCACACAGATTCATGCAAAAATAAAAAAAATACAATTATACTACAAGAGCACATACTAATACAATACTTATATGAATATGCAAATAACTACCATGTATTATATGCAACCTAAAAAAATAATGCTAACACATAAAAAACGAACTACTATGCAGATAACTAACTATATGCAATACGACACTAGAATGCCCCCAAACTTAAACTTGACATTGTCCTCAATGACTAAAATAGAAAAAATTAAAGTAGAAGACTTCCCTGAAAATATAGCAATCTTCCTCCTTGTTCGCTAAGTTTGGAGAATATGCTAGGCACATGGAACAAATTGGGCTCTTGAATTTGACTTGAATAACCTGTAAACCATGATAGAAACATATTTATTAAATTTTAAATAAATGCAAATTCAAAACAACTAATATAAAACCTAATAAAAACTAAAAATAAAAATTAAACTTGGGTTGCCTCCCAATAAGTGCTTGTTTTATAGTCTCAGCCTAACTTCTTCAATTCTCTATCCAATTTCCCTACGAAAATTAAGGAACCCTCCATCCATAAGTAGCAATGTCTCTTTTGGTAAGTTCACATTAGCAAAAACCCTTGAATTGAAGTCACCTAGCATGCTCTTTGTAGATAGGTTCCCTATTAAGAACGTCCAACAACTAGGTGTTTTCTCTATTATGACTATGATCAGATTGGGGCATTGAAGCTTAATAAACATAATGGGATCTTCCTCTATCTTCTCCTTTTCATCTCACCATGACTCCACAACTGTACTAGTTATTACGTCACAAAGAGCTTTGCCGACGACATGACTGCCAATTGGGCATGGTTTTATAAAACTGCCCGGATTCTTGAACTTTGGTGGAAAAGGTATATGGGACACTATCCAAATTGGCTCATCTTCGTTGGTACTCAAAGTTATATCTTTGCCAATCTCCTTTTCTTGGTCTCTAAGTCTTTCCTCTCTTTCAACATGTATATCATTTGGCACATCCGGTTGCAGATTTGGTTCGGGCTCACCATCAGTCTCGGAACTCATGTCATAGAGCCAAGTTTATTGAGGACAAATGTTTGATGCATCGGTTAGTTTTTCCGTTTGGTTCATAAAATTTTGACTCAATATATCTTGATTAATCCTCCTCTCCTCACACGAAGTTATGTACTTAGACAAAACTTCCTCCAAATTTGAATGTTCTTCCTATTGTAATGGAGGTGGACACGAGAAATCTGGTGGGTACGTTGGACTTGGAGCATAAAATTGATCTTGATGAGTATGGTTCCATGAAACACCTTAGGCTTTTCACATTCATATCTACTTGACTCAATAACTTATCTTGTTCACAGATCCTTTTGTTAGTAGCTAAAATGAATTTTTCCAAAGCTTCTTCCAAACTTGTTTTCCTCTCTGGCTGTTGTTGAGTCTGATTTTGAAATTCGGATGTGTTTTGATGTCTAGGTGCTTGAGCTTGATTGTTACTCCATGAAAAATCTGGGTGATACCCCAAATCCTGATGATAGTTGTTGGGATAGACATAATTGTTGGGGTAATCACCACCATACTGTACCAGCTCAAAATTGATAGTGCATTGATGACTCATATGATTTCCAGCACAATAATCATAAGTAACCGCCATACTTTGACGACGTTGAGCTTCAATAGCTTCTACTATCCTCGAAAGTGTCTAAATTTGTGCTGACAATGCAGAAAGTGCCTCCAGTCTGTCAATCTCCGCTCCCCTTGGCTGAGTCATTCTTGCATCCTTCGACTTTGTTAGGCTACGATAACCTCCAACGTCTTCGAAGTTGCCTCAATTTGTATTAGCTCTGTAGAAGATGTATTAGGTCCGTCAATCCCTATTTCCCTTGGTTGAGCCATGAACGTGTATGGCCATTGATACTCAAAGTCATCCATTGTACCTGAAAAGAGAGAAATATAAGAAGAGAATTTAAAATAAAAATAAAAATGTTTAAATTAAGACTAATTTGATTGAAATTAATATTGGAAAAAAATTATTAAATTAATTACCCAACAACGGCGCCAAAAACTTGTTGATCGATTTCACAATCAATGAATATGTGCAAGTATACGTGGTCAACAAGTAATAAAGTGAAAGTAGAGTATCGTTCTCATGAGGAATTATTTAATAAAGATTACCAAATATCAACTCTTAACCAAATCAAATTTATTTAAACAAATGCAAATTGTGATTTTTTTAATTAAGAAAACTAAATTAACTAATTAAACTAAATTGCTTTATAAATGAATTCAAATAAATAAGGTTAAGACTTGAATATCCCCCAATTATGAATTATAAATCAATTATCCAATTATCCCAATTATTATGCCTAACGAATTGTTAACAGGAATTCTCAAATGCCAAAAGTCATTTTCCAAGTGATCAATTGCCTTCTATTTAATCCATATTAATCTTTCTATATTCCTATGCAAAACAATTGAATTAAACTCCTTTCAATTCCAATTCCTTATATGTTACATGCGGTGAACATATATTTTCATTCAATTCACAAACCTAATTATTCACTTTGCAAATAACTAAGTCACATCATATCATGCCCAGTTCTAACCCTATAATTCCTCTTTCAATTCCTTCTAGATAACAAGGTAATTACTGATCAAATAATTAGTCAATGAGCATAAGGCAAGATAAACAACTCACTTTAACACAAATAATTGGAATAAGTTGAATAACTAATTTATAGACATAAAAGGTTCAATTAAAATCTTAATAAAAGAGTTAGTTCATAATTAATGAATTAAAACCAAGAATCCAAAATTAAATAGACACTAAAAGATAAAAGTATGATAAGAGAAGAGAATAGAATCTGTTGTCAGCAAATTTGATGCTCCCCTCTTGCTCTTGCTTTTGCTCTTGATCTCCAGTGTTCTTCAATTTGTTTCAATCTCCAATGGCTAATTAAGAACTAGGGCTTAGATTCTAATCTAATGGAGTGTTAAATCTAGTCTAATCTATATAATCTCCCTTTATTTTATGCCTTACATCATGTATTTATAGGTTACAAGTCCAATTTTTAGCTTAGGAACAGACCCAATCCAATTTGGAGTCAAAAGGGTGTCAAAATTCGCCCCAAAATGCATCCAAGCCTTACCAGACTCTTCCCCAGTGCCCCAGCGCTAAAACACTGCTCCCCAGCTCCCCAGTACTGGGCATAGACCTAAAATAGGGCCCCGGCGCTGGCCCCTTTCTGGAAATTTTCAGCTCTTACATCCTTTGGTAAAATGAGTATAACTTCTTCGTCCGAACTCCAATTTCGATGATTCAAGATGTTCTGGAAAGAGGAGAAATAGATATACAACTTTTATTCTTTAAGTGTTTTGAAATAAGGTCCGGTGAAATACTCAAATTGGCTCTGAAGTGACTGTTGTGTAAATAACAAGCCGAAAATGGGAATCTAGCCACCCCGAACGTCGATCCAAGTAACTTTTGTCCCAATTCCTACAAAACAATGTAATACATGTATAAATAGACACAAATACTTAAAAATGTCCAAAAGATTAAGCTCAAACGCATTCAATTATGAGTATAAAACTCACTCACCAGCATACATATTCAATAATATGTGTTAAGACACATTTCATGTGATAACTCATTTTCTAACAGATAAAAATTGGAAAAAGAGGACATACATACGTTACTAGGACAGTGTAGAACACTTGTACGGTGACAGATTTTGTAGTTAGCCGCCCAAACTCAACAGATCTGAAGAAGAGCTCTCGAATTATCTATGTGGCGCAATATAAAAATGACTTGTGAAAGCGATAGGTCCCTTAAGACCACCCATGGTTGGCCGTAGGTATACCTATGGCTCCCCTAGGATGGGTCGCACCCCTCTGACTTGGTCCAATTTGAGTTACAAAGGAGGTCTCATAAGTTGAAAAAGACAAATCAGGAAAAAAGATGCTACGCGATTTAGCGGAAAAGCCTGAAATCCTTGTTTTCAAATCCCAAACTGCGGATATACATTTCACTCATTGGTATTCACCCAGACACAGGATTCACTATATCAATGATCACAACTATTGCAAACTACACTCGGCAATACCTCAAAAAGGTATGATGCAGTCAGTTCGGGGTTGTAACTCCAAAACACTTCTCCCTAGTGGGGATTTCATACAATTTCATCTGTTGATGCACACGTCAGCGAAGTTCAAGTAACCTTAACGTCATTCAGGCATTGGCAAGTAAATCCAGTGAAGCATCAGAAACCATCCAATTGTCTCATCCATTGATGCACATTTCAATGAGGGTCAAGCAACCTTGACATCACTATCCATTGGTAAGTAAATCTAACGAAGCGTAAGAAGTCATCTGATGATTTCAGTTGTTGGAAATTAAACCTAGCGAATCATCGAAGAATGGTCCGATGATGGTATCCATTGAAGTACATTTCAGCGAGGGTCAGGCAACCTTGACAATCAACAAACTATTGGCAGTAACTCCAACAGAATAGTGGAAGGACCTGGTGATGCATACCAGGAAGAACATCCACATTGGGGAGAACCGATGATGGAATATGCTATAAACATCTTAATTAGACAAAGCACACACCCCTAGAGTCTCTTGTGCATGAGAGATACATCCGTAGTGGAAAGTCTATACCAAGGATTAAGGACTTTGGTGATAACGCCAACGTCAACATCCTGGAAGTTCCTAAGAGCTTTGGAGTACACATCCAAGTTGTTGATCAGAGTCATCAGTGATAACTCCAGTCCCCATCAAAAGTCATGGGAACAAACAGTCAATACATATACATCATGCATTTGCATCATGTTGTAGTATATTCCATCATGACTATCTTGTCACATTTCAAGTGTCTAGTATTATTTATCATATCCATGCCATTGCATTGCATGAATATGATAAAAAGGGGCATCTGTAGACACTGGAAATTTTGCATCCATGTTGCTAACATTGCAGGAGAGGAGAATCGTCTTCCAGAGATAACCCTGGAGGTCAAATCAACTTAATCCCGGAGTTAACCCCACAATAATCAGTTTTCCATCTCGAAGACAACCCTAAGATACCCAGTTTCAGTCCTGGAGATAACCCCGGGAGTATCAGTTTCAACCTCGGAGACAACCCTGAGGAATGCAGTTGCAGTTCCAGAGATAACCCCAGAAATGTTCGTTTCAACCTCTAGCAGTCAGCTTTAACCTCGGAGATAACCCCGAGGCACTCAGTTCCAACCTTGAAGATAACCCCGAGAGGTCAAGCACACCGTAGAGATAACCCTGTGGACATCCAACACTTACAGTAACCTAATCTCAGAGATAACCCTGAGCAACGACTGCTACATCTGCCCAGAAACGATGATAACCCCGATGAAGGGCAAAAATTTCATTTTGCCGCCTCGATCCTACATTGCACTGTCTCAACAATATTTAACATACATAATACACAGAAGTTTCCTACAAGAACCATAACTCAAATACTAAGTGACTACACAAGACAACACACCAGATGGAATTTGAAGACCCGAAGATCTAGGCATGGCCCTATCTTCTCAACTTTGTACAACCTCTTATCTCATGTCATTATGTAGCTCTCGACAACAACCTTCCAGAAAGGTATTATACGCCTCAATCGGATGCCCGAATTGAAAGTTATGAAGGTTCGAGAGAATAATAACATGTGTACATGTACTTTGAGACAGAGGGCCCACGGAGCTCGGGGGCACCCAAGGAGTCACAGGTGTACCTACGTCTCCCCCTCTATAAATAGAGGGCTTGGGGTGGCCATTTTAAGAAGAGAAAAGTTGAGGAGGTCGTGTCTATTTTGCTCTGTACACTCTATAAATTGAGTGTTTTCTGTTTTCATTCACTTGTGAGCTTGTACTTTATCATATTTTACCGGTGGAAATCGAGTATTCATTCATTTAAAGCCATTTTAAGTCTTCTTGGTAGCCCACTGTAAAACTTCTTATGTAAGACCCCAACTTATTATAAATAAAATTGAATTTCCCCTATTCATTATCTTGAAATAATAAGGAGTTAATTTGATATAATGCTTTGGTTATGGGTGATGTGTCGCCCCCAAAATAGGTATACATCACCCATTCTGAGTCGCAAAACACATGGTACAGAAACAACTATAACTTTATTAATACAATTGTCGTGTAAAATATGATAACACAAAAACTGTGAGTTTAAATACAAATATTATCTTCTAGACAATATCCACACTCAAATAAGTCCTCATTATAATTATTGATACACTATTTTACAAAATAGTGAGGACTACTATAACAACTGCCTTGGAACATCACTCCAGACCCCGACTACTCCTCGTTATACTCTCGTTTCTTGAGAAGAAAAGTGGAACAAAAAGGAAATGGGTGAGCTCAACTAGCCCAGTAAAGAATATTATGACTAAGATAATATAGAACAAATTATCGTTAGTCCTCAACAGGGAAAAATCTGATAGAATATAATAGACAACAAGTTTTAAATCAATATTCGTAGCGGAAATAATAATTCATTAGAAGGATTAAGTAGAGAATAAAATCTACTATCTTCTATGATTTTAAAGTCCATCATCAATATTTTATCCTTGTAACATCAATCAAAATATACCTTGAATCAAATATTCATCTTTGCATTACATGTCAAAGATATTCATCAGTTATTCATGTTCATCTCAACATATGTTCATCTTTGCACTACGGGCCAAATATATCCATCAGAAAATCATTTATCTTTGCACTACAGGCCAAAGATATTCAGTTATATCTATATTTAAAAAACACCCCATAATATACTATAGTGGAGTAAATTTCAAGAATAATGATCAAAACATGGATACAAACAAAGCTAGTAACAAAAATAGACATCTGGAACAAAGAAGGAAAATTTAATTTTCTGTGAATAGTGTCGTATTCGTGAATAGTGTCGAATACGTGAATAGTGTCGTATATGTGAATAGTAACTCTGATACAAAAAGACAGGAATTTCACAAGAAAAATCTTACAAATATTCCGACAAAATGGTATTGAATGTGATAATATCATTTATAAAAAAAACATCCCTTACATCAAAAGAATAGTACTTCTGGCTGGAATATCAGATATAACGCTGAAAGGAACTTGCACCGTATAGCAACACTCAAAGTATCAAAATACTCACAAGAATACGCTCAATAATATAGAGAGAGAAAATTTCAGTTTCTGGTATAAATTTCAATTCTAACCTAAGCACCCTATTTATAGGAAAATGCTTAGAACACCAAAGAAGAATATTTAATAAAATATTAATATTTTTTAAAAATTTCTTACGCACACCAAAGAAAACTGAATTCGGCTCATTTACCACACATGTGGGGCCCATCAAAATGAATAAAATGTTTTTTTTAAAATATTTAAAACTTCAAAAATCAATTATTTTGGAACTTCAATAATTCATAATAAATTAGCCTTTTTATCATAAAAATTTGAATCGTATGTCCACTCCATAGGAAATTCAATTCTCTACAACTTTGTAAGTTTAAGTTTTTCTAAATTCCAATCAGAAATTGATAGAAATCTATATACAGACGATTTTGCAAGCTATAATAAAATTTCAGTCAAGAAATAGGGTCCACAAACATGAAAAACATATTTTAAATATTTTTTGTAACAAAAATACTCTTTCTCCTCATTTATTCACATATCACACATTCATTGTAAAGTATTACCATTATTATATTATTATAATATAATAATATATTTAAATGAATTATTTTATCAGAAAAGATAAAATATCAATTTTCAACAATTGTCACATTAAAAATTTCTCCATCTATATCCACATAAAATAAATATTTTCCTTATCATATAAATCAATAATTAATTATTCACAAATAATATTATAGAATCACAATACTGACAACCAGGCCGTTCCTAGGAAAGAGGAGGCTTTCCAATAAGGATTTCTCCTTACTGGCGCGCAATTAGGTGACCATACCTCTCCTTAAACAGAACTTTCTAGACATTGCCAATAATGCTATCTAATAATATTATTCAAATAATATAAATTATTGATCTGATAATGGAAAATACTTTATAGTGACAATTATTGAAATAACAATAATATAAAATATCAACGTAGCAATTATTAAATCAATAAAATAAAATATTAAACAGTAATTATTGTAACAATTATTGAGTAGTGCCTTCTTATGTAAGAATTAATAATTGGTGCAATACCGCGTAATATTGTGTTTTAACCACTGGGTATTCTAACAATGTTAAAGGTAACAACTACGCCATTATTTATAAAAAAAACTTATACTTGTCATTTTCTTCATCCAATCGTTTTCCGTAACGGGGCCCACACAAGGCTTGCGCCGTCGTACGAATATTCCCCGACAGTAAGAATATTCTACAACCAAACGAATATTCCCTGACAACAATGAATATTTTATAACCACTTGCTTATTTGAGATATTTGCGTATTTTACCCATAACTAACCAAATTAATCAAATCAACCCTTACTATTTCAAAAGAATAAATAGAGAAATTTAATTTTATTAATAATAAATTGGGGTATTACAACCTCCCCTCCTTATGAAATTTCTTCCTCGAAATTGACGTACGTACCTGACATTTCGAAAAGGTGAGGATATCTCGCTTTCATTTTCGTTTCCAACTCCCAGGTTATTTCCTCAATAGCATGGTTTCTGCACAAAACTTTGACTTGTGGTATGACCTTTGTGCGTAGGACATGTTTTTTCCTATCCAAGATCTTGATAGGTACCTCCTCATACGTTAAATCTTCAGCTGGTTCTAGCTAAATAATATGGTTCGGGTCTTTCACATATTTACGAAGCACAGATATGTGAAAAACATTATGAACACGAGACATACTTGGAGGTACGCATTTCTTACATTTGAATAAACTTTGTATATGCAAAGTATTACATCCAAAAGATTTAGAAAATCTCATTTGGGACAATGAACTTGAACAATTTATGCTTTGAATAGCAAGAATCAAAAGTTAGGAATTTGCTCAATAAAAGATTAAAGATAAGAAACTTTCATAACGATATCAAGTTTGGAATATGAAACTTGCTCAATGTAAAAGAACTAGGGTTCAAGAACTTGCATAATCGTAAAAAAAAAAATAGAGACAAGAAACTTGCTCAACATAAGAATAAGGTTTAAGAACTTGTCTCGTACGTAAGCTATACAACTATAACACATGTTCTTCAAAACCCTACATATATAACTAGAATAACAATATCGATTAGTTAAACTAACATTAGACCCTATAGGTTTAATTCTCATCCACATTTATCTCGTTATCATATCTAATATTCCAATCACTAACACCATTTACAGGTCTGAAATCATAAATCTAGTAAGCATCATCATGCTTAAATAACTTCTCAAGACTTAATCAAATAATAATTTGAAGTTTTCTAAGTCATTATCTTTCCAACCTAAAATCATCAAATACATGTTTATAATTTGTTTTAGAATCTTATTATATGATTGACACATTATCATGCACCTTAGACTAGGTTAGGCCAAAATATCATGGACTAAAAACTAAAAAAAAAACAAACTGCTCTGCTCAGGGAAGGGTGTAGTTGTGCTGCCCCAAACCTTGGCACTGGCGCAGCTGCACTGTTCTTATCCTTGACACCGGCACAGCTGTGCCAGTGCGCAGACAAGAACACTGAAGTCTGCTTCCAGTACTAATCCAAACCAAAACACCAATTTCACAGCAACATGAGCAAACCCACACACCAAAACCTTACCAAACCCACATAACACATACACCAAATCATTATAGCACCTAAAACAACAAAAACAACCAAATTTAAAGGATAAAAATCATGTTTTTCTGTTTTCTTCGTTTTTCAACATATTTAGCGAAATCAGCCACCAAATCTTTGTTTCTTAACCAAATTAAACCATTTCAATTGCATTATTTTTGTATTACAATATATTAACAACAACAATCATCAATTTACAGATTATACTTTGAATTCCTAAGCAATTTTAGTCTCAAACTAAACTAAAATACACATTATCACATAACTTCATTTTAAAATATGTTTATATGAATTAATTTCTAAAAACTCAACTATAGATGGTATATAATGGATTAAGAAACTCGTTAATCATTTTATGAACCAATTCCCTGAAAATTTAATCCAAGAAAACCAACCTCCAATGAAGAATTAAATTTCTTCTTATTAACATGTATATGTACATCATTTTAATTCCTACAACTTAATTATAACAACATAGCATGATTTATACTTACTCAAAAACATAATAAATAGATTTTTAAACCAATTCATCTATAAAAATCTAATTTTCAAAGAAAACTAAGAACACATAAACTAAAACTAAAAAATAGATGATTTACCTCTTGATTCTTGTTTAGACTAGCAAAGATGATGGTTCTAAGGCTTTGACAAACCTTCTTCTTCCCCTTAATTCCCAATTCTAAGA
Organism: Panax japonicus; assembly: GCA_020205505.1. Lineage (NCBI taxonomy): Eukaryota > Viridiplantae > Streptophyta > Magnoliopsida > Apiales > Araliaceae > Panax > Panax japonicus. Next base: position 24,631,601 of record CM035114.1, read on the forward strand.
GAATTCTCAATTTCTCTGTAATTCTCTCTTGTTCTTCTTCTCTAACTATTTTTGTTTCTATCTTTAGTCTTAGGATAATACGTATAACTTAACTGATATACATATAACAAACGTACTCATAAGTTAAAAAAAGCAATAGGCTTATCAGTGAAATTATGCCAAAAGCCACAAGGCTTTGTATGCCTTGTAAACTAAACCTCCTCCCTCAAATTATTTTTATATTTCTCATATAATATAGTTCAATTGTCGCATTCCTCATAAATTAAATTAATCTAATTATAAATATTTTAAATTGTTAATCTTATTTCATTAATAAGTAAATCAAACATCTACAATATAATTATAATTTCATTTAACAGATTATTATTTTTCTAATTTAATTATTAAATCAAATTAGAACATCATCACCACACATATTGCAATTATTAAACAATTTATTTAATTTAATTTTTTCATTAAATTAAATTTTAAATCCATAAAATTACCACATATTAATTTAGTCAATATACACTTTTAACGAAATTATTACACAACTATTTCATCAAGTATTTATTTATCTCAATAAATAAATCAATTTTAATATTTATTTAACCCAAAAAATATTTTTTAATTATATATAAAATTCTCGTTCGTTGCATTCTTCCCTCTTTAAAAGAATTTTGTCCCCAGAATCACGAATCAATAAATTCATTCGTCACATTCATCCCTCCTTAACAAGATTTTGTCCCCAGAATCGCTATACAAAATTAAGCAAATAACTCATGATAATTTTTCACCATAACATCTTCAAGTTCCCACGTAGCTTCTTCAGCATTGTGACTTCTCCAAATTACCTTAACAGGAGGTATCACTTTATTCCTTAATAATTGTTGTTTTCTGTCAACAATCTGAACAAAAACTTCTTCATAAGACAAGTCTTTTTCAAAATGTAACGTTTTATATTCTATAACATGCTTATAATTAGGTTTATATGGTCTTAATAGCGAAACATAGAAAATGTTATGAATATGTTCTAGTTCCGGTGGTAAAGCTACCTCATATCCCACTTCACCAACTCAGCGTAGCACTTCAAAAGATCATATAAACCTAGGGCTTAGTTTTCCTTTTTTTACCAAATCGTATTTTCCCTTTCTACGGAGACACCTACAAGAAAACAAAACTACCAACATCAAATTCTCGATTTTGTCGGTGTTGATCAACATATTTCTTTTGCATATCCTGTGCAGCTGTCAATCTTACCTGAATCACCTTAATGATTTCGACGGTCTGCTGCACCAATTTTGGACCTAATAGCGGACGTTCTCCAACTTCATCCCATCATAACGGAGTTCTTCATTTCCTGTTGTACAACGCTTCATATAGCAGAATGCCAATACTTGCGTGGTAACTGTTATTATAGGAAAATTCAACCAACGTTAGATAGTCATCCCAATTCCCTTTAAAATCCATAATATATTCTCTGAGCATATCCTCCCATGTCTGAATTGTCCTCTCACTTTTTTTGTCGGTTTGAAGATGATACACTATACTCATTCTCAACTACATTCCCAAGCATTCCTGTAGTCGTTTCCAAAAATTTAATGTGAAACATGAATCTCTATCTAATACAATGGACACGGGGGCACCCTGTCTTGATATTATTTCCTTCACGTATAGTTTTGCAAACCGATCTAAGTTAAATCTTATCTTGATTGACAAAAAGTGTGTCAATTTCGTCAATTGATCTACAATCACCCAAATTGCATTATAACCTTGCTGATTCATTGGAAGTCCTACCACAAAATCTATTGTGATATGCTCCCAATTCCACTCTGGTATCTCTAACGGTTGCAACAATCCGTTTGGCCTTTGATGTTCAGCTTTAACTTTCTGACACGTTAGGCATTTTGCCATATATTTAGCGACATCCTTTTTCATATTTTACCACCAAAAATGATGTCTGAGATCCTGGTACATTTTCATATTTCCAGAGTGAATTGAATATCGTGAGTTTTGAGCCTCGCTCAAAATTTTCTCTTTAATTTTTGGTACTAGCAAAACCAAAATTCTTCCTTCAAATCGAAGTAACCCTTCTGTATCAACTTTAAATTTGTTTTCTTCACCTTTAGACGCTTTCTTTTTTTTATCTTTTCACAGTTTTCATCTTGAAGTTGTGCATTCTTCACCTTATGCACCAAAATTGAACTGCTCCCCATCCGAAAAAAAAATTCATATGATTCTGTCAGATATTTAATTTCCAAAACCATCTTGACCATTTCTGCTACAAGGTTTTCCTGAGTAGTTAACATCATTAATTTTTTCTGACCCTTTCTACTTAAGGCTTCATAAAAAACATTCGCCTTTCCGGGATGATAAAGAATCTAGCAGTCATAATCTTTAATCAATTCCAACCATCTTCTATGTCGCATATTCAAATCGTTTTGTGTAAAGATTTACTTCAGACTTTTATGGACTGTATATATCTCACACCTCTCTCCATACAGATAGTGTCTCTAGATCTTCAGAGCAAACACTAAGCAGCAAACTCCAAGTCATGAGTCAGATACCCTTTCTCGTAATCCTTCAATTGACGTGATGCATACGCAATAACACTTTTGTTCTGCATAAGCATACAACCAAGTCATTTATACGATGTGTCACTATATACTACAAAATTCTCTCTATCATCAGGCAATGACATCACAGGTGTTGAACTCAACCTCTTCTTTAACTCTTGGAAACTCTCCTCACACTTCTCTGTCCAAATAATCTTAATTGCCTTCCTAGTCAAATTCATCAACGGAGTTCAATCTTAGAAAAATCTTGAATAAAACACCTAAAATAACCTGCCAATCCCAAGAAATTTCTTACTTCTAATTATATCTTTGGCTGATCCCAGTTTATTACATCTTGAAATTTTGATAGATCCACCGATATTCTGTCCTTGTCAATAACGTGCCCAAGAAACTACACTCGGTCTAACCAAAACTCACATTTCAAAAATTTAGCGTACATATTCTCTCTTCTTAATGTCTTCAATGTCACCCTTAAGTGTTCAATGTACTCCTAGACATTGGCGTCATTATGGCAGTGAGAGCTCTCACGGAGGGTCACACCATTGTACCAATAATTATAGCAGAGACACTAAGATCGGCTACATATTACAACACCTACCCTGTAGGGGTATTCACAGGTAGTTCGGTCATGTTGTACATGTGGTTCATGTCACACTTAAGACCATATGACACATTCCAATGGCACAGGTATTGTTTTGCCCATGAGATAGCCATGTCGTACTCCTTTTAGCCCGCGAAGTGTATATATCCTGCATCTTGTTCCATGTTTCTAGCAGGGATTGGAGATCCATTTGATATATTGTCATGTACATGGCTTTGTTCACCCTACATCTTCATCACTCATGCTTTGGGCATGGATTATATCCCTCTAGCTAGTTTGAGGGGCATGACTACTTACCACCCACTGGCCGTGATGTGTCAATTTTACCAGTTCTAGGATTTCCATCCTTTTAAGGGGCATTGACTCAGCGTTTGGCTTCCCGCCATTTGTCAGTAGAAGACATATCCAGGGTGTATGCCTGTTGGGATTAGCGCGAGCTAGCTGTATTTTTTTTAGCCATCCGGGCTGTTCTGCAGAGTAGTTTACATGGATAGAGACAGAGACTACATCGGCTGCGGTAGTATCCACATTACCAGGGATTGATTCTGATGATGGGGAGCCCCTAGAGGACATTGATATTCCCACAGAGGATGAGCCATTTACTAGGTTGCCAGCAGCTCTTGCAAATTCTCCTAGTATGAGTGCCATTGTGATTCAGCATTAAACACAGTATCTGGAACAGATTCTTCATCTGATGACCTTTGAGAGAGATTAGGCTAGGGCCTTGATGTTTACAGCTCTTGATGAGAGAGACACCACTCTATTGGAGAGAGATGAGGCCAGATCAGCCAGATATGCATTGATTATTGGGAGGGATGTTTCCTTATCTGTCCGGGATTTGGCCATTATAGATAGTACTTCAGTGAGACCCCTTACGACTGGCATCCTTGCAGATATGAGTGCATATATTGATGAGCATCATGCCACCATGCAATTGGCCTCAGATCTGCTAGCTCATGTAGATACCCTTGGGCAGGAGCTTGCAGCGTTACCCCCTTCTTCAGAGAAAGATGCTATGTTAGATCTGATAGTCCGCATACATACAGATTCGTAGATAGACTTGTATTTTCCTGCACAGACTAGCTTATCAATTTTGTCATGTACATCACATATTGTAAATATCAAACAACATTATATATGACAGGGAAATATATTTTTATTCACTTCTCTTTTAGTTGTGCTTTGATACTTGCTTGATATTTGTCTGTTTCTTCGTGGCTTATGATCTTGATGCATTCTAAACTCATCCTTAACGTGTGGACATTGAGACGTCATAGGATCTTTCATAATGGATCATTGATTTGTGTATATCCTTACCATCTATGGTGTCTTGGGACTGGTTTCTATATGGAAATATGTAGAGGAGGGTGACTTTTCCTCTCTGAGATTCATTGCACCACAGATGGTCGCCAGTACTCCTATTTGAGAGGAGCCCAGTTAGTTCCATCTCTTATGGATTGATGTTGCTCTTCAAGGAATTAAACACAGTTTAAATGGTCGCGAACTCTCCCACTTATGAGGAGGCCAGGTAGTTCCATCCCTTTGGTCTGGAGACGAATAAAGGTGGTGGATTGAAGTTTGATCCCAGTACCATGTGACAAGTATTTGGGTTTTGGTAGGGGGTTAGTTCAAACCTTGTGTAAGAGGTTCAACGCTGAATGGTGTAAGGGTAGAAAAGTGTAGGAATATTTTTGTTGTTTTTGTTTATGTTGAGAAAAGGCATAAATGTTTTTGTTGTTTTTGTTTTATTGCGACCAGGCCATATAAAATGGTTGCCTACGTACTCCCAGGTATTGGGGAGATCAGGTCGATGTAGTTTGCCCCATGTTCAGGATGATTTACAACTGAAAAAGTTTGATCCCATGTTCAGGATAAACTGTGGGGAAAAATTTGATCCCATGTTCAGGACAAACTACGAGTGTGAAAAAGTGTGATTACATGTTCAGGACAAACTGCATGGGAAGGGTTCAATCTGTGGTGGGATAACCGAAAGTGTATGGAGTGTGAAATGAAAGATTTGATGATCTGAAAACCAAGCTGCTGGCTTGAAGAGTGTGTTTCCCTAATGGGGCAAATGGGTATGAAGAAAGGGTTGTGTGTAATAAGGGTTAGAAAACCTGAAATGATTGAGGATCTGGTGATCCAAACCTAGGATGTTTGTTTGATGGTAACTTCAGACATAGTACCGTTTCATGGTGTCTAAGTTGATGAGCTGTGGAAATTCATCATCATCCATTTCCTGTAATTAGAGAGCACCTCCTGTCAATTCCTCTTTGACAATAAACGGCCCTCCCAGTTTGGAGTGAATTTTCCCTTTGACCGATCTTGGTTGTCAATGATCTTCTTCAAAACCAAGTTATGATATTTAAACTGTCGTAGCTAGACTTTCTTGTTTTAGGATCTAGTGATCCTTTGCTGGTATAACTAACTATGGAAGATAGCATCACTTCGCCTTTCATCTATTAGAGACAATTGGTGATATCTGTCTTGTAACCATTGATCTTCATCCAGCTGAGCGTTCATTAACACTCTGAGGGATTCCATTTCCACCTCTATGGGGAGCACTGCTTCCATCCCATAGGATAATGAGTAAGGGGTTGCCCCAGTGGAAGTACGCATTGAAGTTCTGTAGGCTAATAGAGTCAGAAGCAAGAGGTCAGGCCATCCTTTGTGATTGGCGGACATCTTCTGCATGATCTTCTGGATGTTCTTATTAGCCACTTCAACAGAACCATTCATCTTTGGAAGTTAGTTAACGGAGTTAAGGTGTTTGATGTGGAATTTACAATACAACTCCTCCATCATTTTGTTGTTGAGGTTTTTAGCATTGTCTGACACAATAACCCTAGGTTGTCTATATCGACAAATGATATTTTTTCTGTTGAAAGCAATGATGACTTCTTTGATAACCCTGGGGAAGGAGGCTGCTTCTACCCATTTGGTGAAGTAGTCGATCATGGTGAAGATAAACCGATGCCCATTACTGGCTTTGGGCTCGATCACGTCCATTCCCTACATTTAGAAGGGCCAAGGTGAACTCATATTGTGAAGTTCCATCGGAGGGGCATGAATAGAATTCCCATGAATTTGGCATTGCTAGCACCTCTTGACATGATAATCATAGTCAGCTTTGAGCAACAACCAGTAATGCCCTGTTCTGAGGATCTTTTTGACATGTAAAGGGTCTCTCATTTGTAGGCCACATACTCGACCATGGATTTCATTCATGAGCCTCTGAGCTTTGTCCTTGTCTAGAAATCTGAGGAGACCTATTCATGTATATCTCTTGTAAAGTGCATCTCTACTCAGGTAGAACTTCATAGCCAGTTGATGGATCCACCTTCTTTCAGTCGGGTTCACCTCAGCGAGTGTAGATCCATCTCGTAAGTACTCCTTGATGTGCTGGTACCAAGGGTGTTGGATGGGAGGTAGCTCATCTGATACTTCTCCAATGTAATTCCCATATACTGGAGCCTTTCGTAGGGCAAATGGGATGCTTGGCATGTTTTTACTTGTCATATAAGGTGATCAAGGAGGCCAAATTTGCTAGTGCATCCACAAAATCATTCCTATTTCGAGGAATGTCGAGGAAGTTTATTTCTTCGAACTCCGAAGCCATCTGTAAAACTTGTTGATGGTAAGGCAACAAATGTTGCTCTTTGATATGATAGATTCTTCTGGTCTGTCTGATTACCAATTCTGAATCCCCAAAGACAGTTAACCGCCTGATACCCATTGATTGGGCATGTTTAAGTCCCATGATACAACCTTCATACTCAATTGTGTTGTTGGTGCTAAAAAACTATAATTTGACAGCGATGAGATACTGTTCCCCCATACCAGATACTAGAACTGCTCAAGCTCCAGAACCTTCCATGTTAATAGCTCCATCAAAATACATTTTCTACATATGGCATGCATTGTAATGATGGGGTTGCTGGACTGTCATTACCCCTTCATCGGGGAAGTATGTTTCCAAGGGTTTGAAATCCCCTGTAGGTGCAGTGGCCAGTTAATCCGCAATTCCTTGTCCTTTAATGGACTTTTGCATCACGTAGACGATGTCAAATTATTATAAGATCAACTGCCATCTAGACAACCAATAATTTAATATTAGTTTACTGAACACGTACTTGAGAGGATCCACGCGGGATATGAGATGGGTTGTATGACCATAGAGGTAATGTTGTAACATCATGCAAGCCCATGCTAAAGCACAACAAGTCTTCTCAATTATAGTGTACTTTTGTTCACTGCTGCTGAATCTTTTGCTGAGGTAGTAAATAGCTCGGTCCTGGCCTCTGTCATCTTTTTATCCCAGCATGCATCCCATGGCATTGTCATTAATGGACAGGTACATGAATAGGGGAACATTATCCCTGGGTGGTACCAAGACAGAAGCGTTAACCAGCTGCTCTTTGAATGTAAGGAAGGCTTTTTGACACTCATTTTTCTATTTCATGAAGGAGTTCTTCCTTAACATCTTGAAGATAGGCTCACAGGTTGCTGTGAGTTGAGAAATGAACCAAATAATGAAGTTGATTCTTCCCAAAAATCTCTGTATTTCCTTCTTTGTCCAAGGAATGGGCATTTCCTTGATGGCCTGGATTTTGATGGGATCCAGCTCAATCCCTTTGTGGCTGACTAGGAAACCTAGCAACTTGCCTGATTTAACACCAAAGGCGCACTTGGTTGGATTTAACTTCAAGTTGTACTTACGCAACTTGTTTAAAAGCTTTCTAAGATGGTCTAAATGGCCTTCTTCCCTTCGGGATTTGACAATGATGTCATCCACATAGATCTCTATCTCTTTATGCATCAAGTCATGAAAAAAAGCCATCATAGCTCACTAATAGGTTACTCTGGTATTACTGAGACCGAATGACAACCGTCTATATCAAAAGGTTCCCCAAGGCGTGATGAATGCAATTTTCTCATTATCCTCCTGAGCAACAATAATTTGATGATACCCCACAAAGTAATCAGTAAATGAATACATGTCGTATTGAGTAGTATTGTCAATGAGAATGTGGATAAATGGCACGGGAAAGCTATCCTTAAGGCAAGATTTATTCAGATCTCGGTAATCCACATAAAATCTTACCTATCCTCCCAGTTTAGGCACAGGGACTATATTGTATAGCCATTCAGGATATGTGGACACCATAATGATGCCAACTTGAAATTGTTTCATAATTTCTTCTTTAACTTTTAAACTCCACTCAGGTTTTAATCGCCTGAGCTTCTGCCTTGCTGGCTTGAATCCTTCTTTAATGGGAAGGTGATGGATGAAGATGTTTGTGGACAAACCCACCATGTCTTTGTGAGACCATGCAAACACTTCCTAGAATTGGGTTAATAGTGCAACCATGTCATTCCTTTGGTTTGGAGTGAGGTCTGTACCAATCTGGATCAACCTAGGGCTTTCTAAGGTTCTGAAATTGAATGAGGTGGTTTGATCAAGATTTGGTTTGGGTTTATCTCAGTGTCTTCTTGTATTTCCATCAAAGTATAGGCACATCTAAATTCACAGTCCTTGTTAAGAAAAGGCACAACATCAGCAAGTACAGGCACATCTAAATTCATTGTCCTGAACCAAAATATTCTTTCACTTAATATATGAAACTGTTCAATCATACAAAAGTGTTAGCATGTACTGATAAAACAACTGCTAATACTATACAGAAAAGTAAGCAGTTAAAGCTATCTACAGGGCAGAGGGATTCTGCCGTTTTTACCCTTGGCGATAAATGCAAGGAGTGCTACTCCAATTGTCAAGGGTGAAGTCATGGTGGACAGCAGTAATGAAGTGATGATCATTGTCATCCTTTTCCCGAATGATGACCATAATGTCGGGACAATCATCATCTGAGTGTATCTATTTGTGTGGTCATCATGAAAAAGGATGCATAGATGAGACAATCTCCTGGCCATGTCTTGTTTATGTCTTCGTTCCTCTTCTTCCACTTTGGGATCAGGAACTAAAACCTCTTTTGCTTTAACCGATATCTGTTGGGAAATAGCATAGCCATAATGTGGGCTGGAACCTTTATCAGAGACTATACAGGCTCAGGATCGATAGGTAGATATAATCGTTATATGGCTGAAGATGAAGGAATCTAATTATACTATTACTGTTATTGGATCTAGTTGAATAGCCTAATCTAGTTGTCCCTATTTAACTGGAAACTTGAATTGGGTTCTTAATACCCTGATGATCTTTGCCCAACCCTTGTCCAGGTTGATGACCCAATAACATCATCTCTCTAGTGGCCGACATTATCTCGATAAAAATCTTGGGTGTGAGAGGTGGCACCCCAATGGGATGGTAATGAGTGTTGCTCAACTCCAAGGAATGGAAACTGATCGACTCAACTTTTGAATTGAAGCTGATGAGTGGTATGTCACCTTGTTCAGGACATTCTAGCTGAGCATTAACAGTGACTAGGCTATTGTTGATAATGTACTTGACTTGCTGATAAAGGGTGAAAGGGACGGCTCTAGCCATATGAATCCACGGTCTTCCCAACAGCATATTATATCCCGTAGCTATTCTGAGCACGTGAAAGAATACACTAAATGTATGTGGACCAATCTCCACTGGTAGTTCAATCACTCCAACGATATTTCATCGGGACCCATCAAAAGCTTTGATAACCGTATGACTGCTTTTGATCCTCTTGGGGTGGATATTCATCTTCTCTAAGGTAGTATATGGATAGATATTCAGAGATGAACCTCCATCTATCAAGACTCCTCTTATACCATATATCTGGAGGACAAAATCTTTATATATAACGGTTTGTAATGACCAGTCCCTTCAGCAGGTATGTGGTCATCACTGAAAGATATCATATTGTTTGTTAAAAATGGGATTAACCAGATGTTGAAATTTCTCCACATCCACTAATTTAGGCAAATGGGCTTCTTCCAAGACCCTTAGCAAGATCTTCATGTGATCTTCAGAAGATAAAACCAAGTCCATTATGGAAATTTGTTGTGGTGCTTCTCTCAAGCTTAAAACCACATTAGCTTCAATTTTGCCCATGGTACGGAGGAACTCTTCAATTTTATCCATGGGGACTTTACCATTTGACTTGATGGTAGGTTTCATCACTCGATGGGGAAGATACAGTGGATTCACCGTCGACACCGCAGTAGTTGAATGACAGGTAGATCCTTCAGCCTGCCCATAATTCCATGGGACTTTTTTTAAGCTGACAACAGGATATTGTGGCCTAGATGGCAAGAGAATTGGCTCTGGTGCAGCAACTTTCAAAGGATTATCAGCACCTTTGAGTTGAATTACTTGTATTGTAAGTGGTCTGGCAGCCAAATCATCCTTAGTGGATATAACTACTACGATGTCCTTCCATTTTGTAGGACATGTGTTCCCACTCTCGAGTAACAAATTGTTGTCATCTGCCATTTGCAGGACACCGCTGTCAATTAAATTTTGAATGACGTGGTGGAGTGCTCAGCATTCGTCTGTGCTGTGATCGCGAGAGTGGGATTGGTACTGGCATACTCCATTTGAATTGAATCGTCTGGAACGGGGATTGATTGAAGGTAAAAGGATTGTAATTCTTCTTTCATTGATCAGCATCTAAAATATCTCCTCTATAGGTTGGCCAAGGTATTTAAATTCCCAGTTGTTGGCAAAATCCAGATGGGCTTTGGAAGTTGCTCTTTTTGCAACTTTATCCTCCAGTGTTTCACTTTTTGATGGCAATAATGGAGTATTCATGACAAAAGGAAGGACACTAGCATGCTCTTGACTGACTAATTGGTGTGTGACTTGATTTTGATGGATCACCAGTTCTGCCAATTGGTCTACTTGCTTGCAAAGAGCCTTAATCGTTCGTTACATTATAAACTGGAACTGCGCATAGTCCCATCTATCAGTACCATCCTTGCTGGTCTGGGAAGGTTCAACAACGTAATTGGAACTTTTTCCACTACTCCAATTAATCATATTGACCTCTTCTTTTTTGTGTTGAGGAATAGGGTTGTCTTGCACATGAGGTTGGTTGGGTTTAGTCACAACAATCTCCCAATTGTCAATTAAATTCTGGATCTTGTGTTTTAAGGCCCAGTAATCCTGAGTGTCATGTCTGGGTGCCCCGACATGATAAGCACACTTCTGTGTAGCATTGTAACCTTTCCCATTTAGGTTGGCTGGTGGAAGAAGTTGTGTAATTTTCTTTTGAGTAGTTAGAAGATTAAGAATATTTTTGAGCAAATCCCCTAGGGGTGTGAACGCTCGATTATGTCAGACTTCTCCACCCTTTGGCAATGTGGGTTTAAAAGATTGTACTGGAAAAGGGAAGTAATTCCTCCTCTAGATAGGCATGTTCTGACTGCCTTTCTGACCATGTAGTATCAAGGAAACATCCTCCTCTTTCTTTTTATGGACCCTTCGGGGGTTGTTTCCATAAGTTCCGGACTGGTTGTTCTCAACAACATCTTTCAAAGCGGCTAGGTCTTGAATTTTTCCTGACTTCAATCTCATCTCAGCCATCTCTCCATGTTTGATCATTTCAGAGAATTGTTTACCAATGCTAGTTAAAACTCTCTCATAGAAAGGATCTTCTGGTATGTCTATGAAAGTCATAACCATTTCTAACTCTGTCGTAGAAGGAATAACTTGAGCAGCAAGGCGCCTCTACCTTTGAGCATATTCTCTAAATGACTCATTAGACTGTTTCTTGACCTTGGTAATTTAGTACCTGTCAGGAGCCATTTAAGATTTGAAGTTGTACTGAGTGAGGAAGGCATGGGCTAACTCTTCCCATCTATGTATTTTAGAATTGTCTAATCTGGTGTACCACGATCGGGCTTCTCCAGTTAGATTCTTTTGGAATAGCTGCATTTTGAGCTTTTCATCCTCGATATAAGATCGTAGTTCTCCTATAAATACCTTCAAATGTGTGTAAGGTTCTCCCAACACATCATACTTTTCAAAGTCAGGAGTCTTGAACTTCTCTGGATAATGAACATCAGGGAATATTCAAAGATCAGCATAGGAAACATTCCCGTGTGCACTAATCCCTTTTATAGACAGAATGTTCTCTTCCATTTGAAAGACTTTTTTCCTGGTATTACTGGTGTTGGGATCTTCTTTGAGATGGATGTTTTTAGGAATTTTGTTGGTTGGATCCAACTGAAGATCCAGAATTATTTTATCTAAACCTCGTGTTCCACCTTGTGTAGAGGATTCTGTGTGTACAAGTATTCGCAAACCCTGAGTAGACTAGTGTAGTTCCTTAAGCAAAACAACCAAATCTGTAATTTTCTTGCTTAATCCGTCAAACTCTTCTCGAGAGACAGGAGCAGGATTAGACTAGTCAGATGAAGACATAATTGGTTGTAGGCTAGTGGCCTTTTTAGACTTTGAACGAGTAACAGACCCAATAGTTTCCCTACAAAAACTTATGTAGTTTAGTCTTAGGGAATGTATAAATGTTTACATGCTATCATAATGTGTCCATTTTAGGAAAATTATCCTGAAAACGGGTGTTATTTGATAGCATATTTAATCCTTAATATGCATGTACACATATTCTTCATATTTTCCATTACATAGAGATTAACATGGAATGAAATTACAAGTAATTGAAAATGGAAAGCATGAAGAGACTTTCCTCCGTGTTTGGTTTATCAGAGGCTGACCTATCTTAGGTTACTCTCGCGGCTTTTTGGCATGAAGGTTCCCAGTTCATCGCAATTTACTTGATGCGAAGTTAATCCGATCTTTCAACTAAAGCGAATCTGGGCGGTGCTTTTCCAGAGCCTCGTTAGAATTAGTCTCCCTACGAGTCCAGTAATCAAACACCGACAAGATAGCCTCCTTTTGGAGGAACCACACAACATATATTCACATGCAACGTGTTTCACCGTTATGGGAATGATGACATGTGCGAAGCACTAATATCACATATAGATATATTGCAGTTCAATAAGTAAAATGCATTCGTACACATTCATCAAAAAAATGCAACATTCACACACAATCATGTAACAGTTTTGAAAAGCTTGTAGTAGCGACTTAAGTCCTCTGACTAGAGTCCCCAGCAGAGTCGCCACCTGTCGACGACGGGATTCTTATTGTTCCCTTTTCTGTTCTTGTCTTTTGGTGTTCTCATGTTAGGTGAGATTTGTTTGAAAATATAAGTTTTGAAAAGGTCCAACATTTATATGTCGACTATTTGACTGTAAGAGTCGCCCTTTGGTTTTTTTAAATAGTTGTACCAACACAATCGAGAAAAGGTTTGCACATTGACCCAGTGATGTGACACTACTAAACGGGTCTATGAAACTGAGATTCATTAGGGTCCGGGGACTTGCTTATGTAGAGGGAAGGTATTAGGCACCCTCCGACATCTGTGTTACCACGGTGACTGCCACTTCTCAATTAAACTATTATATGAATGTGCGTGTATGTGTGGGTCAATGTGTGATTATTTGGAAGTTGTGTTAAGCCTCGTTCGCACCTATATACATGGTGTTTAAATTTATGTAAAAATTCAGTTTTAAACAAGATATAGCAATGACGTTTTATTAGTTCCTTGAGGCACAATAGTTATCTAGAACGGGGGGTTGAATAGATATTTTAAATTTCTTTCTTAAAAACTTTGTTAGTTTTGTTATTGATTCAAATACAGCGGAATTAATATTTGTTTAAACTCCCTCTTAGGTATGGTTAGTTAATGAGATTGAGATAGTTATAACAGTTATAGCAGTTATGACAAGAAAGTAATAGACAGAAGAGTTTTAAGTGGTTCAGAGCACTTAAAGCTCCTAATCCACTCTTCTACTCCTTGAGTAGGAAATCCACTATGGATATCTTTTACACTTTCTGAATCTCACAGATTCCTTTTAGACCAACAGCCTAGGCACTTCTTAGTTCACTTTTGAACTCTTCAAGTCCAACAGACTTGGTTCTTCACAGTTCACTTAGAACTCTTCAAGTCCTCCTAACTTGGAACTTCTCTTAATTTACTTGATTGGTAGTTGATGAATTTTTGATTGGTGCTACTCAGTCGTTGTTAAGCTCGTGTTCGAAAGAACTGAGTAGCTGAGCAAGTTTTTTATTTTTTAGAACGTAGAGTTGAGAGCTTAGCATTGAGTGTTGTTCAGTGTTTTGTTTAATACTTGCTTAGTTCTTTCATCTGCAGATGTTTTACATATATGTGTTCCTTGAAATGTATCCGTTAAAGATATTCGTTGAAGCATTAAATGCATTTGACATTTCTGAAACTTTGATGGAAACTTTTCTACACATCTAATAAGTATTATGGCCCATTGACAAAACAGACTGTCATCTCACCTAACATCTGAAACGATGTTTTACTCTGTCCATGGTATTTTCCTTAGCTTCTTCAATACATTTTTTTGTTGTATACCTAGGATATCTTCTGTGTCACTGGGACTGGCGAAGACTTCAACATTTATAACATATTCCACATTTGTTGGGATTTATATTTAAACAATTGTGCAAGGTTCGATGCTTCTGATATAGACATATGATGCTCTACAATTCTGATCGTGGTATCTTGCCACTTTGATGCTTGATCTGTTACTTAGCAAAAAAGAGCACTATGATTTCTCTTAAGAGCTTGGTACACTACGATCTTCACCTGTTTATCTTGTAGACTCAACATTTTTTGAGCGTACACTACGATCTCTGAGATGGCTCGACAAATGTTTAGACCACTCTACGATTTTCGGAGAGGCCCTTGAAGGCAGATAGACAATGATCCTCGATGCTCTATGATTCTGCCTAGGTTTCTGCAAACTTTCGATCAGCTCAATAGACTACGATTTTATTGAAGCCTATTTATTACATCTCAAGAAATAGATTTACCTAACATCTTTGATCACCTCATCAATAAATTCATTTTCAAAATGATAAACATTAAAAGCTTAGATCAACTTAACATATTTAATCTATCACTAAGTCCTTGTACATATATTCCTTGAAGGACTTTACACAAAATCATGAGAATTTAATTTAAACACCAAATCAAACTATGCAGTTTCCCAACAATCTCCCCCTATTTGATGTTGACATAACCAAGGAGATTTGTGCCATGATTATCAATTTATATATGCAATTGCTAGAAAGTAAATATGACTTAATATTTCAGTGAGCAGCTGAAATTTCTAGAGAATAAGCATGAATTTATTGATGTTTGAAGATAGATATTGCATTTAAGTTCAGTTACATCAAATAGGAGTTTAAATTTCAACTTATCTCTATTTCTTCGGTCTTTTGTTTCATTGAGGATTGCATACTCCTCAGCTCTTCTTTTCCTGCTTGCTTCATCTCTCCTTGCTATTTCTTCTAGCTCATTTTGACTTAGTATTTCATTGTGATCATGCATATTCATGAATTCAAGATCTCCAATTGACATTCTTAGGCCTGTGGTGGTCACTTCTTGTGAACTAGGAGTAGGCTCTTGACTCCTCAATGGTTGAGCCGTGATAATTGCCTGCTGATCAGAACGTTCAGTGTGATGGCTAGATCGTGGAGTCTGATGGTTCCTTGGAGGACTTCTTGATGATTGAGCTAAGAATGTGACTCTACCTCTGCCCTTGCCTTGATCTCCGCTCCCTTTATTCTCCCCCTTTATGTCAGCATCAAGGGTTCGAATGTCTTCAGATAGGCGAGTCATGCCATGAACAAGCTCATTGAGCTGACTTTGGGATTGAGAAATGTCTTCATGGTTCTCTTTAATGGGAGCATTAGATCGAGCTTCCCTTTGTTGGAGGATAGCCAGAATATTGTCGGTCTGCTTCATTTGACCCATGGAGAATTCTTGAAATTCTTTAAATGCAGTTTGTAGACTTGTGATTCTGTTCATCATAAGGTTGTTCTGAGATTCATGAGTCTTCTGTAAGATCAGAACAACATCCATATGTCTTTTAGCATCTTGGAAATGGATCTGATCCTAGTCATTTATGCTCTGAAACATCTCTTTTATGATTTCCCTAAGTCTCTTCGTGAGCTCAGAACTTAGAGTGCCTGGGAGAGCATTGGCAGCATTAATCATATTCGTAAGTCTCATTTGAACGTGTTCAGTGTGATCTTCAAGACTGTCTTCTATGTCCTTGGTCACTTTCTTGGACGCTTCTAACAACTCAGTTTTGGTAGGCAGATCTGAAATGAGTTCAATGAGTTACGGACTGTGTGGAGGAGGGGCCCTTATGTATTCATCTTGCAGGTTGAAGAGAGCAAGATCAAGGTTGAAATATTTATTTGAGGACGAGGAAGGAATATCTGATGGAGGGGCTGGTGTTGGGGCTTCATGAGGAGGTGACTCTACGATTTGAGCGTGTGACTCGACGATTGAGCTTGAGTCAGTAATCGTAGAGATGATAGGAGATTGGATCAAAGTAAAGTTAGACAATTTTGGTTCATCAGTTATAAAATGTTGGGGGCATCACAAAAACCGTCGTCATAGAAATTCTTTAACTCTATTGTTATTGATTATGTATCCAAACATTTGTATTCATACAAGTTCTTAAATTATTCGATCATTAATTATCAATGCAGTATTATTGTATAATTCAGATATTTATTCTGTTCGTTAATTTCTACATATGGTGACACAAATGTCCTTACTTGGATAATCATTATATTTTATCACATGTTGATACATACTTATTGGTTTCCAATATGTATACATTGACTTAAAAGTCTTCTAAGCTATTTGATTCAGCTAGACACAGATTTAAAAATATTGTTGAACAAGATAGAACTTTATTATATCCAACCGAATTGTTTTGGTTCAGACTCTAACTAGTATGAACATTCTGAATTTGGAAAACTTTTATGCGCCTAAGGCGGATATGCTGGACAAAAATATCGTTCGAACATGTAGTATTAATCAATACAGGGCATAACGAGCTGATCACCACCGTGCTTGTAAGTTATGACGGTTTACAGATGAAGTTTTGTTTAACCTTTTCAAAAATAGAAAACAATGTTCATAGTCTATCGACTGATCCCTATTTATAGTCAGTGCGTAGTTTTAAAATTTTGATATAGAATTGATATATTGTTATTATTTGTTCAGCTTAATTCACAAATGTTGATTCGTTGTAGAAGTGTGGTTCAAAGAAAACATTTGCTTTCTTCAGCTAACTGTTATTGATTAATATTACTTGTTGGGCACTCAAATGCTCATCCTTGCTTAATTTAAATGTTTTCAGCTAAGTGTGAACAACCTGAAGGCTCTGCTAAGAACAAGGAAAAAGGAAAGGTTGCTGAATGAGTTCTGTGTTATCTTATGTAATAGTTTGAATTTATTAAGATAATGATATCTATTAATTATCATGTAATGAATGTTTAAAAGTCGTGTACCTGGGATTAGACTCTGATATATGTAAATTAAGTTTGGTATTTATATTATTGTTATTATTATTAGTATTATTTCGCTCATAAAAATGGTATCGTGAAGCATCGAGTTCGAGTTTCAAGGACCTGAATTTGGGGGCATCACATCTATAAACCCTGAAATTAGTGGAATATCCTTGAGTTTGTGCTTCATCTTGTATCATTTCATTGGAATATTGATTTGAACTTTTTTTTTATTAAGTATCAATATTTTCACACGAGGTACTATTCACGGGTTACTATTCACTCAAATATTATTCACTCGGGGATTCAGGATACTTTTCATACCGGGGTACTATTCACTCGGGTATTCGGGGAACTTTTCATGTCGGGGTACTATTCACAAAGTACTATTCTTGAAGTACTATTCATAAGGTACTATTCACGGGGTACTATATTCACCTAAAAAATTTATTTTTTTCTGTCAAAATTATTTTTGATACATGGATATTATTCTTGAATTTTACTCCACAAAGCAGTATCATGATGACAATTTAGACATTATTGAATTCTGGATAAATTAAATTATAAATCTTTAAAATTTATCCTTTACTTTCATTTAATTGAATTCTAATATCATTGGCATCATCCTTATGCTTATATTGTGATGAAAGTCATCTTTGGCCCGTAGTGCATAGTTGGACTGTTGATTGGTATGATTATGACCAGGGATAATTCGGTATAATCATGACCATTGATGATTACACGAATATCCTTGGCCCGTAGTGCATGGATAATTCGTGGACGTGATACAAATGAATATCCTTGGCTCATAGTGCAGGGATGATTCGATGATGTGGTTTATTTATTAAGCTGAGTCCCAGCGATAAAATTGATGATAAACTTTTTAAATCATAGAAATAGTAGATATCATGTTCTACTTGACTCTTCTAATAGATTGTTTGTTCCGCTGCAGTTAAACTTGATGTCTATTATATTTTATCAGTTTAACATTGTTGAAGGCTAACAATAATTTATTCTGTGACACCCCCAAATTCGGGTTACTTGACCCCCGAGTTTGGTGCTCAGGATCCACAATATAATTATCAATTAACTACCCATTCATTGATGAATAGAATATTACACCACATTAATTGATAAAGTTAATACATTTCCCCAGGTTCTCTAACCTTAACATTACAAACATACCCTTTAGTTATACAAAAAGGGTTTACAAACATAACATAATAATAATATTATTCATAACTAATTTATCACTATGCCTTTGCCTTTGTCCTTCACAGCACCTCCTGTACCTTCGTCCCTAGCTGAAAAGTTTTATTTAGCAAGGGTGAGCAACAAATTTATCCCGCAAGTTAAGATATACAATGAATGTATAAAAATCAAGAATAACAGACTATCTATTTTGATAGAATAAAACCAAAGTTCGGGGAACTTTGAAATAGCTGAACAATTTATTCTTCTCTAACCAATCTTCTCGCAACCTATGCAACACAATAGTTCAATAACGAAAGGATACAACACTTTCAAAGTTTCTACGATATTCGATTGAATAATAATTTAGAAGTATTCTTCAAAGTTTAAGCTGAATGATCTCAAATGATTTTAAAATTATTTTCTCGAGTAACTATCAAATATTTACTTTGATATACCCAAATAACAAGATGGAAATATTTTCCAAAATTTATGCTGAGTGATCACAAAGGATCTAGAACTTCTCTTCTCGAGTAACTATCAAATATATACTTTGATATACCTAGGTGTATCAGATAACCTATAAAGATTAAATCATACCCCTCTGCAAGTATATAAAGTGATCAACTTCATTATACCCTATATTATGCATAATATTTAAAATGTGCGCAATGCCCGAATATATGACCAAAAATTCTACCCCTTTTTATAAAAAAAAGTTGTTCGTCTCAGTCTTAGAATCAGAATTTGATTTAACAATGAAATACAATAATTTCCAAATCTAATCACTTATCTTCTCTTCTCTTCTCGAACTTATCAAATTTACTTTCTTGATCTAGCCAAAACAATTCGCATCGATCTATCAATAATAATTGAATTCTCTTATTTTATCTTCTCTTCTCGAACTTAACAAGTTCTAACAAATATTTGTCTATCCAGAACAATTGGATAAGACATTTCTCAACATGATTCGACAATAGACAGGAATTATATGTACTATTTGCAATCACTAATAGATTCTACGGATGTGAATATCCAATAACAATTATTCTATAAATATAAATTCTCAGAATCACTATTCAATTTGAATTAATAAGTATGCACTAACTGCGGATAATCAACAATAAATTCTCAGACGTGGTCTAATCAACAATAATTAACCACAATAATATTTTAAAAAATATAACTCAAGGTTGAGTTAGAAAAATTTCTTTTCGTATTGATTACAGCTACACAATATATTTATCTGCGTTCACAAGACCTCTCTTGTCAACTCCTTGATCTTTGATCTCCTATAATGATCTTGATGATCTAGGGGTTTGGTTACTGACTGAAATACTTAAGAAATTCAGAGGTTTGGTGAGAGAGAGAGAGAGTTGTTAAGAGTTTGGGTGCAAATAAGCTAAGTTTGGTGAACTTTCTCTCTCCTAATCTCTTATAATACAAAGCTGCAATGTATATAGTTGCTGAATTTGGCTGATTTGCTGGAGATATAAGCCATAAAGTCAAATTAGTTAGTCACCAACTAAAGGTCTTGGCAAATTTTACAAGTTACCAAATAAAGAAAGTGAAAACGGTATTTTGGACATTGTACATGAAATTTTAATGGCATATAGGTAACTTACCAAACTCTTAGGGTTTAACCCTTAGGGTTTAACCCCAAGGTTCTACAATATTAATCTCTAAAATTTCCAATTAGGATTGTAATAAGAAAATTAAGATTTCTAAAGCATAATTAGGGTTTTCTAATTATATTAGAGTTTCCTAATCATATTAAAGTTTAATATTCACATTAGGCTTTCTAATTAGGATTAGGATTTTTTATTAGGGTTTAGGATTCCTGAATTTTAAATTAGGGTTTCCCGACATACGATTACGGTTCCTAACTGAGCATTAGGGTTTCTAGATCTGAGATTAGGGTTTCTAATCCCTCATTAGGGTTTACTAATTTTAAACATTATCTAATCCATCATTGATTAATAACTCTATACAGTACAAACACATACTCATCAATATAATAATTTTAATTATATTTTCTATCGAATCCCTATCCGGACTTAGGGTTAGGGTTTCTATTCTCTGTTAAGCACAACTCTACTCTTATTTATCAGTCAATACACAAATTAACTATATCACAAGACTCGAATCACAGATACACAGTACAA
The DNA here is from genome assembly GCA_020205505.1 of Panax japonicus. NCBI lineage: Eukaryota > Viridiplantae > Streptophyta > Magnoliopsida > Apiales > Araliaceae > Panax > Panax japonicus. Next base: position 24,652,478 of record CM035114.1, read on the forward strand.
TATTAACAATCAATATCAATATTAAATAAATAAAAATTATTCATAAAATTTTGGATTAATCGAAATCCCGGGTTATCACATATTTTGCATTATCTTAGTCATAATATTTCTTACTGGTCTAGTTGAGCTCACCCTTTTTTTTCATTGTTCTCTTCAAGAAATAAGAACGTAGCTGGGACTAGTCGGGGAATGGAGTGATGGTCCGAGATGTTTGTTTTAGTAGTCCTCACTATTTAGTGTGATAACAAATGTAATGAGGATTGAATTTGAGTTTGGATATTGTCTAGAAAATAATATTCGTATTAAAACTCTCACCTACGCTTTTTTTCATTTTGTATAAAAGAAGTTTGTATTTGAATTCTGTACCATGTATTTGGCGACCCAAGATGGGTGATGTATACCTATTTTGTGGGTGTCAGATGCAAGGAGTGCTGCTCCAATTGTCAAGGGTGAAGTCCTGTTGGACTGCAGTGATAAAGGGTCTGTTATTGTCCTCCTTTTCCCAAATGATAACCTTCTGGACAATCATCGTTTGGGGTGTCTCTATTTGTATGATCATCAGGAAAAATGATGTATAGGTGAGACAATCTCCTGGCGACGTCTTTCCGATAAGGATTTCTCCCTATTGGCGCGCAATTAGGTGACCAAACCTCATTCCTCGACAGAAATTTTTAGACATCGTCAATAATCGAAATAATAATATGAATAAGTTTGTCGTCTTAATTATTGATTTAATAATATAAATATTATGCAGATGATACTATGACAATAATTGAATCAATTATATGAGAGATACTATGCAGTAATTACTGTGCAAATAATTGAATAAAACTAAGTGACTTCTCAAGTAAGCATCAATAATCAAAGATATTGTACAATACTGTGTGCTACTATGCAACCACACGTATTAGTGTACTTTTACCATCGGGTATTTCAACAGTCTAACGGTAATACCTTTTGTCATTATTTTTATAAAAAGATACTTCTGTCATTTTCAAACTCCGACAATACTTCCGTTGTGGGATCCACCAATCATTATGTCGTCGTACGAATATTCCCTATTAAAATGAATATTCCCCGAGCAATCGAATATTTTATAACAACTTGCTTATTTTGCAAAATTTTCACTTATCACCCTTACCGTTAAACTTTTATCAATTTAAACATTTACTAAATAGAATAATAATTATAAGAAAATTGAATATTTTTATTTCATAAAATTCAGGGTCTTAAAACAACCAATTAAACGCTTCCGCATAAATAATCCCCTATAATAGGGTTGTTCATCTCAGTTTTAATGTAAAAGTCTGCACCAAAGTAAGTTTGGTTTGGATAAGATTCAAGGGTAATTTAGAGTTCAACGAACATCAACTAAGAATTAGTTGAATCAAAAGTTTAATGACAAAGAAAAAGTTCAATATCAACGTAATACAAGATAATTATAAATCGTAAATGTATAATATGATACATCGAAGTCATGATTTAAGAATAACTTTTAAAGCATTAAAATATCAGGGTATCTTCAAACCCGATAGATGGTGCTACACGGTACTCATAGCTATACATTTATTCTATTGAAACAACATCAAAATGAGTGAATCAACTACATTCTTATTACATTAACAATAATAAATTCCTTCCCCAGGTTTTGGAAACCGTTACATTCTTTGTTCGTTATAATATAATTCATACAAACATACTAGTCTATTACAGGATAAACTAATTTTTTATTTTTTCCTTGCCTTTATATTTACTAGAACCCTCGGTTCGCTCGACCTTAGCTGCAATCATATAATTCAAGCAAGAAGTGAGCATAACTAGCTCAACAAGTCTAACAATATATTATATAAATATCACTTCGAGAATCATATGATTATTCTTCAATAACTGAACAATAGTTATGAAGTACTATGAAACATTGAATAGCACTTCTCATCTCATAAAACAATTTTGAAATACATATAGTAGCTTAGAAATTCTGAGTAGGTCCATAGACGATGAACATTCTCTTAGTTTTTATTCATGAAAAGGACAACCCGGTACTAAGATCGTAAGTCTGATATTTCTTACGAGCACTTCTAGGTAATCAGCCTATAGTACTCTATGTTGATCAACACTCATACGTTAAACGTATCTACGTTTAAGTTTTTTGCAACTTCGCTGTGCCCATCGAATAATCGATGTAAAAATTATTCATACTCAGGCTTACCTTGAATCTGTACCAAACAATTGGCGTAGGATAGCGTTATCAATTCTATATTGAAAGACTTGTAAATAAATCCTTAAATCTTTTAAGATTAGTCTAGCTGAGTTAAAACTGCCATCGACCCTTTCTTTAAAACCATTCATCCATCTCATAACATGAATCACTGAAAACCTGGCTAACACGAAGGTTAGACAAGTGTTAAGAAAACTTGCCTTCAAGCGTCCTTAAATAAATATTCAACTAATTCTTGATCTTTACCGTCTCTACAATATATAACCACATAACATACCAGATTAGGTAATACACAATCATGTAAGGTTCCTAATATATCTTACCCTTCTTCTCAATCTAATTGTTCATTAGATTTGTTATCATTGGTTACGGTTTATCGCATTACATTGTTCTTACACTTGGTTCTTGTATTCAATTAATCTTTCGTCGACCTTTAGTTGAATTACTTAAGGTCTTTAACATCATTATAATGATGTTACTTTAGGTTTCTTAATGTATTAGTTCATTACTAATCAACCAATTTCCTTTCTATCTTTATAAACCTTCATTACTATGCTAGGTCTAGTGCTAGCGCTGCGGCACGAGTCAGCAGTGGCTGAGACTCGGCCTTGGCGTTGCTGGCACCACGCTTAGTTCATTTGGCTGTGCTGTGGCATGAGACTTCTGTAGCTCATTGACATGATTGGCGTTGTGGCTCCACTTATTGTGCCTTGGTTGGCACTTGCGGCACCAGCCTTCTACACCAGAAAAGTTTGACAGATTTTCTACTTTGTGAACTTTTTGGACTCCTAAATTGTTCATTTTAAGTCTGAATTAACTCGTTCAAAAGCCATTAGCTCATAAATCACTTACTCTAAGTGTTCGTGTAAGAATTTTTCATTTTTGAATCTGTTAACACAGAATTCACCTTTTAGTTCCTTTTAACGAAAACGATAAAGGTTCGTGAACGTTCAACTGCTCATTTCTTCATTCTAAGTCAAAATTTGGTCATTTTTGAGTCTGTAACTCTAGAATGCTAATTGAGACTATTCTCCTTCTAAAATTAATGTTTCTGAGTTCAATGTCAAAATTTGACTTCCATTCTAAGAATTTCACGATTTCGACGATTAACGTCTAATCTCGTAAATTCCGCCATAACTTCGTTACGTGAGATTTTAAAATCGTTTCAAATGGATTCATTCCATCATACTAACATCTTAACCAAACATATTTCAATAACTTATACATGATAAGTTCTTACATGTTCTTCATGAGTTCATAACTTATATAAGTATAAATTACTTATTCATGGCTTATTAAGGTTTAAGTCCATTGATTAGCCATTCTTATTACGTTTTAGCATACAAGTTCTACCACTACTCACTTCTTAATTTGGGCTTTCAGTTTAATTAACTTAACTTATGTTTTGGGCTTGCTTTAACAAAACTTGTGTAAGACCCCGAATTTTATGAAATAAAAGTATTCAATTTTACTTATATTTACAATTCAGTAAATGGTTAAATTGATAAAAGGTTAAAGTTAAGGGTGATATATGAATTTTTTTCAAAAATAAGCAACTGGTTATAAAATACTCATTGTTGTCGGGAAATATTCGTTTGGTCGTGGAATATTCTTTTTGTCGGGGAATATTCGTACGACGGCGCAGACTTTTGTGGGCCCCGTAACAGAATAACTGTCGGATGAAGAAAATGACAAATTAAAGTTTTTTTATAAATAACGGTGTAGTTGTTACTGTTAACACTGTTGGAATACCCGGTGGGTAAAGTAAAGTAATACGCGTTGTTGCACAGTAGCACACGGTATTGCACCAATTATTGACTCTTACGTAAGAAGGCACTACTCAATAATGGTTACAGTAGTTATTATTCAGTATTTTATTATATTGGTTCAATAACTGTTGCGTTGATATTTTTATATTGCTGTTGTTTCAATAATTGTCATTACACAGTATTTTTCATTATCGAATCAATAATTCATATTATCTGAATAATATTATTTGATAACACTATTGGCAATGTCTAGAAAGTTCTGTCTAAGGAGAGGTTTGGTCACCTAATTGCGCGCCAGTAAGAAGAAATTCTTATTGGAAAGCCCCCTCTTTCCTGGGAACTGCCTGGTTGTTAATATTGTGATTCTGTAATATTATTTGTGAATAATTAATTATTGATTTATATGATGAGGAAAATATTGATTTTATGTGAATATAGATGGAGAAAATTTTTAATGTGACAATTGTTGAAAATTAATATTTTATCTTTTTCTGATAAAATAATTCATTTAAATATATTATTTTAATAATATATTAACGGTGATATTTTTATAATGAATGTGGGATATATGAGTATATGAGGAGGAAGAGTATTTTTGTGGCATTAAATGTTTAACACATATTTTGTGTGTCGGTAGACCTATTTATTGACTGAAAATGTGATTATAGCCTGTAAAATCGCCCGTTTGTGGATTTCGGTCAATTTCTGTTTGGAATTTGGAAAAACTTTCTTCTGCAAAGTTGTAGAGAATTGAATTTCCTATAAAAACTCGCGAGATTTGAATTTTCTGGCAAAAAGGGCTATTTATTATGAATTATTGAAGTTCCGAAGCTCCGAAATAATTTATTTTTGGAAGTTTAAAATAATTTTAATTACAAAAAACGTTTTTTTCATTGTTGGGACTCATTTAACATGTGTGAGGATGGCTGAATTCAGATTTCTAGTATACGTAGGAAGATGTGGAAAATTAATATTATTATTAAATTAAATTTTCTGTTTTGGTGTTCTAAGCAATTTCCTATAAATAGGTGCTTAGGTTAGAATTGAAAATCACACCAGAAACTGAAGTTTCCTCTCTCTATATTATCGAGCGTATTCTTGTGAGTATTTTGAGTATACTTTGAGTATTGTTATACGGTGCAAGTTCGTTCAGCGTTATTCCAGTCAGAGGTATTGCTGTTTTGAGGTAAGGGATAATAAGGGATTTTAAGGGTTATTATTTCGAAATTCTTCTGAACCTTCAAAAATTCTGGAAAAATTTGAAATGATATTTTGATGAGTTTTGTAGATTGTGTCCAAAAATGGCGGTTGTTGGATGTATAGATTAAGAGTTATGGATTTTATGAGAAAAGACTATTTTTAAAAGTAATCGCTTATAACTCCTTGTGGTTAACTCCAAAATTGATGAAATTTTTATTAGGAGTACATCTATATGATATCAGTATACCCTGTGAATTTCGAAATTTTTGGATAAAAGTACAATTTATGATAAATGTTTAAATATTCGGTGGTTTTGGCCATGTGAAAAATAGTAAATGACTTTTAAAAATTCTGAGAAAATATATGTTCAATATAGGACTATATTCTGCTAAATCCCAGAAAAGAAATATTTTTGGAACTGATTTAGTATTTTTCATGAAAATATTCTAGTTATGAGTAAATGAATTAAATATGTTATGTGAAGTAAGAAAATTGGAAAATATGATTTTATGGCTTGAGAATCATATATGAGGTATATGCAGATTTTTGATGAGGGTTTTGGTTATTGGTGATGAAATATTATGAGTTTGGCATTTTAAAATGATTAAATGCATTATTTAGTAAAGTGTAAACAATTAAAATAAATTGTTTATAAGCTTAAATAAATATTATTCTTTCAATATCATTATACCGAAATATTGGTATAGATTTTATTGTGGAATTTCTACCTTTTTGAGTCGGGTTTACTATTCATGAGTTACTATTCACGAGTTACTATTCATGAGTTACTATTCACGAGTTACTATTCATGAGTTACTATTCATGACAAAATTGGTTTCTTTTTCTAACCAAATTATAGTTGATTTATGAATATTACTCTGAAGATTAAAACTATATATTGATTATATTGATTTTATTATCATATATAATATTTTTATAACCCTGATGTTGAAATTCTCTTTCACTGGAGTGTAAAGATGGGTAGATTATTGGTATGATCATGACTAGGGTTCTCTTTGGCCAGTAGTGAAAAGTTGAATTGTGACTGGTATGATCATGACCATTGAATTTATAATTGAATATCTTTAGCTTAAGTGCAAAGGTGAATTGATCAACATATATGGTTATAATTATGGGTTATATAAATTCTGAAATGATTATGTATTTCTTTGAGATATGAATATCTTTGGCCTGTAGTGCAAAGATGACTTGTTGATGAATATCTTTGGCCTGTAGTGCAAAGATGACTTGTTGATGAATATCTTTGGCCTGTAGTGCAAAGATGACTTGTTGATGTATATCTTTGGCCGTAGTGCAAAGATGAAATTATTAGTATGATTATGAACATGAACTATGATTTGGTATAACCATGAGCTTTGATGTTTCAGGTGATAAAAATTATCTTTGTCCTGGATGAGAAAAGGAATTTAGAACAACAATTACGATTATGAGTTATATATGTGATTGTGGACAGGAATTGTTGATTGATGTTATAGGGATAAAACATTGTTGATGGACTTTTAACATGGAGAAGATAATAGACTTTATAGTCTATTTGACTCTTCTAATGGATTGCTCATTCCGCTGCAACTATGGTTGAAATTTTTTTTATCATCTACCATATGTTCTAAATCTCTGATTTATTATTGATGAAGGCTATTGATAATTTAATTATCTTTAGTCATGACATTCTTTACTGAGCTAGTTGTGCTCACCCTTTTGCTTCACAATTCCTTTCAGGTAATACGAGTGTAGCTGGGTCGAGCGGGGGAATAACAAGGGAATAGAACGGTGGTCTATAGATGTTGAGGGTGAGGTGAATTTAACTTGGAAGGGTGTTTTGCCACTGTCATACAAGATGTCTAATGACATATCACCTCGTGTCATCATAAGACATGGATGTGCTCATCCACTTGCTGAGTATATCTACCAGCACTATCTATATAATCTTGGAGTCTATTTGGAATATAACTCTCAATTAGAGACAGTGGAGATAATGATATATCAAGAGAAGACTCGCCATTGGGAAGAATATGATAGTAATCTTCTCGTTTTTCTTTGGGGTCTATTGGGTCAACCAAGGATAATTCTGTGGCCATATGATATCTATAATAACCTAGTCACATGGCCTCCCATGTACGAAGGTTTCCTTGAGCACTTCCCAAAGATTTTAATTTCTAAAACAGTTTTCGACTATACCTTTATGTAAGGTGTCATTATGAGGTGCTGTCCACGGTTGGGACATGAGTCACAGTTGATATATATTTGTATCCAAACTCGCAGTATATGTGTTGTTGTATTTTGCACGACAATTGTTGTAATAAAGTTGTAGTTGTTTTCTGTACCATGTATTTGACGACTCAAAATGGGTTGGATGGAATGGACCTATTTTGGGGTTGTCACAGTTGGTATCAGAGCTTAGGGATATGATCTCTGGCGGAGATCGGGGAATAGAACTAGGAGGGGAGAGATGAGTAAATCCTTCGCTAGTATGTCCTACCTAAGCTTAATTATTGGTCGGTCATAATATACGGATATTATGTGATATGTTAATTTGCTTAATTAACCCTTGTTTTATGGCAGTATTTGAGAATGGCAGCTGAGAATGCTAACAATGGAGTGAATGAGATTGTTGGGATACCTCTAATCACTAATGTGATGACAGACGAAGAAGGAATTAGAGATATCCATGTGGTAAGTGAAGAATTGATAGTTGCACCCGAGATAGTCACAGAGGTAACAGCTGAGAGTGAGGATGAAGAGGAAGAAGAGGTACCTGAGGAAAGTTTATTAGAGGTATTTTATGATCGAAATGTAGAATTACAAAATCGTATTCATGAGTTAGAAGAGCAAGCTGAAGAATTGCAGGCAGTTGTGGAGCAAAAGAATGCAACAATTCAAGCTTGTGTTACCCGATATGTGATGCTTGAACAGAAGTATTCTTTGGCAGAGTGTAAGATGATAAAGATGGAATCTGAGCTGAAAGAAGGAAAAACTGAACGAGTAAGAATGAGTGATGCATGGGTAAAAGCCACACGACACGTGGATATTGTGGAAAGAGATGTCCGATCTAAGAAGGCTAAAATAGATGATATGAATTTCTCTTTTTGGAAAGCAATTGGGAGAACTCAACATCGAGTTTTGAATTATCCAGTACAGAACGGTCAACCTGAATTTGATATGGATCGAAGATTGATGATTCAGATCATGAATCAGGAGTACGAAGAGGCAGTTGAGGGAGGAATATGTCCTATAGAAAAGTATATTCCGCCGGTAGTGATGACGCCAAATGCTGTCCCAGACAAGTCAAAACCGAGTAGTTCGAGAGATAACGGTTGTCATGACTTTCCAACAAATGAGGAATGCAAATGAGGTTATCACGGGAGATGAGTAATGGAGAAATCATAATGACTCGGGAGATAGAATCTGAAATGAAAGCAAGGTATTCTCAACTTTTCGAAATACCAGGTACGTAAATTTCGGGGACGAAATTTCATAAGGAGGGGAGATTGTAAGACCCCAAATTTTATGAAATAAAAGTATTCAATTTTTCTTATATTTACAATTCAGTAAATGGTTAAATTGATAAAAGGTTAAAGTTAAGGGTGATATATGAATTTTTTTCAAAAATAAGCAACTGGTTATAAAATACTCATTGTTGTCGGGAAATATTCGTTTGGTCGTGGAATATTCTTTTTGTCGGGGAATATTCGTACGACGGCGCAGACTTTTGTGGGCCCCGTAACAGAATAACTGTCGGATGAAGAAAACGACAAATTAAAGTTTTTTTATAAATAACGGTGTAGTTGTTACTGTTAACACTGTTGGAATACCCGGTGGGTAAAGTAAAGTAATACGCGTTGTTGCACAGTAGCACACGGTATTGCACCAATTATTGACTCTTACGTAAGAAGGCACTACTCAATAATGGTTACAGTAGTTATTATTCAGTATTTTATTATATTGGTTCAATAACTGTTGCGTTGATATTTTTATATTGCTGTTGTTTCAATAATTGTCATTACACAGTATTTTTCATTATCGAATCAATAATTCATATTATCTGAATAATATTATTTGATAACACTATTGGCAATGTCTAGAAAGTTCTGTCTAAGGAGAGGTTTGGTCACCTAATTGCGCGCCAGTAAGAAGAAATTCTTATTGGAAAGCCCCCTCTTTCCTGGGAACTGCCTGGTTGTTAATATTGTGATTCTGTAATATTATTTGTGAATAATTAATTATTGATTTATATGATGAGGAAAATATTGATTTTATGTGAATATAGATGGAGAAAATTTTTAATGTGACAATTGTTGAAAATTAATATTTTATCTTTTTCTGATAAAATAATTCATTTAAATATATTATTTTAATAATATATTAACGGTGATATTTTTATAATGAATGTGGGATATATGAGTATATGAGGAGGAAGAGTATTTTTGTGGCATTAAATGTTTAACACATATTTTGTGTGTCGGTAGACCTATTTATTGACTGAAAATGTGATTATAGCCTGTAAAATCGCCCGTTTGTGGATTTCGGTCAATTTCTGTTTTGAATTTGGAAAAACTTTCTTCTGCAAAGTTGTAGAGAATTGAATTTCCTATAAAAACTCGCGAGATTTGAATTTTCTGGCAAAAAGGGCTATTTATTATGAATTATTGAAGTTCCGAAGCTCCGAAATAATTTATTTTTGGAAGTTTAAAATAATTTTAATTACAAAAAACGTTTTTTTCATTGTTGGGACTCATTTAACATGTGTGAGGATGGCTGAATTCAGATTTCTAGTATACGTAGGAAGATGTGGAAAATTAATATTATTATTAAATTAAATTTTCTGTTTTGGTGTTCTAAGCAATTTCCTATAAATAGGTGCTTAGGTTAGAATTGAAAATCACACCAGAAACTGAAGTTTTCTCTCTCTATATTATCGAGCGTATTCTTGTGAGTATTTTGAGTATACTTTGAGTATTGTTATACGGTGCAAGTTCGTTCAGCGTTATTCCAGTCAGAGGTATTGCTGTTTTGAGGTAAGGGATAATAAGGGATTTTAAGGGTTATTATTTCGAAATTCTTCTGAACCTTCAAAAATTCTGGAAAAATTTGAAATGATATTTTGATGAGTTTTGTAGATTGTGTCCAAAAATGGCGGTTGTTGGATGTATAGATTAAGAGTTATGGATTTTATGAGAAAAGACTATTTTTAAAAGTAATCGCTTATAACTCCTTGTGGTTAACTCCAAAATTGATGAAATTTTTATTAGGAGTACATCTATATGATATCAGTATACCCTGTGAATTTCGAAATTTTTGGATAAAAGTACAATTTATGATAAATGTTTAAATATTCGGTGGTTTTGGCCATGTGAAAAATAGTAAATGACTTTTAAAAATTCTGAGAAAAATATATGTTCAATATAGGACTATATTCTGCTAAATCCCAGAAAAGAAATATTTTTGGAACTGATTTAGTATTTTTCATGAAAATATTCTAGTTATGAGTAAATGAATTAAATATGTTATGTGAAGTAAGAAAATTGGAAAATATGATTTTATGGCTTGAGAATCATATATGAGGTATATGCAGATTTTTGATGAGGGTTTTGGTTATTGGTGATGAAATATTATGAGTTTGGCATTTTAAAATGATTAAATGCATTATTTAGTAAAGTGTAAACAATTAAAATAAATTGTTTATAAGCTTAAATAAATATTATTCTTTCAATATCATTATACCGAAATATTGGTATAGATTTTATTGTGGAATTTCTACCTTTTTGAGTCGGGTTTACTATTCATGAGTTACTATTCACGAGTTACTATTCATGAGTTACTATTCACGAGTTACTATTCATGAGTTACTATTCATGACAAAATTGGTTTCTTTTTCTAACCAAATTATAGTTGATTTATGAATATTACTCTGAAGATTAAAACTATATATTGATTATATTGATTTTATTATCATATATAATATTTTTATAACCCTGATGTTGAAATTCTCTTTCACTGGAGTGTAAAGATGGGTAGATTATTGGTATGATCATGACTAGGGTTCTCTTTGGCCAGTAGTGAAAAGTTGAATTGTGACTGGTATGATCATGACCATTGAATTTATAATTGAATATCTTTAGCTTAAGTGCAAAGGTGAATTGATCAACATATATGGTTATAATTATGGGTTATATAAATTCTGAAATGATTATGTATTTCTTTGAGATATGAATATCTTTGGCCTGTAGTGCAAAGATGACTTGTTGATGAATATCTTTGGCCTGTAGTGCAAAGATGACTTGTTGATGAATATCTTTGGCCTGTAGTGCAAAGATGACTTGTTGATGTATATCTTTGGCCGTAGTGCAAAGATGAAATTATTAGTATGATTATGAACATGAACTATGATTTGGTATAACCATGAGCTTTGATGTTTCAGGTGATAAAAATTATCTTTGTCCTGGATGAGAAAAGGAATTTAGAACAACAATTACGATTATGAGTTATATATGTGATTGTGGACAGGAATTGTTGATTGATGTTATAGGGATAAAACATTGTTGATGGACTTTTAACATGGAGAAGATAATAGACTTTATAGTCTATTTGACTCTTCTAATGGATTGCTCATTCCGCTGCAACTATGGTTGAAATTTTTTTTATCATCTACCATATGTTCTAAATCTCTGATTTATTATTGATGAAGGCTATTGATAATTTAATTATCTTTAGTCATGACATTCTTTACTGAGCTAGTTGTGCTCACCCTTTTGCTTCACAATTCCTTTCAGGTAATACGAGTGTAGCTGGGTCGAGCGGGGGAATAACAAGGGAATAGAACGGTGGTCTATAGATGTTGAGGGTGAGGTGAATTTAACTTGGAAGGGTGTTTTGCCACTGTCATACAAGATGTCTAATGACATATCACCTCGTGTCATCATAAGACATGGATGTGCTCATCCACTTGCTGAGTATATCTACCAGCACTATCTATATAATCTTGGAGTCTATTTGGAATATAACTCTCAATTAGAGACAGTGGAGATAATGATATATCAAGAGAAGACTCGCCATTGGGAAGAATATGATAGTAATCTTCTCGTTTTTCTTTGGGGTCTATTGGGTCAACCAAGGATAATTCTGTGGCCATATGATATCTATAATAACCTAGTCACATGGCCTCCCATGTACGAAGGTTTCCTTGAGCACTTCCCAAAGATTTTAATTTCTAAAACAGTTTTCGACTATACCTTTATGTAAGGTGTCATTATGAGGTGCTGTCCACGGTTGGGACATGAGTCACAGTTGATATATATTTGTATCCAAACTCGCAGTATATGTGTTGTTGTATTTTGCACGACAATTGTTGTAATAAAGTTGTAGTTGTTTTCTGTACCATGTATTTGACGACTCAAAATGGGTTGGATGGAATGGACCTATTTTGGGGTTGTCACAACTTGGGCATATACATTAATTCCAATTGGACTTAACCATTCCTACACTTGGGCTTGTATAATTCCTAACAAATCCTACATGTCCAATACACTTGCTTAATTCCTTATAACGTATAATCTACATATTATTCTCGTATACTTATTCATCATATACGACATACCATCATTCATACATACTCGTATAATACCTCGTATTCATTACCTCGTACGATACTTACGCATCATTCGATCTTCATTTAACTCATTAATGTGACAACCTGAATTTTCATAAGTTATTAAAATAAAAATTTAATAATTGAAATTCTTATTACGATATGATTAATTTAATAATCCAGAATTTTAATTGTAATTATAAATATTTATTGAATTATATAAATATTTAATGGATGTGTTTATTGTTGAATATATATTTGTTTAATTTGATTTGATTTGCTTTGGTTAATTATTTGATTAATAAATAATTAATGGGTTGGGGAAATTAATTGTTATGAGATAATATTATAATTTAATTTAATAATTAAGCTAGAGAGTTTAGAATGATTAAATGGTTTATTGAATAAATTATTATTAGAATTAATTAAATTAAGTATGAAAACTTAATTAAATAAAGTGTGATAAATAACTATACTATAAATGAGTTATTAAAATAAATTAAAGATTTTAATTTAGTTTTTGCCAAACAAAGCTTAATATATTAATTCTTTAAAAATTAAAGGGTTTTGCCAAATAAAGCCTTATGGCTTTTGGATTTCTTTTGAATTTTGAATTTTATAATATTAATTAATTAAATAATATATATATATATATATATATATATATATATATATATATATATATATATATATATATATATATATATATATATATTTGGGTAACTGATAACTTATTAGTGTCATAAATGGAGCGTCAATTTTTATACGTTTTAAAATTGTACGTTGGTTTTATTTTATTATACTGTTAATTGGCTTGGTTATCAGTTTTACGCTTTGAGTTATCTGCTAAATTGAGAAAAGAAATAAAAGCTAGAGAGAGTTTTGAGTAAAAGAAAGGTTCAGAGATTTTGAGAGTCTAAGAGAGAGAAGCAACAAGAGCTGAATTCTTCAAACTATTTCCAGTGATTAACAAGAATTTCTTAACAATAAAAAGGTATGTCTATGACCTTAATATTGGATACTAATATATGTTTTATGTTATAGTATGTCTCTGTGTTATTCTTTTTCACTATGTATAAAGTTTTTACAAAATTCTTGTAAATCATATTTTTGTAATTATTATACTAGCATATATGAATATATGATGGTATGTTTAACATATATATAAAATTTTATGCTAATTACGTGTTAAAGAAAAAGGAATTGAATTTACAGTAAATATTCATGTATGAACGTGGTTGGTAGAAATATCAAAATTGTATATGTTAATTGTGAAATTCTGAAATTGAACCTTGTAGATGATAATTGGGTAAGAAATTCAGAGAAACATAGTTTAAAGTAATTAGATTGGTTGGCAGTAGGATTTACGGTGTTCATTGTGTTTATCAACTGTTAGTTAAGGAGTTTTGTTTTAAAACAGTGTTTTCAAGAATTTAAGTTATCTACACTACAAGAAAAAGATTTATCAGCGACCGCCTTTCAGCGACAGCAAACCGTCGCAGATAGCGATCAGCGACCACATGTGGTCGCTGAAAGGCGTCGCACAAAATCTGGTCGCTAAAATGCACATCAGCGACCACTATTAGCGACCTCCTTATCCGCGACCGATATAAGCGACCGGAATGACAAATCTGGTCGCTGAGCTGAGTCAGCATGGTCCATAACTGAAGCTGACGTGTTCCACGTTTCAGCGACCGGTATCAGCGACCGAAAGCGATCGCTGAATCTCACAAATTATTATCCGTCACTATTGACATCAGCGACCGCATGCGGTCGCTGATACAAAAAAATAAAATAACAGAATCTTGCTGTTTTGCATAAATCCCAAAAACATGTACCTGTTTTGTACCTGTTTTATCCCAACACACATACACAACAATATAAACATCCATCGTCCACCATATAACACATACACCAAACTAGTATATAAACCATTCAAAACCAATTTAAATAAATATAATAACATTTCAAAACTTGTTTAAGTAACAATATACAAACATCCTAAGAATGAAACAAGTACAAACTTATACTATAACTACAAAACTGATATACAGCAGGTACGTCAAGGATCATCGCCTCCTTGATCACCCTGCAATTAACAAAATAATAAAACAAGTTACAAATATATACTAACTATGTTAATATTGGTATATTACGACAATATATATACAACATATTGATTTTATACCTCATCGTCATTCCCATTTTGTGATGTTGCTGCCGCCGCCACTGCCTTAGCTAACTCCTCAGGATCCAGAGCCCCCAAATGCCCGCCCAGTATCGTCAGAAGATTTCGATCCTGACATATAGCTCTCACACAGTCAGCCGGAGTATGAACAACTGGATGGCTCGATGACTGTGTAGACTGGGTAGAAGTGCAGCCTGAGCCACTGAAGGATGGGTGTCGTCGTTGTCCTTGACCTTTAATGTAGTTCTTCTTCACAACAGACGCCCTCTCCCACAACTCTTGATCAATAGGCGGACGTGGAGTGCCTTCAGGATAGCTCTCATTCAATAAACGCTTATAAGTGTCCTGTCATCATGTTAACAATAAAATAGTTAAAAATAAATTAATTCTGTAAGCATTGATAAACAAGGTCAAGTTGTTAAAATTTATTACCGCTATCTGGATAGCCTCAGGCAGACCATCATGGGTGGCCACGTACACATCCAGCCAATGGATAGGCTGACCTTGAGACTCAGACTCCTATACAAAAAAAGCATAATATTACTAAGTAAAAATTAATGTGATATATTTTCTACAATTTAATATGATTGTAAACATATTAAAACTTGTAATTAAATACGTACCCTGGAAGTGATATGTTGCAACTGTGAAATACTACCGCCCTTGTATGTCCCTTTAGCCTTTTCGCCATCGGGTACACCCGAGGATCTGTTGCTGGCGGCAGTCTTTCATCTCTTCACCCAGCTCTCAGCCGTCCATTGGGCACACATCTTAGCCCATATGGACTGGGTGCACCACCAGGGACTATGCTCGTGCATATAATCTTCTCCCTGGCCTGGATGGTCGATCTCGGCATTGTGAAGGGCTTTTTGTATTTCTTTATTCAAATTATCTTTGGTGCGGACCGCACACTTCTGCCAGAATAATGTCTGTATTACTGAAGCCTGCGCGTCCTCCCATCTATACCGTTTCTGCAAATAAAACAACAATAATAACATTACTAAATAATTATCCTTTTAATATTATATTAATATTATATTAATATTATCTGTCAAAATTAAAAAAGGATACCTGAAATTCAGCCCAAACAGCATCCTTGTGGGCAATAGGTGTGCTCGCCCACGTAATCACAGGTGTAGGCCAATTCTGTAAACACAACTGTGATATGCATTTGACGATCTTATTATCTGAAAAATCACTATAATATACAACATCAATTAGCATATATTAAAGAAATTTATATCTAAGTTATAATATTTATGAACAATTTTCAAACTTATACTTATAATACTTAAAAAAAATCGCCAGAGTCTCCCCTACAATATAGACTAGCCACATGCACGACGGCATGCATATATTGACATTTCTAGGCACCCAAGACACAAACCAAGAGAAATATACAAATTTTCAATACAATTAGACCAAAACAATAACGATTGATCGAATGCAAATTAAAGCAGTAAAAAATTCAGACTCATATACATTACCAATATAATATCAATCAAAACATTACCAATATACAATAAATGAAATCTTAAATGCTTATATATAAATGATATATGTGGGACGTACGTGCTATTCGGAGGAGGACGAATCTGAATAAGAATCCGATCATCCGGATTAGTAGGGGCCTTGGGCACTTGATTAGGCCCCCTACCCAAGCCGCGCTTTTTCTGCGCTGCTTTAGAAGCCATCTGTATATTAAATAGTTTAGTACATACACATGACAGTGATATAAACATGTATATATATGAATATAAAATGACAATAAACAAAAATTGCATTTAAATAGTTTAGTACATAAACATGACAGTGATATAAACATGTATATATATGAATATAAAATGACAATAAACAAAAATTGCATTTAAATAGTTTAGTACATAAACGTGACAATGATATAAAAAACATGTAATGCTAAACATACATTTCATTTGTTCAAGTGTCAATGTCTGATTCAGAATCATCTTGTATACGTGTTGCAGATTCATAACCATCATCTGCTTCAGATTCAGTACTGTCAGATTCAGTCAATAACTCTTCATCCTCAGTATCAATGTCATCTGACACAAGTATTGACTCAGGATCTAATTCACGTGGTTCATCTCCACCATCTAACTGGATTACTTCATTGTCGTCCTCCACATTTATTATAGTTTGACTATGAAGCATCTGCTCTTGGTAAATATCCCCATCAACTAATTCTACACGACTACGCGCGGGAGTATGAATTACAACTTGCCAATCTGTAGGCGGTCTATCCCTTTTCCTAACAGGACTAGGAGTGTAGTATACTTGTACTGTTTGAGTTGGTAAAACAAACGGTTCGTTGAAGTACGCAGACCTATGGAGGTCAATATCGACGATTCAATGTTTATCAACACGTATTCCTTTTTCTGAATCAAACCAACGGCACTTGAACAAATGAATATGACCCCCGTACGTGCCCTTGTACAACAACTCTACAATTTCCTCCAACTCCCCATAAAAGGCACGACCAAGCTCATTGTAACAATCTCCTTGGACACACACTCCAGAGTTCGTTGTTCTTTTACCGCGCCCATATGCCTTTGTGTGAAATTCACAACCATTTATTTTGTAACCATTGCGGCTGACTTGGTCCCTGTCTGGGCCCATAGCTAGGACTTGTACATTAGCCGGAATCGTTGATCCCTCAGTCAAAGCCTACAAAAACTCCATCTTATTAAATGAAGTCATAGTTAACATGGAGTGTATATATATATACTACGTGCTTAAAAATTGAACTTACTTTGTCCTTTAGCCAAAGTGCAAAGTTTTTATCTCGATTGATTTGAATATCTTTATTAGTTATGCCGGGATGCTTCACTTTTAACTCGTCATCGTACAATCTATACCATGTTATAAACATTAAGATATTGGAATAAATTTTTAACTTAAAAGATAAATTATCAAGTTTATATGTGTACCTCACAAATTCGTCAATTTCCTCACAATTGA
Organism: Panax japonicus; assembly: GCA_020205505.1. Classification (NCBI taxonomy): domain Eukaryota; kingdom Viridiplantae; phylum Streptophyta; class Magnoliopsida; order Apiales; family Araliaceae; genus Panax; species Panax japonicus. The sequence goes on from CM035114.1 coordinate 24,670,438, forward strand.
GAAGAATGTAAGTATGTGCAGCATGTAATTCTTGCTCAGACATGAATATGCACTTCCCTTTTCCATAAGCGCGGCCCGATAGACCAAATACAGAGAGCCGACCATTTAGTTCAACATTTCCCCCATCATCATGTCTCGATACTCGATTGGCCTTTGTCAAGATTTCGTCCGGAAAATAGTCTGAGACAAACGTAGATATCTCATCGAAACTGTATGCCTCGCATATCAACCCCTCGACATAAGCTCTATTCTTCACCTTTCTCTTAAGGTTTCCCATCACCCTTTCGAAAGGGTACATCCATCTATATTGAACTGGACCCCCAACACGAGCTTCATAGGGAAGATGGATTTGCAAATGCTCCATGGAGTCAAAAAAACCAGGTGGGAATATTTTTTCCAGTTTACACGTGATCTCTATGATGTTCTTCTCAAGTACAGACATGTCCTTCTCATTTAATGATTTTGAACATATGTTTTTGAAGAAACGACTAGATCCGTCAAAGCATCCCATATTGGTTTATCAAGCAGATCCCGAAATGCTATAGGCATGAGCCTCTCCGTGAACACATGACAGTCATGACTCTTCATCCCTTGCAATTTCCCACCCGTAACACACCTTGCAATGTTTGACGCGTATCCATCTGGTAGTTTCAGAGACTTAACCCATGTGCACACATCTTCAACTTGCTTTTTGGACAATGTGTACCTTGCATGCGGTTTGACAATCTTACCATTAGGAGAATCGTAAAGTTCTAATCCGGGACGCTTACAAATATCTTTCATGTCCAAACGTGCCTTATCGTTATCTTTTGTCTTCCCCGTAACATTCATCACAGTGTTAAACACATTGTCAAACACATTCTTCTCAATATGCATCACATCTAGATTATGACGAATCAAATTTGTAGACCAATAAGGCAGTTCCCAAAAGATGCTTCTCCGAACCCAGTTATGAGATTCACCAAACCCATTGATTATGTTTGTGGCATCAACCTTACCAAATGGGATAACCGGCAATCTCATCACACGATATCGCATCTCCGTTCCCGACAATCACGGTGCAGGCATATCATTGTTTACTTTCCCTTTCCTGAAGTGTTCTCTATTTCTTCGAAATGGGTGATCTACCGGTAAGAACCGACGATGACAGTCAAACCAACAAGGCTTTAGACCTTTTGATAGATTAAACGACTTTGTATGCTCCATACAATACGGACAAGCCAACTTCCCGTGTGTACTCCATCCAGCTAACATACCATAAGCTGGGAAGTCACTTATAGTCCACATAACCGCTGCCCTAAGGTTGAAATTTGTTTTCGTTGCAACATCCCAAGTCTGTACTCCATCCTCCCACAATACCTTCAACTCGTCTATAAGAGGTCTCAAGTAAACATCTAAGTTCTTTCCAGGAATCTTAGGACCAGGAACCACGAGTGAAAGAAACAAGTATGGCGGTTTCATACACATCCAAGGAGGCAAGTTATACGGAGTAACAATCACAGGCCAACATGAGTAAGGAACAGCTGAGTGGCCAAACGGATTGAAACCATCGGTGGACAATCCAAGCCTCACATTTCTAGGTTCCAATGCAAATCCAGGATGTGCTAAGTTGAAATCTTTCCAAGCCTTCCCATCTGCGGGATGATTTAGTTCTCCATCTTTAGCTGGAGATTTCGCATGCCAACTCATATGTTCAGCTGTTCTTGAAGACATGTACAATCTTTTTAGCCGATGTGTTATTGGAAAATACCTTAGAATCTTAAACGGTATACTTGATTTTTTTGTAGTCACACCCTCTTTATTAGGCCTAAACCGATCATGACTGCAAAACGTGCACCTTGTCATCTGTTCATTTTCCTTATAAAACAACATGCAATCGTTGGGACATACATCGATCTTTTGGTATCCAAGACCCAACTTCTTCACCATTTTCTTACAAAAGTAATAGTTACCAGGTAATTTCTCACCGTCAGGCAACATACTCTTAATGGCCTTCAAGAGCGACTCAAAACACTCATGGCTCATGTTGTGATCAGCCTTGATGTTAAATAATGTCGCCACTGCAGATAATGTAGTGTGTTTGGTGCAACCATGCCACAATGGCTCACTACCCTCGTCTAACAACTTAAAGAAGTCTTTGGCATCAGAATTCATAGGTTGCTCTCTGTCTTGCTCCCAATCAAAATCTTTCCCTACAATATCATGAACCATTTCATTCATACGATAAGTACTACTGCCCAAATTGTGTACTTGTGTGATGTCACCATCTCTTCTTTGCCCATGTGCCCACCAGCTTTCTTCGTAATTTCTCATGAACCCAGAAACAAGTAAATGATAGTTTACCATGTCTCTGTCCATATAATTTACATTTTTACACTTCAAACATGGACATCGTATCTGCGACTTACCATTCATACATTCCGGGTGACTATACACATACTCCAAAAACACTTGGCAACCAGCTCTAAATTCAGCTGTAGCACCTATCTGGGCACTTGACTTTCGTCGTGCCATCCAACTACGGTCTGAATAGAGGTCCATGATTCCACGGTACCTACTACAGACAACATTATAAATGTTAACATATGACTTGAGCATACTTGTAACCATATGACTTGAGCATACTTGTAAGCATGCATATGATTAACATTTAAGAATACTTCTAAGCATATAACTTAAGCATACTTGTAAGTATATGACTTGAGCATACTTGTAATCATATGACTTGAGCATACTTGTAAGCATATGAATGACATTTAAGCATACTTATAAGCATATGACTTGAGAGCATACTTTTGTAGTTTTATTCTTGTATACATAAGTGTTAAATACCCTTATTTTTCTGTTATAGCCAAAATAGTCTCTTTATTGACCAAGTGAATCAAGTTACCTTCTTTGTTGCACTAACAGTTCTCTAGCACTACCTATTTTGGCTTAACAGCCCCCTAATAGCTTACCATGTTAACAACTAAGCTTGGCTTGGCCCCGTGAGGCTTGGCTAAGCTTGGTGTGGCCTCGTGTGGCCTCGCGGTGCCAAGCCCAGTCCATCAGCTCCAACATCCCCTTAATAGGCTCTAGTGGATCACCAATAGGCTCGGTAATAGTATAAATGTTCGCAACTACCTGACCAATAAAAAAATTTTGCCAGAGTCTCCCCTGTAATATGGACTAGCCACATGCACGACGGCATGTATATAAGATTCAATCAATCAGACTAAAACTGGAATAAAAAGATATTCAATCAACCAACAGATGGTCTTCAATATTTACTCTCAAGTCCTATCTGGGTTTTTAGTTTATTTATTTTTTCTGCATGAGTAATGTATGGGTTTTTGCACCATTTTCGATTATCAATGATAATCTTTAGCAACAAATCTATTTTGATATTAAATATAAGAAGTATGTGAAAACACGAGATATGTGACTCCATTTTATCGTTCATAATTTTTATGTTACTTGCAAATTTGCAATCAACATTCCACATAAAATTAGTCGAAGATATAAATCATTTATAGAGAATTAACTTGTCTACACAACTATCATAACGGTTGTGCTGATTAGGGTCTCACATTTAAAAAAAGTCGATTAACAGTTGTCTATATTAGGTAATTGTTTTTTTAATGTGGGACCTTAATCAACACAACTGTTATGCGAATCACGAAATGGACGTGTTATGCGAACAGGGTTACTATTTGATCACGAAATGGACGGTTGTCCCTCATTCATGTGTGCAATTAGGAAATTGGATGATCACAAAAAAAATCAAGCCTACTTATCATCATCCAATTACAACAGTGTGCAAGACTTGGCCTCTTTCTTAAAAAGAGTTGGTTGGCAAATTTGGAATTTTCAAGTAAAATGCAAGTCAGTCGGTGTTGATGACATGGTTAATGAATGAAAACGTTTGAGTCAGTCACAAACTCGTATTGATTAGGAAAGAAAATTACAAGAAGTCATCGAAGATGGCATCATAAATTAAATTTAATTTCTCCTCCAAAATTCAAAATTTATTTCTCTCTTCCTTCTCCTTCCATCTACTTTCTTCCTCTCCAATTCTCTAATACCTTCCCCTTTCTTCTCTAAATTCTTCCTTAACAAAATGACAATTGGTTAGAATCTTTTACGACTTACAAATATATAATTATCAAGATTTAAGTTTAATCAGCTGAGCATCAAACCAGCTATCAGTATTAACATTAGAGAGAGAGAGAGAGAGGGAACTACCAATCATATCAGAGCTTTTACCTACGTAAACATTACAGAGGAACTACAAACCATTGAATTTTTATTGTTGGTTTCAAACTGACAACTAAATGCTATACAAGTGAACATTGAAAACAAGGTTGCAAACTCAATATCTAACTGACAGAAATGCCCTCGTAGCAAACTCTATTCCAAACAGAACAAAAACTTTAAAATGCAGATAGATAAATAAAGGAATTTTCAAGCAACAAATTAAAACATCTCAAACAGTATTATGCACTAACCAACTATAATTTAAATTTAATAAAATTGAGTTGGAGGGCATACCTTAATTTAGATGATTCTAAATTAAAGAAGGAAAAGAAAAGGTAGCATTGAAGAAAGAGAAAATTTATAGGCAATATGAACATAAAGTTTCATATATGCAGCATAAATAAATAGTGTACCGACTCATCAGTACAAAGATTTAGGGATTTAGGGATTTAGGGATAATCGAGGGTTACTGGCGTAGTGCAGTGGTGGTGCAGCGATGGAGCAGTTGTACGGTGGTGCGGTGGTGCGGTGGTGCGGTGGTGCGGTAGTGCGGCAGTGGTCGATTCTCTTCCCCCTACTCCTTCTTCTCACTCGTCTGTGTAACTCCCTCTTTTTTTTTCTTCTGTAATACTGATGTCGCGAGCCTGAGACTGATTTGTTTTATTTGATCAGCGACTGCTTTCTGCGATCGCGTGCGGTCGCAGATATTTAATGATGTGGACATATCAGCGACCGCATGCGGTCGCTGATTTTGAGTGGTCGCACAAAACCTTGGCGCCAACATTTCCTACCAAAAATTGGGAGGCAAAATTATAGTAGCGACCGATCAGCGACCGCATGCGGTCGCAGAGAGTGGTATTAGCGACTGGGTTAAGTCGGTCGCAGATAGCGGTCGCAGATATTAGTATTAGCGACTGCATATGTGGTCGATGATATTATTGGTCGCTGTTAGGCCTGTTTCTTGTAGTGCTAAAAATCATTGTTTAAGTTGTGTTAATTTAATACTTGTATGCTTGGTGAAGTTTATGTGTAATTCGCATAAGTTATACATGTTAATTGGTGTTAAAAATTAAGACATAACTTTATTTTGTGTTTTGTTTTGGGGTGTTCTGTAATTCGGAGCCTCAGCACCAAGTTTCGCGTCCCAGCTTTGAATTTCAGCGCCCCAACGCCAAAAATAGGCCAAAACTTCACGCCCCAGCTCTAGAATTCGCACCCCCAATGCTGGAATTCGCGCCACAGCGCCACTGTCTCGCGCCCCAGCGCTGGAAAAGTGTTCTGGGTCGGACAGTTTTGACCTCCTGTAGTAAAATGGCCATAACCTTTTCATACGAACTCCGATTGAGATGATTCAAGATGATCCGAAATGAGGACGAATAGACCTACAACTTTTAAACTTTAAGGTTTTCAATTTGAGATCGGTAACAGGGGTCAAAATAGTCATTTGTGGGACTGATACGTATTAGGAGGCAATCAGAGAGCGTCTGGAATGCACATATGCAAATGTAGTGCTCCTGACGATAAAAGATGTTATCCTAAGTTACAAAACATGAATATTAGTATATATAATGATGCTTAACATTAATAAATGATATATTAGGTAAGTTGTATAAGCATACTAAGCACACACAAGAGAGACGAATCGAGCGTGTGTCGAATGAACGTCGAAACGCCGTGCCAAGTTTTAATGAACTTAAAAAGTGTTTCCATTCAATTGAAATGAATATTATAAGATATGGAATGGATTTAATATAAAACCAATAAGTAGTCCTAGCAAGACTTCAACACTTAAATGAACTTCGAGTACGAAATATAGTGAGATATAACCCAAAAGTTAACACAATCAAATTGAATATTGTGTATCTATGATAGGAAGATTTATAGGATGTATATTAAAGTTTACATGACAACTATTATGCGTTGCTATGTGACTAATAGTTGATATGAATGATTATATAACTGTGTAGGGCACGTGAAGCACAGATAACTATAAACTGTTAAACTGTTATTGGTAAACAACGAACAAGGTAAGTCTTTCAGTTCCTATTTTCTATGTGAATTTGATTGTTTTAAATCTTTATTACAAAGAGCATGATGTGTTATATATATGTTGAATGTATGAAATGTTAAAGTCAATTTATGACTACGTTGTTTGACTAAAGCATGCTGATTGAGTAAGGAACTCAATCTTTATAATTCTTATATGAATTGTAACATGTATGTTATGTTAGTAGATGTTTATGAGATATATGTTGAGCATGTTATTATGTGCTACGTGATGCATGAAAACTGTTAGATTTTGCTGGGTTATCGAGCTCAACCTTGTAAATAACCACTTTTGCAGGTTCAAGATTCAAGGTAAAGTTATGTCTTACTTGAAAGACATGAGTCAGATGTGATACTTGAAGAATTATATACTTTGGCTGAGTTATTATTATTTGAACCATGTTTAAGGTTCCGAACAATGTATAAAGGTTGAATTATAATAACGTTTTGTGATGTAAACTATTGTAGTATTAAAATGATTCTGAGATATTTAAATGTAAAGGTTGAAGGTTTTGGGAACGAGGATAGTTTGTAATAGAAAATTTTAATTATTCCACAAATTTCAATGGTTGTATTATCATTTAATGATGTAAAATTAGAGGTTGAATGTATTATTAACGACTGAAATCGAGAATTAAATTGTATGAATTTTGGGGTCATTATAGTTGGTATCAAAGCTATAGGTTATAAACCTTAGGTAAGAGTACCCTAGGCTATAACATTAGAGAATAAAGGAGAAGATGATTAAGAATAATCTCAGATAGAGTTTGAACAATAAGAAGTAATTTAGGAAATATATAAAGAAAGGATTAAAACATGTGTGAGAGGATTCAAAGAAGAATCTCGCAGAGTTATAAGGAATATGAAAGTGGGGTTACCCAACTCCAATAATAAGGATATAAGGTGATAATAAATAGATAATATCTATAAAATGAGAATGATAAAGAAGTTAAGAATAGAAAGTTATATTTAAGTATGGTACAATTGTACTCTTTAATAGTTGATATATGGTATCTGGGCTAAATGATTCCTTCATAGAGCGGAGGTATATACGAACTAGCAACCCGGAACCTAGTTTATTGGTTGTTTGTGGGAAACCACTCAGCGTACCATATTGAAACTGTTAGAGACTCGATGTGTACCAAGTTTAGAAAATGGATACGTATGATAAAAATGTAGAACTCGAATGAAATGTTGAGAAATGTAAACGAAGTTAGAAATTTTTAAAGGAAGAATTGTTTTATAAATAAGAGAATTCAAAGAAGAATCTTGAAGAAATATAATAATAAGAAATGGGAGTTGCCTAACTCCAATAGCCAAGATAACGAATAATGATGAATAGAAAAAGCCTGTGAGATTAAAGGTATAAACGAAATCGTAAATGATGAAAAAGGAAATAAAGATGATTGTAAAACAAAACGATCATGAGTTAAGAAAAGAATTTTAAGGGAGATGATTATTGAATAGGATCACGACGTGATCTGTTTAAGTTATAAAAGAAAGATGGTCTGTAATATTTGAATAATTATAGCTTGATGTTATGAATATAATGTACAATGATATAGTAAAAGATAACTCACGAGGAGTTATAGATGATGTGGTATGAAAAATTCGTATCGAGCAAAGAGCAAGTTAAGAGTAAGATAGAGTTAGGTGGGATTTCAATTGAGGACTCATGTGATGGCTGAGTTGTAAAAATCTTTGTATGGGAGAGGGTTTGTGCTTGCACTCAGTTTATCACATTGATAATCATTGAAATGTTGGTGTCGCGCTATCAATGTATATGTGGCGAAAAGATGATTCTTTTCTCATGTGTATGTTTGATAGTTAGAAACTATTAAGATTTGTCAGATATTATTAGGATTAGGTGCGGTTCTTAAAATTAATGCATATGGTATGTTCGTGACTCATAATAATATGATATGTTTAGAACCCCTCAGTGAATGAACGCGTATGGTCTGACTAGGACAAGTTCTTAAACTCATATTATTGTGGCAAGTTCCTGGATTTCCAAAGTGTGATAAGTTTGATGAACTATTTTGGGTAGAAAAGGGTTATAGTATAGAGTGCATTGATGAAGTTGAAGATTGATAGAATGGTTAGGTAATGAAGTAATGAAGTAAAGATTGAAGTTGATGGATACCTGGATATTCCAAATCTTTTAGCTTTGCTAGATTTTCAAAATTTATTGACTTCGTGCCGATGGTTATACTTTTGATTTTTGAAAAAAATGTTGGGTCACACTAGTGAACCAGAGATTTTTTTTTTAAAATAGTGTTATTATTTGTGTATCTATGCCGTTTGTTTTGGCTAGAAAAAAAATGATTTTTTTAAATTTTCAAAATATATTTTAATTATATGTATCGGGTGATATGATAAACGATGAAGTCATCAATGCAATGGAACCTGGTGTTGGATGTGATCATATGATCATCAGCTCACTATGGTGAGATGTAGTATGACAACGTCATAATCATGACTTCATAAAAGGATTTTTGAGATTTCTTTAAGATATGAGAATATATATATATATATATATATATATATTTTGATTGATGTCTGAATTATTGTAGAAGTCTATGTTATTTGATTTAGGTAGATGACTATTGAAAGATGTTCATGAAATTCAAGCATTTATTGAAAAGTTATGCAAAACTAAATTGTTTTGGTGTGGATTCAGATGTTGAAAAGCTGAGGTGAACAAGCCTATAAGGCGACATGTTTTCGGGGACAATGGTTCCTAGCGTAATGCATATAGTTGTTACAAAACACTACATTACGGCCCAACGTAGTGGTACAATAGGCTGGCCACCTAGTGTACGTGTGGAGGGTGTTTTCAGTCTTTGTGATTAATAAACACTCTGGTTTGCAGTGTGAAGGATTTAGTTGAAGCACTAGTAAATCAAGAATAGAGTTCATGGTCTTGTGACCCCTCAGCATGATTTGGAATCTTTTAAATTCTTGTTATTCATATCGCTTCCCAATTATTGAGCAATTGTGGAAGATTCTTATTATTATGAAAGGTGAAAGTGGAAAGGATGAGAAAATTAAGCAAAACATAATAATTTCAAGAAAGAATTGAAACTCCAGAAAGAAGAAAATGTAAAACTCTTAGAAGAGAAAGAGGTGAGGAATATGATGATCTTAGAAAGATCATTAGAGAAAGAATTTGGTTGTAGAACCCAATGAATGAATAAAGTATTAACGTAAAATCTATTTTGATAGATTGAATGAATAAAGATTAATAGTTAAAATTTTGAGGACAAAATTCTTAGAAGAATGGGTGAATGTAATATCCCGAGTGTTTATGATAACGATCCTTAGTAAAGAAAATGAATGGGTTAAAGAGTATATAATACTCAAAATGTAATTGAGTTCAATTGAAAGTTATGAAATAAAACCTAGAATTTGTTGAAGTGATGAATGAAGTAGAAAATATAAAATTTATATTAAGGTAATGTGTTGAAAATATTCAACGATAAATTTTTAAAAAGAGATTTGGTGAAAACCGAGTAAGGCAGGTTTCGTTGATTCTGATGACAGAATCCTTATAAGGAGGGAAGGATGTGACAACCCAAATTTTCATAAGATATTAAAATAAGAATTTAATAATTGAAATTCTTATTACGATATGATTTGATCGTGTCTCTATATATATATTTACCGCTTTTATATATTTACATTTTTGATCCCCCATGGAGGTGCTTCGTGGTGATTGATCATGTTTGTATATATATTTAAAATTTTATATATATATATAACTGGTTACAGTTTTTATATAAACTACAGCATCATGTGAACCTAGGAATCATGTGATCACAAATTCAGTCCACTTAATCTAGATTCGATTTCTGTGATGGACATTTTTAGCTATAAGTAGCTTATACATTATTCACGGTGTCTGAATTTCCTTAGATGGCTATTATGCCTATGAGACCCTGAATTTTATGAAATAAAAGTATTCAATTTTTCTATTTTGGGGAATAGTTAAATTGATAAAAGTTTAAAGTTAAGGGTGACATTTGAAAATTTTTCAAAGTAAGCAAGTTGTCATAAAATAATCGATGGTAAAATATGCGTGGTTGCATAGTAGCACACGGTATTGATTATTAATGCTTACGTGAGAAGTCACTCAGCTTGATTCAATTATTGTCGATATTTTATATATTGTTAAATCAATAATTAAGATAGCAAAGTTATTAATATTATTAAATTTCAATATTTACAATGTCTAGAAGTTCTGCCAAGGAGAGGTTTGGTCACCTAATTGTGCGCCAATAGGGAAAATCCTTATTGGAAAGCCCCCTCTTTTCATGGAACGACCTGGTTGTTAAATATTGTGAGTTATAATATTAATGATGAATAAGTTCGTGTTGATTAAAGATGAATTTGATAGTTCCATTGTGTTGGGATTATTAGTGTTAGTGGAAATCGACATGTATTCCGATGATAATTGATGTCTGAGGGTTATATTGATAAATTAGGGAATTTATCGGATAAATGAGCAGTTAATTGCTAATAATTCACATGCTTATATAACTATTTGTTCACATGTGTGTACTATTAAATCATATTCTTATACTATTAGGGGATGTAGTGCAAGTTTGATAATACTTGCAGGACTAAATTAAAAATAAAAGAAAAGTTGGGGGTATTGTACTATAATTTTTTGAGCCCCAAAACGTGCAATTAACAAGACTAAATTTTTCTATAAATAGAAGTTCATTCTTCCTTCATTTTTCACCAATTCACTAAAGCTATAGAGCAAATATTATAGAGAGAAATTATAGATAGAAGCTATAGAGAGAAAATCTATAGAAGAAGAGAATCCTGCTACCTCACTATTCCAGTATCCAGTTTCTTTTGAGGTAAGGGGTATTATTCTTTCGTATTCATGAAGAGAATTATTTTCTTTCAATACTCGTAAGAGTTGTTATTCCATTCCTTATTATTATGTTAGAATAACATGTCTATTCGAAGTACTGCATACATGGTGAAATTCTGTTATTATTTCATTCTTTATTATTCTGTCAGAATATCCTGTCTGTGCGTTTACGCCGGACCTAGTTCCATTATTTATTATTCTATCGGAATATCATGTCTATACGTTTACGCCAGATTTGGTTCCATTATCTATTATTTTGTCGGAATATCATGTTTGTGCGTTTACGTCGGACCTGGTTCCATTATTTATTATTCTGTTTGGAATAACCTATTTGTGCAGTCTATCGCACGCATGGTGAATCCTTCTGTTATTCAATTCTTTATCATTCTGTTGGAATAACCTGTATATGTGGATTACCACATGCATGGTGAATGATCATTTATATTCATTCCTTATTAAATTGTGAAAATGATCTTTTTACGTTGATTATGATAAGAGTCATAATAAAAGCATTGGACTGATGAAAATCATGGGTATATGTACTTTTAGTAAGTGTTATGATGATTTATGTTGGTTATTATATGAAAACATGAAAGTTTCTTAGAAATCACAAAGAGTTGAAAATTAGATTTTGGTGAAAATGGAACATGAAATTCAATTGACCATATCTCCTATTATATTTCGAATTTTTGAGTGTGGTCAAGTTCTAGAGTTAGATATATGAGTTTTCTAACTTATCCAAGTGGAATCACTGGAAAAGGTATTGTAGATTTTGTGTGGACTAATTTTAGCAAAGGAGTCAAAAACTACAAATTTCCAAAACGCTACTACCCAGAAATTTAAAAGGGCATTTTTGGCCAATTAATTTGTGAGAAAACTTCCGGCCTTTTGGGACATGAAAAAATATGGTATAAAGTACCTCCTGTCCAAAAATGAGCTTATTCCGACTTAAAATGAGCAAGTTATGACCATTTCAATATTTAGGTTTTTCCGACGAAAAATGCTATAACTGGAGTTCTATAACTCTGATGACCATGAAATTTAAACTGGAAGATCACGTTAACATGTGTAAGATCCTGCCAAGATTTGGGAATTTCTGGAGTTAAACTTGAGGTAGCTAATTTCTTAAGGAATTAATTAGAAATTGATTTTTGAAAAATAGTAAATGAATTTTAAAAATTCTGAGAAAAATATATGTTCAATATGGGACTATATTCTGCTGAATCCCAGAAAAAAATTTGTTTGGGACTGATTTGGTATTTTTCATGAAAATACACTAGTTATGAGTATATGAGTTAAATATGTTATGTGAAGTTGAAAATTGGTAAATAGGATTTTATGGCTTGGGAATCCTATATAGGGTATATGCATTTTTTTTTATAAGAGATTTGATCATTGGTGATGAAATCTTATGAGTATGGCAATTTTGAATGATTGAATGCATTATTTGGTAAAGTGTAAATAATTAAAATAAATTATTTATAAGTTTAAGAAATAATTAAAATATTGTTATAATATTAATGATATTAGATTATGAGATTATTAAGTGATTGATAACATTTGGTTATTATTGAACGCTGGATAAACTGTATTATAAATGTTTAATATTTATCCTTTATCTCATTTGATTGAATCTTTATATCACTGTCATTATCCTCATGTTTATATTATGTTGAAAGTCATCTGTGGCCTGTAGTACATAGATGGACTTGGTATGATTATGACAAGTGATTATTCGGTATAATCATGACCGTAATATTACAAATGATGTGGAAAAAGTTCTCATTGGCCCGTAGTGCATTGATGTACAGTTTTTGGTATGATTATGGCTATGGATTCTCTTCGGCCAAGGGTGCAAAGATGAATTATTTTATGGCATGATCATGACCGTAATGTTACAAAAGATGTGGTAAAAGTCATCTTTGGCCCGTAGTGCATAGATGGACTTGGTGTGATTATGACCGGGGATTATTCAGTATAATCATGACCGTAATTGAAAACACAAATATCCTTGGCCTGTAGTGCATGGTTAATTCGTGGTCATGATACTATTAAGCTGAGTCTCGGCATTATTGGCTTTACAGTTGTATATCTTTGGCCTGTAGTACAAAGATGAACTGTTGGTTATTGGTTATACAGTTGTATATCTTTAGCCGTAGTGCAAAGATGAATTTATTAGTATGATTATGAGCAGGAATTGTGATTTGGTATAACCATGATTTTTGATGTTTCAGGTGAAGATAGGTGATGAAAATTATCTTCATCCTTGGTGTAAAAAGGAATTCAGAATCACAATTATGATTATGAGTTATTCATATGATTGTGGACAGGAATTGTTGATTGATGTTACAGAGATAAAACATTATTGGTGGACTTTTAACATGCAGAAGATAATAGACCTGATGGTCTATTTGACTCTTTTAATGGATTGCTCGTTCCGCTGCAACTATGGTTGAAAAGTTTTATCATCTACCTTATGTTCTAAATCTCTGATTTATTATTGACGAAAGCTATAAATAATTTAATTATCTTTAGTTATGATATTCTTTATTGGGCTAGTTGTGCTCACCCTTTTGCTTCACAATCTCTTTCAGGTAATCATGAGTGTTGCCGAGTCGAGCGGGGATAATAGGGGAATAGAACGATGGTTTATAGTTGTTGAGGTTATCCCTAAATAGTATAGAAATAATTTTATTGAGAACTTTAGATAATTGTGTCGTATAGTATACGTCATTTGATATTTAACTTTGGTGAACCTAATAAGGTTAGGTGAACCCAACTTTGGAAGTGTATTTTGCCACTATCATACAAGATGTCTAATGACATACAACCTCGTGTTATCGTAAGACAGGGTTGTGCACATACACTTGCTAAGTATATCTACGAGCACTACCTATATGATCTTGGAGTTTATTTGAAATATAATTTTCACTTAGAGACAGTAGAGATAGTTATATGTCTAGAGAAGACTCACCATTAGAAAGAAGATGATAGTAATCCTCTCGTTTTTCTTTGGGTTCTATTGGGTCAACCAAGGATAATTTTGTGGACATATAATATCTATCATAACTTAGATTCATGGCCTCCTATGTACCAAGGTTTCCTTGAGCACTTCCCAAATATTTTAATTTCTAAAACAGTTTTTGACTGTACTTTTATGTAACATATCATTGTAAGGTTGTGGTTGAGGCACCATGAGAGTTACATACATTTTTATTAAAACTCATAGTTTAACTGTGGTCGTACTCTGCACGATAGTTCAACAGTTGTATAAATGAAGTTGTTAGTAGTGTATTTTTTGGCGACTCAAGATGGGTGATGTATACCTATTTTGGGGGTGTCACGATGCCCACAAGGAATTCGGCATTGTTATGTTTATTATTTTCTCGAAGATGCTTCATGTGACAACCGTAATTTTGTAATTTAATTTTAATATTTATTGGATTGAATAAATATGTTTCGATGAATTAATTATTAGATTAAATAATTAATTGATGAAGTTGTGATAGATTAATTTAATTATATGTGTTACATTTATTAAATTATTGTGGAGAATATTTATTATTCGAAGTATGTGATTATGTGAGCTTATTGAATTAAAAGAAGTATTTAATAAGCCTATGTTATTTTAATTAATTTAATTATTAATTAGAGATTTAATAATTTAATATTATTATTAAATAAGAATTTAATTATGTAGCTATGTGAATTAATGAGAAATTATTTTATTTAAAATAAATTAAATAAGATATTGATTTATTTTATAAGGAGTGTGACATTATTTAAACTATATTATAAGCTTTATTAAATTAAATAGTTTTAAAACCTATTCATGTCAGCCAAACAAGGCCCTAAGGGGAGTTATGAGCAGTTCACCAGTAACTGACCATTTTTGCGTCAGTTCATCTCCTTATTTATCAGACGTCTTTTATTTTCTTCCTTTTCATTTTTTTTGCTAAGTCTGGAATAACACAGAGAGAGATACAAAGAGAGAGTTGAGAGTTCAGAGTTTTTGTTGGGAAATCCAATTTCTAGTAATCTACGCTTGGGTAATCTCTTCAACCTAATTTATTTATTTACGTCTTTTAAAATTTTTATATGGCTTTCTTACTTATGTAACTCTCTGTAATTGGGAAATCATGTCGTTATGTGAATATATATAATAATTAGAGTTGTAAGGCATGTTATATATATATATATATATATATATATATATATATATATTATGCTTCCATATCATTGGTTTCATAAGATTATAACGTATGATTTTGGCTTGTTATTCCAAAAATTTACAGAGTACGTGATATGACCATATACATGTATAATTTTACGTGTGATTGATTTTTGGCCTAATTTGGCCTTGTTATGTTCGCGAACTGTAGAACTGCAGAAACTGCAGAAAATGAGCCTGGGTAACCCCGCCCCCGGCAGGCGTTACCAAACTAAATTACCCCGCCCCAGCGGTAAAAAAAATTAAAAAATAATAATAATAAATATTTGATTAAAATTATTATTAAAATATTTATAAAATAAATTAAATATTTTAATTGAGATATTTATGAAATAAAATAAATATTTGATGAAAATTATTAAAATATTTATAAAATAAATTAAATATTTTAATTGAGATATTTATGGAATAAAATAAATATTCGATGAAAATTATTATTAAAATATTTATAAAATAAATTAAATATTTTAATTGAGATATTTATGGAATAAAATAAATATTCGATGAAAATTATTATTAAAATATTTTAATTGAGATATTTATTGAATAAAATAAATATTCGATGGAAATTATTATGAAATAATTTATTCGAGTGTAATAATAGTAAGAGAATAAAAATATTCTAATTTAATTAAGTAATTAAATTAGAAGGGTAATGATTTGTTAAATAAAGTGGAGTTTATATTAAATAATTAAGTAAAAATGTAACTAATGAATGTCGTGAATACATTTGGTATGTGTGTAGGATTTGTGGTGAACAGAAGTAGTAATCGTTTAGCCTACGCACGAGGCAAGTTTCCTAACCCTACTTGTCATTATTGTTCAAGTTTATTATTTACCTTGAGTAAATTATCATTACTATTATTCAAGTTCGAATGTTATATTAAAGATTTATTATCTTTTCAAAGCATGATTCAGTTATACAATAATTGTTCTATTATATACTTCTTGAGATTATTATTCGAATTGAATATCATTATTGTTGAACCTTATTAGACTAGTGAACTTTATTTATTCAACTAGTCCTTAGTTGATGAACGTTCTAAATTTCAGAACTCTTATTGAATTATCCAAACCAAACTTCCTTTGGTGCAGATTCGAATGTCAAACTGAGATGAACAACCCTGTAAAGGGATTTACTTATGCGTTAGCGTTAAGATATTGTGCACAGTATGGTACTAAGGGCTGATCCCCCTAAGTACGAGTAGAAAGGTTCATAGTCTTATGACTGTTAAAGGTTTCAAGTATAACCCTTGATAACCTAGGAGGACATAGTTCAAGGCCTTATGACCCTCAAAAATCTTTTGATTCTGGTTATTCATTCTTGATTCAAAAGTTGAGCTTTTATTCAGATGTCTTTGATTCACTCGCATGTTATTATACTGTTATTTCATTGTTATATGTGTGGGCATTTGTGCTCACTCTTGCGTAATAATAACATTGCAGTTAAGAACGGAAGAACCGACGAACCTTCTACTAGAAAAGGCAAGGGCAATGTTAACAAGTGATGAAGACTTGTTGTTTTATATGATGATGTATTTGTTTAAAACTTAAGTTAATGATGTTGTTTAAGACTTAATTGTTTATGATTCCGCACAGATGTTTAAGGTTAGAGTAACCTGGGATTGTATTTATTATGTAGTTGATGTAACCCCATAAGGGGAGATTTATTATTATTTCTATCTATTGCATGGTTTGCATTTATTATGGGTAGATAGATAGATGATATTTGTACAGTGAACACCAAATTCCCGTGGAATTGAAGTACCCGGATTTGGGGGTGTCACACTTCACATCTCGAAAATAAAAGCAATCAAGCCGAACATTTAATAAAATGGAAGTATCAAAGGCCTCAATTACAATTGAGCATAAGGGTTAGAGAAACCTCTTTTACAAAACATCACTGTTATATCTTGTTTAAAACTGAATTTTTACACAAATTTAAACCCATTGTATATAGGTGTGAACGAGGCATAGCACTACTTCCAAATAAATTGCACATTGATCCATACACACATACATTCATATAACAGTTTAATGGAAAAGGGGTGGTCACCGTGGTAACACGGATGTCGGGGGGTGCCTAACACCTTCTCTCTTCATAAACAAGTCCTCCAACCCTAATGAATCTCGATTTCATAGACCCTTTTAGCATTGTCACAACATTGGGTCAATGTGCAAACCTTTTCTCGGTTGCGTTGGTGCAACCATTTAAAAATACCAAATGGAAACTCTTATTGTCCAATCGTCGACATATAAATGTCGGACTTTTTCACAACTTATTTTTTCAAACAAATCTCACCTAACATGAGAACACCAAAAGACAAGAACAGAAAAGGGACAAATAAAAATCCCGACGAACCTTCTACTAGTAAAGGCAAGGGCAAGGTTAACAAGTGATGAAGACTTGTTGTTTTATATGATGATGTATTTGTTTAAGACTTAAGTTAATGATGTTGTTTAAGACTTAATTGTTTATGATTCCGCACAGATGTTTAAGGTTAGAGTAACCTGGGATTGTATTTATTATGTAGTTGATGTAACCCCATAAGGGGAGATTTATTATTATTTCTATCTATTGCATGGTTTGCATTTATTATGGGTAGATAGATAGATGATATTTGTACAGTGAACACCAAATCCCGTGGAATTGAAGTACCCGAATTTGGGGGTGTCACAAGTTGGTATCAAAGCTATAGGTTATGAACCTTAGGTGGGGGAACAACCTTAGGTAGTAGCCTTATAGAAAGAAGATAGTGATGGAAAACTCTTATCGAGTTATAAGAAATGAATTTATGTAATTCATTAAAGATAATAAAAGATGTTATGTGTTTATGTGTTAAAGTATGCGTTAGATGATACGACTTAGTAACTAAAACTTAAAATTTTGTGGTCAGGATGTCGAATGTTGGAGAAGCTAGTCAAGATGGGGAGGAAGAACCCCGAGTACTTATAGTACCTACTGAGGAGGAACCCCGTGTACCTATAGTACCGACAGAGGAGGAGCCCCGAGACATTCATGTCATTAGGGAGCAGCTGGTACAGAGGGATTCATCTCCATTTATCACCGTTGTTGGTCAGGAGAATGAGCCCGAGACCGATCTTGAGGAGGACCTTGAGGAGGAATTTGTTGAGGAAGAGGAAGAAGAGGAGTTACCACGGTACATCGTTGATGCTGAGATGTATGACACGTTATACGACCGTAACGTGGAGTTACGAGACGAGGTCCAGGATTTGATCGAGCGAGCGGTTATTCAGCATATTACTCCAGAGGAGAAGGAGAGGGAGATTTCGACGCTTCACTCTTGACTGGCAAATATAGAATGCGATTTGGTCCATGAGAAGGGTCAAACTGAAGATAAGATCGGGGAGATAGAGAAACTGAAGAAGGAACTGAAGGAAACCTCCGAAAGGCTAAACATAGCAGAGGAAGACTGGGTAAGAGAATCGCGTCGAGCCGATCGTGCAGAGGATGATAGTCGTGCAAAAAAATGGAAGATTGGGGAAACGTACACTACACTTAACAAGGCAATGAATGAAACCCAAGCTCGAGTTTTGAGGTACCCAATCCAGTTCGAAGGACTACCATTGTACATGATGGATTGCAGAATGATGTATCACATCTTAGAAGAGGAGCGTATTAAGGCTATTCAGCACCTTAACCAGCAGTGATATGATTTGCTTAATTATGTAAAGAACTTAATTATTTTTTAGATGTAAATTCTGACGTGTTTATGAACGAAAGAATATTTGAATGTTTTAATCCTGTGGATTCTTTATTCCAGGATAGTTGATGTAAATAGCAGTTATGCTATCGTTTAATGTTAAAAATTTTGATTTGAATGAAAATATATCAAGTTGTTTGAAATGATGTGTTAAATGAATATGTTAAATTGTTAAGTAATGCCTTAACTATTTAGAGAAATAAATAAAGTTCTAATAAGCGTTTATTTAACAGAAAAATGCCACCAAGGAGAAGACAACAACGTCACCCGGCTCAGGAAGAGTCAACCAATAATAACAATAATGCCAACGCTAATCCCGTTCAGCAGTTGGTGAACTTACTGACAGAAGCCATGAATAACCAACCTCAAGCTCCACCAAACACAACGTTTAAGGACTTCAAGGCGGTGGGATCGCCAGAGTTCAAAGGTTCCATGAACCCAATCGAGGCTCAAACGTGGGTATGGAGATGGAGAAGGTGTTTGACGTCGCCTGTGACACCCCCAAATCAGGGTTACCTGACCCCCGAGTTTGGTGTTCATGATCGACAATATAAATAACATTTAACTACCTATAATATATATAGATAGTAACTTTCATAAGATTTTATCAGAGTTTAATAATATATCACCCAGGTTTTTTAACCTTAAATTTACAAACATACCCTTTAGATATACAAAAAGGGTTTACAATACAACAGTATAAATAATAATGTTCATTAAACTGATTTATTATGATGCCTTTGCCCTTATTCTTCTTCACAGCACCTTCTGCAACTTCGTCCCTAGCTGAAAAGTTTTATTTAGCAAGGGTGAGCAACTAATTTGCCCCGCAAGTTAAGTCATACAATAAATGTATAAGAATTCAAAACAACAGACTATCTACTTTGATAGAATGAAATCAAAGTTCGGGGAACTTTGAAATAGCTGAACAAATCATTATTCAATAACAAGTCTTCTCGTATTCTATACAACACAATAATTCAATAATGAAAGAGTACAACGCTTTCAAAGTTTCTACGTTATTCTAATGAATAATCAAGAATCAATTCTACGAAATAGCAAAGTGGAATGTTTTCCAGATTTATACTGAGCGATCACATAAGATCTTGAACTTATTTTCTCGGGTATCTATCAAAGATTTACTTTGATATATACTCAAACTTCTCGGGTATCTATCAAAGATTTACTTTAATATATACTCAAAATTCTCGGGTATCTATCAAAGATTTACTTCGATATATACTCAGGTGTATCAGATAACCATAAAGATTAAATCATACCCCTCTGCAAGTACTCAGAGCCGGCCAACTCTTTTTACCCTATATTATGCATAATATTCAAAACGCGCGCAAAGATCGAATTCACGACCAATAAAATGTTCCCTTTATATAAAAGGTTGTTCTTCTCAGTCTTAGAATCAAGATTTTGATTTTACAACGAAATACTGGTATTTTTAATTTTATTTACTTCTCGGTCGAGCCGAAATAATTGGCATCGATCTGTTAATAATAATTGAATTTATTTTCTTGAATCTATCAAGTTCTAACAATTGTTCGTCTAGCCAGAATAATTAGCTAAGACATTTCTCAGTATAATTTGGCAATAAATAAGAATTATCTGTATTGTCAATTCTAACTTCTACAAATATGAATATCCAACAACAGTTATTCTACAAATATATATTTCTGAATCAAAACATGCACTAACTGCGAATAATCAACAATAAATTCCCTAGATGTGGTGTAATTAACAATAATTAACCACTATAATAATTGAATGAATTTAACTCAAGGTTGAGTTAGGAAACTTGCCTCTTCTACTGATTACAGCTACACAAAATACTTATCTACTTTCGAAAGACCTATAACCAATAATATCGGTCTAACAATTAGCATAATAATTCATATAACACACAACACTGTAATTCACAGTCAAACTTCTCCTAGACACATTACCATATAGCCACAACAGTGTTTATAACCTATATAAACACTTAACAAGTCAAACTAATTTAGTCTGGTTGGACTTCGATCCATTCTCGGTGTTCTGGTCACCCTATCCAATAATTAACACAGTTATCTGTCAATTACACTTGGTCTCTAAGCTTCAATATTAATTTAGATAAGTCAATTATCATTAATAATATTTTTTTAGAAGCTTTTAATAATTATCAAGCAATTATTATAATTTATAATAATTTTTCAAATATCAGAATCATTTTTAAATGATTTAATTATCAATTAATCATATCATTATTAATATTTAATAATATCAAAATATTAATAACATACTTTTCAAAATATTAAAGTTATTATTAATAACTTAAAATATTTTTAAATCGACAATATTCCACTTAAATGATTTTTAAAGTAATTAAAATCATTTTTAAATCATCACCATTAATATATAAATATTAATGAAATTATTATCCAAATATTAAAAGTCATTAATTATAAATTAAAATATTTTTAAACCATTTTTCTCATTTTTAGATGATTTTTAAATCAATAAAATCATTTTTAATTTATTTATTTAATATAATAATTAAATAAATCAAGCATCATTAATATTAATTTATTAATGAAAATTCTCCAAAAATATTAAAAATTATATTTTATAATTTAAAATATTTTCTAACACTTTATGCTAAATTAAAATGATTTTTATATCATTAAAATCATTTTTATCTTGTTTATTTAATTTAATAATCAAATAAATCTAATATCATTAATATTAAATTATTAATGAAAATTCTCCAAAAAATATTAAAAATTATATTTTATAATTTAAAATATTTTTAAATACATTATTCTTATTTAAAATGATTTTTCATAATACTAAATCATTTTTCTCTAATTTATTTAATACACTAATTAAATAAATTAAATACATTTAATATTTAAATAATTATAAATAATAAAGAAAAATATTCCAATTGGTCAAAATTATTTTTTATAGTTTAAAATAATTTTTATAACCATTTTTACTAATTTTTGGAATTTATTTCTATTTTTAATCATTTTTCGGAATACTCAGAAAATAAAATTATTTAAACCGTCTCTATAGGGCTATAGCGACACAAAGCGTCGTTGTTGGTGTTCTTGAGCTCAAGAACACTGACACGGGCAGTGCAAGGGGTCAACTTTGACCGTGTATAATTTTCTGTACATTTACATTCTGAGCTAACTTTGACACAAATCATGTAGTGGAAATGTAAGACTACAATATCCAACTAACACCTTGGTCATAACACAAATCAACAAGTAGATATGTGCATTCAAAATCATTGTCAGACGGTTTTTGGGATTACCCAGAAACCCAGCAGTCTGAGTGACCACTTTCCAATTAATTTTTCTATACGATCCGTTCTTGATTCATGTAATACAATGGTTCCATTACATACTACTTTTGTCAGGTAACATTTATAGATCAACAAACCAGATTAAAAACAACACATTTTCCAGATAGATTGTGGTCAAACGTTGTCAGAAATATTACTTAAAACTCTTTCTGGAATTTCCCAGAAATGCAAAACAGTACTAGGGGCTTACATTGACCACTTCCTACGATCAACATGTTGATTGATTTCTGAGATATTAAGGTATGGGTCTATAGTACTCATTACAGACTACAATATGAATATCATAACATCAACAAATAACAATTATACTGACAGATCCGGACACTACAAAATCTTGTCAGACATGGTTTTAAACGTTCTGGGTTGCCCAGGAAGTTACTCGGTCAACGTCGGTCAACGATGTTTGACCTTAAATAAAATGAACTCTAGGCATCTAATGACTGCAACACCACTTTCAGATTAAAGCCAATATAACAAGCTACAGATACAAGCAATAAAACATCAAAACTCGTAAACACAAAAAGATCTAGAGTGACTGACATTTCGTGTCAGACCACTGAAAATGTTCAAGAACAGATTTTGAAAAAAAATATTTTAAGGCACTTTGATGCTATGGATTCATGATAGATCATCATAGATCTTCATAAAACATCCATTAGCAAGATTCTAAACACTTGAAACAAAAAAAAATCTTAGCAACTTGGATCAAAATAAAAAATTAGGTTTATACCTCTTTGTTCTAAATCTTGATCTTGGTCTTCCTAATCTGATATTGGTTGATTAAGGATTGATTCTAGGACTGATATACTAGCTATTTTCGGAGCTTTAGGATAGAAAGAGAGTTGGTGAGAGTTGGATATCAAAATAAGTAAAATAAATGACTTTCTCTCTCCCAATTTCTTGTATAATGCTTAGATGCAATGAATCACTTGATGTACTGTCAAATGGAGTGTCAAATGGCTGAGATTTTGAGCCACCAAGTCAACAAAGTTGGTAACCAACTAAAGTTATAGCCACAATTGCAAGTTAGCTTACTAAAAATAATAAAAAGGGTATTATGGTCATTTTTAAAATATAATTAAATGGTATTTTAGACTTTTGTACAAACCCTTAGGGTTTAACCCTAAGGTCCAATCCCTTAAGTTTTAAAAATCTAACTTCTAAGATTTTCAAAATTAGGGTTTAATTAGAAAAATAAAATTTCTAAATTATAATTAGGGTTTTTAATCACATTTAAGTTTAATTAAACACATTAGGCTTGCCAATAAAAATTAGAGTTTCCTAATTAGGGTTTAGGAAATCCCAGATTTTAAATTAGGGTTCCTTAACATATAATTAGGGTTTTTAACTGTAGAATTTATTTTTTAAATTTAATATTAGGGTTTTAAATCCCTTATTAAGGTTTATTAATTACAAACTTTATCCGATCAATTATTAATCAATAGAATCAACATACAGTACAAACACATTCTTAGCAATATAATTATTTTAATTATATTTTCTAATGAATCCCTATCAAAAAATTAGGGTAAGGGTTTTCTAAAGTTGTTAAGCACAACTCTACTCTAAATTTATTTGTCAATACACAAATTGACTTTTTCGAGACTCGTATCACAGATACTTGTCACAAAATTGATAAGTAATATTAATATTAATTAAAAAAAATTATTCACAAATTTTGGATTATTCGAAATCCTTGGTTATCACATTCACCCATCCTTAAAAGGATTCCGTCCTCGGAATCAGCACTTTCTTATTCTCTAAAATCTTTTAAAGATGTATCATCAATTCGTTTTTATCAACACAATATTAATTTGTGTTTCAAATTCTAACATATGACTTGAATCTATAAAAGAAAACAATTCACAGCCATATTTATCCAATATCAATCGCGTAATTTAAATATTAAACGAAATTGTTACCTGCTGCTACCTCCTGAGTAGCTACCGCGTCTAGCGTCGTCATGTTG
This sequence comes from Panax japonicus, assembly GCA_020205505.1. Lineage (NCBI taxonomy): Eukaryota > Viridiplantae > Streptophyta > Magnoliopsida > Apiales > Araliaceae > Panax > Panax japonicus. Next base: position 24,694,891 of record CM035114.1, read on the forward strand.
AATGTACGGGCTGTTGGTCTTCCTGGCTGTGAAGGTCCTCGAATCGCCAAGGTTCCACCACCAGGTCCCTTGTTGGCACTTTCTTTTTCTGCATTCTTCTTCAGACAGTTCCGAACCAGATGATCAGTCGATCCACACGCATAGCAACCTTAAATCTTTTTTGGGCTGGGACAATTGGGCGACATGTGCCCCTCTTGCCCGCAGTTATAGCAGACTCCCTTCTTTTTCAGACAAACACCAGCATGATTCTTCCCACAATTCGCACAAGGCTCTCCTCCTTTCCTATTCCCTTCAGTTTTACTACCCGATTGGATATTCTCGCTCCACTTCCTCTTGTTTAGATTACTACCACCACTGCTTCCACCCTCATTGATCTTCTTCTTCTCCTGATGAAAACGAGATGCATCCTCGCTTCATCCTTCAGCAATTAACACTTTCTCCAGTAAAGCTGCAAACGTGTTGATCTGCAATACTGCCACATTATTGAATATCCCTGGTTTCAGTCCATTCTCAAATCTTCTTGCTTTTCTAGCTTCGGTGTCCACCTGATGAGGTGCAAATCTTGCTAATTCGTTGAATTTAGCTGCGTATTCAAAAATAGACATGTTCTCCTGCATAAGTTCCAAGAACTTAACTTCCATCCGAGCTTGCATACTCGGTGAGAAGTAGTTCTCAAAGAACAATTCATTAAATCTGGTCCACGTCACCACCGCTGTACCCGCTCTCGCTTGATTGGTTTCCCACCAATAATTGGCTTCTCCCTTCATTAAGTATGTTGCAAAAGCCGTCTTTTACTCTTCCGCCACTCGCGCAATCACGAACGCTTTCTCCATCTCTTTCACCCAAGTTTGGGCTTCAATTGGATCCGTAGTCCCCTTAAATTCCGGCGGTCCTACCGCTTTAAAATCCTTAAAATTAGCCAATCTATCGGCTGGATGATTCCTTGGTCTTCCCCTGGCTGGAGCCCTATTTTCCATAGCTTGGGCCAGCATATCCACAAAATTCTGCATCGGGTCCGCTTGACCTCCTTCGTTATTCACTGATTGTTCTTCTCTTTGGTTTCGATTCTGTCGTCTAGGCGGCATGATCTAATTTAAATGAAAATCTTTTATTAATATTCTTTCTCTATACAAATTCTTAACACAATAAGAATTCAACACATAATTCTCAAGTAATTGCATATTTATTCAAATAGCACATAGTACCTATAGTACTTAACACATATAACTATCCCTTTAAAATAATACTAGGATTAACACACTCAACTTTACAAAAGTTGCAATTCCCCAACTTTACATAAAAAGTTGATATTCTCCAATTTCACATTACTATTTCCAGTTCATCAAACTTACCACATTTAGGAGTTCAGTAACTTACCACAACTATATGAGTGTATGAACTTATCCTAGTTAGACCTTTGGCGTCCATTCGCTGAGGGGTTCAGGACATTTCATATAATTATGAGTCATAAACATACCATAAGTATGAGTTTTAAGAACACACAATTTTATTTTAATCTTATATTCATATAGAAAATAAAGATTTCATTCATACAAACATATATTTACATAGGTTCAAACATCATTCTTGATATTACATATCTTAATATCAGAAACGTCTACCAAAAGATATTATAACTTATATCTAAGTTATCTAACGTCCACTCCCTTCACCAGTCTTCTTCTTGCTGGGACACTTGTTGAACTCGTGCCCCGTTTTCCCACAGGAAAAACACTTCCTCATATTCGGTTTAGGACAATGCAAAGAAATATGTCCTTCCTGCTTACAGTTGAAGCACACGTTCTTCCACATCATGCATTCCCCCACGTGAGTTTTACTACACTTGCTACATGCTTTCTTTTTTATCGGGTTCGAATTTCCAGAGTTGTCACTGTCATTGTTCCTCTTTCTTTTCTTCTTGTCCTTCTTGCCAGTTCCTTCAGACGATCCACCACCTTCAGCCTTCATCTTCTCCACCTACGCTTTTAGCTTGTTCCGTTCTTCAGTCATTTTGCGTAATGCCTTTCCGTCTTCCACAACTCCTTCAAAAGAAATACTTTGCTTCGGAGTTCTTGGAATTCCACAGATAGCTGATCTTGTTCACCAACCTTGATCTTATTCTTTAGTTCCACCTTTACTTCTTCAGACTCACCCTCCTCATCACCATTTAGATACATCTCAGGATAATCGTCATGATCACTCCCAAGATTGATCATTGGTTCATCTTTCCCCACTTCTTCAACCGATTCGTTCTGTACTGGCACCTCGACTACTGGCATTGGTGCGACAGCCGCTAGCATCTCCGTACTCATCTTATCTTCTCCCGACATCCTACAATCAGTTTAAATAACTTGATTAGTACTATACCAATACAAACTTCTCACACTATGAATTCACTTATCTTACTATCGATACACTTCAACGATCCCTCACATAGTACTCTAAATGAGTATTCTCTATCTCGCTATGGTTATAATCCTAGAGTTTTTCCCCACCCCACTTAAGGTTTATAACCTACAGCTCTGATACAAACCTGTGACACCCCACAATCAGGGTTACCTGACCCCTGAGTTTGGTGTTCACGATCTACAATATAAATAATATTTAACTACCCATAATATATATAGATAGTAACTTTCATAAGATTTTATCAGAGTTTAATAATACATCACCCACGTTTTCTAACCTTAACTTTACAAACATACCCTTTAGATATACAAAAAGGGTTTACAATACAACAATATAAATAATATTGTTCATAAAACTAATTTATTACGATACCTTTTCCTTTATTCTTCTTCACAGTACCTTCTGCAACTTCGTCCCTAGCTGAAAAGTTTTATTTAGCAAGGGTGAGCAACTAATTTGCCCCGCAAGTTAAGTCATACAATAAATGTATAAGAATTCAAAACAACAGACTATCTATTTTGATAGAATGAAATCAAAGTTCGGGGAACTTTGAAATAGCTGAACAAATCGTTATTCAATAACAAGTCTTCTCGTATTCTATACAACACAATAATTCAATAATGAAAGAGTACAACGCTTCCAAAGTTTCTACGATATTCTAATGAATAATCAAGAATCAATTCTACAAAATAGCAAAGTGGAATGTTTTCCAGATTTATACTGAGCGATCACATAAGATCTTGAACTTATTTTCTCGGGTATCTATCAAAGATTTACGTTGATATATACTCAAACTTCTCGGGTATCTATCAAAGATTTACTTTGATATATACTCAAACTTCTCGGGTATCTATCAAAGATTTACTTCGATATATACTCAGGTGTATCAGATAACCATAAAGATTAAATCATACCCCTCTGCAAGTACTCAGAGCCGGCCAACTCTTTGTACCCTATATTATGCATAATATTCAAAACGCGCGCAAAGATCGAATTCACGACCAATAAAATATTCCCTTTATATAAAAGGTTGTTCTTCTCAGTCTTAGAATCAAGATTTTTATTTTACAACGAAATACTGGTATTTCAAATTTTATTTACTTCTCGGTCAAGCCGAAATAATTGGCATCGATCTGTCAATAATAATTGAATTTATTTTCTCGAATCTATCAAGTTCTAACAATTGTTCGTCTAGCCAGAATAATTAGCTAAGACACTTCTCATATAATTTGGTAATAAACAGGAATTATATGTATTGTCAATTCTAACGTCTACAGATATGAATATCCAACAACAGTTATTCTATAAATATATATTTCTGAATCAAAACATGCACTAACTGCGAATAATCAACAATAAATTCCCTAGATGTGGTGTAATTAACAATAATTAACCACTATAATAATTGAATGAATTTAACTCAAGGTTGAGTTAGGAAACTTGCCTATTCTGCTGATTACAGCTACACAAAATACTTATCTGCTTTCGAAAGACCTATAACCAATAATATCGGTCTAACAATTAGCACAATAATTCACATAACACACAACACTGTAATTCACAGTCAAACTTCTCCTAGACACATTACCACATAGCCACAACAGTGTTTATAACCTATATAAACACTTAACAAGTCAAACTAATTTAGTTTGGTTGGACTTCGATCCATTCTCGGTGTTCTGGTCACCCTATCCGACAATTAACACAGTTATCTGTCAATTACACATGGTCTCTAAGCTTCAATATTAATTTAGATAAGTCAATTATCATTAATAATATTTTTCGGAAGCTTTTAATAATTATCAAGCAATTATTATAATTTATAATAATTTTTCAAATATCAAAATCATTTTTAAATGATTTAATTATCAATTAATCGTATCATTATTAATATTTAATAATATCAAAATATTAATAACATACTTTTCAAAATATTAAAGTTATTATTAATAAGTTAAAATATTTTTAAATCGACAATATTCCACTTAAATGATTTTTAAAGTAATTAAAATCATTTTTAAATCATCACCATTAATATATTAATATTAATTAAATTATTATCCAAATATTAAAAGTCATTAATTATAGCTTAAAATATTTTTAAACTATTTTTCTCATTTTTAAATGATTTTTAAATCAATAAAATCATTTTTAATTCATTTATTTAATATAATAATTAAAAAAATCAAACATCATTAATATTAATTTATTAATGAAAATTCTCCAAAAATATTGAAAATTATATTTTATAATTTAAAATATTTTCTAACACTTTATGCTAAATTAAAATGATTTTTAAATCATTAAAATCATTTTTATCTTATTTATTTAATTTAATAATCAAATAAATCTAATATCATCAATATTAAATTATTAATGAAAATTCTCCAAAAATATTAAAAATTATATTTTATAATTTAAAATATTTTTAAATACATTATTCTTATTGAAAATGATTTTTCATAATATTAAATCATTTTTCTCTAATTTATTTAATACACTAATTAAATAAATTAAATACATTTAATATTTAAATAATTATAAATATTAAAGAAAAATATTCCAATTGGTCAAAATTATTTTTCATAATTTAAAATAATTTTTAAAACCATTTTTACTAATTTTTAGAATTTATTTCTATTTTAATCATTTTTCGGAATACTCAGAAAATAAAATTATTTAAACCGTCGCTATAGGGCTATAGCGACACAAAGCGTCGCTGTTGGTGTTCTTGAGTTCAAGAACACTGACACCGGCAGTGCAAGGGGTCAACTTTGACCGTGTATAATTTTCTGTACATTTACATTCTGAGCTAACTTTGACACAAATCATGTAGTGGAAATGTAAGACTACAATATCCAACTAACATCTTGGTCATAACACAAATCAACAAGTAGATCTGTGCATTCAAAATCATTGTCAGACGGTTTCTGGGATTACCCAGAAACCCAGCAGTCTGAGTGACCACTTTCCAATTAATTTTTCTATACGATCCGTTCTTGATTCATGTAATACAATGGTTCCATTACATACTACTTGTGTCAGGTAACATTTATAGATCAACAAACCAGATTAAAAACAACACATTTTCCAGAGAGATTGTGGTCAAACGTTGTCAGAAATATTACTTAAACTCTTTCTGGAATTTCCCAGAAATGCAAAACAGTGCTAGGGGCTTACTTTGACCACTTCCTACGATCAACATGTTGATTGATTTCTGAGATATTAAGGCATGGTTCTATAGTACTCATTGCAGACTACAATATGAATATCATAACATCAACAAATAACAATTATACTGATAGATCCGGACACTACAAAATCTTGTCAGACATGGTTTTAAACGTTCTGGGTTGCCCAGAAAGTTACTCGGTCAACGATGTTTGACCTTAAATAAAACGAACTCTAGACATCTAATGACTGCAACACCACTTTCAGATTAAAGCCAATATAACAAGCTACAGATACAAGCACAAAAAACATCAAAACTCGTAAACACAAAAAGATCTAGAGCGACTGACATTTCGTGTCAGACCACTGAAAATGTTCAAGAACAGATTTTGAAAAAAAATATTTTAAGGCACTTTGATGCTATGGATTCATGATAGATCATCATAGATCTTCATAAAACATCCATTAGCAAGATTCTAAACACGTGAAACAAATAAAATTCTTAGCAACTTGGATCAAAATAAAAAATTAGTTTTATACCTCTTTGTTCTAAATCTTGATCTTGATCTTCCTAATCTGATATTGGTTGATTAAGGATTGATTCTAGGACTGATATACTAGCTATTTTTGGAGCTTTAGGATAGAAAGAGAGTTGGTGAGAGTTGGATATCAAAATAAGTAAAATAAATGACTTTCTCTCTCCCAATTTCTTATATAATGCTTAGATGCAATGAATCACTTGATGTGCTGTCAAATGGAGTGTCAAATGGCTGAGATTTTGAGCCACCAAGTCAACAAAGTTGGTAACCAACTAAAGTTATAGCCACAATTGCAAGTTAGCTTACTAAAAATAATAAAAAGGGTATTATGGTCATTTTTAAAATACAATTAAATGGTATTTTAGACTTTTGTACAAACTCTTAGGGTTTAACCCTAAGGTCCAATCCCTTAAGTTTTAAAAATCTAACTTCTAGGATTTTCAAAATTAGGGTTTAATTAGAAAAATAAAATTTCTAAATTATAATTAGGGTTTCTAATCACATTTAAGTTTAATTAAACACATTAAGCTTGCTAATAAAAATTAGAGTTGCCTAATTAGGGTTTAGGAAATCCCAGATTTTAAATTAGGGTTCTTTAACGTACAATTAGGGTTTTTAACTGTACAATTTATTTTCTAAATTTAAGATTAGGGTTTTAAATCCCTTATTAAGTATTATTAATTACAAACCTTATCCGATCAATTATTGATCAACAGAACCAACATATAGTACAAACACATTCTTAGCATTATAATTATTTTAATTATATTTTCTTCTGAATCCCTATCCGAAAATTAGGGTTAGGGTTTTCTAAAGTTGTTAAGCACAACTCTACTCTAAATTTATTAGTCAATACACAAATTAACTTTCTCGAGACTCGTATCACAGATACTTGTCACAAAATTGATAATTAATATTAATATTAATTAAAAAAAAATTATTCGCAAATTTTGGATTATTCGAAATCCTGGGTTATCACATCGCCAGAGTAAGGGAAGACCAGAAGATCGCTTTTGCAACGTTTATGCTGAAGTCTGAGGCTCGCTACTGGTGGCAAGCAAATAATGTGCTAGGAGGTGAAGGTGTAATTACGTGGGAGAGATTTAAAGAGATGTTTTTCGAAATGTATTTCCCAACTAGTTCACAGAACCAGATGGAGGTTCAATTTCTAGAGTTGAAGCAGGGAAATATGAGCGTGCCTGGCTATGCGGATAAATTCAACGAGTTGGCAAGGTTCGCCCCGTATCAAGTTCACACGGATGAGAGGAAGGCGAGACAGTTTGAGGAAGGACTAAAGCCTTGGGTGTACAACAAGGTATCAATGTTTCAGCTAAACACGTTTGCTGGAGTACTGGAAAAGGCCATCCTCGCTGAAGGAGGAAGCGATGCGGTGACCAAGTATAATCAAGATCAAAAGAAAAAGAAGAGTGAAGGTGAAGTAAATAACAAGGTCAGTGGAAGTGGCACAGGAGGTGGAAATTTCAATCAGAAGAAAAAGTGGAACGATAGCTCATCATCGGGGAATCAGCAAGGTAGTCAGAAGAAAAGAATCGAAGCATGCCCGACTTACGGGAAAGCCCATCTGGGAGTTTGTATGAAAGGAAAAGGAGTGTGCTACAATTGTGGACATGAAGGCCACATAGCACCAAACTGTCCAAACCTAAAGAAGGGTGCATGTTTTACTTGTGGTTCGAAGGACCATCTGGCAAGAGATTGTCCCAAGAAGGGATCAGGAGGGTCAGGATCAGGAGGAAACTGGGGAAATAACAGTGGAAATGCCTTAACCATCACCGGACCAACCGCAACAAACCGACCGCCCGCCCGGACTTTCAATATGACGGTGCAGGATGCAATCCAGTCTCGTGATGTGGTGTCAGGTATCATTCTGATCAATGAAATTAATAGTTATGTTTTATTTGATTCGGGTGCTACTTGTTCCTTTATATCCGAAGACTTCGCTAATAGTTTAGATTTGCTTATGGATGAGTTGGAATATCCCATGAATATAGAAATTGCGAATAGGGAGATAATTCATGTTAAGTACGTGTTTAAGAACTGTAGAGTGGATATTAAGGGTAATATCATGAACGTAGATCTTATCCCTATTCGACTTGGGGAATTTGACGTTATTTTGGGAATGTACTGGTTATTCAATTACGGGACTGTAATTGATTGCCAAAAGAAGCGTATTAATCTTATGAGTCCATCAAAGGTTGTGTTTTATGGTAGAAAGTCGCCTAGACAAGCGAGTTATCTGACGATAATGCAGGCCAGGAAGTTGTTAAGACAAGGCTGTGTAGGATACTTATCTTACATAGTCGACAGTCGAAAAAAATATCTGAAGGTAGAAGAAATACCGATTGTGAGGGACTTCGTCGACGTATTTCCAGACGATTTACCAGGACTTCCACCAGATAGAGAGGTAGATTTTGTAATCAATTTGGCACCCGGAATTGCTCAAATATTGAAGGCACCATACCGAATGGCACCAGTAGAGATGAAGGAATTAATGGTACAACTACAAGAATTGTTGGACAAGAAGTACATTCAACCGAGCGTATCGCCGTGGGGAGCGCCGGTGTTGTTTGTGAAAAAGAAGGATGGATCGATGCGACTCTGCATTGACTATAGAGAACTGAATAAGGTCACGATTAAGAACAGATATCCATTAGTGAGGATCGACGACCTGTTTGATCAATTAAAGGGAGCGAGATACTTTTCTAAGATAGACTTGAGAAGCGGTTATCATCAATTGAAGGTGAGGCCGAAGGATGTACCAAAGACTGCGTTCAGAACACGATACGATCACTACGAATTTTTAGTAATGTCGTTTTGGTCTTACGAATGCTCCTGCGGCATTTATGGGACTAATGAATGGTGTATTCAAGCCGTTTTTGGACAAGTTCGTAGTGTTATTTATAGATGACATTTTGGTCTATTCGAAAACCAAATAAGAACACGAAGAGCATTTGAGATTAACGTTGGAAGTATTGAGAAAGGAAAAGTTGTATGCCAAGTTTTCGAAATGAGAATTTTGGATTGAACGAGTGAAATTTCTTGGGCACGTGATCGATAAAAACAGAATTTCGGTAGATCCATCCAAAGTCGAAGCCGTGATTAACTGGGATCAGCCGAGGACGCCATCGGAAGTACGAAGTTTTCTTGGATTGACAGGATATTATAGAAGGTTCATACAAGACTTTCCAAGATCGCAACTCCGTTAACGAATTTAACTCGAAAAGTTGTGAAATTTGTTTGGACGGATAAGTGTGAGGAAAGTTTTCAAGAATTGAAGAAGAGGTTGAGTACGGCCCCTGTGTTATCTCTTCCGGATGATACAGGAAATTTTGTTGTTTATAGTGATGCATCGCATAAAGAACTTGGTTGTGTGCTGATGCAAAACGGCAAAGTCATTACGTATGCATCACGACAATTGAAGGATTACGAGAAGGGATATCCGACCCATGACTTGGAGTTAGCTGCAGTTGTTTTTGCTTTGAAAATTTGGAGGCACTATCTCTTCGGGGAGAAGTGTGAAATATATACGGACCATAAGAGTCTAAAATATATTTTCACGCAGAAGGACTTGAATATGCGTCAAAGAAGGTGGTTGGAGTTAATTAAGGACTACGACTGTGAGATTTTATACCATCCGGGTAAGGCGAATGTCGTTGCCGATGCCTTAAGTAGAAAGGGTCGGGAGAAGTTGTTGATGTTGACAGCTCAGGATGAGCTAATTGCAGAAATGGAGAAACTGGAATTGGAAGTGAAGTATTCTATGGAGACTGATGAGAAAATATTTCAGAAGCAATTTGGTATAACCCTATTGGATAAAGTTAAGGAGGCTCGACTTCAGGACGAAGAATGTAAAAATGTGACAAAGAAGATATCTGAAGGAACCGAACCAAGATTTAAGATGGATAAGGAAGGAATACTGAGATTTGATAATAGAATTTGGGTACCGCCAATTCAAGAGATTAAGAAGATATTTTAAGCGAGGCTCATAGTTCACGATATTCGATTCACCCTGGTAGTACCAAGATCTTAAACAACATTTTTGGTGGCCGAATTTGAAGCGTGATGTTGCAGAATGTGTTGCCAAGTGTCTGATCTGTCAGAAAGTGAAAGCGGAACATCAGAGACCGAGTGGATTGTTACAACAGTTAGAGATCCCAGAGTGGAAATGGGAACATATTACAATGGACTTCGTGGTTGGCCTTTCGATGACTCAGAAAGGCTACGACGTAGTATGGGTTATCGTTGACCGACTGACGAAATCTGCACACTTCCTTCTGATCAAAATAAGATTCAACTTAGATCAGTTGGCGAGGCTATACGTAAAAGATATTGTTTCGAGGCACGGAGTTTCGGTATCAATTATTTCAGATAGGGATACACGCTTCACATCAAATTTCTGGAAACGTCTTCAGGAATGAATGGGTACGCAATTGCGAATGGGTACAGCTTACCACCCTCAAACAGATGTACAGAGTGAGAGAACGATTCAGACATTAAAAGATATGCTAAGAGCCTGTGTGATGGACTTTAAAGGAAATTGGGATGATCACCTACCATTAGTAGAGTTCGGTTACAACAACAGTTACCACGCTAGTATTGGAATGCCACCCTATGAAGCGTTATACGGCAGAAAGTACAGAACTCCACTATATTGGGATGAAGTTGGCGAAAGACAACTACTAGGCTCGGAATTGGTACAACAAACAGCAGAGATAGTCAAGGTGATTCGAGCAAGATTGACAGCAGCTAAAGATAGACAGAAGAAATACACCGATCCACACCGTAAGAATGTTGAGTTCGAACCAGGTAGTTATGTGTTCTTAAAGGTCTATCCTTGGAAAGGAAAGATCAGATTCGGAAAGAAGGGAAAATTGAGCACAAGATTCATCGGACCCTTTGAAGTTCTGAGAAGGGTCGGAGAAGTTGCTTATGGGGTAGCCTTACCTCCATCTCTAGAGAATGTCCACAATGTTTTCCATGTCTCAGTCCTACGACCCTACAAACCCGATTACAAGCACGTGATTGAATTTGAACCCCTACATTTCGACAAAGACTTATCTTACGAAGAAATTCCTGTTCAAATTGTCGACCAGAAAGAACAAGTTCTGAGAAATAAAGTAATACCTTCTGTTAAGGTAATTTGGAGGAACCACAACGCTGAAGAAGCTACGTGGGAACTCGAAGAGAATATGATGAAGAATTATCCTCATTTATTTACTTAGATTGTTATATGCGATTCTGGGGACAGAATCTTTGTAAGGGGGGAGAATGTAACGGGACAAATTTTTAAGTTGTGATTCTGGGGACAGAATCTTTTTAAGAGGGGAAAGATGTGAAAACAGTAATTTTGTAATTTAATTTTAATATTTATTGGATTGAATAAATATGTTTCGATGAATTAATTATTAGATTAAATAATTAATTGATGAAGTTGTGATAGATTAATTTAATTATATGTGTTACATTTATTAAATTAATGTGAAGAATTTTTATTATTCGAAGTATGTGATTATGTGCGCTTATTGAATTAAAAGAAGTATTTAATAAGCCTATGTTATTTTAATTAATTTAATTATTAATTAGAGATTTAATAATTTAATATTATTATTAAATAAGAATTTAATTATGTAGCTATGTGAATTAATGAGAAATTATTTTATTTAAAATAAATTAAATAAGATATTGATTTATTTTATAAGAAGTGTGACATTATTTAAACTATATTATAAGCTTTATTAAATTAAATAGTTTTAAATCCTATTCTTGTCAGCTAAACAAGGCCCTAAGGGGAGTTATGAGCAGTTCACCAGTAACTGACCATTATTGCGTCAGTTCATCTCCTTATTTATCAGACGTCTTTTATTTTCTTCCTTTTCATTTTTTTTGCTAAGTCTGGCATAACACAGAGAGAGATACAAAGAGAGAGTTGAGAGTTCAGAGTTTTTGTTGGGAAATCCACTTTCTAGTAATCTACGCTTGGGTAATCTCTTCAACCCAATTTATTTATTTACGTCTTTTAAAATTTTTATATGGCTTTCTTACTTATGTAACTCTCTGTAATTGGGAAATCATGTCGTTATGTGAATATATATAATAATTCGAGTTGTAAGGCATGTTATATATATATATATATATATATATATATATATATATATATATATATATATATATATATATATATATTGTGCTTCCATATCATTGGTTTCATAAGATTATAACGTATGATTTTGGCTTGTTATTCCAAATATTTACAAAGTACGTGATATGGCCATATTTATGTATAATTTTACGTGTGATTGATTTTTGGCCTAGTTTGGCCTTGTTATGTTCGCGAACTGCAGAACTGCAGAAACTGCAGAAAATGAGCCTGGGTAACCCCGTCCCCGGCGGGCGTTACCAAACTAAATTACACCGCCCCGGCGGTTAAAAAAATAAATAACAAATAATAATAAATATTTGATTAAAATTATTATTAAAATATTTATAAAATAAATTAAATATTTTAATTGAGATATTTATGGAATAAAATAAATATTTGATGAAAAATATTAAAATATTTATAAAATAAATTAAATATTTTAATTGAGATATTTATGGAATAAAATAAATATTCGATGAAAATTATTATTAAAAGATTTATAAAATAAATTAAATATTTTAATTGAGATATTTATGGAATAAAATAAATATTCGATGAAAATTATTTTTAAAATATTTTAATTGAGATATTTATTGATTAAAATAAATATTCGATGGAAATTATTATGAAATAATTTATTCGAGTGTAATAATAGTAAGAGAATGAAAATATTCTAATTTAATTAAGTAATTAAATTAGAAGGGTAATGATTTGTTAAATAAAGTGGAGTTTATATTAAATAATTAAGTGAAAATGTAACTAATGAATGTCGTGAATACATATGGTATGTGTGTAGGATTTGTAGTGAACGGAAGTAGTAATCGTTTAGCCTACGCACGAGGCAAGTTTCCTAACCCTACTTGTCATTATTATTCAAGTTTATTATTTATCTTGAGTAAATTATCATTACTATTATTCAAGTTCGAATGTTATATTAAAGATTTATTATTTTTTCAAAGCATGATTCAGTTATACAATAATTGTTCTATTATATACTTCTTGAGATTATTATTCGAATTGAATATCATTATTGTTGAACTTTATTAGACTAGTGACCTTTATTGATTCAACTAGTCCTTAGTTGATTAACGTTCTAAATTTCAAAACCCTTATTGAATTATCCAAACCAAACTTCCTTTGGTGCAGATTCGAATGTCAAACTGAGATAAACAACCCGGTAAAGGGATTTACTTATGCGTTAACGTTAAGATATTGTGCACAGTATGGTACTAAGGGCTGATCCCCCTAAGTACGAGTAGAAAGGCCCATATTCTTATGACTATTAAAGGTTTCAAGTATAACCCTTGATAACCTAGGACATAGTTCAAGGTCTTATGACCCTCAGAAATCTTTTGATTCTTGTTATTCATTCTTGATTCAAAAGTTGAGCTTTAATTCAGATGTCTTTGATTCACTCGCATGTTATTATATTGTTATTTCATTGTTATACTTGTGGGCATTTGTGCTCACTCTTGCGTAATAATAACATTGCAGTTAAGAATGGAAGAACCGACGAACCTTCTACTAGTAAAGGCAAGGGCAAGGTTAACAAGTGATGAAGACTTGTTGTTTTATATGATGATGTATTTGTTTAAGACTTAAGTTAATGATGTTTTTAAGACTTAATTGTTTATGATTCCGCACAGATATTTAAGTTTAGAGTAACCTGGGATTGTATTTATTATGTAGTTGATGTAACCCCACAAGGGGAGATTTATTATTATTTCTATCTATTGCATGGTTTGCATTTATTATGGGTAGATAGATAGATGATATTTGTATAGTGAACACCAAATCCCGTGGAATTGAAGTACTCGGATTTGGGGGTGTCACACTTCACATCTCGAAAATAAAAGCAATCAAGCCAAAAATTTAATAAAATGGAAGTATCAAAGGCCTCAATTACTATTGAGCATAAGGGTTTGAGAAACCTCTTTTACAAAACATCACTATTATATCTTGTTTAAAACTGAATTTTTACACAAATTTAAACCCTTCGTATATAGGTGCGAACGAGGCATAGCACTACTTTCAAATAAATTGCACATTGATCCATACACACATACATTCATATAACAGTTTAATGGAAAAGTGGTGGTCACCTTGGTAACACGGATGTCGGGGGGTGCCTAACACCTTTCCTCCTCATAAGCAAGTCCTCCAACCCTAATGAATCTCGATTTCATAGACCCTTTTAGCATTGTCACATCATTGGGTCAATGTGCAAACCTTTTCTCGGTTGCGTTGGTGCAACCATTTAAAAATACCAAATGGAAACTCTTATTGTCCAATCGTTGACATATAAATGTTGGACTTTTTCACAACTTATTTTTTCAAACAAAAATCACCTAACATGAGAACACCAAAAGACAAGAACAGAAAAGGGACAAATAAAAATCCCGACATCGACAGGTGACGACTCTGCCAGGGACACTAGTAAGAGGACTTAAGCCGCTACTACAAACTTTTTGAAACTGTTAAATCCTTGTGTGTGGATGTTGCATTTACATTTTTGATGAATGTGTACGAATGCATTTACTTACTGCACTGCAATATATATGTCTGCGATATTAGTACTCCGCACATGTCATCATTCCCATAATGGTGAGACACATTGCATGTAAATGTATGTTATGTAGTTCCTCCACCATGAGGTTATCCTGTCGGTGTTTGATTACTGGACTCATAGGGAGACTTATTCCAAAGAGAATCAGGAAAGGCACCACCCAGATTCGCTCAAGTTGAAAGACCGAATTTACTTCCCGTCAAGTAAATTGCAATAATCTGGGAACCTTCATGCCAAAAAGCCACGAGAGTAACCTAAGATAGGTCAGCCTCTGATAAACCAAATGCGGAGGAAACTCTCTTCATGTTTTCCATTTTTAAATTACTTGTAAAGACAATTACTTCTAATTTCATTCCATGTCAATCTCTATTTAATGGAAAATATGAAAAATATGTGTACATGTATATTAAGGCTTGACATGCTATCAAATGACATCTGTTTTACAGGATAATATTCCTTAAATGGACACATTATGATAGCATGTAAACATTTATACATTCCCTAAGACTAAACTACATAAGTTTTTATAAGGAAATAATTGGGCTTGTTACTCGATCAAAGTCCAAAAAGGCCACGAGCCTACAGCCAATTATGTCTTCATCTGACCAATCTAATCCTTCTCCTGTCTCTCATGAAGAGTTTGACAGATTAAGCAAATAAATTACAGATTTGGATGTTCTACTTAAAGAATAACACCAGTCTACTCAGGGTTTGTGAATACTCTTACATAAAGAATCCTCTACACAAGGAGGAACCTAAGGTTTAGATAAAATAATTCTGAAACTTTAGTTCGATACAACCAACAAAACCCCTGAAAACACTCATCTCAAAGAAGATCCAGACACCGATGATATCAGCAAAAAAGTCCTTCAAATGGAAGAGACCATTCGGTCTATAAAAGGGATTGGAGCACACGAAAGTGTCTCCTATACTGATCTTTGTATTTTCCCTTATGTTCATTATCCAGAGAAGTTCAAGACTCCTAACTTTGAAAAGTATAATGGGTTGGGAGATCCTTACACACATTTAAAGGTGTTTATTGTGGAGCTCGGATCTTATGTCGAGGATTAGAAGCTCAGAATGTAGCTGTTCCAAAAGAGTCTAACTAGAGAAGCCCGATCATGGTATACCAGATTAGACAATTCTAAAATCCATATCTGGGAAGAGTTAGCTCATGCCTTCCTCACTCAGTATAGCTTCCAGTCTCAGATGGCTCCTGACCAGTACCAAATTACCAAGGTCAAGAAATAGTCTAATGAGTCTTTCAGAGAGTATGCTCAAAGGTGGAAGTGCCTTGCTACTCAAGTTATTCCTTCTACGATGGAATCAGAAATTGTGATGACCATCATAGACATACAAGAAGCGTTTTTCTATGAGAGAGTTTTAGGTGGCATTTGAAAGCCATTTTCTGAAATGGTTAAACATGGAGAGATGGCTGAGATGGGATTGAAGTCAGGAAAAATTCAAGACCTAGCCACTTTGAAAGTTGTTGCTTAGCACATCCAGTCCAAAACTTATGGAAATAACCCCTAGAGGGTCCATAAAAAGAAAGAGGAGGATGTTTCCTTGATACTATAAGGTCAAAAAGGCAGTCAAAACATGTTTATCCAGATGAAAAACTACTCCCCTTTTCAAGCACAGTCTTCCAACCCCACATTACCAAAGGGTGGAGAAGTCTGACGCAATCGAGTGTTCACACCCCTAGGGGATTCGCTCGAGAATTTTCTCAATCTTCTGACTACTTTGAATAAAATTACCCATCTTCTTCCACCAGCCAACATGAATGGGAAGGGTTTGAATGCTACACAGAAGTGTGCTTATCATGTCGGGGCACTAGGATAAGATACTCAGAATTGTTAGACCTTGAAACACAAGATCCAGGATTTAATCGACAACGGGGAGATTGTGGTGACTAAACCCGACCAACCTCATGTACAAGACAACCCTCTTCCTTAACACAAAGAAGAAGAGGTCAATATGATTAATTGGAGCAGTGGACAGAGTTCCAATTACATTGTTGAATCTTCCCAAACAAGCAATGAAGGTTCTGACAAATAAAATTATGCACAGTTCCAATTTATAATGGAACGAAGGATGAAAGCTCTTTGTAAGCATGTAGACCAATTGGCAGAACTGGTGATCCATCAACATAAAGTCACACACCAATTAGTCAGTCAGAAGCATGCTAGTCTCCTTCCTTTTTGCTATGAATACTCCATCATCACCTTCAGAAAGTGAAACAATGGAGGATAAAATTGTAAAAAGAGCAAGTGTCAAAGCCCGTCGAGATTTTGCCAATAAGAGGGAATTTACATACCTTGGCCAACCTATGGAGGAGATATTTTAGATGTTGATCAATGAAGGAAGAATTACATCCCTTCTACCTCCAATTAATCCCCGTTCTAGACGGTTCAATTCTAATGGACTATGCCAGTATCACTCCTATGTAGACAATCTCATGTAGACACTCGAAATTTTCTGCCTACCTGTTACTAACATTACAAGAAGTGCGGAATCTTCTTTCAGAGATAACCCTGGAAGACAGCTCAGCTTAATCCTGAAAATACCACCAAAAGTTCAATTTCAACCCCAAAAAACAAACCGGGAGTATCATTTCCCACCTCAGAAATAACCCCGGGGAAAGTAGTGCAAATACCGAAAATTCCACTGGAGAAGAACACTTCATCTTGGAGATAACCCCGAGATATTTAGTCTTAGTCCCGAAAACAACACCAGAAAAGACATTGTCAACCTTGGAAATAACCCCAAAGAGTGCAGTTGCAGTTCTGGAGATAACCCCAGAGATGCTTGTTTCAACCCATGCAGTCAGCTTCAACCTTGGGACTCACACCGAGACACTAAATTCCCAAACCTAGACATAACCCCAAGAGGATAGACATACCTCAGAGACAACCCTGAGGGCATTCCACATTTGCAATAGCCCAATCTTAGAAATAACCCTGAGCAACGTCTGCTTCATCAGTCAAAATAGGAGATAACCCCGGTTAAGGGAAAAATTTTCAAATTGCCACCTCAACCCCACATGGCGTCGTCTCAACAAACAACAGTCAACATACATTCTACACAACAATGTCCCATAAGAATCAAGGAGTTAAAATCCTGAGTGACTACTACGCAAGGCAGAACACTGGATAGAATTTAAAGCATTGAAGAGATAGGACTGGTTCCATCTTCCTGACTTCGTACAACCTCTAATCCCATATCATTGCATATCTCTCGACAACGACAGTCCGAATTAGGTCTTATAAACCTCAATCGGATGCTCGGATTGAAGTTCTGTAAGTTCTAGCGGACATCACATTGCATGCGTGCATATACTTCAAGACAGCGGGACCCGCAGAGCCCGGGGCACCTAGGGCAGACGCAGGTGCATCTATGGATGCCGCAGTTACACCTACGGCTCCCCCCTCTATCAATAGAGGGCTTGGGGTGGCCATATTCAAGAGAAAAAAGAAGAGGAAGCCCTGTCAAATTTGTTTTGTACACACCTTATATTGAGTGCTTTCTCATTTTAAACACTTGTAAGCTCACATATAGCTATATTTTTACCGGCGGGAGCCTAGTGTTCATCCATTTAAAGATATAGAAGTCTTCTTTGGCAGCCCATTGTAAGCCTTCTTGCACACTATAAAGTCTTTCTCTTCATCTTTGCACACACTCTTCTTCGCGTTGAGAGTCGTGTTGTGTGTGTATGCCCAGACTTCGATATGTGGCTTTCATTTTTGTTTGTATATATATACTTATATATATATATATGGACTAACATTATCGAGTTATGCCTCGATTGAGCCTGGACTCACGTCCGGAGCATTTATTTGCTTATATATATATATATATATATATGAACTGTTGTTGAACTTTGTTCGATGAGCCTGGGTTTTATATCCAGTGCGTTTACTGCTTTTATCTATATATATATATATATATATATATATATATATATATATATATATATATATATATATATTTCTGTCAGGCTTGGAGTTTACTTCGTGGCATTTTACTACTTTATTTACACTTCGTCCCGCCTGGAGTTTACTTCGTGGCGATTTATCATTTTTTATTGCTTTCTTTACATTTAGTCCAGCTTGGAGTTTACTTCGTGGCGGTTGATCGCATTTATTGCTTTATTTACATTTCTGATCCCCCATAGAGGTGCTTCGTGGTGGTTGATCATATATATATATATATATATATATATATATATATATATATATATATATATACCGCTTTTATATATTTAGATTTCTAATCCCCCATGGAGGTGCTTCGTGGTGATTGATCATGTTTATATATATATATTTACCACTTTTATATATTTACATTTCTGATCCCCCATGGAGGTGCTTCGTGGTGGTTAATCTTGTCTATATATATATATTTACAGCTTTTATACATATAACTACTTATTTCTTTTCAAATAAACTACGTTATCATGTGAGCCTAAGAATCATGTGATCACAAATTCAGTTTACTGGATCTAGATTCGGTTCCCGTGATGGACATTTTCAGCTGTAACCAGCTTGTAAATTATTCACGGTGTTTGAATTTCCTTAGATGGCTTTCATGCGCATGAGGAGTTCGGCACTACTATATATTATTTTCTCGAAGAAGCTTCACATCTTGAAAATAAAATCAATCCAAGCCGAACATTTAATAATAAAATAGAAGTATCAAAGGCCTCAATTATTATTGAGCACAGGGTTTGAAAAATATCTTTTACAAAACCTCATTTGATATATCTTGTTTAAAACTGAATTTTTGTATAAATTCAAACCCTGCGTATATAGGTGATAACGAGGCATAACATTACTTTCAAATAATAGCACATTGATCCACACACACACACATTCATATAACAGTTTCCTGAAAAGTGGCAGTCACCGTGGTAAAACAGATGTCGGGGGTGCCTAACACCTTCCCTCCGCATAATCAAGCCCCTGAACCTAAATGAATCTCGATTTCACAGACCCATTTAGCAGTGTTACATCACTGGGTCAATGTGCTAACCTTTTTTCGGTTGCGTTGGTGTAACCAGTTAAAAACATCAACTGGAGACTCTTACAGTCAAATCGTCGATATATACAGGTCGGACCTTTTTCACTTATTTTTTCAAACAAATCTCACATGACATGAGAACACCAAAAAACAAGAACAAAAAAGGGACAAATTAAAATCTCGACGTCGACATCCCACTCTCGCGGACACAGTACAGAAGAATGATGGGCACTCTGCCATCACATTCAAAATTTAATTGATACCGGTGTCTTGCAAATGGAAGATGACGACATTTTGTTACTCGAGAGTGGGAACACATGTCTTATAAAATGGAAGGACGGCGTAGTAGTTATATCCACTGAGGATGATTTGGCTGCCAGACCACTCACAATACAAGCAATTCAACTCAAAGGTGCTGACAATCCTTTGAAAGTGACTGCACCATAGCCAATTCTCTTGCCATCTAGGCCACAGTATCCTTTTGTCAGCTTGAAAAAAGTCCCATGGAATTATGGGCAGGCTGAAGGATCGACATCACACACAATTGATGCAGTGTCGAAGGAAAATCTACTGCATCTTCCCCATCGGATGATGAAGCCTACCATCAAATCAAATTGGAAAGTTTCCATGGATAAAATTGAAGAGTTTCTCCGTACTATGTGCCATAAAGAAGCCAAGGTGGTTTTAAGCTTGAGAGAAGCTCCACAACAAATTTTTATACTAGACTTGGTTTTCTTTTCCGAAGATCACGGGAAGATCTTTTTAAGGGTCTTAGAAGAAGCCCATTTGCCGAAATCAGTGGATGTGGACAAATTCCAACATCTGGTTGATCACATTTTTAACAACAATGTGATATCTTTCACTGATGACGACATACCCACTGAAGGGACTAGTAATTGAAAGTCGTTGCACATAGCAGTGATGTCCTCCAGATACATGGTGGGAGGAATTTTGATAGATGGAGGTTCAACTTTGAATATTTGTCCTTATGCCACCTTAGAGAAGATGAATATCAACCCCAAGAGGATCAAAAGCAGCCATACGATTATAAAAGCTTTTGATGGGTCCCGACGAAATGCTTTTGGGGAAATTGCGCTACCAGTGGAGATTAGTCCACATACATTCAGTGTATCCTTTCATGTGCTCAAAATCGCCACAGGATACAACCTACTTTTGGGAAGACTGTGGATTCATATGGCTGGAGCCGTCCCTTCCACCCTTCATCAGCAACTTAAATGCATTATCAATAATAGCCTAATCACTGTCAATGCTGAGCCAAAATGTCCTGAACAATGTGATATAACAATCACCAGATTCAATTCAAAAGTTGAGCCGGTCAGTTTTCATGCCCTGGAGGTGAGTAACACTCACTATCATCCTATTGGGGCACCACCTTTGATACCCAAGGTTTCTACCGAAGTAATGTCGCCCACTCAAGAGATGATGTCATTGGGTCATCAACCTGGATAATGGTTAGGCAAATATCATTAAGGTATTAAGCACCCAATTCAATTTCCCAGTCAAACAGGGACAGTTGGATTAGGCTATTCTGCTAGCTCCAGTCATAGGAATCCTCACAAGCACATACGATGTTATGGCTATCCTACATCTTCAGTCATATAGCGATTATCTCCACCTACAGATCCTGACCCTATACAGTCTCCGGTAAAGGTTCCAGTCCATGTTATGGCTATGCTATTTCCCAAACTGATAACGGTTAGAGAAAAAAATTCATGATTCCTAATCTTGAAGTGGAAGAAAGGGAACGGAGATGTAAACAAGACATCGCCAGGAGTTTGTCTCATCTACGCATGATCTTACATGATAAGTACACAAATAGATACACTTTAGACGATGATTGTCCCGATATTATGGTCATCATTCGGGAGAAGGATGACGATAACAACCCCTTTATTACTGCCGTCCATCAGGACTTCACCCTTGACAATTGGAGCAGCATTCCATGCATTGGTCGACAAGGGTAAAACAGGCAGAAACCCCATCTGCCTTGTAGATAGCTTTAACTGCTTACTTTACTGTACAGTACTAGCAGTTATTTTGTCAGTACGTGCTAACACTTTTTATGATTGAACAGTTTCATATATTAAGTGAAAGCATATTTTGTTTTAGGATTCTGAATTTAGATGTGCATGTACTTGCTGATGAGGTGCCTTTTCTCCACAAGGACTATAACTTTGATGAAAATTTGGACTCAGACTTGATGGAAATACAAGAGAACATTGAGATGCCTTGGGAGATCAAGGAATGGGTCGAAGATAGACCCAAACAAAATCTTGATAAAACCACCTCATTCAATCTCGGAACCTTAAAAAACTTTAGGTTGATCCAGATTGGTACAGACCTCACTCCAAACCAAAGGAATTACATGGTTGCACTATTAACCCAATTCCAATATGTGTTTGCATGGTCTCACGAAGACATTATGGGTTTGTCCACGGACATCATCATCCATCGCCTTTCCATTAAAGAGGAATTCAAAATAGTCAGGCAGAAGCTCAAGCGATTAAAACCTGAATGGATTTTGAAGGTTAAAGAAGAAATTATGAAACAATTTCAAGCAGGCATCATTATGGTGTCTACATACCCTGAATGACTATCTAACATAGTCCCCATGCCTAAACTGGGAGGAAAGGTGCGAGTTTATGTGGATTACCGGGATTTGAATAAAGCTTTCCTCAAAGATATCTTTCCTTGTGCCATTTATCCACATTCTCATTGACAATACTGCTCAATATTACATATACTCCTTTGTTGATTATTTTGCGGGGTACCATCAAATTATGGTTGTTGAGGAAGATCGTGAGAAAATTATATTCATCGCGCCTTGGGGAACCTTTTGCTATAGACGGTTGTCATTCAACCTCATTAATGTCGGAGCAACCTATCAGCGAGCTATGATGGCACTTTTCCATGACTTAATGCATAAAGAGATAGAGATCTACGTGGATGACATCATTGTCAAATCCCGGAGGGAAGATGACCACTTAGACCATCTCAAAAAGCTTTTCAATAGGTTTCATAAGTACAACTTGAAATTGAATCCAACCAAGTACGCATTTGGCATTAAAATCAGGTAAGTTGCTAGGTTTTCTAGTCAGCCACAAAGGGATTGAGCTGGATCCCACCAAAATCCAGGCCATTATAGAAATGCCCATTCCTTAGATAGAGAAGTAAATACGAGGATTTTTGGGAAGAATCAACTTCATTAGTAGATTCATTTCTCAACTCACAGCAACCTGTGAGCCTATCTTCAAGTTGTTAAGTAAGAACTCCTCTATGAAATAGAACGATGGGTATCAAAAAGCCTTCCTTACAATCAAAGAGCAACTAGTTAATGCTCATATCTTGGTACCACCCAGGGATGATGTTCCCATGTTCATGTACATGTCCATTAATGACAATGTCATAGGCTGCATGTAGGGACAGAAAGACGATAGAGGCCAAGAGCGAGCTATCTACTACCTCAGCTAAAGATTCAGCAGCAGTGAACACAAGTACACTCTTATTAAGAAGACTTGTTATACTTTTCCATGGCTTCCATGAGGTTATAGCATTACCTCCATGGTCATTTAACCTATCTCATATCCCACATAGATCCTCTCAAGTACGTGTTCAGTAAACCCATATTGAATTGTCGGCTGTCCAGATGGCAGTTGATCCTATAACAATTTGACATCGTCTATTTGACATCGTCTACATGACGCAAAAGTCCATTAAAGGTCAAGGAATTGTAGATCAACTGGCCATCCGCACCTGCAGGGGATTTTAAACCCTTAGAAACATACTTCCCCAATGAAGGGGTAATGACAATGCAGCAACACCATCAGTACATTGCATGTCGTACGTGGAGAATGTATTTTAATGGAGCTATAAATATGGAAGGTTCTAGAGCTGGAGTAGTTCTAGTATATGGTACAGGGGAGCAGTATCCCGTCACCGTCAAATTGCAGCTTATCAGCACCAACAACACAGCTGAGTATGAAGGCTGTATCATTGGACTTAAACTTGCCCAATCAATGGGTATTAGGTGGTTAACTATCTTTGGGGATTCAGAATCGGTAATCAAATAGACCACATGAATCTATCATACCAAAGAGCTACATTTGTTGCCTTACCATCGGTAAGTTTTACAGATGGCTTCAGAGTTTGAAGAGGTAAACTTCCTCCACATTCCTCGGAATAGTAATGATTTTCCAGATGCGCTAGCAACTTTAGCCTCCTTGATCAACATATATGACAAGGAAAACATGCCAAGCATCCCATTTTCCCTACAAAAGGCTCCAGCCTATGGGAATTACATTGGAGACGTATCGGATGAGCTACCTCCCATCCAACATCCTTGGTATCAGCATATCAAGGAATACTTGCGAGATGGATCTACACCCGCTGAGGAAAGCCCGACTGAAAGAAGGCAGATCCATCGACTGGGTATGAATATTACCTGAGCGAAGATGCACTCTACAAAAGTGATGAAGGATTAGGTTTCCTCATATGTTTGGACAAGGACCAAGCTCAGAGGTTTATGGATGAAATCCATGGTGGAGTATGTGGCCCACACATGAGCGACCCTCTACTTATCAAAAAAGATCCTTAGAACAGTACGTTACTAGCTCTCACTTAAGTCTGACTGTGATGACAACGTCAAGAGATGCTACCAATGCCAAATTCATTAGAATGTTATCCATGCCCCTCCAAGGGAACTCCACAATATGAGTTCACCTTGGCCTTTCTCAATGTGGGGAATGGACGTGATCGGGCCCATCGAGCCCAAAGCTAGTAATGGGCATCGGTTTATTTTCAGCATAATCGACTATTTCACCAAATGGGTAGAAGTAGCCTCCTTCCCCAGGGTTACCAAAGAAGTCACCATTGCTTTCATTAGAAACAATGTCATTTGTCGATATGGACAACCATAAGTAATTGCGTCAGACAATGCTAAGAACCTCAACAACAAAATGATGGAGGAGTTGTGCAGTAAATTCCACATCAAACACCTTAACTCCATCATCTACCGTCCAAAGATGAATGGTGTTTTTGAAGCAGCTAATAAGAATATTAAGAAGACCATGCAAAAGATGTCTGCTAATCATAAAGGATGGTCTGACCTCTTGCCTTTGACTCTATTAGCCTACAGAACTTTAATGCGTACTTCCACTAGGGTAACCCCCTACTCATTGACATATGGGATGGAAGCAGTGCTCCCCATAGAGGTGGAAATAGAATCCCTCAGAGTGTTGATTGATGCTCAGCTGGATGAAGACCAATGGTTACAAGACAGATATCACAAATTGTCTCTAATAGACGAAAGACGAAGTGATGCTATCTTTCATGGTCAGTTATACCAACAAATGATCTCCAGATCCTACAACAGAAAAGTCCAGCTACAGCAGTTTAAACAATATGACTTGGTTTTAAAGAAGATCATTGATAACCAAGATCAATCGAAAGGAAATTCGCTCCAAGCTGGGAAGGCCCGTTTATTTTCAAGGAGATATTGACAGGAGGTACTCTTAGATTACAGGAAATGGATGGCAACGAATTTCCACAGCTCATCAACTCAGATACTGTGAAACGGTACTATGTCTGAATTTACCATCAAGCAAACATCCTAGTTTTGGATCACCAAATCAATAGTCATATCAGCTTTTCTAACCCTTATTACACACAACCTTTTCTTCATACCCATTTGCCCCATCAGGGAAACACACTCTTCAAGTCAGCAACCTGGTTTTCAGATCATCAGATCTTTCACTTCACACCTCATACAATTTTGGTTATCCCACCAGGGATTGAACCTTTCACACCTGCAGTTTTTTCCAACTACAGATAAAACTTTTCACACCTGCAGTTTGTCCTGAACATGGGATCAAAATTTTCCCCCATAATTTGTGCTGAACATGGGATCAAACTTTTTCGACTGCAAATCATCCTGAACTTGGGGAAAACTATGTCAACCTGATCTCCCCGATACCTAAGAGTGCGTAGGAAACCATTTTATATGTCCCAGTTGCAATAAAAAAACAAACAAAAAAAGAAAAATATTTCTACACCCTTCTCTACAAATAAAAATAAAAACATTTCGACACCTTTTCTACACCGTACACCATTCAGCGTTGAACCTCTTACACCATGTTCAAACTACACAGACCTGATCTATTCTTTAATAGGAGTATGTAGGCAGCCATTTATGGTTTGGTCTTACCCCTACCAAAACATAAACAATTGTCAATGGTACTTGGATCAAACTTCAATCCACCAACTATCTGGCCTCCCCGTAAATGAGAGAGTTGGCGAGCATCTAAGCTACGGTTGATTCCTCGAAGAGCAACACCAATCCATAAGAGATAGAACTAACTGGGCTCCTCTTAAATAGGAATACTGGCAACCATCTGTGGTGCGGTCAATCTCAGAGAGGAAAGCCACACTCCTCTCCACATCTACATACAGAAACCAGTCCCAAGATAACAAAGAGGGTAGAGATACACACAAATCAATGATCCATTCTAAAAGATCCTGAGATATCTCAATGTCCATCCATCAAGGTTGAGTTCAGAATACATCAAGATCACTAGCCCTGACAAAGTAGGCAAAATATCAAGCTGAGTATCTAGGCATAACTAAAAGGGAAGTGCATCAAAATATATTTCCGTGCCATATATAATGTTGTTTGATATATACAATATGAATTGTACATGACAAAATGGATAAGCTAGTCTATGCAGGAAAATACAAGTCCATATACAGATCGGTGTG
This sequence comes from Panax japonicus, assembly GCA_020205505.1. NCBI lineage: Eukaryota > Viridiplantae > Streptophyta > Magnoliopsida > Apiales > Araliaceae > Panax > Panax japonicus. The sequence goes on from CM035114.1 coordinate 24,721,526, forward strand.
TATGCGAACTATCAATCTAACATAGAATTTCTCTCAGAGGAAGGGGGTAATGTTATGGTCTCCTGCATCAATATATCTGCACGTGCCAACAGATCCGAAGTCAACTACGTAGTGACATGATGCTCATCAATATATGCACTAATATCGACAAACATGCCAATAGTAAGGGATCTCACTATAGTACTATCTGTAACGGCCACATCCCGGGAAGATATAGCAACATCCCTTTCAATAATCAATGCATCTCTGGATGATATAGCCTCAGCCCGTTCCTCAATAGCGGTATCTCTATGAGCTGCAACCTCATCTCTCTACAATAGAGTGGTGTCTCTCCCATCAAGAGCTGTCAACATCAAGGCCTTATCCTGATCTCTCTCAAAGGTCATCAGATGAAGACTCTGCTCCAAATACTGTATTGAATGCTGAATCACAGTAGCACTCGTACTGGGAGAATCTACACAAGATGCTGGCAACCTAGTGAATAGCTCCTCCTCGGTGGGAAGATCAATGTCCTCTATGGGCTCCCCATCATCAGAATCAATCTCTGGCACTGTGGATACTACCACAATCGATGTAGTCTCTATCTCCATCAATGTGGAATACTCTACAGAACAGCCTGGATGGCTAACAAGAAACTCAGCTAGCTCACATTGATCCCAATAGGCATACAACCTAGATATGTCTTCTGCTGACAAGTGGCGAGAAGCCAAGCACTGACTCAATGCCTCCTCAAAAGGATGGAAGTCCTGGAACTGGTCAAACTGACACATCACAACCAGTGGGTGGTAAGTAGTCATGCCCCTCAATCCATCTAGAGGGAGATAATCCATGCCTAAAGCATAAGTAATGAAGCTGTAGGGTGAACTGAGCTCTGTATACGGCAATATATCAAATGGATCTCCAATCTCTGCCAGGAAAATGGACCAAGATGCAGGATTTGTACACTCCGCAGGCTAAAAGGAGTATGACATGGCTATCTCAATGGGTAAAACAATACCATGTCATCTAATAGTGCCAATCGATCTCAAGTGTGACATAAGTCATACGTACAACATAACCGAGCTACCTGTGAATACCCCTGTAGGGTAGGAACTGCAATATGTAGTTGATCTCAGCGTCTCTACTACAATCATCGGTACAATGGTGTGACCCTCTTTGAGAGCTCTTACTACCATAATGACGCATCCATGTATCGTGGCATGTATATATATGAAAATACGCATAGTAGCAGTACATCTACTCTGGCCAAATGCCAATGATCCTCCTGTATTGTAAAATCCCTGGAGTGTCATGTATAGCTATCCTATGAGCCAAATCTATCCATCAAAAAACATTGGGATACCACGTGGCCGGATGTGATATCATCTTGCATAACTCTACGCCTCAGCCCTGGTAAGGGTCATAAACTATCGGCTCATGTCGCCGATAGCCATCCACGCGCAAGGTCTGTCAAGTGGCAGCGCCACCAACCGTGCATACTCCTCTAAGGTAGGAGTCAACTCATGGATACCAAACCAGAAAACCTGCCTCTCTGGTATCCAATGCTCCAGCATGCCCTCTACAAGCTTGCAGGAACCTGAAACATCAGGAGGGTCATAGAATGATGTAATAACTGATCTACACTCACCCTGTCTGAAGGTGACATACTATCATACCACGATCTCAAACGGGATGCCACCGATACTGGTGGGGTATGATCAATATGGCTAACTGTCGAAGAAGACATCTATATGGGTCATGTCATAAGACCATCTAGGGGTTAATACTGAATATCTCTGGACATACATACTTATGCATAACATAATACGTGCATGATAAACAATAGATGGCAATATGATGTAGGGAATAATAGTAAATATAGTCCTAAATACATCATCATCTAATACATCTCTGTACTGCTAAAAATACATGGAAATGGGGCACAGTCGCCCAACTACTAATAGAGGCCTATCAAAAGATATAGCGAGAATGGGGCACAACCACCCAGTATCTAAGAGAGGCCTATCAAAAAATTTAATGAGAATATACATCAGAAGAAGACAATGGTGTCAATGTCTACATCATCAATCTTGTCCACCTGATGTAACTCCTCCTAAGTCAATGGATCTCCATCAACAGGGATGTCAGGCCTATACAATGGAGGATCAACATTGTCAAAGCCATATGGGTCATCTGAGGGGCCAGCTCCTAAATAGGAAGGATTAAATGTATCTACCTCAGCCGAATCTTTGCCCAAGTGCCAGATAAAGAAATGTGCACGGTCCAACCGCTAGGTCAAACTATCAATCTATGTCAAATGAGTCGGATCTCTGACACAGGCCATCTAATTTGTCATCATCATGGATCCAGGAATCGTATCCCCCATAAACTGCTTGGCACAGGTATGGGCTCCGATGGTACGAGGGGACCACCAATGCTGGAACGTAGCCAGGGTATGTGGACCATCTGACAGTGTAAAATTGTTAACACCCATCAAGGGGATATCAATAACGGGTGATTGTGAAATAGGCTAATAACTCCTGGTAGGAGGCAAGATCGGTATACGAATCTTTCATGTGGTGATCCTAGTATCACTGCTCTCCTAAATAGAGTTCTCATCCTCTATATGTAAAGATATGAATCCTACGGGTGGAAATCACATACTCGACACCAATCGGGTATCCATCCTCAAAATAAATGGCCAAGTGCTACCCAGAATAGGGAATCCAAGTAATGGCATCATCTATCAATAACTCCAGCTATAGGCGACAATGAGTGAAACCCTCAGTTACAGGGACCTTCGCTAGTATGGAATGATATTATAGTCTTCCTCGTGGATAGGTCTCCAAGCCTAGCACACTCACAGGACGCAAACATGGGAGCCTCTCATAGGCCTAGAACTGCCAACATAAATGCACACATCTGCTATCAGTCAACACTCTTAACCTGTACATGGGAAATCAAAAGAGAAATACTCACCAACAGAAATGGGTAAAATCCTAGCTAAGCCTCCGTCAAGCCCTGTGAATGCATGCCCATACCCCTGAGGAAATAGGCGAAGGTGTAGGAGCCCCAATCATTCTCTCTGATATGTTCCACATGTCGTGTGGTGCTCACTAAAGTGAATGACACCATAGAAGAGTTATCAGCTATGAAGCAACCCCTAATAATCATCAGGAATAATCGTCGAAGAATACGATCCTTAACTCTCACATCATCGGATATGGGCTCACTCAACAGCCCACTTATAGCATCTACACTCAATGGACCTGTACGAACGGTCCTGCTTTTGAGCACCTCAGCTGGGACTCCTAGCAAGGATCTGACGGCAATCAAGGGTAATATCCTCCGTACATGGCACTGGCACCCCTACAAACTCCATACTTATGATAAATTGCCAATCCATCGGCGTCATCATCAACTCATAGTCTAGCAAGTGGAAAGACTGAGTCTAGTGAAACCAGCGCTCAGAAAATACCCTGAGATAATCCTAGGGACAACGACGGGGAAGGATGGAAAAGAACGCTCTGAAACCCCAGTCATGCACAATCGCTCTATATTCAGGATGCAGAGCCTGGTATGTGGAGTGAATGTTGAACTAGTTCCCTCTAGGCTGTATAAAACCTGAAAACCTACATCACAAAGCATATCAACATCAGAATCCTTTACTCCTCGTCAATAGGAAAGAAGGAAGATTAAAATCTTGATTTTACCTCATTTGCATGCAAGTAAATCAAAGGGTGTCTACTCAAACCACCAAGAAGATCTGGGATCTATACCTGAATGCCTGGGAAATCCCTACGGGGAACATTTGCAGCAAGAGAGGGATCCATAATCGGAACATCCTCCTCCTCGTCCTCAACATCCGGTACGTCAACTTGGACAGGATGTATCACCGCCTTCGCCAATCGATGAGGTTGTCTAATAGAACGGGGTCGAAGCACTTTAGAAGCCCTCCTCCACACACCTGAAGTGGTCCTGTGGGAACTACTTGGCTGATCTAGATCCATATATCTGGACAATAAGCCTCCAAATCGCCTTAGATAAGGTGTGTAAATTCTAACCTGGAGCTTTTCAAAATGCAGTTTTATAACTGCATGCATGCATGCATTGCTTTAACATACGTCTACAGTAGAGTTAAAAATACATGACTACCCAATGCCTACATTTTGAAAATTTTTGCCATAGTCTCCTTTATAAATAGGACTATCCATATGCACATAGGCATGACTATGTGGCCATTCAGTAGCACGCCTATCCACCGTCATAAACATCCTATATATGCATGCATATATCTAAGCCATAATCTGTAAGGGTAGCCTAATTACCAGGATTATTTTGCTTTCTCACCTTAGCTCATTTGTCCTCAGATAAGGATAAGAAATAGCAGAAAAAGGTGCCAATTTGACTGTTTCAAAAGTTAATTTTTTTCACATCATTGTATTCAGCATGGTTAAATACTAACATTTATTATATTGAACATTTTTTATCAAGTCATATAACCATGCATATTCACTACTATGTGTTTAGATGCATTTTATATCACAAGTCATTTTCTAATGGATAAAAAATGGAAAAGAAGATATGCATACGTTACCAGGGGCAGTGTAGAACACTTGTACGGTGACAGAATTTGTAGAAAGACGCCCGAACTCAGCAAATCTGAAGAAGAGCTCTAGGATTTCCTTCGCGGCACAATGTGAAATAACTTGAGAAGGCAACTTGCAGCCTTAAAAGCCACCCATAGCTGGTCACAGGTGTACCTGTGGCACCCCTAGGTGGGGCCCACCCCTTTGGCTTAGTCCAGTTCTAGTTGCAAAGGAGTTCTCACAAGCTGAAAATGTCAAATCAGGAATAAAAACACTACGCGATTAAGCAGAATAACCTGAAATCCTTGTTTTCACGGGTCAAGTTGTGGCTTTACATATCACTCATTGGTATATGCCCAAACACAGGGTACACTATATTTATGATCACAGCTGCTGTAAACTATATCCGGCAATACCTCAAGAAGGTCTGATGCCATTAATTTGGGGTTGTAATCTCAAAACCTTTCTCCTTAGTAAAAACTCTAACCAATTCATCCGGTGATGCACACGTCAACGAAGGTTAAGCAGCCTTGACATTATCCCCAGCAGGGATCTCATCCGTTGATGCACATGTCAATAAAGGTCAGGTAACCCTGACAACATTGATTATTGGCAGTAACTCTAACAGAACAGCGGAAAGACCTAGTGATACGAACCAGGAAAGAACATCTTCATCGGGGAGGACCGATGATGGAATATGTTATACTCATCCTCAACAGACAAAGCTCTATCCCCACAGAGTCTCTTGTACATGAGAGATACGTCCCTTGTGAAAAGTCTGTAACAAGGACTAAGGACTTTGGTGATAACCCCAACGTCAACATCCTAAAAGCTCCTGAGAGAATTAGATCGCACTGTCCAAGATAGTTCATCAGGGTTGTCAGTAATAACTGTCAATCCCGGTAGAAGTCAAGGGGAGCCGACAATCATCCCACCACGTTGGTGAACAATCCAACAAACCACATACATTTGCATCATATTGTTGTACATTGCATCATGGTCATCTTGTTGCATTTCAAGTGTCTAGTATTCTTTATCCTATCCATGCCATTACATTTCATGAATATGATAAAGAGGGGCATCTGTAGACACTTCAAAATTTTCTGCATACCTGTTACTAACATTACAAGATGGCAGAATCGTCTTTCGGAGATAACCCTGGAGGACAGCTCAGCTCAATCATAGAAACAATATCGGGAGTTTCAGTACCATCTCAGAGATAACCCCGGGACATCTATTTCAGTCCCAAAAATAACACTGAGAGTGTCAGTTTTAACCTCGGAGATAACCCCGAGGGATGCAGTTCAAATACTAGAAATCACACCGGAGAAGGTTGTTTCATCTCAGAGATAACCCCGAGGAATGCATTCGCTAGTTCTGGAGATAACCCTGGAGATGCTCATTTCAACCTATGCAGTCAGCTTCAACCTCAGAAACCACACCGAGGCACTCAGCTCCAGTCCCAGAGATAACCCCAGGAGGTCAAGCACACCTCAGAGACAACCTTGAGGACATCCAGTACTTGCAGCAGCCCAATCTAAGAGATAACCCTGAGCAACGACTGCTTTATCAGCCCAAACAGGAGATAACCCCGGTGAGGGGCATAATCATCATTTTGCTACCTCAATTCCATACGCGAACCATCTCAACACATTTTAACATACATTCTACATAGTAGTGTCCTACAAGAACAGAATAATTGCAATCCTGAGTGACTACTACACAGGATAGCACACCGGATAGTATTTGAAGCTTGAAGACCAAGGGCATGGTCCCATTTTCCTAACTTCTTACAACCTCTAATCCCAAGTCATTTGTGTAGCTCTCGACAATAGCACTCCGTAAAAGGTTTATACACCTCAATCGATGGCCCAGATTAAAGTTCTAAAAGTTTGAATGGACAACACATTGCGCGCGTGCACGTACTTTAAGACGGCAGGACCCACAGAGCCTGGGGAACCCCGAGCAGCCGTATGTGCATCAGCGGCTGCCGCAAGTACACCTCTGGCTCCCCCCTCTATAAATAGGGGGCTTGGGGTGGCCATTTTAAAAGAGAAAAAGGCGAGAAAGTCCTGTCCAATTTGCTCTGTACACACCCTAAACTGAGTGTTTTCTCATTTTAAACACTTGAGAGCTTGTACTTTGTCATATTTTACCGATGGAAACCGAGTGTTCATTCATTTAAAGCTATTTGAAGTCTTCTTGGTAGCCCACTGTAAGACTTCTTACATTTCTAAAAGCTTTTCTCCACTTTTTGCACACACAGTTATTCACGTTGAGAGTCGTGTTGTGTGTGTATGCCCGGACTTCGGTCCGTGGCTTTTTATTTCTTTTGTATATATACTTATATATATATATATATATATGTATTAAAATCATCGAGTCATGCCTCGATTGAGCTTGGATTTATATCTGGAGCATTTACTGCTTATATATATATACTTATATATATATATATACTTATATATATACTAAATTTATAGTGTGTACAGAGCAAAATGGACTGGGCTTCCTCGCCTTTTTCTCTTTTAGATCATATTCATTTCATCTTATTGCATGGCATGTAGTTGTTTTGTGCTCGAGGACTAGCACAGTTTAAGTTTGGGGGATTTTGATAAGTGGATTTTATATATGTGAATCAGTGTCCATTTCATGCTTATTTATTGCTAATTTCTTGTGTTCATGTTCGTTTTTACTTGTTTTACGTTATTTTATGTGTAGGATGGTTGTTGTTGCATTTAACGTATATTTGGAGTCAATTGGGATGATTTGGAGTTAAATTATGCAAATAAGGAAGAAGCCATGAAGTTCAGCAAACTATCTAGCATATCACACCCCCGCCAGGGTGGGCCTGTTTGTACTGTATACCACCGCCAGGGCGGGGGGTCTTCATAAGGATTTAGCAGAAATGTAGCCCGTCGGGGTGGGGGGTGTCGACTGTTACTGTGTTCTGTTTTGGTTGAAACTCTTGTTGGACATGGTTTATAACATATTGAATTACACATGGACTCTACTTGATGGAGAATTTTGGATGGGACTTGTGTGTTGGACATCTATTTACTCAATTAACAATGAATTCAACAACACACATGGCATATTACGAAGATTAGGCTCAGTTTTTCTAAGCAAGCGTGGAGGAGTATTTCGAAGAGATTTTCGAGACGATTGTAATTCTAGGCTACGTGAAGGGTGTTTTTCAATATTCTTCATCTTAGGCTATTATATGTAATTGAAAGAATGTTTTCTATGATTTATTCAGTGTTTATTTTGTTTATGATGAACTAATTCACTTTTTAGGCTTATGATGGATCCTTGAGTGAATCGATGATTTTGTGAACTTTGATTTCCAATTTTAATAATCTATTTCTAGTTTATCTATATTAATTTGAGCTTGAATTTATGAATTATCTGATCAACAATTCTTTGTGGATTTGTATGGAATCGAGAGAGGATATTTGAATCTAGACTTAGTTAATATAGCATGTGTTCACGAATTTTTGTGAATAGCAGAATTGTGATGAATGTTAAGGTAGAGATATGTTTGACATCACATGTAATTGGATAGAGAACTTAATCTTAAACCTTCTTTAATTGTAATTCACATAGAGATATAGTGAGTTAGTTGATTAAGGTGTTTAACTTCTTTCTATCTTACTTGTGGATTTAAGTTAATACGGTATTAGTGCATCGAGAGGTGGTTAATACTACATTCTTATTCTTGATTAATAAACTGGGATAGTGAATTGAATTGGAATAAAGGTGTTAAAATCAGAGTGAAGCTTAGGGTGGAAATCATAAGTCTAATTCTCCATTGATTGTGTGAAATTCCAGATTTTGATATTTGTGATTGGTTTGTGGTAGTTTATTTTATTATTTAATTTAGAATCTTTAATCATAATTATTGAGTTGAATAGTTTAATAAAATTGGGATTAATAAGAAATTGGTACTTGTAAGTTAAGATTATTGCTAGTTGATCTCTGTGGGAACGATACTCTACTATCACTTTATTACTTGTTGACCACGTATACTTGCGTGTTGTGCGTTTCTATGCATTATAGACATAGAGAAAAGGTTTCAGAGGATAAGTAAGTTGATCAAAAACTTGTTAGGTAAAATCTAATTATGCACAACACGCAAGTATACGTGGTCAACAAGTAATAAAGTGAAAGTAGAGTATCGTTTCCGAAGAGAATTAGTTAACAAGAATTACCAAGTACTAACCTATAACTAATTTAATCTTATTTAAACAAATGATATATGTAATATTTTAATTTAAAATAATTAATTAAACTATTACTAACTATCCCTAGAATGAAACAAGATAATGAAGACTCGAGATTACAATTTCACTTATTGTTTCATTTAAGTCAACACACTTCCTTTTAAGCCAAGTTATTTATATTGGATTGTTAATCAAGAACACGAAAGTAAAATATGGCCATCTCTCAACGCACCATACTCATATCAAATCAAATCCACAAATGATAGAATCAAATTGAACACCCTAATTAATTAACCCACAATATCTCTATGTGAATTACAATTAAAAAGGGTTTAAGCACAAGTTCTTATTAGACTACATATGGCGTAAAGGCATATCTCTATCCTAAACACGAATCATGAATTTCATCTATGCATAAATCACAAACATATGCTATCATGATCAGATCTAAATTTATACTTCATCTCTCGAGTTCATATAGATTATCACGGTAATTGTTAGCTAGGCAATTAAATAATTAAGTCCAAATCATAATAGACAATCCAAATATAGCTAATAAGACTAACAAAGAAGCATATCAAAGTAAACTACACAATAAGATCCATAGTAATCTCAAAACAGAGTTTAATTCATAACGGAACTAGAATCCATCATCCACAATTGATTAAGCATTAAAAGATACAAATAGATAAGAAAAGAAATTAGAATTGAGATAAACAAATCTGTATTCTCTTGCTTCTAATCTGTTTCTCCAATGATAATCAATAGCTTCAATCTTCAGTTCTAATCCAATCTAGTGTTCCTAATCTACTATAATTTAATCTAATGGAATCCTCCTTCGTCTCTAATCTAAATCTCCCTCTAATCCTTGTGATTCTCCTCCTTTTATAAGTCTCTTTATCTGTCTTTAAGTCCTCTTGGAATTCCTTGAGTCAATCGGATCGAAACAATCCTTCTCCAACTCAAATTCGGGCAAAAATGGCTTTTCTGTGCATACCCCCGCCCCGGTGGGGGTCCTTACTATTTTACAGCTGGTAATGCCCGCCCCGACGGGGGTTTTGTTAAGGAAAAGCCCGCCCCAGCGGGGTCCATTTTCTGCCTCAGTGTCCTCTGGTAAAACGGCCATAACTTTTGATCCGAGATGAGTTACGGGTCCTGCTACCTACCAAATCGAAGCTATCGACTGAGATATACAACTGGCATTCTTTGAGAAGTGAGAAATAATGAACAGATAAAGGTCAAAATTGGGCTGGAAGTAACTGCTATGCAAATAGCCACCCAAAACAGTGACGTTCGACGTCCGTTGGTACAAAGATCATAACTCTTGCATTCAAACTCTGATTGGAATGATTCAAGATGTTCTGGAAAGCTAAGAAAAAGCTCTACAATATAATCCAAGTTCCAAACCAAGAAAATGAAATAAACATGAAAGCCCAAATGATGTCCGGATTGATTTTCTTTGCATTTTCCTTGTTTTTCCTTACCAATAGTCGCTCACATCGTTCCCAAACATATAACCTACAAAATGAACACAAAATGCGTGAAAAGTAACTAAGAAACATGAATATAAGAAACTAATTCAAGTAACAGCTACCAGATAAGTAGGTATAAAACCTACTTATCACCGTCTCGAAGTACGTGTATGTATGCAACGTGTTGTCCGCTCGAACCATCATAACTTTGATTCAGGCATCCGATTAAGGCTTATAATACCTTTCTGGAATGCTGTTCTCGAGAGCTACACAATGACATGGGATAAGAGGTTATACGAAGTCGGAAAGATATGGCCATGCTTAGATCTTCAGGTCTTCAAATTCCATCCGGTGTGTTGTCTTGTGTAGTAGTCATTCAAAATTTTGAGTTATGGTTCTTATAGGACACTTTTGTGTAGAATGTATGTTGAAATGTTGTTGAGACGACGCAAATGTGTGATCAAGGAGGCAAAATGATAATTTTGCCCCTCACCGGAGTTATCTCCTATTTGGGCTGATTTAGCCGTCGTTGCTCAGGATTATCTCTGAGATTAGGCTGTTGTGAGTACTGAAGGTCCTCAGGGTTGTCTCTGAGGTGTGCCTAACCTGCCAGTGTTGTCTTCAGGGACTAGAACTGAGTGCCTCGGGGTTATCTCTGAGGTTGAAGGTAACTGCAAAAGTTAAAATGAGCTTTTTCGTGGTTATCTCCAAAACTACAACTGCATTCCTCTGGGTTGTCTCCGAGGTTGAAACTAAAACTCCCAGAGTTATCTCCGGGATTGGAACTGGGTATCTCGGGGTTGTCTCCGAGATGGCAAAACTGATAATTTTGGGGTTGTCTCTGAAACTGGACTCGCATTCCTCGAGGTTGTCTCCGAGGTTGAAACTGAAACTCTCGAGGTTGTCTCCGAGATGAAAAAAACTGAGTATCCTGGGGTTTTCTTTGGGATTAAGCCGATTTGACCTCCAGTGTTATCTCTAGAAGACGATTCTGCCCTCCTGCAATGTTAGTAACAGGAATGCAAAATTTCAAGTGTCTACACTCGTTTTGCCTGCTAAGATCGCCAGGGCGGATTGGGACAGAGAGGAACTCGCCGAGGCGAGTTCAGTGTGCGCTAGGGTGAACTTGGACAAAGAGGAACTTGTCGGGGCGAAATCCCTCAAGCCATTAAACCGCCAGGGTGGATTGGTGCAATTTTTGAATTTTCTTCCTCTTTCATAAAATAAAATATTGTGGTTGCTTAGTTACTTTATCCAGCTTTGTGAATTCTTGTGATTGCAAAATTACGTAGATTCAATTTATGTGATTGTTTATATTCTTTATGTAGTCTTTCGCTGTGTCAGTTGGCATCAGAGCAAGAATTCTAGCCTATGAATTGATGGCTACTGAACGTGTGCAAGACAACTCTCCTTGTATTAATGATTAAAATTTAGTTAACTTTTAAAACTAAAAATCACAATGGCAACTCATTGTTCTACAACAATCTATTCTTAAGTAAGGATATATTAAAAATGTAGGAAAACTATTATAAGTAAATTATTATTATTAAAGTTATATTGAATATTAAATTAAAACAATAAAAATCACATTACTAACACTCATTTGTGAGTCCGACAATTGTATGTAATTTGTATTTATTTTAATTTTTAAAGCAAATATTGTAATCATTCTAATACAAATAGTAAGTTATTTTTTGAAATTTAATTTTTTTTTTGATAAACATTATTATAAAATAAATAAAATATTGAAAATAATATTATTCATAAAATAAACCTGCACGGATACTTAGCTAGTGTATGTAATTATATACCACATACATAATTGTCTAATGGGTTTTCATAATTTTTCATGCAGCATGTAGTAGCTGGAAGCCTGGAAGAAGTCATCATATATGGCACAGATAGTTCACCAGAATTTGACTGCTGGCAGATCTTTATGACCGTATCTTTAGACTTTAGCATAAAGAAATACATTGGTCAAAGCCTGCAAATTAAACAAAACTTTTACAACTTAAAACTAATATATCACATACAAAATTAAGAGCTAGCCTGCTATAATGAAGAACTCAAAGCTAGAGTTCTCTCTATATATAGATACTCCTAAACCATTAATTCCACATACACTATTTTTCACAACTTAACCAAATACAATCAATTATTGTAGCTGAAATGGCAATAATGAAGCCTCAAATAATCTCAAAAGAAACCATTAAACCTTCTTCTTCAACCCCCAATCACCTAAGAAATTACAATCTTATCTTACTGGATCAGCTTTTTCCTCATGCTTATCTGCCCATGGTCCTCTTCTATCCGAACACGGGCTCTGACGGGTCATTTGAGCCCTCTAACATAATTAATGTGCTAAAAAAATCTCTCTCAGAGACTCTAGCCCGTTATTACCCATTTGCCTGGGAGACTTAAAAATAAAGTCTCTGTTAATTGTAACGACGAAGGAGTTGATTTCTTTGAAGCCCGAATGGCTTGTCGGCTATCCGAAATTCTTGACAAGCCGGAGCCCGAGTTCGTAGACCTATTCCATCCTAATGGTGTCCTTTGGAATGATTCATATAAAGGTAGCCTTCTTGTTGTCCAGGTCACCTTCTTCGACTGTGGCGGAATGGCTATTAGCACATGCATGCTGCACAAGATTGCTGATGGGAAGCACAGTTGCGGCCTTTCTCATTGATTGGGCATGCATGACACGTCATCAGCCCAACAAAGATCCCGAATTCATTTCAATGTCCATTGTGCCCCCTAATGATCCACAAATGATTCCGGAAATTAAGCTTGAGATGGAGAATAATTGTGTTACAAGGATGTTTGTTTTCGAGGATACCAAAATATCAGACCTCAAGGAAATGGTACTTAAATCGGGAGTAAAAAATCCCACCCGTGTCGAAGTTGTTACCGCACTAATTTATAAGTGTGCCATGGCTGCATCGAGCAAGAAATCATTAGGTCACTCAAAGCCCTCAATCTTGCTCGGGCCTATAAATTTACGCCCAAGAACTGTACCACCAATGCCAGAAAATTCAGTTGGGAATTTTGCTTGGGTTTTTACAGCAATGACCAAAGATGATAACGATAAGAAGTTGCATAATTTAGTTGGTTCGGTAAGAAATGGGATAGAAAAATTTTGTGACAAGTTTGCAAAAAATGTGACACCAAATGAATGTTACATAAAAATATGCCAGTCCGTAAAAGAGGCAAGTGGGATATTGGCCATTAATACTAATGCTATTGATGTTTATACGTTTACCAGTTTGTGCAGGTACCCATTTAACCGAGTGAATTTTGGATGGGGAAAGCCTATATGGTCTGCTACTTCTAGTTGTCCTTTGAAGAATAGAGTTCTTTTGAAGGACTCACCGGCAGGTGGAGTAGAAGCTTGGGTTACATTGGAAAGAGAAGATATGACCATATTTGAATGTGATGAAGAGCTTCTTGCTTTTACTACTCTCAATCCAACTGCTTTTGCTTTTGGAGCTTAGCCTGAAAAAATAACTATGAATATTTCTTTTGTTATATCTGTTGTACTTGATTTGAACTGCAAAATGTTTCCTTTTTTAAAAAAGAAAAAAAATCCTAATTTTCATATAGGCGCTGTTTGTTGGCTATAATGATAGATTATTCATTATTTAATCTCATGAACTATGAACTATTTGTTATTATTTATAAGGTCATTTGATACAAAAATTATATAATACTATCTTTCCACTTGGGATTATAATTCACAATCAAATTACTTTAAAAATTACAAAACATAGTCTATAAAACTAAATAACAAACTAATTGTAGAATAAAATAATCCCTAGTGATAATAAATCAATACAAATAGTCAAATCTTATCCATATTTCCTACAAACAAACATAATCCCTAGTAATAATAAATTAATACAAATAGTCTTATCTTACCCATAGTTCCTGCACTTCAAATATAAACTACCAACACCAAAAAAATTAGGGGCCATAGGCAATGGTTCCTAAAATTTTCACCAAACAAAACAAGGTTCCTAAGAACAATTTACTTAAGTAACAGATAACTATAATATAACCTTAGAAACATATAAGATACCAGCTTCAGCACCACATTGCAAATCAAACAATATAACTCGACATAAATATATGAAACTGGAATAATCAAACAAGCATTTACTTTAAATTCCCGGAAAAGAGATTTCATAAGAATGTTCAAATCATACATTTGTACAAGTTTTCGGACAACAAATAGCTCCTTGTATGTTGACATCGCCATAAGAAAAGAACACAGAACAAACTGGCAGAAACAGACTCACACATATAGTAGGGAGTTCTACAACATATTAAACAGTTGCGGATAAGAATCTCCCATAACAAGCATATTATCATAACCCAACCTCATGGGTGCCCATTGCACCTGGTCACGCAAAAATCTGGAGACTGGATATTAGAAATTGAAATCAGCTTGGACCTGAAATCGTCAGTTCTGTCAGTGTTATTCAGGACAGCCTCGTCCCTGCTGCTTAATATTTCAAATGTTATGGAATCAAGAATTTTATCTGGTACAGAGTTAGAGATGGCGATAAGCAACTCCCTGGCCAGTTCCAATGATGACTCTTCACATAATGCTCTGATAGCCATAAAATGTAAAAGCCTTTCCTAAAATCTGGAAAATCATTGTTTGTGTTAAACAAAATTTGCATAATAGATTAATAGTTAATAAAACAAAATTAACTAGGGAAAAATGTATATACACAACTGTGTAGTACACGCCTATGACGACGGTTGAATCGTCGTCATAGATATTCTAGTCTATGGCGATAGTTGAACCGTCGCTATAGCCCAAAAAAACCGTCGTCATAGCACGACTGTATACTATATATATATATATATATATATATATATAACCCAATTAACTAATATATAAGCACCCCTTTAGTCAGAAACCATCTAGTGCTTATGTATTCTCATTTTCAGCCAACTATGAAACAAAGTCACCATTTAAGGATAGCCTATGCAGCCAATAGCAGACACAAGTGATAGACCAATTCTACTCAGTCAAGTACTAATTTACACGTAAGAGAAAATACACCAACTCACTCCATATACAAAAGCATGATAAAAAAGAGATTTTCAAATAAATACACAACATATTTAATCCATTTCCAAGCTTAGATGAAACTGAAAAATGCTTTCAACCATGCATCACAAATAGAATATTTCAAATTGAAAGTAAATAATTTCTTTTCCACTAAATATATAAGCAACGTAAAACCGAAGCTTGTAAAAGATCACAAATCATATACACAGCGGCTGCACTACAGCCTATGATATATCATCATGACCACATACAAATAACACTACTTTATCAGTGGATACAATCAAAAAATTCCAACAAAATGTAACCTTTAGTAGAGTCGCTACTCAACGCACCTATTAAAGCTCCTAATTCCCATTTTAATTCTTCAGCATTGTTAAACTTGGTTTCTGCCAAGTTCGTAGTGCATTAAAGTAGGTGGAACGGATACAACGATGCGGTATGTAAACTTATCTGGTGCACGGTACGTTAACTTACCTGGTACGCGGTACATGAGGGTACTTTAGTACGTGGGGGTATATACTTAATTTTTGAATCGAAATGTTTTACCTTAATTGCGATTTGGTTCGCGAAAGAGATAAAAGAGTGTCATACACTAAATTTAGATTATTGGGACATAGAAGTATTTTTGGATCCATAAGTACCAATACGCGATTCGCTAGGTCAACAAGACTTCGTAACTATGGTTGTATTATTCTTCCATTAATTGGTTTACATTCCAAACCAGAATGCCACAATTTGTGAACAAATCCATCTACTCACATCCCAAGTAGCTAATTAACTAGTACAACACCAAGGACAAAGTTCCAAAATGAAAAAAGAACAAATTATTGATGATAAAGGATGTTACAGATAATATGTCAATTGTAAATACCTACAGTGGGAAATTGAGGGCCGAGATTAGATTGGTTTTTATGAGATGAATGGCTTGGATTTAATGTAGAATGAAACATGTATATGGCTAAGTATTTATTGAGAATGAGATATCAATAAATTAACCTAGTTGGCTATATCTTCTCTATAGATTTCTTCTTCTCTCACTGTTTTGCTGGAGTTATTGCAAGAATAACTCCAAAAGAGTCGAATATCTTGCTATAATGGTGCTTTCATTGATAGAAAAACACTACAGACCCCTTCAAAATTTACCTTGTCCTCAAGGTGGAAGTTAAGAGCGTTTATGGGCTTTCCACCAGTTGTTAGCAATAATAGTCCCTGGATCAAAACTAAATCTTAAGAAATTGCACATTGCAACCCATCACTAGTAGCTTCATTATACTTCTCATGTTCCAGCAATTTCATGGTCCAAAACATACCATATGCACCATAGCTCAACTCTGCTCCCTAATAAATCTTAATGAAGTGACGGCCAACCAAGCCTCCATTGGTACAGTGGTTAAGTCCACTTCTTGAGCATCAGAAGGTCTTGGGATCCATCCCTGCCAAAGGGATAAATTTTAAATTTTGCCTAAACTAGCAAAAATAAAAATGAAGTGACGGCCAAAATTTGCACTTGAATATCCTTCCGAGCTATGGAAACTGAGGAAAATATCTGCAATATCCATTGAATCTGTATCGTACTGAAACTGCATTCCCCTCTTGTCATTGGCTAAAAGTGGTGGAACTATACAAGTCTAGCGCGACAAAGATTTTTGAGTGAGAAGGATCTAAAAGCTCATAAAAATATCTCCCGATGCTTTTTCCAACTGTAAAACTCCTTAAATTATGCAAGATTCTCAACCTGAAACATCATCACAATATTTGAAGAGAGGGCCAATAGAGGCGACAATGTAGTGTTAGAGAATAACAAAGCAGCGAAAACAATAGTAAGAAGATACCAAAAAACAAACAATCACACGCAAGACACATAATTTAAATGGTTCGCCCAAAGGTTGGGCTACTCCACGATCTGCAGCAAATCAGCCTCACCATATTAAAATTTTGTGCATTTTCGTGCGTATTAGAAAATTAAGGATCCCCTCCTCGTATAAGGTAATAAAAGAACCCTAATTCATCTAGAAACATGCCAAATTATCCTTTTCGGTAGCTTTACGATCACCACTAAATCAAAGTCGGATTAAGCTTCAGTAATAACATGCAGCACCTGTTAAAGCATCCCTATGATGAATACCAAGAACTAAGGTGTTCATCTAGTCAACATTTGGAGTAGTGATTTACTCAAAAATAGATTCCTAATTTAAGCTTGGGCATTGGCTCTAGAGTATAAATTTTTGTCTAGAGCGTTGCACGTCGAGCATATTCATCATGATTTTTTAACCAGCAATTTTCCAGCCTGCTTATTCAAAACATTGGTTGCAATATTTGGGTGGAAAATCATAAAATAGCCTTTAGAAGGAGGATGAGGAAAAGCATGAGGCAATACATACTTTGTGGTGGAAACACAATTTTTATAAAGACTCCCAGTTCGACTTTTTATATCAACAGATATGGTCAAAAAATCTTCATCACGCGCACCTACTTTATTGCCCTCACAAGGAGTCGCAACATGCGTGATAGATGTATTTATCCCTATATCTAAACAAACATCTTCAAATCCATCAATTAAATTCAGATTGGAGTTAATAACATTAACATGTACCCCTCCCAAATGTTTTAGATTCAAACAAGATTTTTTTTATAACATTTGCAATCACCTAACAAATCTGTGACATTTTCCCTGAATACCTAAAATTTTGCTTCCCCTGTTGTGTCTTTGATTATAGGAGTTTCCCACTTCATCACCTGATATGTCTAATCCCTGTCAAAGACCTGTCCATTGACCTTGGAGTAGAATACTCATCTGGTGGTTTTGGGATAAGCTTGACAATGTATTCCTTAGCAGGGGCATATGAGCATTCTATTATGTCCTTGTAATTTGCATCCTTAACAATTTTATTTGCTTGACTAGCATTTATCAATTCCACAATGCCAATTGTTGAATCCTCTAGCACAAGTAGAGCTAATTGACTCGACTACCCTTCGATTGACCACAGTCGACAATTCTTTTTCAAAAAATTCCTTGTTAGTATCCAGTTCTTGCCAGCACCTTTGCCAAACATCTTATCTTCAAGGCATCTTGCCATTTTGCCAAAACAATGGCCCTTTGCAAGGATTTTGGAGACCACAACATATTTTGTGAATCGTCATTCAATCCTTTAAGAAAGATGCTCAAAACCCATTGATCAGAAAATTTCTCTTCGTTCTAGTATTTTAAAAATCTCCGCCTAAGTCCAATTAATCCCTGTGTAGGTGTTAGGCGGTCTTCTACCGCCTCGATTTGGCTGGGCGCCTAGGCCCCGCTTAGGCAAAATCAAGTCTCTACTTTGAAACTGCTACAATACTTGAAATGAATTTTTTAAACATTAAAAGATTATTTTTTTAGTAATTCATGTAAAATTGAAATAAATTGCATCTATTATATAATTTGGATAGTATACCAAGTATATACAATAGATAAATAAATAAATGAAATAGCCTAAAAATGTCTAGTCTGCCTACTAAAACATCTAGACACTGCCTAGGCGGCCTAGGTGTATATGCGCTAGACGTCACCTCCGCCGCCTAAAAACTTTTAAAAAACTATTCATTTCTAACCTCTACCCACCTTTTAAGTTCCAAGAATGAATTCTCAAATTCAGTTGATGATACACGAAGTAATTCATCACAAATTTATTGTGCTTGTGCTTCAACTCGTATTCTCGAATCTCTATTGCCCTTGGCACTCGTTAGTTTCTTTTTTTGTAGCCCACAATTGATCCAAGAAATCACTAGCTTCTTCCAGTTCCATGGATTGTTTTACTTTCAATTCTACCATAAAATCTCACAATGAAAGCACCATTATAGCAAGATATTTGAGTCTCTCATAATAACTCCAAAAAAATAGTGAAAGAAGAAGAAATCTAAAAAGAAGATAGAGTCAACTTGGTTAATTCATTGATATCCCATCCTCAGAAAATACTTAGCCATGTATAGGCTTCATTCTACTTTAATTCATAGTCATTCATCTTATAAGAACTAATCTAATCTGAACCCTCCAATTTCCCACTACTAGCTATTTACGGTTGACATATTATGACTAATTACGTAACAAAAGGACAGCAAAAAAATTGCATTACAATCAAAGGAAAGTATAAATTGATCCCTTGAGGTTATTAATTGATCGTTCTATCTCACGTGGTGGAATCAAACAGCTGGTTGTTTCTTGTACAGAATTCTAAAACGTGGTGGAATCAAACAGCTGGTTCTTTCTAGTACAGAATTAAATCAGGTATATCAACTAGGGGGAGTCTCATGACAATTGTGCATAGAAGATTTTCATTTCTAGTGCTTCCTTGTACAATTTCACTTACCCCATAAAACAATACTCCTCCCGTTCCTTAATATAGGTCGTTTTAGGATTGTGCACAAGTATTAAGGTAATGATTGTATAGCATTAACTATAATATCAATTGTCTATATTGTCCTTATATTGAAATAAGAGATTGTTATTTATTAGACAAAAAATAGTGAGAAAACCAAAGTTATATTTAATACTTTGGGTAATATTGGAAACTAAACAATCAATGCTTACTTGAAATTTTCAAACGACTTATATTAAGAAATAAAAATATTTCTCTAAAACCATTTATATTAAGGAAGAGAGGAGTACTCCATTATAAGAAACCGAGAATTTATTGGGAGAATAATTGAAGGGAATTGATGGACCATCTTTTAACCAAACTAGTATTGATATTTGGTTAAAAAAATGGGTCAAAAAAGTGTTGTAGCTCATATTTTAGCAACACTTTTTATATTTATGAATGCGGGACCTATTTTTTTAAAGGTGGACCCCACATGCGGAAAATATGAAAAATGTGGTCCGTTCCCTAATTGAAGTGCGCAATACGAAGGCAAAAACGTGTAAAAATATGAATCGGGAATAATTGTTAGAACATAAAGATGCTCAACTTAGTTTATCGTTATAAATCAAATTTTGGAAACAAAAACAATTGCAGCATTCAATTCGTCACGTCATCTTCAACACAACATCACCATAAAATTCAATCACAGAAATAATTAACAAATATAAACAAAATTTTGAAACAATCAGATCTAAAATACATAAGAAAGAAAAGTAGATGGGAAGAAGGGGGAAAATCTAGCGCTAATAGAAAATTTGTTCACGACAAAAGATACAGAGACATGAACGCGCGATAAAGATGGAATCAAACCTGTAGCGTTGCTAGGCAAATCGGTAAATGAAATATCAATATAGAATGAGAGAGATTACCGTTGGAGGAGGAACTAGGAAATACGGATAGACGAAGAAAATGATTAGTTCAAACTTTTAATGCGTTTGAGGTACGCGGATAGCAGTCGAATGTATTTCTATTGGTCGGTATTGAATCTTTTCAAAACCGACACACCATTTGATGGGTATCAGAGCAAATCCAATGCTAATGTCCAAATAGCACCAAAAATTGTTTTTTAGTACTAAAATAGAATCCAATCTCCGGTGATTGGTTTTATTATAACACTAAATTATTTCAAATTTAACTAACTTTCCCTTCATCTCATTGTTAATTACTATTATTATTATTATTACTATTATAGTTATAATAATAATTATTATTATTACTATTATAATAATTATTATTATTGTTATTATTTTTGTTATTAATATTAATATTATTATAATTACTATTATTTTATTATTATTATTAAAATTATTACTATTATTATAAAAATTATTACTATTATTATTATTATTATTATTGTAATAAATTATTATTATTAAAATTATTATTATTATTATTATCATTACTATAATTATAATTATTATTAGTGTTATTATTATTTTTATTACTACTACTATTATTATAATTATTATTATTATTGTTATTATTTTTGTTATTAATATTAATATTATTATAATTACTATTATTTTATTATTAATATTATTATTAAAATTATTACTATTATTATTATTATTATTGTAATAAATTATTATTATTAAAATTATTACTATTATTATCATTATTATTTATAATTATTGTGATGTCAAAGGATGCCTATAGTCATCCTTGGTTCTATATTTAGAACCAAGTATAGCATTTTGCTATTTTAGAATTAATTATAGAATTGGGTTGGATTTGTGTTTTTGCCATTTGGTGCTATAATTTGACTATAGAACCAATTATAGCACCCCCATTGAATTTGCTCTTATCAGTGTTATTTACTCGTCAAAAATATTTTGATGCTATAAATAATTTTATTTTATTTGAGAGATTATATATTTAAAATATGTATTTGGTTATAATATTATTAATATAATAAATAATAATATTATATATGTGTATATATATATATATATATATATCTTTTATTGACCCCTAATATGTCTTTCTAATTACAAATTTCTTAACAAATATTTAATTTCTTATATTATAAAAAGAATAAAAAGAATATAAATTAGATTATTATTTATTTAAAAAATATTAAAGAAAGATTCATACATCAAATAGTAGAAGTAATATGGAATTGAGGAAGTTATAAAAAATTCAATTTAAACTCGTATATTAAAAAAATTATAAAATTTTAGTGAGGTCAATTTATTTATTACACTTAATTTTTTTCTAAATTTATCGTATATTATAAAATAATTTTTTTAGTGGGGTCAATTAACTAATACCTTCTCATGTGGCTTCGCCCCGGAGTATTATTAAATAACGAGTAAAATTTAAAAGATATTAGAGGAGAGAAAGATTAAGAATTCAGAACAATCTTCAAAATTATTTATGTTTTAACTCCTTAAAAAATAGTATAATTGTAAATAAATGGTAGTGTGTGGTTAGCATTTCAAAAATTAAATAACATTACTCTACTATACGAAATGAAAAATAACCATAGTATAGTAACAAGTAAAAGTTGAACTCGCAGAGAATGATATTGCTTAAATTTGTCCTACTGTTTCTAACTAAAAGAAATAAACAAACAATGATAAATAGGGAGGTTTTGAGTTTGATTAATTAAGATAAACAAAGTTAAATTAATAAGAAAAATTAATGTATTAAAAATTTTAGTTCTTCAGTTAAGTAATATACTCATTACAATTAACAGAGTAATCGCGTATAACACTATTCATTCCTTCAATGAAACTAATAGGCCTAAGTAAAACAAATTTTGTTACCCGAAACTCCCTTTAGATTATCACTTAATGAAACAAGTTATTCACAAGATTTTAACATTATACAATTTAGAACAAGCTCTCTATATTTAATATAACAACAGCATTAGAAAATTAGACTATTCCAAGCAACAATCACACATGTTCGGATTGTTTAACCTGTATTCTGATAACCAATAGCAATACATAAAATCTTGACCACAATTATTTTTATTAACAGCTACTGGTGACTATCAACAATTTTTATTACACGTAATATTATCCTTGAATCTAGTAGATTATATTAGTTGATCAATTCAATTCCGCCGAAATCAAATTAGTCAAACCAAATAACATTCAATAGTTAAAATAGATTATCACGAATGAATTTTATATAATAAGGAATAAATAATGTTATAACTTAATTAATTCATTAACTGTAATAAAGGTTCAACATTCCCTAGAACTGAATAAGAAAAACCTTGACTTGACATGCTTATAAAAACACTCTGAATCTGTAAAAATATGTATATATGATAATGTGATGTAAAATGATCCTTTTCTGTAAACAGGTACATGTATTTATAACTAAAATCCTTTGAAACTCCAGAAGAATTTGTTTCCGTTTTAACTTCTTAAATCTCAACAGTCATAATTTCCATATCAAACTCGGACTTAGCTTCCATAACAGACTCTACTTCCATAACCAGTTGTAGCTTCCATATCAGATCATAACTCCAATTTCAAATCCTATTACAAATTGAACTCCTCTGCTCCAACACCTCAGATCCGACCCAGATCCATATCCATAAGTTGACCCACGAACGTAGAGTGAAATCTTTGTGTAGCAAACATAGAGTGAAAACTTTCCTATAATAATCGTAGAGTGAATCAGTTAGTTGTAGAGTGCATTTTTTTGTCGATAACCTTCCTAAAACCATGAATTTGAGGATGAAAACGACCTCAATTAGGAAACCCAAGTAAAGGGTGGTATGGAGCACAAAAATCTCTTTCCGAAAACATATTATAATTGGCAAACGGACAACCGAGCTAAAACTTATGCATGTTTCTTTGAACCATCTCTTTTACCCAATTTTCCATCCAACACTTCTTCAAACTCCAAAACCAACTGTCCTACAACAGTTTCTCAGTCATGACACTCGTAGAGTACAAGTTCGTAGAGTAGCAGATCGTCGAACAACAGTCGAACGTAGAGTCCCCAACCAATTAATTTTAGAGTGACTACACAATCGTCGACTATCAGACTGTAGAGTTCTCTCTTCCCACAGCTCCAACACTACGAACATAGAGTAGCATCCACCGATCGTAGAACACTTCTGTAAAACAGCTAAAACCTAAGTATTATATTCCATATCTGCTAAACCATCTTCAATTCTTTCTAAAATCAAAAATACCTTAATAAGCTCATATACACATAAAACATATAATAAAACTAAAAATAAAGGAATCAAAATATATCAAAGAATATTATGCACCTATCAATAACAGTTATTAGATAACTTCCAATAACTGTATAACGATGTCTTTTCTCTTTGTATGCTTGAATAGAAAATATAAACATAATTTAAGTGAAATTTTAATGATAATGTGTGACCCAATTACACCAAAAAACGATTATAAAAGTTGGAGAGCTTTATAATAATAGATGAAAACAATTTAAATTGAAATTGACAAATCACAAAGAATCGGCATAATTTTATCCCGCACCATTGGCTTAAGTAGTGCAATATGAATAAAAATATAAAAATTAAATAAGGTTCAATGTGGTGCGGTATTTGTAAGACCCTAAATTTTTATGAATAAAGATTTAATTTTCCCCAAATACTATTTTGAGTAATAAGGTATTGATTTGATATAATGCTATAGTTATGGATGATATGTGCAAATTTTGCAAAGTAAGCAAGTTTTCATAAAATATTCTTTTTATCGGGGAATATTCTTTTTGTCGGGGAATATTCGTACAATGGTGCAATCAATGGTGGACCACATAACGTCATAACTGTCGGATATATAAAGTGACAGAAATAACCTTTTTATAAAAAATAACGGCAAAACTTTTACCGTTAACTGTTTAAATACCTGGCGATAGAAGTATAGTAATACGCGTGGTTGCACAATAGCACACGGTGTTGCACAGTATATCTGATTATTGATTCTTACGTAAGAAGTCACTCAGTTTTATTTAATAATTGCCACAGTAGTTGCTGCATAGTATCTCATATCATTGATTCAATAATTGTTATAATAACATCTGCACAATATTTTATAATATTTGACTAATATTATTAGTTAGCATTATTGGCAATGTCTAGAAAGTTCTGTCGAGTAAAGGGGTTAGGTTATATAATTGCATGTTAATAAGGATAAATCATTATAGGAAAACTCCAACTTTTCTGGGAATGATCTGGCTGTTAATATTGTGAGCTTATAATATTAATTGTGAATAATTATTATGTGGTGGATATTTGTCAATTTTGATATAAATGAAGGAATTTATTATGAAACATTTGTGAAAAGTTTGGCATATTTTTTCTATGAAATCACAATTATTTTCTCCGATAAAATATTCATTCAAATATATTATTATAATATTTTATAATTGTTTAAATATTATATATATATATATAAGCATGTGATTAAAGGGAGGAGGTTAACAAATTGAGTTTGAGTTCTTTTTTTTTTCAAAACCATTATATGCGTCTGCTTTTCAATTCTCCTACAAACCATCTTTGCAATTCTTTTCTTCCAAGTGTGGGTCTTCAACCAATTAAAAGAAATAAAAGGAAGTTAGGCATTGAAAGAAGAAAAGAAAAGGTTAGGCAAAAGAATTTGTTTCTTTCTCTGAGATGCACTATAAAAGCACCCATTTGCTGCAAATTGAAACACACCACACAATATTAGAAATTCTTCCTTTATTATATTGTGAGTATTTATTTTAAGTATAACAATACTTTGAGTGTAACTTTTAGTGCAAGATTTTCTCAGGATAATATCTGATATTCCAAGTTAGATCAAGTTTCTACTAAGGTAAAGAATATTATTTTATTTCAATACTCATAAGAAATATCATTTTCTTTCATACTCCATATTATGTAAGTGATATTATTTCATTTTATATTCATAAATTTAAACTTATTATGGTAATTATTGATTCTATAATTCCTGAACTGACTAGAAATTCCTTAAGGTTTGCGCTTCATCTAATATTATTTCACTAGATTATTGGTGTGAACTTTCTTATTGAATTTTAATCTTTTCATGTCGGGGTACTATTCATACGGTATTATTTATAGGCACTATTCATATGGTTCTATTCATACGGTGCTATAAATGAGTACTATTCACAATAAAATTTATTTATTTTTTCTATCTAAATTATTTTTGATACATGAATATCATTCTTGAATTTTACTTCACAATTAGTTATTATGTTGACAATTTGGACATTTTGAACTCTGGATAAATTTAATTATAAATCTCTAATATTTATCCTTGATCTCACTTGATTGATTCTTTATATCATTGTCATCATCCTCATGCTTATATTGTGGTGAAAGTCATATTTGGCCCGTAATGCAAAAATGGACTATTTATTGGTATAATCATGACCATGAATTATGTATTGGTATAATCATAACCTTTAATGTTACAGATAAAGTTTGTGGTGAAAGTCCTCTTTGTCCCGTAGTGCATAGATAGACAGGTGTTTGGCATGATCATGACCATTGGTGATACAAACGATTATCTTTGGCTTGTAGTGCATAGATAATTCGTTGATCAGGAAAAAATTATTGATTGGTGTTACAGAGATAAAATATTGATTGATGATGGACTTTTAAATCATAGAAGATAAAAGACATTATGCTCTACTTAACTCTTCTAATGGATTGTTATTGTCGATGCAGTTGTTGATCTAAAACTTGCTGTCTATTGTATTCTATTAGATTTTTCCCTGTTGAGGACTAAGGATAATTTGTTCTACATTATCTTAGTTATAATATTCTTTACTGAGCTAGTTGAGCTCACCCTTTTTCTTTTGGTTCCATTATTCTTCTCAGGTGGAGAGAATGTAGATGGGACTAGTCTGGGAGTGGAGTAATGGTCGAAGATGATTTTTATAGCAGTCCTCACTATTTTGTAAAATAGTGTGAGAAAAATTATAATTAGGATGTTATTTGAGTTTGGATATTATCTATGAGACAATATTTGTATTAAAACTCACAACTTATATTTCGTCGTATTTTGCACGACAATTAATAGTTATATAATTGAAGGTTGTATTTGATTTCTATACCATGTATTTGGTGACTCGAAATGAGTTGTGTGGACCTATTTTGGGAGCGTTAAGTTGGTATCAGAGCTTAGAGATATGATTTTTGGTGGAGATCTGGGATTAGAACTGGGAGTGGAGAGACGAGTAAATCCTTCGCTAGTATGTCCCACCTAAGCTTATTTGTTATTTAATTGACTGTTTGGAATATAGGGATAATATGTGGCATGTCAATTTTTTTAATTAACCCTTATTTTATGGAAGTATTTGAGAATGACATCTGAAATTTTTGAGATAAACAATGGATGACCGTTGAGACACCACCAATCAATAACTAGGATAATGTGCATCAAGAAGACAATAATCCTCTTGTAAACAACAACACCAACCAAATGATGAACGATGGGATGTTTAGGAGCTTTCTACAATTCATGCAACACCGAAAGAGAGAGACTCCTATTCAAAATGAAGGTAGAAACAATGGTAACTCATGGTTGGTCACTGCTAAGCAATTCAAGGAGTTGAGACCGCCGGAGTTTTTGGGAAAGCTAGAGCCACTTAAGGTAGAAACATGGATTAATTAGATCACCAAGATATTTGATGTCCTGGGATGCACAGAGTAGCAAAAGGTTCCCTTCACCACCTTTATATTATGTGAAGAGGCAGATTACTGGTGGAAATCTATAAAACGCACTCATCTTTCCGCACTTAAGATGTCTTGGGTGAAGTTTTGGGAATTGTTTAACGACAAGTACTTTCCAGAAAGTATTCGTCATATGAAGGAGGTGGAATTCATCAAAATGGAATAAAAAATATGACTGTATCACAATACGAGGCCAAGTTTGCGAACTTATCCCAGTTTGTATCCCATTTGGTGGATAATGAGGAGCAAATAACACAAATGTTTCTGAGAGGTTTGAAAGCTAAAAATCGCCAATACCTCATTTCTCATAAATTTTGTTTGTATTCAGATATTGTAAGTATGGCTTAATTATTGGAGCGAGATAATGAGATAGTTCAACAAAAAGAAAATAATTAGCAACACGATAATAGTCGTACCAGTGGCAATAGTCATCAGAGCAGTGATAACCAATGTGGAAGTAATTATTATGCCAAAAATGGTAACCACTTTGGTGGTAATCCTGTCCAAGATAATAGAAGAAATGAGTCAAGTGGAAATTTCAAAATGAAAAGATTCAACAATTACAGAAAGACATCGGCTAGCAGCACCAGCACCAGCATCCGTTTCCAAGGAGAACGACCACCGGTTAGATGCTACAGATGCTAAGAGGAAGGGCACATCAGTCCAAACTGTACACATCCTTCTAAGGTGTGTTTTAGTTATGGAAATGACGGTCACATTGCTCGATTTTGTCCAGTATCGAAGTTAAGTCCAGTTGGGACGGTAGCACCAAAGGCTGTCCCAGATAAGTCAAAGTCGATGGTTCAAGGAAAAACGTTTGTTGTGACTTCTTAAAAAGTGAGGAACCCGAACAAAGTTATCACGAGTAAGCTAATAATAAACTCTTGCGAAGTCTATACCTTATTAGATACTGGTTCTACCCATTCTTTTATTTCACCTGCTTGTGCTTAACGTTTGAACTTGATGATGAGTGAGATTTATATCTGCGAATCAGATCCTTTGTGACTTAAGATGTTGCCTGTTTTTTGTTATTTAGTTAGCTTTTATATATATATTGTTGTTATCATGTATTATCTATATGATGCAAGGCTCTTAAGGTAATTTCCAGCTTAAAGGGGCAAAATACTCATTTTTCACCCTCTGGCGCCGCAACACCATCACCAAGCTTCAGCTTGGCGCCACAGCATGAGGCAGGATTACATGCTGACGTCACCTGGCGCTGCAGCGACACACCCTCTTTGTAAGCTGGCGCTGCAGCGCGGGTTCCGGTGTTTTAAAGCCTATGTGGCGCCGCAACGTCATCACACAGTGTATTCTCCGTGCTGCAGCACCACCTTCGGTGTCCATGCATTGAATTGCTTTTTAATGACCTAAATGAGGGGTAAGAAGGGATTCATTCAGACAGAGCCAGCCGCCATCATACTTAGTACAGAAAATAGAATAGGTTTATGAGTTTTAATTAGTTAGAAGAGAAAGAAGTTGTGCTTGAAGGAAGATAAAGTCATTGCCTCCTACACAACTCAGATATTACACAGAGAACAGAAGAGTTGGAGACAGAAAACTTCAAAACATGAGTTTTCTTATTCCAAATCTTTTATTTATTTGTGTACTAATGAGCATGTTGAATGTTTTGAAAATGTGTATTAGTAGCTTAGTGATGAACTAATTCCATTTTTAGGATTGCAATGCAACCTATTGATTAGCTTAATTAACTTTTTCTCCTATTTTATATTAATGAATCATTTTGGAATGTGTTATTGTATTTCTTACTCATTGATTGATTGCTTGACAGAGTTATTGATATTGATATTAATGGATATTGAAAAATGGATATTAATATCTAAACATTAAATATAACAACACCTGTTATGACCACGCCTATGGGAATGTGTGCATAAACTGCTTAATAGGATAAACATATCTCTATTTGCCTTGTGTAGCCTTGAGACTAAGCTTAATGAACCTAGTCTAGTTATTTTCAATAATAGAAATATTGTGATTCATCTAGCTAGGGATATGCATTTGACCTTCAACAGAAGCTTAAGTGTAGTTAATGTTCTTGGTTGACAATTCCTTGATTCGTTTTTATTAATATGGAGAGTTAGAAAATTAGGTGACGTTTTAGGGGAGTTGTAATCCTAACTTAACTTCATTGTACAAATTAATCTCTTAGTCCTACAATTTTTATTTATCTAGCTTAACACACCATCTTCTTTAACTTGTTTAGATAAGACAATATATGTGAGACCCCGAATTTTATAAAATGAAAGTATTCAATTTTCTTATAATTATTCTATTTATTAAATAGTTAAATTGATAAAAGGTTAAAGTTAAGGGTGATATGTGAATTTTTTTTAAAGTAATCAAGTTGTCATAAAATAATTGGTGATAAAATTATAGTAATACGCGTGGTTGCATAGTAGCACACGGTATTGTACAGTATCTTTGATTATTGATGCTTACGTGAGAAGTCATTCAGTTTTATTCAATTATTGTCACAATATGTTATATTATTAAATCAATAATTGAGAAGACAAAGTTATTCATATTATTATTTTGCAATATTGACAATGTCTAGAAGTTCTGTCAAGGAGAGGTTTGGTCACCTAATTGCACGCCAATAAGGAGAAGTCCTTATTGGAAAGCCCCCTCTTTCTTGGGAACGACCTGGTTGTTAAATATTGTGAATTATAATATTAATGATGAATAAGTTCATGTTGATTAAAGATGAAATTGATAGTTCCATTGTGTGGGAATTATTAGTGTTCGCGGAAATCAGTATTTATTTCGATAATAATTGATGTCTGATGAGTGGGATTTAAACCTGCGAATTGGATATTTTCTGCCTTAATTACTTGCTTGGATTCATAGTTTTTATATAGTTTTATTGGGAATATAGTGTTTTTGTATTTAATCGTTGCATTGCAGAGCTTCGCAGTGTTTGTGCTGCTTTGAAGGGGCAAAACTGTCTTTTTGAGCTTTCCCGCGCCGCAACGCCAATGCCAGAGTCATTGGCCGCGCCGCAGCGCCACATTCTGCCCCACGCTGACAAAAAGCCGCGCCGTGGCGCCACTTATCCTATGCTGCAGCGCGAGCTCCGTGTCCCAGTTCCTTAGGCAGCGCCGCAGCGCGACTCAAGGCTTCGTGGCCCGCGCCGCGGCGCCACCTCTGGTTCCCAGGCAGACAGGAAGTGTTTGACCTAGCAAATTGGAAGGATAAAAAGGAGGGGCAGGCGGCTGTAAGAGGGAGAGAGGAAAAAGAGATAAGAAAAGCTAGAGAATAGAGAAGAAGGAAGGAAAAAGCAGTTGAAAAGAGATCCGTTGCTCTCCATTTTCTCAGATCGTGCAAGTGAAGAGATTGTTTGACTGAAGAGTACTCCTTTCTTTAGGGGTTTTTCTTATTTCAAATCTTCTATTTATTGTATTTGTCTGAAATGGGTGGTGTATTAGAACTATGTGTTAGTCCCATAGTTATGAACTAACTCCATTGTTAGGATTGCAATGTAACTTTTTGAATAGCTTAATCGACTTTCTCTCTCGTTTTATATAATGAAGCATTTTGGAATGGGTTGTTGTATTTTGCTTATAATGTCTGATTTCTTGATAAAGAAATAGGTTTTGATAGTAGTGGAAATTGATAAATGGATATTACTGTCTTCCTTTAAATACAATGACACTTATTTTGTCCTGATATTTAATTGTGGGCTTATTGTGCTAGTAGGATAGACATATCCTCACTTGCCTTGTGTGACCTTGGAGTTGACCATAATGACCTTGATTAGATTAGATTCACCAATAGACATATTGTGTTCTAGCTTGTCAAGGAGTAGCATTTGACCTTCGACAGAAGCTTATGCTTACTTTAATCTCGTTTGGCCATTCCTTGATTTGTTTATATTACGGAGAGTCAGAAGATTAGGCGAAGCATTAGGGGAGTTGTAATCCTATCTTCATTTCTTAGAGCTGTTTCTTCTCGCAATTTGATTGTCCTATAGAATTTGTTTAACCAACCATCTATTTCTTTTGTTTAGATAAGATTAGTAACGACTTCACCTTAGTAATTGTTTCCTGTTAAGTCTTGGTCCTCGTGGGTTCGACACTCTCTTATCACTGTATTACTTGTTAGACCGCGTATACTTGCGCGAGTTTTTCGGTTGTGAAATCGACCAACAAGTTTTTGGCGCCGTTGCCGGGGACTTAAGAATTAATTGTTTTACATTATTAAATCTAAGTCATTACAATCTTACTTTAAACCGATTTGTTTAACTCTCTCCTCAGGTAGTCTTCATTGTTTATGCCACCTCGGAAGGGGCTGAATACAATACCTCTTGATCCCGAGGTTGAAAGGACCTTCAGACGACTGTTGAGAAAAAAATTTGTGGACACACCCGAGGACATACTTGTGCCCGTCATAATGGCTGAGGAGCTTCAGAAGTCTCTGAGGGATTATGCTATGCCTCGTGTTGATGATCTCCAGGCGAGCATTTTAAGGCCCGCCATTCAGGCTAATAATTTCGAGATAAAGCCGGGCACTATTCAAATGTGCACAAAAATTCAGTTTGGGGGAATGCCTAATGACGACCCCAATGATCACCTGATTAATTTTGTGGAAATCTGTGACACCTTCAAATGCAACGGAGTGTCTGACGAAGCCATCAGGCTCCGGCTGTTCCCGTTTACATTAAGGGATAAAGCCAAGAGCTGGCTACATTCACTGCCGACTGGCTCCATTACAACATGGGCTGACTTGGCGCAGAAATTCATGGCGAAGTTCTTTCCGCCTGCCAAAACAGCTAGGCTCAGGCACGATATCACGTCCTTTGTGCAATTTGAATCCGAATCTTTATACGACTCATGAGAGCGTTTTAAGGATCTCCTGAAAAAATGCCCGCACCATGGTCTGCCGGAATGGCTTCCCATCCAGACCTTTTACAATGGATTATCCGGATCTACTCGTTCGAGTATTGATGCCGCATCTGGAGGGGCATTCATGTCCAAACATCACACAGCGGGGTATGAGCTGGTGGAGACAATGGTGGCCAACAATTACCAGTGGTCCAATGATAGGCAAGCTCCGAGAAGAGCAGCGGGGGTTTATGAAGTGGACTCGTTCACATCGCTAGCAGCTCAGGTAGCGACGCTAACAAAAAGGCTTGATACCTTGGGACCTTCTGCAGTTCAAAATGTGCAGAGTGTCATGGTCCAGTGTGAATTATGTCAAGGAAGCCACCCGACCGATCTGTGTGCTATAAGCCCTGAATCGGTGCAATTTGTTTCTAACTACGGGCGGCAACAAAACTCAAACCTTCCCACTCATTACCATCCGGGGTTGCGAAATCATCCAAATTTTTCATGGAGTAATAACAACAACAACAACAACAATAACCCCAACCAACCACAACCTCCTTCTACCAGGCAGAGTTATGCTAACCCTCCTGGATTCCAACCTACAACTCAGTTCAACCCACAACCTCAGAGCATTCAGAATCAGTTTCACCATCCTCCCCCTCAACAGGAGAGAAAACCAAGTTTAGAAGATCTGCTTTCTAGGTACATAGCCCAGAACGAAACCAGAAGTAACAATCAAGAGGCCTCCATTAGGAATCTTGAAGTACAAATGGGTCAGTTGGCTACTGCATTAAACAGTCGGCCACAAGGCGCTTTGCCTAGTGACACTGATGTCAACCCTAAACGGGAAGACAAGGAACAGTGTAAAGCAGTAACCCTCAGAAGTGGGAGAACCACTCAAGTACAAAGTGGTGAGGAAATTCCTGTGGACGACAACGGGGCGACTGAAGAGGCAACTCCTGAAACGGAGATTTCTGAGAAAAATGGGGGTGACGCAAGTGGTCAAGACAGACCCCCAACACCATCTCCTCTAATCACTGCAATACATCGGCCTCTCCCTCAATTACCCTTCCCCCAGCGGATGCAAAAGCAGAAACTAGATAAGCAATTTTCCAAATTCTTAGAGGTGTTCAAAAGATTGCACATAAACATTCCATTTGCAGAGGCGTTGGAAGGAATGCCCAGTTACGTAAAGTTCATGAAGGACATTTTGTCCAAGAAGCGGAAATTGGGAGACTATGAGACGGTGTCTTTAACTGAAGAAAGTAGTGCAATCCTCCAAAACAAACTTCCGCCTAAGCTCAAAGATCCGGGAAGTTTTACAATCCCGTGCACAATTGGGGACCAATTTATTGGAAAGGCTCTGTGTGACCTAGGGGCCAGCATAAACTTGATGCCCCTTTCCATTTACAAAAAATTGGGTCTTAATGAAGCCAAGCCGACTAGCATCACCCTGCAATTGGCTGACAGATCTTTAACTTATCCGAAGGGAATTGTGGAGGATGTGCTAGTGAAGGTGGACAAGTTCATATTTCCGGCAGATTTCATAGTTCTTGATTTTGAGGAAGATAGAGAAATCCCGATAATATTGGGAAGGCCATTTTTGGCAACTGGAAGGACCCTGATTGACGTCCAAAAAGGGGAGCTAACAATGAGAGTTCAAGACCAAGAGGTGACCTTCAATGTTTTCCGTGCTCTGAAATATCCTAACACCCCTGAGGATTGCTTCCAGGTCACTACGATTGCTGAAGCAGTGAATGGGGTATTCTCAGAGACGTGCATTAAAGATTCTCTAGAAGCTACACTAACAGGGGCGAGTACTACGGAAGAGCCATCGCATATTGAATGTGCCATGTGGCTTGATGATCCACTAAGATCAAGGCATTCGCACCGCCAATTCGAGTCTCTTAAAGATGATGAGGCATCAACTTCCAAGGGTTTGCCGTCAATCATTGAGCCTCCAGCTCTTGAGCTAAAACCGTTGCCTAACCATCTAAGGTATGCATATTTGGGAAATTCTCTTTCATTACCTGTGATAATTTCTGCTTCTCTAACCAAGTGTCAGGAAGAGAAGTTGCTTATTGTGCTAAAGAAGTACAAAACGGCGTTGGGATGGTCGATTGCAGACATAAAAGGGGTCAGTCCAACTCTTTGCATGCACAAGATCCTATTGGAGGAAGGCTCAAAACCTTCTATAGAGCACCAGAGGCGGCTAAATCCGACAATGAAAGAGGTCGTCAGGAAAGAAATCATTAAATTGCTTGATGCGGGCATTATCTACCCCATCTCCGATAGTCCGTGGGTTAGTCCGATCCAGTGTGTGCCCAAGAAAGGAGGCATGACAGTTGTGCCCAATGAGAATAATGAACTTATTCCCACCAGGACGGTGACTGGGTGGAGAGTGTGCATGGATTACAGGAAACTGAACAAAGCAACCTGTATGGATCACTTTCCTCTCCCTTTCATTGATCAAATGCTCGATCGGTTGGCTGGACATGAATACTACTATTTACTGGATGGTTACTCGGGGTACAATCAGATTTCTATTGCCCTGGAAGATCAGGAGAAGACGACATTCACATGTCCATATGGGACTTTTGCCTTTCGGAAGATGTCTTTCGGGTTGTGCAATGCCCCCGCTACGTTTCAGCGGTGTATGATGTCAGTCTTCTCTGACATGGTTGAAAAGACCCTGGAGGTCTTCATGGACGACTTCTCTGTGTTTGGGAGCTCGTTTGATAACTGCCTAACAAATCTGACTGCAGTTCTCCATCGCTGCGCTGAAACTAACCTTGTGCTAAATTGGGAGAAGTGTCACTTCATGGTTGAAGAGGGCATTATTTTGGGTCATCGGATTTTTGCTGGAGGTATTGAGGTTGATAAGGCCAAGATAGATGTTATCAACAACCTTCCCCCGCCCACCTCAGTAAAAGGGGTAAGGAGTTTTCTCGGGCACGCCGGATTTTACAGAAGGTTCATCCAGGACTTTTCGCGCATTACCAAACCGTTGTGCACCCTGCTGGAAAAAGATCAGCCCTTCCACTTTGATGCCGCCTGCTTGGGCGCTTTTGAATCCTTAAAGACAAGACTTGTCACAGCACCTATTGTGGTAGCTCCTGACTGGACCTACCCTTTTGAGCTTATGTGCGATGCTAGTGATTTTGCTATAGGGGCAGTTTTAGGCCAGCGAAGGGAGAAGGTCTTCCACACTATCTACTATGCCAGCAAGACACTGACGGACGCGCAGTTAAACTATACTACCACTGAGAAGGAGCTGTTGGCAGTAGTGTATGCTTTTGATAAGTTCCGTTCATACCTCATCGGGACGAAGGTGATCGTATACACCGATCACTCGGCAATCAAGTATTTGATTGAAAAGAAGGACGCTAAGCCGAGATTGATACGGTGGGTTTTGCTCCTACAAGAATTTGACTTAGAAATCAGAGACAAGAAGGGAACTGAGAATCAAGTTGCCGACCATTTAAGTAGATTGGAAAACACTACATCGTCTACTGAAGCCGACAGGGCTATAAATGAATTCTTCCCAGACGAGCAGGCTCTTATTGGTACATGGCAAAGCCCCGTGGTATGCGGACTTCGCAAATTACGTCGCTTGCCAAGTTATCCCTCAAGGCCTGAGTTTCCAACAAAGGAAGAAATTCCTTAAAGATACCAAGCAATATTTTTGGAACGAGCCTTTCCTATTCAAACAGTGTTCGGATCAGATCTTGCGTAGATGTTTGCCTGAAGAAGAAATTGAAGACGTGTTGCATCATTGCCATTCATCTAATTATGGAGGTCATTTCGGAGGCCAGCGAACTGCCGCTAAAGTGCTACAGTCAGGATTCTATTGGCCCACCCTTTTTAAAGATGCTCACGCGTATGTGATGCATTGTGACAGATGCCAACGGGTGGGCACTATTTCGAAGCGGCATGAACTACCGCTGCAAAATATTCTGGAAGTAGACTTGTTTGATGTCTGTGGCATTGATTTTATGGGACCATTCCCTTCCTCGTTCAACAATCTCTACATCCTGGTGGCAGTTGACTATGTCTCAAAGTGGGTGGAAGCAGTTGCCATGCCGACAAATGATGCGAAGGTGGTGCTTCAGTTCCTCAAAAAGAATATTTTCACCCGTTTTGGCACACCTCGGGCCATAATTAGCGATGAAGGGTCGCACTTCTGCAATAAGTATTTTGAAGTACTTCTAGCCAAGTATGGGGTAACTCATAAAATAGCCACTACTTACCACCCTCAGACCAGCGGCCAAGTTGAAATTTCGAACCGAGAGGTGAAACGAATCCTGGAAAAGATCGTTAACCCAAACCGTAAGGATTGGTCGAAGAAGCTTGATGATGCATTATGGGCCTACCGCACAGCTTATAAAACGCCCATCGGAATGTCCCCTTACCGACTAGTTTATGGAAAAGCTTGTCATCTCCCGGTCGAATTGGAGCACAACGCTTACTGGGCGATTCAAAAGCTTAACTTTGATCTTGAGGCAGCCGGCGAAAAACGGCTGTTACAACTGAATGAAGCAGATGAATTTCGTCTGCAGGCATATGAAAACGCCAAGTTGTACAAGGAAAAGACCAAGAAATGGCACGACAAGAAGATCCTTGAGAGGCATTTTGAACCGGGTCAACAAGTTCTTCTGTTTAACTCCCGACTAAAATTGTTTCCCGGGAAGCTAAAGTCCCGATGGTCGGGCCCCTTCACTATAGCTAAGGTTTATCCCCATGGAGCAATTGAGCTTATGGATTCAAATTCCGATTCCACATTCAAGGTGAATGGGCAACGTTTAAAGCACTACTGGGGTGGCGAGGTTGACCGTCAAAATACCTCCATTACACTTGGAGACCCGACCTAAGTCGGGATGAATAGTTAAGCCGACGACTATAAAACACGCGCTTGGTGGGGAGGCACCCCCACCTCGGTATAAATATTAGTTGTTTCTTCACTGATTCCAAGTATTCAGTGATTGTTAATTTTATCACTTAGCTTAGCTGATAGCTTTTATGTTTTGTGTTTAACATGTTGCTAATAGTGTTTGTTGTGTTTTTAACAATGTATGTTTGCTTGTGTAGTGTAGTTGTTGTGCTTGTTTTGGTCTGTGCAGATAACAGATGTAAAAAGGGCTCAGAGTTCAGCACTCGCGCCGCGGCGCCATCCAACAAAGGAAATCTCGCGCCGCGGCGCCACAAAATGTGCCAAGCTAATGCTAACTCGCGCCGCGGCGCCATTCAATAAAGGAAATCTCGCGCCGCGGCGCCACAAGAAGTGCCCAGTTACTGCAAACTCGCGCCGCGGCGCCAATCAATGTGCAATATCTCCCGCCGCGGCGCCATTAGCGAAATTTTGTTTTCCCAGTTGCTTTATAAAGCAGGCTGATCGGCTAAGTCTCCAGTTCTTCTCAACCATCTCTGCAGTCTCCCTCTTGGCATCCTGCGCGCTTACGACCCATTAGCCAAATCACTGTATCCATCGGCCGTGTCTCTACTCAGCCTCTAAATTCTGATTTGAGCATCAATTCATCAAAGGCTCCCCCCCA
This sequence comes from Panax japonicus, assembly GCA_020205505.1. Taxonomy (NCBI): domain Eukaryota; kingdom Viridiplantae; phylum Streptophyta; class Magnoliopsida; order Apiales; family Araliaceae; genus Panax; species Panax japonicus. Next base: position 24,759,340 of record CM035114.1, read on the forward strand.
CTCAAGTGCTAGGGTTTCCTTCCAAAGGTAATTTCGAGGGTTTTCTGGATCCGAGATTTTGTTTAAGGTCTTTTCCGTGCTCTTCTTCTAGTGTGATTTGGGGTGATTTCCACTGACGGAAATCGGGTTAGAGCTATTTCAATTAAGGGCTGTCCAGGTGTTGTTTGGGCATCGCACGCATGGTGTTTGACAAATTGCCTGAACCAAAAGTGTAGGCCAAAAAGGGCTGTCTTGGTTTATTTTTGGCTGGGTTTGCTTTGGGGTTGAGGTTGGCAATGCTTCGAGGGTCGTTCCGATAAAGTTTGAATCAATCCTACTGTTACCATGGCGCCAAAAAGGCAGCGTCTTAGTGTCGGTGGATCTTCGTCTTCTGCCGCGGCACCGCTACCGGCTTGGGACCCTGCCAAGTTTGTCAGTGAGGCAACGTGGAAGCGGTACAGAGACTCCTTTGGCAAGCGCAATTTTCTTCCTGAGCGGGGGTTGCGTCCCGATAGAAAGGACGGGGAGCTCATGAATATGATTATCGAGCGGAAGTGGGTAAACTTCACCAAGCCGCCCGTATCTGCTGTTGTGCCTGTGGTTCGAGAATTCTATGCCAACGCCAGTCCTGATGGTCCTGCTGTGGTTATAGTCAGGGGTAGACCGGTGTCATTTGACAATAAAACAATCAATGCACTGTTCGAGGCACCCGACTACGCGGGTAATGATTATATGCAGCTGGGGCTCCGCAGTTATGACCAGGAGGATGTTATCAGAAGGCTCTGCAAGCCTGGCACGGCGTGGAAGAAAAATGATTATACTGGTGAGAAGACCAGCTTCCCGGCTGCTGCGCTCAGTCGCTACGGGAAGGCATGGTACAGCTTCATTTGCGCCTCCATGCTACCGACCCGTCACCTAAGCGATGTGACTAAAGACAGGGCGATTCTGCTTTTCGCCATTGTCACGGGCTTGAACGTGGATATAGGAGTTCTCATCCACGACTCGATCATTAAGGCAATCAAGAGTACAGTCGTTTCGGGACTTCCCCATCCATCTGTGATCACGACATTGTGCAAGCATGCAGGGGTACAGTGGGGGCTTGATGAGACAGTTTTGCCGCCCATGACTATAATTGACCATCTGACGATCAAACGCTTCACTGTTTGGGACGGGGCAGAATCTCTTTTAAGGGGCGAAGGGTACGGATCGCCTACAGCACCGCCTCCTTCCGCCGAACCAGAGCCTCCTCAAGCACCTGAGTCAGGACCGGCTAGTCAGGGTCTTTTAACAGACATCATGGCATCCCTTACCCTACTGCATCAGAAGCAGGACGCTGAGGCACAGAGGCAGCGGAGGCATATCGCTGCTGTGGCTCAAAGGCAGGAGATAGCGATGCAGTACCAGGCTGAGCTGGTGAATATTATGCAAGAGATCTACACTGATTACTGTGGCGAGGGCATTGACTTCACGCCATACCAGTTTCCCGATCCTCCCATCTTTCCACCTTACCCTCCTCCATCACCGCCCACCGAAGCTGACGGGGCTGATGAAGATGAAACTGAGACTGCTGCGGAGTGAGCGATCTCCAGGGAAGCCCTCTTGTGTATTCAACTGCTTTACGTTTTAGCAATGGGGGCATTGCTCTCCTAAAGTTTGGGGGTGTTGCTTTTACTTTTTATCTGTTTATCTTAGTGCTACCATGTTAGGACTACTGTCTGTCTTTATTTCTTTATTATATTTTGGTGCAGTCTTTTGAACTGCGGGATTTGGTTGATTATCTTTATCATTATGGATGCCTGAGCTATTTTTTTTTGGTTTTATTTTGATTTTATTTAGCATGATTGTGGTTTCTAGCCATCTTTTTGGGGCTTTTACAGATTCGGATGTTTGTGCCATGTTAATGGCCTTTTCACCCTATTTTGAGCTGCTATTTAGCAAGGGTGTTATATTTATCATTGCTATTTTTTGTTGGATTGTGGCTATGTCTAGCGCCAAATGAGTATATATCTCGTAGAATTGTGTCAAGCTTGCCTTGTGCTAGGGGTTTATGAATTGACAAGTTTAGACTGTTATTGATCCGTCCTTCTAGCAAGCTCTGACCAACTGTGTTAACTAGTTATTCTTCGAATTTAGTTTGTGTGTTGATTGTGTTGACTAGTTGTTCACTCTTATAAACTTTCATTTGTGCAAGGTAATAAAAGACTTGGGTGTCTATGCAGTTTTGGATCTTGGTTTCTAGCTAAGGGTGTTTATATCGAAAGTTGTGCGGTGGGTCGAGATGGAGTGTAAAACGCACTCGCCCATAAACGCAGAGCCGATATCGAGATAGAGCATAAAATGCACTCGTTTAAAAAAAATAAAAAAATAATAATAATAATTTGTTTATATCGAAAGTTGTGCGGTGGGTCGAGATGGAGCGTAAAACGCACTCGCCTATAAATGCAGAGCCGATATCGAGATGGAGCATAAAATGCACTCGCTGTTAAATTTTCGTTCTTGTTGTGAAGTCTCAGTTGGCTTATGTTGATTACGTGGCCTTTACTGCTCGAGTTATTAGATTCTTCGGGGTGTTCTACACCTAGTGCCCTAAAGTCGTCTGGCTTGGGAGTCGCTGATCAAAAGCTCATTCATGGGTAGTTCTGATTAGCCTAAGGTAATTAAGTACTGTCCGAGTCTGATTTTACTATCGGCTTGCTAAAACCTTTTGATCTTTCCCTGCATTTGTGTCTTGTTCTTAATGCTTGTTGAATGTTTAAGTTGCGGAATGTGCTTGGTTTTAACAATCAACTATGCGAGCTTATTTGGGCTATGATTAGTCAGGACGGTTGATCTTCACACACGTGCACAGATTGGATCGATTACAGTCTTATGCTTGAAATAGATTGAACCCTTGTTCATCCCCGTGTTTGACTCTTTCTTTTGGAGGTAGTTTTTATAGATAATCGTAGCTGCGATGCTAGTATATATTTTTATTTTCCTTTCGCATTCTTAGTGTCTACTGTTATTATTGTGTTAGATAGTTTGCTCGAGGATAAACAAAGACTTAAGTTTGGGGGTATTTGATGAGTGGTATTTAAACCTGCGAATGGGATATTTTCTGCCTTAATTACTTGCTTGGATTCATAGTTTTTATATAGTTTTATTGGGAATATAGTGTTTTTGTATTTAATCATTGCATTGCAGAGCTTCGCAGTGTTTGTGCTGCTTTGAAGGGGCAAAACTGTCTTTTTGAGCTTTCCCGCGCCGCGGCGCCAATGCCAAGGTCATTGGCCGCGCCACAGCGCCACATTCTGCCCCACGCTGACAAAAAGCCGCGCCGCGGCGCCACTTATCCTATGCTGGCTCGCGCTGCAGCGCGAGCTCCGTGTCCCAGTTCCTTAGGCAGCGCCGTAGCGCGACTCAAGGCTTCGTGGCCCGCGTCGCGGCGCCACCTCCGGTTCCCAAGCAGACAGGAAGTGTTTGACCTAGCAAATTGGAAGGATAAAAAGGAGGGGCAGGCGGCTGTTAGAGGGAGAGAGGAAAAAGAGATAAGAAAAGCTAGAGAATAGAGAAGAAGGAAGGAAAAAGCAGTTGAAAAGAGATCCGTTGCTCTCCATTTTCTCAGATCGTGCAAGTGAAGAGATTGTTTGACTGAAGAGTACTCCTTTCTTTAGGGGTTTTTCTTATTTCAAATCTTCTATTTATTGTATTTGTCTGAAATGGGTGGTGTATTAGAACTATGTGTTAGTCCCATAGTTATGAACTAACTCCATTGTTAGGATTGCAATGTAACTTTTTGAATAGCTTAATCGACTTTCTCTCTCGTTTTATATAATGAAGCATTTTGGAATGGGTTGTTGTATTTTGCTTATAATGTCTGATTTCTTGATAAAGAAATAGGTTTTGATAGTAGTGGAAATTGATAAATGGATATTACTGTCTTCCTTTAAATACAATGACACTTGTTTTGTCCTGATATTTAATTGTGGGCTTATTGTGCTAGTAGGATAGACATATCCTCACTTGCCTTGTGTGACCTTGGAGTTGAGCATAATGACCTTGATCAGATTAGATTCACCAATAGACATATTGTGTTCTAGCTTGTCAAGGAGTAGCATTTGACCTTCGACAGAAGCTTATGCTTACTTTAATCTCGGTTGGCCATTCCTTGATTTGTTTATATTACGGAGAGTCAGAAGATTAGGCGAAGCATTAGGGGAGTTGTAATCCTATCTTCATTTCTTAGAGCTGTTTCTTCTCGCAATTTGATTGTCCTATAGAATTTGTTTAACCAACCATTTATTTCTTTTGTTTAGATAAGATTAGTAACGACTTCACCTTAGTAATTGTTTCCTGTTAAGTCTTGGTCCTCGTGGGTTCGACACTCTCTTATCACTGTATTACTTGTTAGACCGCGTATACTTGCGCGAGTTTTTCGGTTGTGAAATCGACCAACAATGTCTGGAAGTTATCGAGTAATTAATCGGATAAATGAGTAATTAATTGCTATTAATTCACATGCATATAACTATTTGTTCACATGTGTGTACTATTGATTCATATTCATGTACTATTAGGGGAGTTGGTGCAAGATTGATAATACTTGCATGACTAAATTAATTATGGAGGTATAGTTGAAGGTATTATACTGTAATTAATTTTTTCACATGTTTAGAACTATTGAGTCACATGATTTACTATTAATTCACATGATTTACTATTAGGGGAGGTGGTGGAAGTTTGATAATACTTGCAGGACTAAATTAAAAATGAAAGAAAAGTTGAAGGTATTGTACTGTAATATTTCTAGCCCCAAAACATGCAATTATCGAAATTATATTTTTCAATAAATAGAAGCTTATTCTTCATTCATTTCTCACCAATTCACTAAAGCTTTAGAGAAATTATTATAGAGAGAAACTATAGAGAGAAAGAAGAAGAGAAGTCTGCTACCTCACTATTCTAATATCCAGTTTCTTCTAAGGTAAGGGGTATTATTCTTTCGTATTCACAAAGAGAGTTATTTTCTTTCAATATTCGTAAGGGTTGTTATTCATTCTTTATTATTATGTTGGAATAACCTGTCTATGCGAAGTACCGCATACATGGTAAAATTTTTCTATTATTCCATTCTTTATTATTCTGTTAGAATAACATGTCTGTGCGGACTATCGCATGCCTGGTGAATTCTTCTGTTATTCCATTCTTTATTATTCTGTTGGAATAATATGTCTGCGCGAATTATCGCATACCTGGTGAATTATTCTGTTATTTCATTCTTTATTATTCTGTTGGAATAACCTGTCTGTGCGAATTACGCATAACCTGGTTCCATTATTTATTATTCTGTTGGAATATATTTTCTATGCAGATTACACATGACTTGGTTCCATTCTTTATTATTCTGTTGGAATATCCTGTCTGTGCGGATTACGCATGACCTGGTTCCATTCTTTATTATTCTGTTGGAATAAACTGTCTGCGCGGTCTATCGCATGCCTGGTGAATTCTCCAGTTATTCTATTCTTTATTATTCTATTGGAATAACCTGTTTGCGCGGACTACCGCATGCATGGTGATTTTTTCTGTTATTCCATTCTTTATTATTCTGTTAGAATAACCTGTCTATGTGGATTAACACAGGCATGGTGAATGATCCTTTGTATTCATTCTTTATTAAATTGTGAAAATGATCTGTCTACGTGGATTACCGCATGGCGGGTGAAAATCCATTTGCAGTTTCGTATATTCTATTATACTCGTATGAGATATCATTTCTTTTTTAATCGTCATGGAATATCATTATCTTTGGTATTTTTTTATGAGTTACTATTCATAGGTTACTATTCACCCAGTTACTATTCACTCTAGTATTATTCACTCAGGTATTTGGGATATTTTTTGTGTCGGAGTACTATTCACGAATTACTATTCACTAGTTACTATTCACCCAAATTACAATTCACCCGAATATTATTCACTTGGGTATTTGGGATACTTTTCATGCCGGGGTACTACTCACGAGGTACTATTCCTGAAGTACTATTCATAGGGTACTATTGCGGGGTACTATTTATCCGAAAAATATATTTCTTTTCTGTCCAAATTATTTTTGGTACATGAATATTATTCTTGAATTTTACTCCACAAAGTAGTATCATGTTGACAATTTAGATATTTTTAAACTCTGGATAAATTTAAAGTCTTTAATATTTATCCTTGATTTCGTTTGATTAATGCTTATATCATTGTCATCATCCTTATGCTTATATTATGATGAAAGTCATCTTTGGCTCATGTGCAAAGATGGATTGTTGATTATTGGTTTTACAGTGGAGTATCTTTGGCTTACGTGCAAAGATGGACTGTTGATTATTGGTTTTACAGTGGAGTATCTTTGGCTTACGTGCAAAGATGGACTGTTATTTATTGGTTTTACAGTTGTATATCTTTGGCTTACGTGCAAAGATGAACTATTGATTGATGAGTATCTTTAGCTTATGTGCATAGATGAACTGTTTATTGGTATGATTATGACCAGTGATCATTCGGTATAATCATGACCCGTAATGTTATAGATGATGTGGTAAAAGTCCTCATTGGCACTTAGTGCATTGATTGACAGTTATTGGTAGATTATAACCAGGTATTATTCAGTATAATCATGACCATTGATGATCACATGAATATCCTTGGCCGTAGTGCAGTGATGATTTGATGATGTGGATTATTTATTAAGCTGAGTCTCAGCGATAACATATTGATTCTACACTTTTAATTTGTAAAAGATAGTAGATATCATGCTCTACTTGACTCTTCTAAAATACAGTTGTATGTCTTTGGCCTGTAGTGCAAAGATGAATTGTTAATGAATATCTTTGGCCGTAGTGAAAAGATGAATTTATTAGTATGATTATGAGCAGGAATTGTGATTTGGTATAACCATGATTTTTGATATTTCAGGTGAAGATAGGTGATGAACATTATCTTCGTCCTGGGTGAGAAGAGGAATTTAGAATCACAATTATGATTATGAGTTATTCATATAATTGTGGAAAAGAATTGTTGATTGATGTTACAGGAATAAAACATTATTGGTGGACTTTTAACATGGAGAAGATAATAGACCTGATGGTCTATTTGACTCTTCTAATGGATTGCTCGTTCCGCTGCAACTATGGTTGAAAAGTTTTATCGTCTACCATATGTTCTAAATCTCTGATTTATTACTGATGAAGGCTATTGATGATGTAAATTATCTTTAGTCATGATATTATTTACTGGGCTAGTTGTGCTCACCCTTTTTGCTTCACAATTCCTTTCAGGTAATAAGAGTGTAGCTGGGTCGAGCGGGGGTAACAGGAAAAAAGAACGGTGGTCTATAGCTGTTGAGGTTCTCCCTAAATAGTATGAAAATAATTTTATTGAGAACTTTAGATAAGTGTGTTGTATTGTATACGTCATTTGATATTTAATTTTGGTGAACCGAATAGGGTGAGGTGAACCCAACTTTGGAAGGGTGTTTTTCCACCATCATACAAGATGTCTAATGACATACAACCTCATGTTATCATAAGACAGGGTTGTGCACATCCACTTGCTGATTATATCTACGAGCACTACCTATATAATCTTGGAGTTTGGTTGAAACATAATGTTCAATTACAGATAGTGGAGATAGTTATATATCAAGAGAAGACTCACCATTGGAAGGAACATGATAGTAATCTTCTCGTTTTTCTTTGGGGTCTATTAGATCAACCAAGGATAATTCTTTGGACATATGATATCTATCATAACTTAGATTCACGGCCTCCTATGTACGAAGGTTTCCTTGAGCACTTCCCAAAGATTTTAATTTTTAAAACAGTTTTTGACTATACTTTTATATAAAGTACCATTGTAAGGTTGCGGTTGTACTAAAACTCACAGTTTAACTGTGGTCGTATTCTGCACGACAGTTTAATAGTTGTATAAATGCAGTTTGTCTTTGATTTTTATAGTATGATATCTGGCGACTCAGAATAGGTCGTGTGGACCTATTTTGGGGGCGTCACAGTATAGCTTACCTTAGTACTTGATTAGCTCTTAAAACTTCGTCCTCGTGGGTAAGACACCCTACTTATCTTATATTACTTGTTGACTGCGTATACTTGCGCGTGTTTTATCGATTGCGAAATCGAATAACAAGTTTTTGGCGCCGTTGCCGGGGACTTAGTATTATTTGTTTATCAATATTAACACTAAGTTAATACGATCTTAATTTAAACTGATTTATCTATTTAACTCTCTTTTCAGGTAGTCTTCACTGTTTATGCCACCTCGAAGGGGTCAGAACATAATAACTCTCTATCCCGAGGTTGATAGAACGTACAGACGACTGTAGAGAGAAAAAGCTCGGGACATACCTACTCCTATTATAATGGTTGAGGAACTTCAAAAATCTTTAAGGGAGTATGCTATGCCCCATATCGAAGATCTCAAGAAGATCCTACAACACCATCCCCTACAGTGAAAAAAGTAAGTCCTCCCATCCCACAGTTGCCATTCCCCCAGCGCCTGCAGAAATAAAAGCTGGATAAACAATTATCTAAGTTTCTAGAGGTGTTTCAGAAGCTTCATATAAACATTCTGTTTACAGAGGCATTGGAGAAAATGTCGAGTTATGTCAAATTCATGAAAGACATATTGTCTAAGAAGAGGAAAATGGGGGATTATGAAACAGTAGCTTTGACAGAGGAATGCAGTGCCATCTTATAGAACAAGCTTCTGCCTAAACTAAAAGATCCTGGAAGTTTCACGATTCCATGCACTATCGGGGATCAATTCATTGGCAAGGCCTTGTGTGATTTAGGGGATAGTATAAATTTGATGCCTCTGTCAATATATAAGAAGCTGAGAATGAACGAAGCCAAACCCACAAGTGTTACTTTGCAATTGGTGGATAAATCTCTTACTTACCCAAAGGGGATAGTAGAGGATGTGCTTATCAAGGTGGACAAGTTCATCTTCTCAACAGACTTTATTATCCTTGATTTCGAAGAAGACAGGGAGGTCCCGATAATACTAGGCATACCATTCTTAGCTATTAGGAGGACCTTTATTGATGTGCAGAAAGGGGAGCTAACTATGAGGGTACATGATTAAGAAGTAACCTTCAATGTGTTTAGGTCAATGAAATATCCTAATACTCCTGAAGACTGCTTCCAGATTAAAGTTAGTGATAATACAACGAGGGAAGTTTTCTCAGAAACATGCATGATAGATCCTTTAGAAGCTACACTAACAGGTGCCAGTACTATGGAAAAGCCCACTCATGTTGAATATGCCAAGTGGTTGGATGTACTCCAGAGATCTAAACAGTTCCAAAGATAGTTTTAGTCTCTGAATGATCAAGAAGCATCTACTTCAAAGGCCTAACCATCGATCATAGAACCTCCTGTCCTCGATTTAAATCCCCTGCCCTATCACCTGAGGTATGCATATCTAGGGGAATTATCCACTTTTCCTGTTATCATTTCTGTATTGTAAGATGAATGATAGGAAGAGAAGCTACTGCTAGTGCTCAAGCAGTATAAAATGGCCCTTGGGTGGTCAATTGCTAATATTAAATAGATCAGTCCATCTTTATGCATCCAAAAAATCTTACTAGAGGAAAGGTCTAAGCTGTCCATTGAACATCAGAGGCGTTTGAACCCCATAATGAAAGAGGTGGTCCGGAAGGAGATTATTAAATTGCTAGATGCGAGCATTATCTACCCCATCTCAGATAGTCCTTGGGTCATTCCCATTCAATATGTGCCAAAAAAGGGCGGCATGACGGTAGTACCCAATGAGAATAATGAGCTGATTCCAACCAGAACGGTGACTAGGTGGAGGGTATGTATGCACTACAGAAAGTTGAACAAGTCCACCTGTAAGGATCATTTCCCTCTACCATTTATTGATAAGATGCTCGACAGGCTTACTGGGCATGATTTTTATTGTCTACTTGATGGTTATTCTAGATATAATCAACTTTATATTGCTCCCGAAGATAAGGAGAAAACAACTTTCACATGCCCTTATGGGACCTTTGCTTTTTGAGCTGTGTAACACTCTTGCAACATTCCAGCGTTGCATGATGTCCATCTTCTCAGACATGGTTGAAAAGACCCTCGAGGTCTTCATGGACAATTTTTCTATATTTAAGAGCTCATTTGATAACTGTCTGGTAAATTTGAGTGCCTTTCTCAAAAGATATGTTGAGGCAAATCTTGTATTTAATTTGGAGAAGTGCCATTTCATGGTCAATGGGGCATTATTCTGGGCCACAGAGTATATGTTCATGGTATTGAGGTAGAGAAGGCTAAAATTGATGTCATCAATAATCTACCACCGCCTACATCAGTGAAAGGGGTGAGGAACTTTCTTGGGCATGTAGGATTCTACATGCGGTTTATCCAAGACTTCTCAAAGATAACCAAACCGCTTTGCACATTATTGGAAAGGGACATGCCTTTTTAGTTTGATGAAGCCTACCTCAGAGCATTTAAACTATTTAAGGAAAGGCTCATTTCGGCTCCTATTGTGGTATCTCCTGACTTGACTTTCCCATTTGAGCTCATATACAACGCGAGCTATTTTGCTATTAGGGCAGTGTTAGGCCAAAGAAGGGATAAGGTGTTCCACACGATCTACTATGCCAACAAAACATTAACTGATTCTCAACTAAATTATACCACAACTAAGAAGGAACTGCTGGCAGTGGTTTATGCGTTTGACAAGTTCTGTTCCTATCTCATTGGAACGAAAGTGATTGTGTACACAGACCACTCGACCATCAAATATCTGATAGAAAAGAAAGATGCGAAGCTAATATTGATAAGGTGGGTCCTTCTTCTCCAAGATTTTGATATAGAGATCCGTGATAAAAAAGATACTGAAAACCAGGTAGAGGATCACTTGTCCAGGTTGGAAAACCATCCTCATTAAGGAGATACAGAAAAAGATATAAATATTTTCTTCCCGGATGAACAACTTTTTGTTGTCCAAAGCAAAGCCCCTTGGTACGCGGACTTTGCTAATTTTGTCGCTTGTCAAGTACTTCCTCCCAATATGAGCTATCAACAAAGGAAGAAATTCCTAAACGATGCAAAACAATATTTGTGGGATGATCAGCCCTTCTTATTCAAGCAGTGTTCAGATCAGATTTTGCAGAGATGTTTGCCAAAGGAGGAAATCGAAGGTGTGCTCCATCATTGTCATTCCTCAAATTATGGAGGACATTTTGGGGGCCAAATAACTTCTGCTAAAGTATTCCAATCTGGGTTTTACTGGCCTACCCTGTTCAAATATGAGCAACATATATGTATCGCACTGCGATAGATACCAAAGGGTAGGAACCATCTCAAAAAAGCATGAATTACCCCTACAGAATATCCTTGAAGTTGAATTATTTGATGTCTGGGGTATTGACTTCATGGGTCCATTTCTGTCTTCCTACAACAATCCCTATATTCTTGTTGTGGTTGATTATGTCTCCAAATGGGTAGAAGCAGTTTCCTTGCCTACTAATGATGCTAAGGTGGTGCTTAATTCGTAAAGAAAAATATTTTCACTCATTTCAGCACTTATCGGGAAATAATCAGTGATGGAGGGTCACATTTTTGCTACAAATATTTTGAAGCCCTTCTCGCTAAGTATGAGGTGACCCATAAAATAGCTACTGCTTATCATTCGCAAACAAGTGGCCAAGTGAAGATATCCAATAGAGAGGTCAAGCGCATCTTGGAGAAGATTGTCAACCTAAATCAGAAGGATTGGTCCAAGAAGCTTGATGATGCCTTGTGGGCATACCGCACTGCATATAAAATACCTATCAAAATGTCTCCGTATAGGCTTGTTTATGGCAAGGCTTGTCATCTCCCTGCGGAGTTGGATCACAACACATATTGGGCTATCCAAAAGCTCAATTTCGATTTGGATGCAACCGGTGAACAAAGACTTGTACAACTCAATGAATCTGATGAGTTTCGTTTACAAGCGTATGATAACGCTAAGTTATATAAGGAAAAAAATGAAGCGGTGACACGACAAGAAAATCATCAAAAGAAATTTTGAACAGGGCCAGAAGGTGCTTCTTTTCAACTCCCGACTGAAATTATTCCCTGGGAAGTTGAAGTCTCGATGGTCGGGGCCGTTCACAATTGCAAAGGTGTATCCTTATGGGTCTATTGAGGTTGAAGACCCTCACTCAGATAAAACCTTCAAAGTAAATAGACAGCGCTTGAAACACTATTGAGGCGGCAAAGTCGACCGACAAAACACCTCCATCACCTTGGGAGACCCGGTGTAAGACAGGGTAAAAGCCAAGCCGACGACTCTAAATCAAGTGCTTGATGGTGAGGCAACCCCATCTTAGTATATAAAATATCCTTTTATTTGTGTTCATTCATTTGAGTTTTCTTTAGTTATTATTAGTTGCACTTTGTATTTCCTTGTTACTTAGTAAAATTGCTAGTTTCTGTATATTGCATGCTAGTATGTTAGTAGTCTTTGGTTAAAACCTTATATTAGTTAGAATGTGTTATTACAGTTTTTGCAATCTATTTTTGTGTTGTTTCACTGATCTGGAATTTGGCATGTTGGGAGCTGTCGTTTACACTCCTAAATTAACCTCACTTTCACTTTACAAATTTAAACAATTAGCACAGTAGTAAGCAAGGATCGATCCCACAGAGAGTGATTTGTTTTATATTTATCCTATGATTTCTAATGAAAAGGGGATTTTGAATTAATTAATTAAATTAACAAGAATAAACTAATAAGAATAAACAATGAATAAAAAGCTTCAGTTCTTCAGTTCAGTATCACCTTTTTACAATAATAGATTAATCAAGTGTAATATTATTTATCCTCCAATAAAACTAATAGTCCTAGGTAACAACAAGCTCTGTTACCCGAAACTCCCCTTAGATTGTCACTCAATGAAACAAGTTCTTCACAAGATTCTAACAATTATATAACCTAGAACAAGCTCTCTAGATTTAATATAATAGCAGCATTAAGAACTAGGGAATTAGACTATTCCAAGCAACAAACACGTAGGCTCGGATTGTTTAACTTGTCTTCTGATAATCATAGCAATACTCAAAAGCTTGTCCACAATCTTATATTACTAATTACTACTTATGATTAGAAACAATATCAATTACACGTAATATTATTCCTTGATCTAGCATATGATATTCGTTAACCAACTCAATCCTGTAGAAATCAAATTAGTTAAGCCAAATAACATTTAGAAATTAAATAAGATTATCAAGAATGAATTTCATGTGAGAAGAAATAAATAATGAATACTCAATTAACCATTAATTATAAATAAGGTTCAACATCCTTTAGAACTGAATAAAAAGAACTTGGCTCATGTCTTCAATCTTCTAATGTTGTAGATGAGAGAATGTAGTAGATGATTGAATGAATAAAACTCTGACTAGCATCCTCTATTTATAGTTCTAGACAAAGTCCTAAATCCTATAGGAAGTAGAAATCCAAATTCTAAAAGGAATTACAAATCATAACTAGTTTCCATAAAGAAATAGAATCTAATTTGGAAATAAATCTTAGTATAAAGTAAATCCTAAAGCTAATAGAAATATCAATCCAATTCCATGTAGAAATATGCCAAAATCTGTATTTAGAAACTTTCCAAAAATCCAAGATTTTCCAATTTTCCCGATCAAATTCGCTGGGGCGAATTTCCATTTTCTGCTGCGACGTCCTTTGGTAAAACAAGCATAACTTTTGATCCAGGAGGAGTTACGGGGCCTGCTGCCTATCAAAACGAAGATATCGACGAGATCTACAGCTTTCATTCTTTGAGAATCGACAGAATCGCTCTGCATCAAGGTCAAAATCTGGCTCCAAGTGACTGCTGTGTAAATTACAACTTCCAAACTATGAGGTTCAACGCCCGTTTAGTAAAAATATCATAACTTTTTCATATGAACTCCGATTGGGACGATTCAAGATGTTCCGGAAAGCTAAAGAAGAGCTCTACAGCAAAATTCAAGTTCCAAGCCAAGAACATGCTTCCAACGTAATGCTAAAAATCTTGCAATTTTATCTTTTTACTCATTTCAGCTCCAATTTTTCCTGAAATAATTAAACACCTTAATAAGCTTATATACACATAAAACATGCAATAAAACTAAATATAATGGAATAAAAATAAATGAATAATATGCACTCATCAAATTCCCCCACACTTGGCCTTTTACACGTCCTCGTGTAAACCAAAAGTTTGATTTCCAGAAAAATTCTATTCAACCATAGTGTCAAAAAATTTCAAGATACAAGTAATGACTATCAACACTAAATTTACAGAAATCTAATCAACGCCTTATCAATTAACTCACAATTACCAACTTTATCATTTCATCAATGAATTTCATTAAATCAAATTGTAGCCACATAAGTAACTTTCCTAAAATCATCATACTTACTTAACTTAGTTACCATGGAGCAAAAACCGTGCACACTGACTCATAACCAAGAACAAATTTTTCTTGCTTTTTAATTTTTTTTTCATAGAACCTTCTTTTTAGCACAGATGAATGTATTTTCATGCTTTTTCTTTTTTTTTTTCGTATATATATATTTTTTTTCTTGACATGTGCAATGTCTCCTTTTCTTAGGCTTTTCAGAGTTACCCATTAGCGAATTTTCCACCAACGACTCCCAAATCAGATGATCTTAGGGCGCTAGGTGTAGAGACACCCCTAAGGGCTTACTTATTCAAGTAACAAAGGCCACAAAAGTCGACTAGTCAAGCTGCTTTTATCCATCGCACTTTTCAGCGTGAATACCGATGCTTCCCGAGGCTTAGATACCCATTTATTTCGCACAATGGACATTGAAGCATATTTTCAATTTTCGTTTTTTCCTTCTTTTTTTTTTCTCTCTTTTTTTTTCATTCATCGTTTTTTCACATGGTTCTGCAGCAACATAAGTAAGTTAAACAGTTCTAAGTCGTGAAATCAGTGCACATAGACAACTCCACAAATAACTTAGCCAAATAAACATGTTTCTCATATTCAAGTACTCATGTATCACAAATTCAATTTAAATCAATTACTATGGATCGTGGCTTAGTTGTTATCATTCATTAACAAATTAAGCATCAAATAGATTCTGAATTTTAGCATCAATTTTCAATCTTTGACTTTAACCTTCTAACACAGGCAAATAGAACCATGGAACCCAAGTTTTCAGAATTTTTTTTTAATTTTTTTTTCAACTTCCCATCAAAATTGGATTTTTTATTCCTACATAAAATTAAACCTAAATCTTCCCCCACACTTAAACCTTACATTGTCCCCAATGTAAGAAAATCATGTAAAGAAGAAAATATTACTAGCTAACATGCAATAAAAAACTATAAAGTAAAGGGATAGAAAAATCAAATCTGAGATCTTGGGTTGCCTCCCAAGTAGCTGCCCTTTTTTATTGTCATTGGCTTGACATCATCCTTCTCATCCTATGTAATTGGACTTGTGTACTTCAAGTGGACTGGTAACAATTTTAATTCTTCATTAGGAGCATCTTTCAGATCCTGATTTTGCTCCATTTCAGCCCTTAAATCCTCCTTATATATTTGCTCAAGAGATTCCTGCACTGTAGAGTCAACAACACCAATAGAAAAAATAGAATTAACATTACCAAGATACCTCTTAACTTTATATATGCCGAACTGGACATTTGCGTCGTCTAATTCCATGTGTAAGGTCCCATGGTGTTTATCATTGTGTGTTGCTGCTGGTACAAGGAAAGTATCATCATCTATGTTCTCCTTATAGAAATCTGCAGGAATTATTAATTCTTCCATCTCTGCCTCTTGTTCATCCTTTTCAGACTTTGAATACCTGATTTCTTCAAATTTAACAGTAGTCTCGAGCACATCCGAATGGTTTCCACTAGTGAACTCCTTATCATCTTTAAGTTCTTGTTCCATATTCGCCATTTCTTCAAGGAATTTTTCATTAGACTCTGTATACCACATTGAATTCTTTCCAACTTTCCAATTCCTTGTTAGAACTTGAGGAAAAGGTATTTCGGTTCATAAGCAGAAAGAGGTGGAAATTTGTGCTTGAGTACATCACTGCTACCTATTTCACTATTGTCGGACTTACTTTGTATTGACTTTTCTTGCTGCTGATCCTCTGCACCACATCTCAATGTTATGGAACTTACATTTTTAACAGTGTGAGAAAGTGACCTTCCTACCGTGGTTGCAAGTTGACCAACTTGGTCCCTCAGATCTTGAACAGAAGTTCTTGTGTCCTACTGGAATTGTTGTGTTTGACACATGAACTGTTCTGTTTGGTTCATGAATGCCTTGAACATATTCTCCATAGATGTCACATAATTGATAGGTACTTCTTGGTTTTCTATGTGGTACTGAGGTTGAGCTTGCTGAATAACTTGTGTATTCCTTGCAGCCATTTGTCGAACCAAAGTAGTTAAATCAGAAATCTGTTGCTCTAAGTCTCTGGTGCTTACCACATTTACCCTTTGTAGTGTGAGATCCATCTTAGTTCCATACTGCTGTGAGTTAGCTGCCATGTTTGCAATTAAGTTCCATGCCTCTTCTGGAGTCTTGTCTACCAGTGCTCCTCCACTTGCTGCATCAATCATGCTTCTTTCCATTGGCAGCAACCCCTCATAGAAGTACTGGATCAAGTAATGTTCATCAATTCCATGAGATGGACAGCTAAAACACAACTTCTTGAACCTCTCCCAATACTCATAGAGATTCTCTCCATTGAACAGCCTGATTCCACATATCTCCTTTCTTATATCTGTAACTCTTGATGCAGGAAAATACCTCTCCAAGAACAACCTTTGCATATCAGTCCATGATCGTATTGATCCAGAAGGTAGATAGTATAACCAGTCTTTAGCCAAATCTGCTAATGAGAATGGAAAAAGTCTAAGCTTGATCTGCTCCTCTGCCACTCCTTGTGCTTTCATCGTGGAACACACCACATGAAACTCCTTTAGATGCTTATATGGATTTTCACCTGTAAGACCACGAAAAGTAGGCAAAAGATGAATTAGTCTAGAGTTAAGTTCAAAAGCAAAATCTAAAGTAGGATACTCAATACAAAAAGATGGTTGAGTCAGATCAGGAGTAGCCAGTTCTTTCAAAGTTTTGTTATTTTGTGGCACCGCCATCTCTTCCACTTCAAATGATGGAACAAGAGCTTCTTTTATATTCGCAGTTTTCTCTATCTCTTGATCAAAATTTAAGTCAATAAAATTAGAGGATTGAGTCATAAAACAAAAACAAAAACAAAATAATAAATAATAAAAATAAACAAAAACAAAGAATAAACAAAACAAATAACACTCCCCGGCAACGGCGCCAAAATTTGGGAGCTGTCGTTTACACTCCTAAATTAACCTCACTTTCACTTTACAAATTTAAACAATTAGCACAGTAGTAAGCAAGGATCGATCCCACAGAGAGTGATTTGTTTTATATTTATCCTATGATTTCTAATGAAAAGGGGATTTTGAATTAATTAATTAAATTAACAAGAATAAACTAATAAGAATAAACAATGAATAAAAAGCTTCAGTTCTTCAGTTCAGTATCACTTTTTTACAATAATAGATTAATCAAGTGTAACATTATTTATCCTCCAATGAAACTAATAGTCCTAGGTAACAACAAGCTCTGCTACCCGAAACTCCCCTTAGATTGTCACTCAATGAAACAAGTTCTTCACAAGATTCTAACAATTATATAACCTAGAACAAGCTCTCTAGATTTAATATAATAGCAGTATTAAGAACTAGGGAATTAGACTATTCCAAGCAACAAACACATAGGCTCGGATTGTTTAACTTGTCTTCTGATAATCATAGCAATACTCAAAAGCTTGTCCACAATCTTGTATTACTAATTACTACTTATGATTAGAAACAATATCAATTACACGTAATATTATTCCTTGATCTAGCATATGATATTCGTTAACCAACTCAATCCTGTAGAAATCAAATTAGTTAAGCCAAATAGCATTTAGAAATTAAATAAGATTATCAAGAATGAATTTCATGTGAGAAGAAATAAATAATGAATACTCAATTAACCATTAATTATAAATAAGGTTCAACATCCTTTAGAACTGAATAAAAAGAACTTGGCTCATGTCTTCAATCTTCTAATGTTGTAGATGAGAGAATGTAGTAGATGATTGAATGAATAAAACTCTGACTAGCATCCTCTATTTATAGTGCTAGACAAAGTCCTAAATCCTATAGGAAGTAAAAATCCAAATCCTAAAAGGAATTACAAATCATAACTAGTTTCCATAAAGAAATAGAATCTAATTTGGAAATAAATCTTAGTATAAAGTAAATCCTAAAGCTAATAGAAATATCAATCCAATTCCATGTAGAAATATGCCAAAATCTGTATTTAGAAACTTTCCAAAAATCCAAGATTTTCCAATTTTCCCGATCAAATTCGCTGGGGCGAATTTCCATTTTCTGCTGTGACGTCCTTTGGTAAAACAAGCATAACTTTTGATCCAGGAGGAGTCACGGGGCCTGCTACCTATCAAAACGAAGATATCGACGAGATCTACAGCTTTCATTCTTTGAGAATCGACAGAATCGCTCTGCATCAAGGTCGAAATCTGGCTCCAAGTGACTGCTGTGTAAATTGCAACTTCCAAACTATGAGGTTCAACGCCCGTTTAGTAAAAATATCATAACTTTTTCATATGAACTCCGATTGAGACGATTCAAGATGTTCCGGAAAGCTAAAGAAGAGCTCTACAGCAAAATTCAAGTTCCAAGCCAAGAACATGCTTCCAACTTAATGCTAAAAATCTTGTAATTTTATCTTTTTACTCATTTCAGCTCCAATTTTTTCTGAAATAATTAAACACCTTAATAAGCTTATATACACATAAAACATGCAATAAAACTAAATATAATGGAATAAAAATAAATGAATAATATGCACTCATCAAATTCCCCCACACTTGGCCTTTTACACGTCCTCGTGTAAACCAAAAGTTTGATTTCCAGAAAAATTCTATTCAACCATAGTGTCAAAAAATTTCAAGATACAAGTAATGACTATCAACACTAAATTTACAGAAATCTAATCAACGCCTTATCAATTAACTCACAATTACCAACTTTATCATTTCATCAATGAATTTCATTAAATCAAATTGTAGCCACATAAGTAACTTTCCTAAAATCATCATACTTACTTAACTTAGTTACCATGGAGCAAAAACCGTGCACACTGACTCATAACCAAGAACAAATTTTTCTTGCTTTTTAATTTTTTTTTCATAGAACCTTCTTTTTAGCACAGATGAATGTATTTTCATGCTTTTTCTTTTTTTTTCTCGTATATATATATTTTTTTTCTTGACATGTGCAATGTCTCCTTTTCTTAGGCTTTTCAGAGTTACCCATTAGCGAATTTTCCACCAACGACTCCCAAATCAGATGATCTTAGGGCGCTAGGTGTAGAGACACCCCTAAGGGCTTACTTATTCAAGTAACAAAGGCCACAAAAGTCGACTAGTCAAGCTGCTTTTATCCATCGCACTTTTCAGCGTGAATACCGATGCTTCCCGAGGCTTAGATACCCAGTTATTTCGCACAATGGACATTGAAGCATATTTTCAATTTTCGTTTTTTCCTTCTTTTTTTTTTCTCTCTTTTTTTTTCATTCATCGTTTTTTCACATGGTTCTGCAGCAACAAAAGTAAGTTAAACAGTTCTAAGTCGTGAAATCAGTGCACATAGACAACTCCACAAATAACTTAGCCAAATAAACATGTTTCTCATATTCAAGTACTCATGTATCACAAATTCAATTTAAATCAATTACTATGGATCGTGGCTTAGTTGTTATCATTCATTAACAAATTAAGCATCAAATAGATTCTGAATTTTAGCATCAATTTTCAATCTTTGACTTTAACCTTCTAACACAGGCAAATAGAACCATGGAACCCAAGTTTTCAGAATTTTTTTTTAATTTTTTTTTCAACTTCCCATCAAAATTGGATTTTTTATTCCTACATAAAATAAAACCTAAATCTTCCCCCACACTTAAACCTTACATTGTCCCCAATGTAAGAAAATCATGTAAAGAAGAAAATATTACTAGCTAACATGCAATAAAAAACTATAAAGTAAAGGGATAGAAAAATCAAATCTGAGATCTTGGGTTGCCTCCCAAGTAGCTGCCCTTGTTTATTGTCATTGGCTTGACATCATCCTTCTCATCCTATGTAATTGGACTTGTGTACTTCAAGTGGACTGGTAACAATTTTAATTCTTCATTAGGAGCATCTTTCAGATCCTGATTTTGCTCCATTCCAGCCCTTAAATCCTCCTTATATATTTGCTCAAGAGATTCCTGCACTGTAGAGTCAACAACACCAATAGAAAAAATAGAATTAACATTACCAAGATACCTCTTAACTTTATATATGCCGAACTGGACATTTGCGTCGACTAATTCCATGTGTAAGGTCCCATGGTGTTTATCATTGTGTGTTGCTGCTGGTACAAGAAAAGTATCATCATCTATGTTCTCCTTATAGAAATCTGCAGGAATTATTAATTCTTCCATCTCTGCCTCTTGTTCATCCTTTTCAGACTTTGAATACCTGATTTCTTCAAATTTAACAGTAGTCTCGAGCACATCCGAATGGTTTCCACTAGTGAACTCCTTATCATCTTTAAGTTCTTGTTCCATATTCGCCATTTCTTCAAGGAATTTTTCATTAGACTCTGTATACCACATTGAATTCTTTCCAACTTTCCAATTCCTTGTTAGAACTTGAGGAAAAGGTATTTCGGTTCATAAGCAGAAAGAGGTGGAAATTTGTGCTTGAGTACATCACTGCTACCTATTTCACTATTGTCGGACTTACTTTGTATTGACTTTTCTTGCTGCTGATCCTCTGCACCACATCTCAATGTTATGGAACTTACATTTTTAACAGTGTGAGAAAGTGACCTTCCTACCGTGGTTGCAAGTTGACCAACTTGGTCCCTCAGATCTTGAACAGAAGTTCTTGTGTCCTACTGGAATTGTTGTGTTTGACACATGAACTGTTCTGTTTGGTTCATGAATGCCTTGAACATATTCTCCATAGATGTCACAGAATTGATAGGTACTTCTTGGTTTTCTATGTGGTACTGAGGTTGAGCTTGCTGAATAACTTGTGTATTCCTTGCAGCCATTTGTCGAACCAAAGTAGTTAAATCAGAAATCTGTTGCTCTAAGTCTCTGGTGCTTACCACATTTACCCTTTGTAGTGTGAGATCCATCTTAGTTCCATACTGCTGTGAGTTAGCTGCCATGTTTGCAATTAAGTTCCATGCCTCTTCTGGAGTCTTGTCTACCAGTGCTCCTCCACTTGCTGCATCAATCATGCTTCTTTCCATTGGCAGCAACCCTCATAGAAGTACTGGATCAAGTAATGTTCATCAATTCCATGAGATGGACAGCTAAAACACAACTTCTTGAACCTCTCCCAATACTCATAGAGATTCTCTCCATTGAACAGCCTGATTCCACATATCTCCTTTCTTATATCTGTAACTCTTGATGCAGGAAAATACCTCTCCAAGAACAACCTTTGCATATCAGTCCATGATCGTATTGATCCAGAAGGTAGATAGTATAACCAGTCTTTAGCCAAATCTGCTAATGAGAATGGAAAAAGTCTAAGCTTGATCTGCTCCTCTGCCACTCCTTGTGCTTTCATCGTGGAACACACCACATGAAACTCCTTTAGATGCTTATATGGATTTTCACCTGTAAGACCACGAAAAGTAGGCAAAAGATGAATTAGTCTAGAGTTAAGTTCAAAAGCAAAATCTAAAGTAGGATACTCAATACAAAAAGATGGTTGAGTCAGATCAGGAGTAGCCAGTTCTTTCAAAGTTTTGTTATTTTGTGGCACCGCCATCTCTTCCACTTCAAATGATGGAACAAGAGCTTCTTTTATATTCGCAGTTTTCTCTATCTCTTGATCAAAATTTAAGTCAATAAAATTAGAGGATTGAGTCATAAAACAAAAACAAAAACAAAATAATAAATAATAAAAATAAACAAAAACAAAGAATAAACAAAACAAATAACACTCCCCGGCAACGGCGCCAAAATTTGGGAGCTGTCGTTTACACTCCTAAATTAACCTCACTTTCACTTTACAAATTTAAACAATTAGCACAGTAGTAAGTAAGGATCGATCCCACAGAGAGTGATTTGTTTTATATTTATCCTATGATTTCTAATGAAAAGGGGATTTTGAATTAATTAATTAAATTAACAAGAATAAACTAATAAGAATAAACAATGAATAAAAAGCTTCAGTTCTTCAGTTCAGTATCACTTTTTTACAATAATAGATTAATCAAGTGTAACATTATTTATCCTCCAATGAAACTAATAGTCCTAGGTAACAACAAGCTCTGCTACCCGAAACTCCCCTTAGATTGTCACTCAATGAAACAAGTTCTTCACAAGATTCTAACAATTATATAACCTAGAACAAGCTCTCTAGATTTAATATAATAGCAGCATTAAGAACTAGGGAATTAGACTATTCTAAGCAACAAACACATAGGCTCGGATTGTTTAACTTGTCTTCTGATAATCATAGCAATACTCAAAAGCTTGTCCACAATCTTGTATTACTAATTACTACTTATGATTAGAAACAATATCAATTACACGTAATATTATTCCTTGATCTAGCATATGATATTCGTTAACCAACTCAATCCTGTAGAAATCAAATTAGTTAAGCCAAATAGCATTTAGAAATTAAATAAGATTATCAAGAATGAATTTCATGTGAGAAGAAATAAATAATGAATACTCAATTAACCATTAATTATAAATAAGGTTCAACATCCTTTAGAACTGAATAAAAAGAACTTGGCTCATGTCTTCAATCTTCTAATGTTGTAGATGAGAGAATGTAGTAGATGATTGAATGAATAAAACTCTGACTAGCATCCTCTATTTATAGTGCTAGACAAAGTCCTAAATCCTATAGGAAGTAGAAATCCAAATCCTAAAAGGAATTACAAATCATAACTAGTTTCCATAAAGAAATAGAATCTAATTTGGAAATAAATCTTAGTATAAAGTAAATCCTAAAGCTAATAGAAATATCAATCCAATTCCATGTAGAAATATGCCAAAATCTGTATTTAGAAACTTTCCAAAAATCCAAGATTTTCCAATTTTCCCGATCAAATTCGCTGGGGCGAATTTCCATTTTCTGCTGCGACGTCCTTTGGTAAAACAAGCATAACTTTTGATCCAGGAGGAGTTACGGGGCCTGCTACCTATCAAAACGAAGATATCGACGAGATCTACAGTTTTCATTCTTTGAGAATCGACAGAATCGCTCTGCATCAAGGTCGAAATCTGGCTCCAAGTGACTGCTGTGTAAATTGCAACTTCCAAACTATGAGGTTCAACGCCCGTTTAGTAAAAATATCATAACTTTTTCATATGAACTCCGATTGGGACGATTCAAGATGTTCCGGAAAGCTAAAGAAGAGCTCTACAGCAAAATTCAAGTTCCAAGCCAAGAACATGCTTCCAACTTAATGCTAAAAATCTTGCAATTTTATCTTTTTACTCATTTCAGCTCCAATTTTTCCTGAAATAATTAAACACCTTAATAAGCTTATATACACATGAAACATGCAATAAAACTAAATATAATGGAATAAAAATAAATGAATAATATGCACTCATCAAATTCCCCCACACTTGGCCTTTTACACGTCCTCGTGTAAACCAAAAGTTTGATTTCCAGAAAAATTCTATTCAACCATAGTGTCAAAAAATTTCAAGATACAAGTAATGACTATCAACACTAAATTTACAGAAATCTAATCAACGCCTTATCAATTAACTCACAATTACCAACTTTATCATTTCACCAATGAATTTCATTAAATCAAATTGTAGCCACATAAGTAACTTTCCTAAAATCATCATACTTACTTAACTTAGTTACCATGGAGCAAAAACCGTGCACACTGACTCATAACCAAGAACAAATTTTTCTTGCTTTTTAATTTTTTTTCATAGAACCTTCTTTTTAGCACAGATGAATGTATTTTCATGCTTTTTCTTTTTTTTTTTCGTATATATATATTTTTTTTCTTGACATGTGCAATGTCTCCTTTTTTTAGGCTTTTCAGAGTTACCCATTAGCGAATTTTCCACCAACGACTCCCAAATCAGATGATCTTAGGGCGCTAGGTGTAGAGACACCCCTAAGGGCTTACTTATTCAAGTAACAAAGGCCACAAAAGTCGACTAGTCAAGCTGCTTTTATCCATCGCACTTTTCAGCGTGAATACCGATGCTTCCCGAGGCTTAGATACCCAGTTATTTCGCACAATGGACATTGAAGCATATTTTCAATTTTCGTTTTTTCCTTCTTTTTTTTTTCTCTCTTTTTTTTTCATTCATCGTTTTTTCACATGGTTCTGCAGCAACATAAGTAAGTTAAACTGTTCTAAGTCGTGAAATCAGTGCACATAGACAACTCCACAAATAACTTAGCCAAATAAACATGTTTCTCATATTCAAGTACTCATGTATCACAAATTCAATTTAAATCAATTACTATGGATCGTGGCTTAGTTGTTATCATTCATTAACAAATTAAGCATCAAATAGATTCTGAATTTTAGCATCAATTTTCAATCTTTGACTTTAACCTTCTAACACAGGCAAATAGAACCATGGAACCCAAGTTTTCAGAATTTTTTTTTAATTTTTTTTTCAACTTCCCATCAAAATTGGATTTTTTATTCCTACATAAAATAAAACCTAAATCTTCCCCCACACTTAAACCTTACATTGTCCCCAATGTAAGAAAATCATGTAAAGAAGAAAATATTACTAGCTAACATGCAATAAAAAACTATAAAGTAAAGGTATAGAAAAATCAAATCTGAGATCTTGGGTTGCCTCCCAAGTAGCTGCCCTTGTTTATTGTCATTGGCTTGACATCATCCTTCTCATCCTATGTAATTGGACTTGTGTACTTCAAGTGGACTGGTAACAATTTTAATTCTTCATTAGGAGCATCTTTCAGATCCTGATTTTGCTCCATTCCAGCCCTTAAATCCTCCTTATATATTTGCTCAAGAGATTCCTGCACTGTAGAGTCAACAACACCAATAGAAAAAATAGAATTAACATTACCAAGATACCTCTTAACTTTATATATGCCGAACTGGACATTTGCGTCGTCTAATTCCATATGTAAGGTCCCATGGTGTTTATCATTGTGTGTTGCTGCTGGTACAAGGAAAGTATCATCATCTATGTTCTCCTTATAGAAATCTACAGGAATTATTAATTCTTCAATCTCTGCCTCTTGTTCATCCTTTTCAGACTTTGAATACCTGATTTCTTCAAATTTAACAGTAGTCTCGAGCACATCCGAATGGTTTCCACTAGTGAACTCCTTATCATCTTTAAGTTCTTGTTCCCTATTCGCCATTTCTTCAAGGAATTTTTCATTAGACTCTGTATACCACATTGAATTCTTTCCAACTTTCCAATTCCTTGTTAGAACTTGAGGAAAAGGTATTTCGGTTCATAAGCAGAAAGAGGTGGAAATTTGTGCTTGAGTACATCACTGCTACCTATTTCACTATTGTCGGACTTACTTTGTATTGACTTTTCTTGCTGCTGATCCTCTGCACCACATCTCAATGTTATGGAACTTACATTTTTAACAGTGTGAGAAAGTGACCTTCCTACCGTGGTTGCAAGTTGACCAACTTGGTCCCTCAGATCTTGAACAGAAGTTCTTGTGTCCTACTGGAATTGTTGTGTTTGACACATGAACTGTTCTGTTTGGTTCATGAATGCCTTGAACATATTCTCCATAGATGTCACAGAATTGATAGGTACTTCTTGGTTTTCTATGTGGTACTGAGGTTGAGCTTGCTGAATAACTTGTGTATTCCTTGCAGCCATTTGTCGAACCAAAGTAGTTAAATCAGAAATCTGTTGCTCTAAGTCTCTGGTGCTTACCACATTTACCCTTTGTAGTGTGAGATCCATCTTAGTTCCATACTGCTGTGAGTTAGCTGCCATGTTTGCAATTAAGTTCCATGCCTCTTCTGGAGTCTTGTCTACCAGTGCTCCTCCACTTGCTGCATCAATCATGTTTCTTTCCATTGGCAGCAACCCCTCATAGAAGTACTGGATCAAGTAATGTTCATCAATTCCATGAGATGGACAGCTAAAACACAACTTCTTGAACCTCTCCCAATACTCATAGAGATTTTCTCCATTGAACAGCCTGATTCCACATATCTCCTTTCTTATATCTGTAACTCTTGATGCAGGAAAATACCTCTCCAAGAACAACCTTTGCATATCAGTCCATGATCGTATTGATCCAGAAGGTAGATAGTATAACCAGTCTTTAGCCAAATCTGCTAATGAGAATGGAAAAAGTCTAAGCTTGATCTGCTCCTCTGCCACTCCTTGTGCTTTCATCGTGGAACACACCACATGAAACTCCTTTAGATGCTTATATGGATTTTCACCTGTAAGACCACGAAAAGTAGGCAAAAGATGAATTAGTCTAGAGTTAAGTTCAAAAGCAAAATCTAAAGTAGGATACTCAATACAAAAAGATGGTTGAATCAGATCAGGAGTAGCCAGTTCTTTCAAAGTTTTGTTATTTTGTGGCACCGCCATCTCTTCCACTTCAAATGATGGAACAAGAGCTTCTTTTATATTCGCAGTTTTCTCTATCTCTTGATCAAAATTTAAGTCAATAAAATTAGAGGATTGAGTCATAAAACAAAAACAAAAACAAAATAATAAATAATAAAAATAAACAAAAACAAAGAATAAACAAAACAAATAACACTCCCTGGCAACGGCGCCAAAATTTGGGAGTTGTCGTTTACACTCCTAAATTAACCTCACTTTCACTTTACAAATTTAAACAATTAGCACAGTAGTAAGCAAGGATCGATCCCACAGAGAGTGATTTGTTTTATATTTATCCTATGATTTCTAATGAAAAGGGGATTTTGAATTAATTAATTAAATTAACAAGAATAAACTAATAAGAATAAACAATGAATAAAAAGCTTCAGTTCTTCAGTTCAGTATCACCTTTTTACAATAATAGATTAATCAAGTGTAACATTATTTATCCTCCAATGAAACTAATAGTCCTAGGTAACAACAAGCTCTGCTACCCGAAACTCCCCTTAGATTGTCACTCAATGAAACAAGTTCTTCACAAGATTCTAACAATTATATAACCTAGAACAAGCTCTCTAGATTTAATATAATAGCAGCATTAAGAACTAGGGAATTAGACTATTCCAAGCAACAAACACATAGGCTCGGATTGTTTAACTTGTCTTCTGATAATCATAGCAATACTCAAAAGCTTGTCCACAATCTTGTATTACTAATTACTACTTATGATTAGAAACAATATCAATTACACGTAATATTATTCCTTGATCTAGCATATGATATTCGTTAACCAACTCAATCCTGTAGAAATCAAATTAGTTAAGCCAAATAGCATTTAGAAATTAAATAAGATTATCAAGAATGAATTTCATGTGAGAAGAAATAAATAATGAATACTCAATTAACCATTAATTATAAATAAGGTTCAACATCCTTTAGAACTGAATAAAAAGAACTTGGCTCATGTCTTCAATCTTCTAATGTTGTAGATGAGAGAATGTAGTAGATGATTGAATGAATAAAACTCTGACTAGAATCCTCTATTTATAGTGCTAGACAAAGTCCTAAATCCTATAGGAAGTAGAAATCCAAATCCTAAAAGGAATTACAAATCATAACTAGTTTCCATAAAGAAATAGAATCTAATTTGGAAATAAATCTTAGTATAAAGTAAATCCTAAAGCTAATAGAAATATCAATCCAATTCCATGTAGAAATATGCCAAAATCTGTATTTAGAAACTTTCCAAAAATCCAAGATTTTCCAATTTTCCCGATCAAATTCGCTGGGGCGAATTTCCATTTTCTGCTGCGACGTCCTTTGGTAAAACAAGCATAACTTTTGATCCAGGAGGAGTTACGGGGCCTGCTACCTATCAAAACGAAGATATCGACGAGATCTACAGCTTTCATTCTTTGAGAATCGACAGAATCGCTCTGCATCAAGGTCGAAATCTGGCTCCAAGTGACTGCTGTGTAAATTGCAACTTCCAAACTATGAGGTTCAACGCCCGTTTAGTAAAAATATCATAACGTTTTCATATGAACTCCGATTGGGACGATTCAAGATGTTCCGGAAAGCTAAAGAAGAGCTCTACAACAAAATTCAAGTTCCAAGCCAAGAACATGCTTCCAACTTAATGGTAAAAATCTTGCAATTTTATCTTTTTCCTCATTTCAGCTCCAATTCTTCCTGAAATAATTAAACACCTTAATAAGCTCATATACACATGAAACATGCAATAAAACTAAATATAATGGAATCAAAATAAATGAATAATATGCACTCATCACATGTGCCAGAAATTAGCTAAGTATCTGAAGTGCAAAAGTCGCGATGCAGCGCCGACGTTAGTATTGCCTTTCGCGCTGTAGCGCCAAGGCAAGGGGCTAGCCACTTTAATTTCGTGCCACAGCGCCACACTCTATGCCCACTAGTCGCACCGTAGCGCCATTCCTTGAGCTGCAGCGCCATGGTAAAGCTGGACATACTGTATTTTTATGCTGCAGCGCCATCTTTTGCACTATCTTTCACGCTGCAGCGCCGGATCAAGTTGGGATATACTGTAAACTTGTGCTGCGACGCCATCCACTGAACTATCTACCGTACCACAGCGCCAAGTCGAGTTGTCACACACTGTAAATTCATGCTGCAGCGCCAAGTATTGTACTATCTCTCGCACTATAGCTCCAACTTAGATCTGAGATCATGATGTATTTCCAAGTATCGTGCCATAGCACTACTATCGAGATTTTGATTTTAATAGTGGCTTTTCAGTTCATTCTCTGCATTTACTCCTCTTTTTCCTCTCATAGCAGATGCATCTCCTTCTCCCAACGAATAGATTTAGTTTCTTTTCTTCTTGTGACCATTAAATAGTTCAACCGTCGTGCCCTTCAGTTTCTTTCCATTCAATAATTCAACCGTCTGCCTTATCATTTGTGACCATTTCTCTCCCTTCTGACGCCCTATCTCTTTAAAAACTCATGAGGTAAGGCATTTGTGTTTTAACTGAAAACTATTATTGAGTTACTCCTTTGTTATTATTTGATTGGGAATTTGAAGAGAGAGCATGAGTCCTTGCACTAGCATAGGCCCCCCTTCACTAGTACCCAGAGCTCCTGCCAAAAGGGATGCATCAAAATTTTCAAGTGAGGAAGCTTAGAAATGCTACACCCAAAAATTTTTGAAGCAGAGTTTGGTGCCTGAAAGGGGGCTAAGGCCAGATGTCAAGACGGACGGCGATATGATGGCCATGATTTTGGCTATGAAATGGATTCACTTTACCAAGCCGCCTGAGTCTGCAATAATTTCAGTGGTAAAGGAATTCTACGCAAATGCTAGCGCTGATGGCCCTTCAACGGTACCGGTTTGGGGTAAGCTGATCCTCTTTGATAGTCGCGCCATCAACCGTGTGTATGGGATTCCAAACTACGATGGTCACGACTACCTGGAGACCGGGATGCGTAGTTACAATACAGATGAAATAATTACGAAACTCTGCAAGCCTGTTACTGTTTGGAAAAACAACGAATTCACCAGTGAAAAGACGTCCTTCCCCCATCAGGCCTTAAGTCAGTACGATAAGGCTTGGTACTCCTTCATTTGCTCAAATATCATGCCAACACGCCACCTGAGCGATGTGACAAGAAAGAGGGCAGTTCTGCTTTACGTAATTGTTATGGGGCTAAAAGTAGATGTAGGAGTGCTTATCCAGGAGTTGATTAAGAAGGCCATATGGAGCAATGTCATGTTGGGACTCCCTCACCCGTCTCTAATAACATGACTATACAAAAGAACGGGTGTAGTATGGGAGAAAGAAGATGTCACTTAGTCGCCTATGGCTTTAATTGATCATCATGTCATCTCCCGATATAGAGTTTGGGAAGGAGCATAGTCACATCCTAGGGGTGAGGGTTATTTGTCGGATCTACAGTCGCCACCCTCCATTGAAGCTGGCACTGAAGCGAGTCTCTCCACGCAAGTGCCTGAGCCCCCATCATCTGAGGCTATTCCACCTGGGGCCCTAGCATAGATATTGGACAGTCTTAATTTTTTACACTGCAAGGTAGATACTATAGCTCAATGGCAGAGCTAGTTTAATCACTACCCCACAGAATTTGCGAATATAATTTCTAGTATGTATGCTACTCAGGGAGGAGATGACGCAGAGTCCATGCCCTTTCAATTTCTAGAACCTCCAACTTTCACGCCTTATCCACCACCATTTCCTCCTCGGGAGGAGGCCTGTGAGGATGAGCCATTTGATGTTGTTGATGATGATGATGATGACGGAGAGGATGCTTGATGCTGCAACACGGAGGCCATTGAGGACATTGGCAAATTTCAAGTTTGGGGGAGATTCCTTTTAATTTTAGTTATATATGAATTGCTTTTATGTTTAATCTGTGAGGGCTAAGAGAGTTTCTTTTGGGCTGTATAGCCTTATACTACTTTTGGGCTGTATAGCCTTAAGCTATGTTTTAATTATATTTTAACTATATTTTAATTAGATTGGTTTGATAATGGTTTTGTTAATGGTTTATTTTGGGATGCATATTAAGATGCATATTAGTTATGTTTGGTTTATATATTAATGTTTCTATTTATATAAATATCATTTTGGGATTGTGTTAGATATCATATTAATTCTGGGATTGTGTTGTTTATAGCCATATTTTGGGATTTGCACAGATGATTGGTATACTTGATGCCCTGTGTTTTGACTTTACCCTATTTTGGCAAGGTTACTTTATCTTTTATTGCTTCTTGCCTATTATATTTTGATTAACCCTATGCCCCGGTCTATAACTGTTCATGTGCTGGGTTAGGGTGTTATAGCGTTTAATTTTTGATTGTGGCTAATGACAAGAGCCAATTGATTATATCTTTCTCTTAGAGTCGTGTCAATCATTTGTGAACTAGGGGTGTGTTAATTCGATAAGTCGTGACTGTTATGGGTCCGTCCTTTTTAGCAAGCACTGACCAATTATCTTAACTAGTTATTTTTTCGAATTTAGATTGTTTGTTTATTATTTTGAAAATTTGTGCACTCTGTAAAACTCTTTTGATTTCAAGGTAATAAAAGACTTAGACTCTTTTACATTGTTGGATCTATACTTTTGGTAAAAAAAATTGCAGACTTACATTACAGATGGAGCGTGAAATGCACTCACCTATAAACGCAGACTTGTGCATGATAGAGCCTAAAATGCACTCCCCTAATAATCTTCGGATTTAGTAAAATCTATTTTAACTTAAGTTAATTACGTGGCCTTTGCTGCTCGAGTTATTAGATTCGTAGGGGTGTTCTACACCTAGTGCCTTAAAGTCATCTGTATTGGGAGTTATTGATCAAAAGCGTGTTAATGGGTATGCTCTGTTTAGTCTAAGGTAATTAAGCACTGTCGGAGTCAGATTTTATTTCAAAACTAGAGCCTTTTGATCCTTTCTTATAGTTGCGTCTTGTTCTTAATGCTTGTTGATTGTGTGAGTTGTAGAGTTAGCTTATTGGTTATCACAATCGATAGTATGATCTTAATTTAGGGCTATGATTAGTTAGGATGGTTGGTCTGCACACACACACATAGAATGGATCGAGTACAATATTATACTTAAAAATTGATATTAAGCCCTCATTCATATCGGTGTTTGTCTTATTCTTAGAGCGGGTCTACAATTGTGCTTTAAAGCCATGTTATTGGTCTATAGTATTAGTTTTCATTCACGTCTTACAGTAATGTAGGTGTGGATGTCACATATTTTTCTTGAGGATAAGCAAAAGCTTAAGTTTGGGGGTATTTGATGAGTGGGATTTATATCCCCGAATCAGATCCTTTGTGGCTTAAGATGTTGCATGTTTTCTGTTATTTAGTTAGCTTTTATATATATATATATTGTTGTTATTATGTATTATCTCTATGATAAAGGGCTCTTAAGGTCATTTCCAGCTTAAAGGGGAAAAATAGTAATTTTTCACCCTCTGGCGCCGCAGTGCCATCACTAAGCTTCAGCTTGGCGCCGCAGCACGAGGCAGGATTGCATGCTAACATCACTTGGCATTGCAACGACATAGCTGTGATGCCCCAAAATAGGTATACATCACCCATCTTGAGTCACTAAATAAATGGTACAGAATACAAATACAAACTTAATTATACAACTGTCGTGTAATATACAACAAAACATAGCTGAGAGTTTAAACAGGAATATTGCCTTCTAGACAATATCCACTCTCAAATAGAGTCCTCATTACATTTATTATCACATTATTTCGTAGAATAGTGAGGACTACTAAAGCCACTTATCCTGGACCATCACTCCATTCCCTAACTCGTCCCAGCTATATTCTCATTTCCTGAAGAGAACAGTGAAACAAAGGTTGATCTCAACTAGCCCAGTAAGAAATATTATGACTAAGATAATGTAGAATACATTATCCTTAGCCTTCAACACTGTTAAACTGATAAAATAAAATATACATCAAGTTTAACTGTAGCGGGATAAGGAATCGATTAGAAGAGTCCAGTAGAACATAATGTCTACTATCTTCTCTAGATTAAAAGTTCATCGTTAATATTTCATTCTTGTAATACTCAACAACAGTTCTTTGTTATACCCAAGATAAAAAGAACTATCATCACCTAAACCACCAAAGATTATAGTTAAATCCACAATTCATATTTATAATCATGTAAATCACCAGTTTCTTCTTGCTACAAAGGCTTAATAGAACGTTTACTCAATATCCTTACCCCAAAGGCTAAAGATATTCAAATGTAATAACAATGATCATACCAATCAGTTGTCTGCATTTGCACTACATGCCAAAGATATTCAACTATAAAACTAATGGTCATGACAATACCAATCAATTGTCTGTCAGTGCACTACGACCAAACACATTCAATTGTTAACTAATGGTCATGATCCTGCCAATCACATCATCGAATTATCCATGCACTACGGGCCAAGGATATTTGTTATTATCACCAGTGGTTATGATCATGTCATACACCTATCCATCTTTACACGTAAGCCAAAGATATACAACTATAAAACCAATAATCAACAGTCCATCTTTGCACGTAAGCCAAAAATATACAACTGTAAAACCAATAATCAATAGTCCATCTATGCACGTAAGCCAAAGATGACTTTCATCATAATATAAGCATGAGGATGATGACATTGATATAAGCATTAATCAAACAAAATCAAAGATAAATATTAAAGATTTTAAATTTATCCAGAGTTTAAAAATATCTTAGTTGTCAACATGATACTGCTTTGTGGAGTAAAATTCAAGAATAATATTCATGTACCAAAAACAATTTGGACATAAAAGAAATATATTTTTTTCGAGTAAATAGTACCTTGTGAATAGTAACTCATGAATAGTAACTTATGAATAGTAACTCATAAATAGTACTCTGTATTCATACATAGTACCGTATACATAAATAATGTCATATACGCAAATA
Organism: Panax japonicus; assembly: GCA_020205505.1. Lineage (NCBI taxonomy): Eukaryota > Viridiplantae > Streptophyta > Magnoliopsida > Apiales > Araliaceae > Panax > Panax japonicus. Next base: position 24,793,099 of record CM035114.1, read on the forward strand.
GTGCCATATACATGAATAGTACCGTATACGTGAATAATGTCGTATATGTGAATAGTAACCTCGGCACAAAAGATAAATTTTCATAATAAAATTTATATCAATATTTATAACACCTTAATCCAAATATTATAAATCACTTAATAATCTCATAATCTAATATTATTAATATCACCACAATATTTTAATCATTTCTTAAACTTATAAACAATTTATTTTAATTGTTTACACTTTACGAATTAATGCATTTAATCATCTTAAAATGTCAAACTCATAAGATTTCATCACCAATAACCAAAACTCTCATAAAAAATGTGTATATACCTTATATAGGATTCTTAAACCATAAAATCCTATTTTTTAATTTTCTTACTTCACATAACATATTTATTTCATTTACTCATAACTAGTCCATTTTCATGAAAAATACCAAATTAGTACAAACAAATTTACTTTTCTGGGATTTAGCAGAATATAGTCCCATATTGAGCATATATTTTTCTCAAAATTTTTAAAATTAATTTACTATTTTTTATATGACTAAAACTGTCGAATATTTAGACATTTATCAAAAATTATACTTTTGTCCAAAAATTCCGAAATTTACAGGGTATACTGCTGTTATATAGATGTACTCCCAATAAATATTTCACCAATTTTGGAGTTAACCACAAGGAGTTATAAAAGTTTACTTTTAAAATAGTCTTTTCCCATAAAATTCATAACTCCTAATCTATACATCCAAAAATCGACATTTTTGGACACAATCTAGAAAACTTATCAAATTATCATTTCAAATTTATCCAGAATTTTCGAGGGTCGGAAAAATTACGAAACTTCCCCTGGCAGAAACCCCTTACTTACAACGGTTGAACGAAAATAATATTCCTTACGAATATTGAGCGAAAATAATATTCCTTACGAATATTAAGCGAATATAATGAATATTGAACGATAATAATATTCATACGAATACGAAAAATAATATCTCTTCAGAATATAAAAATAATAACCCTTACGAGTATTGAAAGAAAATAAATCTCTTCATGAATACGAAAGAATAATACCCCTTACTTTAGAAGAAATTGGATACTGGAATAGTGAGGTAGCAGACTTCTCTTCTTCGTTCTCTCTATAATTTCTCTCTATAATAATTGCTCTATAGCTTTAGTGAATTGGTGAAAAATAATGAAGGAATGAGCTTCTATTTATAGGAAAATATAGTTTCCATAATTGCATATTTTGGGGCTCAAAATATTATAGTATAATACCTTCATCTTTTTTTTCATTTTTAATTTAGTCATGCAAGTATTATCAAACTTGCACCACCACCCCTAATCATAAATCATGTGACTCAATAGTTCTAAACATGTGAAAAAATTAATTATAGTATAGTACCTTCATCTATACCTCCATTTTTAAATTAGTTATGCAAGTATTATCAAACTTGCACCAACTCCCCTAATAGTAAATCATGTGAATCAATAGTACACATATATGAACACATAGTAATAAGCATGTGAATTAATAGCAATTAATTGCTCATTTATCCGGTGAATTACTCGATTGGTCAATATAACCTCCAGACATTAATTATCATCGAAATAAATGTCGATTTCCACTAACACTAATAATTCCCACACAATAAAATTATCAATTTCATCTTTAATCAACACGAACTTATTTATCATTAATATTACAACTCACAATATTTAACAACCAGGTCGTTCCCAGGAAAGATGGTGCTTTTCGATAAGGATTTCTCCTTATTGGCGCGCAATTAGGTGACCAAACCTCTCATTGACAGAACTTCTAGACATTGTCAATATTGCAAATAATAATATGAATAACTTTTCCGTCTCAATTATTGATTTAATAATATAACATATTATGCAGATAATACTGTGACCATAATTGAATCAATAATATGAGAGGTATGATGCAGTAGTTTCTGTAGCAATAATTGAGTATAACTAAGTGAGTTCTTATGTAAACATTAATAATCAATATCGTGTTCTACTATGCAACCACGCGTATTACTGTACTTTTACTATCGGGTAGTTCAACAGTTTTAACGGTAACACTTTGGCCGTTATTTTTATAAAATGATAATTCTGTCGTTTTCTAACTACGATAATACTTCCATTGTGGGGTCCACCAATAATTGTGCCGTCGTACGGATATTCCCCGACCAAACGAATATTTTATAACAACTTATATACTTTGAAAAAATTTCACATATCACCCTTAACTTTAACCTTTTATCAATTTAACCATTTACTAAATAGAATAATTATAAGAAAATTGAATACTTTCATTTTATAAAATTTGGGATCTCACAATAGCCCCTTTGTAAGCTGGCGCTACAGCGCGGGTTTTGGTGTTTTAAAGCCTATGTGGCGTCGCAGCGCCACCACACAGTGTATTCTCCACGCCGCAGCGCAACCTCCAGTGTTAAGGCATTAAATTGCTTTTAATGACCTAAAGGAAGGGTAAGAAGGGATTCATTCAGACAGAGCCAACCACCATCATACTTAGTATAGAGAATAGAATAGGTTTTTGAGTTTCAATTAGTTATAAGAGAAAAAAGCTATGCTTGAAGGAAGATAAAGTCATTGCCTCCTACACAGCTCAGATATTACACAGAGAAGAGAAGAGTTGGAGACACAAAACTTCAAAACATGAGTTTTCTTACTCCAAATCTTTTATTTATTTGTGTACTAATGCGCATGTTGAATGTTTTAAAAATGTGTATTAGTAGCATAGTGATGAACTAATTCCATTTTTAGGATTGCAATGTAACATATTGATTAGCTTAATTAACTTTCTCTCCTATTTTATATTAATGAATCAGTTTGGAATGGGTTATTGTATTTCTTACTCATTGATTGATTGCTTGATAGAGTTATTGATATTGATATTAATGGATATTGAAAAATGGATATTAATATCTAACCTTTAAATACAACAACACCTGTTATGACCATGCCTATGGGAATATGTGCATAAACTGCTTAATAGGATATACATATCTCTATTTGCCTAGTCTAGTTATTTTTACCAATAGAAATATTATGATTCATCTAGCTAGGGATGTGCATTTGACCTTCGCTAGAAGCTTATGTGTAGTTAATGTTCTCGGTTGACCAATCCTTGATTCATTTTTATTAATATGGAGAGTTAGGAGATTAGGCGACACTTTAGGGGAGTTGTAATCCTAACTTGACTTCCTTGTACAACAGAATCTCTTAGTGCTACAGTTTTTATTTATTTAGCTTAACACACCATCTTCTTTAACTTATTTAGATAAGACAATATAGCTTACCTTAGTACTTGATTAGCTCTTAAAACTTCATCCTCGTGGGTACAACACCCTACTTATCTTATATTACTTGTTGACCGTGCATAATTGTACGTATTTTATCAATTATAAAATCAACCAACACTTGACCCCTGAGAAATTAGACTTTAACTTATCTGTTGAAACTCCGTTAGGAGAAACCTTCATTACATCCAATGTTTATAAATCTTATTTGACATATCCATAGACTCGCCTTACCGCCAAGTATGTCTCATGTTCATAACATTTTTCACATATCCATGCTACGTAAATATGTGGAAGACCCAAACCACATTATTGAATTTGAACCAATTAAGATAGCAAAAGATTTAATATATGAAGATAAACCTGTTAAAATCTTGGATAAGAAGGAACATATTCTACGCTTAAAGATTATACCTCAAGTCAAAGTTTAATGGAGAAACCACGATATTGAGAAAATGACCTAGGAGTTAGAATTTGAAATGAAAACAAGGTATCCTTACCTCTTCGACATACCAGGTACGTACATCAATTTTGAGGACGAAATTTCATAAGGAAGGGAGGTTGTAAGGCCCCAACTTTTTATGAATAAAGATTTAATTTTCTCTAAATATTATTTTGAATAATAAAGTGTTGATTTGATATAATGCTATAGTTATGGGTGATGTGTGCAAATTTTGCAAATTAAGAAAGTTGTCATAAAATATTCTTTTTATCAGGGAATATTCTTTTGTTGGGGAATATCTGTACGACGGTGCAATCATTGGTGGACCACATAACGAAATAACTGTTGTATATAGAAAACGACAAAAAAAACCTTTTTATAAAAAATAATGGCAAAACTTTTACCGTTAACTATTAAAATATCCGGTGATAAAAATATAGTAATACATGGTTGCACAGTAGAACGCGATATTGCACAATATCGCTGATTATTGATTCTTATGTAAGAAGTCACTCAATTTTATTTAATAATTACCACATTAGTTGCTGCATAATATCTCATATCATTGATTCAATAATTGTTACAGTAACATCTGCACAATATTTTATATTATTTGAATAATATTATTAGTTAGCATTATTGGCAATTTCTAGAAAGTTTTGTCAAGGAAAAGGGTTAGGTTATATAATTGCGCGCCAATAAGGATAAATACTTATCGGAAAGCCCCCTCTTTCCTGGGAATGATCTCGTTGTTAATATTGTGAGCTTATAATATTAATTGTGAATAATTATTATGTGGTGGATATTGATCAATTTTGATATAAATGAAGGAATTTAGAATGAAATATTTGTGAAAAGGTTAGCATATTTTTCTATGGAATTACAATAATTTTCTCCAATAAAATATCCATTAAAATATATTATAATTGTTTAAATAATATATATATATATATATATATATATATATATATATTTGTATATATATAAGCATTTGATTAAAAGGAGGAGGTTAGCAAATTAAGTTTGAGTTCTTTTTTTTAAAACCATTCAGTGCGCCTGCTTTTCAATTCTCATGCTAACCATCTTTGCAATTCTTTTCTTCCAAGTGTGAGCCTTCAACCAATTAAAATAAAGAAAAAGAAGTTAGGCATTAAAAGAAGAAAAAAAAGTTAGGTAGAAGAATTTGTTTCTTCTTCCGAGATGCACTATAAAAGGCACCCATTTACTACAAATTAAAACACACCATCACAATATCAGAAATTCTTTCTCTATTATATTGTGAGTATTTCTTTTGAGTATAAAATACTTTGAGTGTAGATTTTAGTGCAAGATTTTCTCAAGATAATATCCGATATTCCAAGTCAGATCAAGTTTCTACTAAGGCAAAGCAAATATTATTTTATTTCAATGCTCGTAATAAATATCATTTTATTTCATACTCCATATTATGTAAGTGATATTATTTCATTTCATATTCCTAACTTTAAACTTGCTATGGTAAGTATTGCTTCTATAATTCCTGAAATGATTAGAAATTCCTTAAGGTTTGCACTTCATCTAATATCATTTCACTGAAATATTGGTCTGAACTTTTTTATTATATTTTTATCTTTTCATGCTAGGGTACTATTTATGGGTACTATTCATGGGTACTATTCATACGGTACTATTCATGAGTACTAATCACAATAAAAATTAATTTTCTTTTCTGTCTAAATTATTTTTGATACATGAATATCATTATTGAATTTTACTTCATAATTAATTATCATGTTGACAATTTGAACTCTGGATAAATTGAATTATAAATCTCTAATATTTATCCTTGATCTCACTTGATTGATTCTTTATATCATTGTCATCATTCTCATGCTTATATTGTGGTGAAAGTAATATTTGTCCCGTAGTGCAAAGATTGACTATTGATTGGTGTGATTATGACCAGGAATTGTGTATTGGTATAATCATAACCTTTAATGTTACAGAAAAAGTTTATGGTGAAAGTCCTTTTTGGCCCGTAGTGCATAGATGGACATGTGTTTGACATGATCATGATCATTGGTGATACAAACAATTATCTTTGGCCCGTAGTGCATAGATGATTCGTTGATTGGAAATAATTATTGACTGGTGTTACAGGGATAAAATATTGATGATGGAGTTTTAAATCAAAGAAGATAATAGACATTATGCTCTACTTGACTCCTCTAATGAATTGTTATTTCCACTGCAGTTATTGATCTAAAACTTGTTATCTATTGTATTATATCAAAATTTTCCCTGTTGAGGACTAAGGATAATTTGTTCTACATTATCTTAGTCATAATATTTTTTACTGGGCTAGTTGAGCTCACCCTTTTCCATTTGGTTTCATTGTTTATCTCAGGAGGCGAGAATGTAGTTGAGACTAGTCGGGGAATGGAGTAATGGTCCAAGATTGTTATTATAACAGTCCTCACTATTTTGTAAAATAGTGTGAGATAAATTGTAATGAGGATGTTATTTGAGTTTGGATATTGTCTACGAGACAATATTTGTATTAAAACTCACAGCTTATGTTTGTTCGTATTTTGCATGACAATTAATAGTTGTATAAATGAATGCTGTATTTAATTTCTGTACCATGTATTTGGCGACTCAGAATAGGTTGTGTGGACCTATTTTTGTGGCATCATAATATTATTATTCAATATTAAACTAATGGTTTTTCGCATCGCACTGTCTTAGGAGATGAGATATAGATTATTAATTTTATTTAAGATTTCTTTTTTATTTATTTTGCAAATTAATTTTTCTGTTATTAAGGAAGTTTTGGAAAAGGATATTAAAAATATAGTTGCGAAACAACAATTTGCTAGATGGCGATCTCTATTGGCCATATTTGATTTGAAATTTAATATATAAAAGATATGTTGTTTCCCAGAGGCACGAAAGAGATCTAGAAGGGGAGATTAAATAGATCCTTTAAAAACTTTTACTTGCTTAAGAATGTATTACCAGATAATTAATTAAATTATTTAAGCACAACAGAATATTAGTTTAAAAACCCCTTAAAAATTTAATGTAATCTCAGCTCTAAATTTAGTTCTTGTGAATTTAAGTCACAAATAAATATAACAAATATTAACAAAAATGTAAATGACACATGAGATTTTAAGTGGTTCGGAGTATGAAAGACTCCTACTTCACTCTTCTACTCTAGGAATAGGAAATCCACTAAGGATGCAGGGGCTCAGTTAGATCAGGTCTAAGATCTATTACAATGAATCACAAGATTCTTTCGGGTCACTAATTCTCAGCAAATGACACTAAGTCAAGGGTCACTAAGACCAAATCACTTAAATCTCTTCAAGTCACTTAGACTTGGAGCCGTGGTCACTTAGACCAACGAATCACACATTATTGAATAATTATTTGAGGAGCTACTAAGTTGCAATTGAGATCGACTTCTAAATACTTATTAGCATAACAAGTTGTTCTTGAATTATAGAGTAGAGCTCTTAGAACTCTGGCGGAGGTTCAACTTGATAATTGGTGATTCGTACTTAAGGTTTGAATATCCTTGCCTTTTTATAGTTCTCTTTAAAAGCTTCCTGTTGCAAAGTTCTCGTTGAGCATTTAATGCTTTGATACTCGAAGATATTTCATGTTGACTTTCAGGAGAGTTGTGTCAGCTTACTTTCGGCTCTGACCTGTCACATCATTCTTCTACTTCCTAACCATATGGGTGTTGCCATTTCGCCAAGCCAGTTGTTAAACACAACATAATCTGATCTTCAATTTTAATTAAGGATGTTTGGCAATTTATCCTGAGATCTTTAATTTGCAACACTCCTTATTGTCAGTCCTTTTTCAGTCCTGACATGCTCTATGATTTTGACTGATCATAGTACTTTCACAAAATCTTAGATTATTGAGCTTGATTCACTCAACGATCTGAACTTTACGTTCTTCTCTACAAAGTTTGCTCTACGAGTGGAAAGTCATTCTACGATTGACTCTTTATGATTTATTGACTCTTTACGATTTGCTCATCTACGATCCTAGTTAATCTGCGATCATTAATTAACTTTACGAACTTAGAGTGAACTCTATGATTTGACTGCAGGCTCTGCAATATTGTAATTGACGCTATAGGATATGATGGCTAGCTCTGTGAACTTCAAAATACTTTATGATTTGCCAGAGTAGCATTACGATCGTCCAACTTGACTAAATAATCGATTTAACCCTATATACATCAGTTCAGTTCATAAGATTAATCTAACAAGTTTGATCTTTCTATTCTAAGTTCTTATATATCATACTTTTATTAAGGACTTTACAAACTAAAACAAATATACATTAAGTATCTCATCATTAAATTAAACATGCAGTTTCTAACAATCTCCCCCTATTTGATGATGACAAAACTATTAGTTTCAAAATATTCATCAATTCTAAAATGTAAATATACTTTAAATTTAAACATGAGCTGATATACAATGAACAGATATTTTATTGGAGCAAAAGAATGAATTTATTGATATATAAAAATTGTACAAATTATAGAAATAAAAAATTACAATAATTATACATTTTATTTATATCTTCTCCCCCTCTTTCGCTTGGGAGGATTTCTGTTACGCCCCCAAATCCGGGTTCTCTAACCTCGGATCCAATGCTCACGATCCAGCAACAACATACACATTCAATAACTATTGCGGAATAATATACATATATTGTTCATCATAATAAAGTCTTAGAACATAATCCCAATGTTCTATTAACCTTAACTTACACATACTTTTAATATTATAAAAGGTTCACTTAATCAAATTACAATAAAGTAAAATAACACTTAAACAATTTTATTTACTATTCCTGCACTTTTCCTTTCCCTTTGTCCCTCTTGGACGTCTCTGACTTTGCTGAAATAAACGTCATGATATAGCAAGGGTAAGCAACTAATTTGCTTAGCAAGTTTAAATACAAAAGGGATATATCAAGATTAGAAAGGAATTTAGCTTTCAAGGTTCAACAATAGGAATTGATTGTGAACGAACATGAAATAATTCTCACTAATTGGATATTAAAATAATTGATAATAGATACCGAGTGGTTTGAAATAACCATGAAAATATACTAAGGTTGTCAGTATTTAAACTGGTCCTTTTAATTAGTTTTGTTAATAAAGGGGATCAACCTTTTATACCCGGTGACTTATGTATAAACACTTAATAATCGAGCAATGGTTATTTTTCAATATCATGCTTTAATAAAATTATTCTTTTTCTCAGTCAAGAGTTCTTATCACAACAATAGATTAAGAACAACTCTTAAAATTCAGTTGTTTTAACAAATTTAAACATGCTTGATCCAACTCTTACAACTAGCATAGATCTATCTCATAAACAGTTCATGACTGAAAGAACTTTAATTAATTCACAGTTCAATAATAATAGAACATGAATTTGATTGCACAAAGTGAGATTAACAATAATCATTAAAGATGTGGAGTAATCAACAATAATTATCCACTAACATGCTTCGAAAATAATAACTCGAGTTTGAGTTAGAGAACTTGCCTTGTTTGCGGTCTACTACTACGAAATTAAATTTATTCGGCTAGCCAGTTTAATCTATCTTCCTTTGAAAGACCTATGATTAATCTATCAACTAATAATACTTTATTCGCTTACTAATATTATTAACTTCTCAATAATATTTTAATCAATTTCTAATATTCTTAACACTTACTTTGTTTACTAATATTATTAATCATTTAATAATATTATTTCTTAACTAATATTATTAATCATTTAACAATATTTTTTTAATTTACTAATATTATTAACCTTTTAATAATATTTTAATCATTTTCTAATATTATCATTTATTTAATAATATTTTATTACTTTACTAATATTATTAACCTTTTAATAATATTTTATTTAATTTCAAATATTATTAATTATTTAATAATATTTTGATCATCTAATAGTACTTTAATCTAATATTATTAATCTTTTAATAATATTTTAATTTAATATTATTAGTCATTTAATAATATCTTAATCCTTTATTAATGCTTTAATATAATATTATTAATTATTTAATAATATTTTAAATTCAATCTTGATCTAAATATTATTTATTATTTAAAAATATCTTATTATAATATTATTAATATTATAATAATATTTTAATCATTTATTAAACCAATTAAACAATTTATTTTAATGGTTTACCCTTTATTAATACCTTTATTTAATGACCCTAAAAGGTCATAAATATTATTTCACATAAAACATTACCAAAATACACTCCAATAATCATCATACAACATATCTAGGGTTTCCAAGCTCTAACATCACATTTTTACCATTTATGACATCATATGGTTATTTATTTGCATTTATTCATTACACAACCATTTACAAGAAAAATACCAAAAAGTTCCAAAAATGTTTCTTTTCTGGAATATGACAGAATATAATGTCTAGAGATTTCTCAAAATTTTCCAGAATTTTCCAACTTGATTTACTATTTTTAAATGGTGTAAAACAGCCGGATCTTGCACCATTTTTAATAAATCGAGTTTTTGTCCAAATATTAGGAAACTTTCAGAGAATATTCTTGTAATATATATTTACTTCCAGTAAAAGTTTTACTAATTTTGGAGTTACACACAAGGAGTTATTCATGTTTTTGATTTAAAGAGTCCTTTCTTGTAAGGTCTATAACTCCTAATCTATACATCCAAAACAATCCATTCTTTTTCCTAAATGTAGATAACTCATCAAAGTACCTTCATGATTTTCAATATATAACCATAACTTAAGACCATGCAGTTAACAAACTGCTCTTGGCCACTCTGCAGAATGGCGCGGCCGCACTGTATTTAAGCTTGGGAGTGGCGCGGTTGCGCTACTCCTAGCCAAAACCAGACATGAGCTTTTCATTGCTCAGTTTAGTCCTAACCTACTATGCATTCTGATATATACTATAAACATACATCAAGTAGGTTCTGATATTTCTTCAAGTTCACATTTCAAATCATTTAGTTTTGAATTACATAGTTCTATGTTGAATTATTTACATCAACACGGCTTAACAACTTCTTTTAACAAAGGTTCAAGGTTTATAAGCTTTTAAACCTTATATTGGTACTAACAACCTTTTATACGCATGTTCACATGTATCTATCTCATTTACATAAACATAGCATAGTTCATACTTTTAAAACGTGCTTAAATAACTTATGTCATGCTTGACTAGTTGAGTGCACATATCATTTATGTTCAAAGGCATAAATAACTCTATCATGCTTGCTTATAAGGTCATAATGCAAGTAACAATGCTCATCAAAGTTAGTTTCTAAAACTTTTAAATTTCTCTTTGAAAACACATATTATCCAAGCTATACAAGTTATCTTATACGAGGTAACTTAAGATCACATTTTATGCTCGCATGACTCCACCATGTGCTCACTACAAAGTCAGAACTCAAGTGACTTAAAGTTCATCAAGGTTTGTTTTTGAAATCTTTAAGTTTCTTTTTAAAACATATACTAAGTCGTGCTAAAGCATCCCATTATGAGTAAAGTAATCTTAGCCATATGACATGTCTATTATCATGCATATTCATGTTTTATCACTTATAATAACATATTCCATCGTTCGGAGCACTATACTTGCGTATGTGCTCGATCGACGACCTCCGATCACCTCCGAATACGTAACAGTAAAAAAGATGACTATTTTTACCCTTCCTAAAGATCTCAAATTAAAGAACTTAAAGAACAAAAGTTGTAGGTCTATTCGTTCGCGTTCCGGATCATCTTGAATCACCTCAATCTAAGTTTGTATAAATACGTTATGACCGTTTTACCAAAATAGGTCAAAGAAGTCATAGTCAACACAAATGGGGCGCGGCCGTGCCCCTTTTCTTCACCATGCCAGTGCGCCCACGCAATGCCCTAGCCCCAGCTGCGCGCCCGTGCGTACGGGTGGCGCGCTCGCGCGTGGCTTCACATATAACATAGTTTTTGACATAAGTTTCTCATTTCCATTCCGAATTAGTTGGTTTTTGATTCGTTGGACTCGTTAAACTCTTAGCTACTCATCTAGAGAATAATTATAACACTTCAAACATATTAATAAATCATTTTAAGGGTTCCAATTCAGTGTTCATGGTTGATAAGTGGATTTTATATACACTTATCCGATATCTTTTACTTGAATTAGTTGCTTATATTCATGTGTCTTAGTTACTTTTCATGCATTTTGTGTTTATTTTGTAGGTTATACGTTTGGGAGCGGTGTGAGCGACTATTGGTAAGGAAAAGCAAGGAAAAATGTAAAGAAAAGCAAATCAGACATCATTTGGGCTTTCACATTCATGGCTTAGAACTTGGCTTACATTTTAGAGCATCTTAGTAGCTTTCCGAAACATTTTGAATCATTCCAATCGAAGTTCGGATGCAAGAGTTATGATTATTGTGCCAACGGACGTCGAACGTCATGGTTTTGGGTGGTCATTTGCGGGCATAGCAACTGTTAGACAGTAAGGACCCCCGCTGAGGCGGGCCCTGTGCAAGCTTAAACCCCCGCCGGGCCGGGGATACGCTAGAAAAGACGTTTTTTGGCCAAATTTGAGTTCGGGATGGATTGTTTTCGATCCAATTGACTCAAAGACTTCCAAGAGAACTTAAAGACATGTAAAAAGGCTTATAAAAGGAGGGAAATAACAAGGATTAGAGAAAAATATTAGGAGATTGGAGAGATTAGAGGAGAGAGAGCATTCCATTAGATTAGATTAGAGTAAATTAGATCAAAACACTAGTTCTAATTAGATTTGGAGATTGAAGCAACTTGGAGACCATTGAAGATCAAGAACAGGAGCTTGAGGAAGATGGAGATTTACTGACAATAGATTTACTCTTTACTCTACTCTTATTTTTTATCTTTTAATGTGTTTTCAATTGTGGATTCTTAGTTTTAATTCGATGAACTAATTCTTTGTTTGAGATTACAATGGATCTTATTGTGTAGTTTATTTTAATATGCTTCACTATCAATTATTATGTTCTATTATGAGGATTGCCTATATTGATTTGAGCTTTAATCTATGAATTGCCTGATCAACAATTCTTGTGGAGTTGGATGGAATCGAGAGAGGATATTCAAATCTAGACCTAGTTGATATAGCATGTGTTCAGGATTTTGTTAATAGCTTAAACTTGATTCGTGTTAAGGTAGAGATATGCTTGACGCCACATGTAATCGGATAGAGAACTTATTCTTCAACCTTCTTCACTTGTAATTCACATAGAGATATAGTGGGTTAGTTGATTAAGGTGTTTAACAGATTTCTATCTTGATTGTGGATTGACGTTAATACGGTATTAGTGCATCGAGAGGTGGTTAATACTACGTTCGTATTCTTGATTAACAATTCGGGATAGAGAATAATTGATGAGAAGTGTGTTAACTTAAATGAAGTAATAAGTGAAGTTGTGATCTTAAATCTCTATAGTCTTAATTTAATTAGTGGAATTTAATAGTAGTTTAATTTATATAATTTGAAATTCATTTGTTTAAATAAGATTGAGTTGGTTACGGGTTAGTACTTGGTGATTTTTATTAACTAATTCTTTGTGGGAACGATACTAAACATATAACTTTATTACTTATTGACCACGTATACTTGCGTGTTGTGCGTATATAGATTTTACCCAACAATGGTATATTTTCATGTTTTAAACATATTTAGCGAATTCATTCACTAAGAATTCGTTTCTCAACCAAATTGGTCCGTTTAACTTTTGTTCTTTCCATTTTTCAACGTACTAACAACATATATTATCAAATTGTAGATTACAATATATATTTAACATGAAATTTTGTACTTTCTTAAGCCATTTTTTTCATACATAACCACTGTTATTTCAATTCTTCCTACAATCCCAATTTCACATGTTTGATACTCAAACAACACTCATATATGATGATTAATAGATTATAAACCCTATATACAAATATGTGTATCAATCCAACATAATTATCAATAAAAATTCCAAAAATAAAGTTAAAATTAGGGTTATACCTTATTCTTTTGATTGTTTGCTAGCAAGAGATGATGTCAAGGCTTATATATTCCTCTCTTACCTCTAGACAATCTCAGAGAATTCTCTCTTTCAATGTATTTTTCTCTTGCTTTCTCCAACACTATGTCTTAGTTAGCCTTAGGAAAATAAGACGCGTAAAAATATAAACTGATATGGCTTTCACCCTTATTCTTCTGTTAGCAAAACAATACGTAAGTTACAATAAGGCAAAGGCCACAAGGCCTTGTTTGGCTACACCCAATTATCCCCCACTAGTTTATTTTAATAATATTATATTATATAGTTTTTATTTATTACACCTGTAACCAATTTTCATAACTTACAATAATAATTATAATTTTTATTATAATTCTTCTGATGATTAATAAATAATCATATATCTAATTTAATTAATAAATTAGACTTAAACATCGCTTTATTTTATTTACTTATTTTCTTTAATATTAAAAAACTCATTTAATTTAATTAATTCATTAAATTAAATCTTCAAAGAATAAAATTTACCTTTGCTTTAACTTAATTATCATACACACGTAACTAAATTATTATACCACAATTTCATAAATTATTTATTTTTCTCAATAAATAAATTATTTAAAAATTCAATTCAATAAATATTTAAGATTAATTATAAAATTCATTTAATTCATTCAATAGTTAACTCAACTATTAAACCTCACTTTCTCAATATATGAATATATATATATATATATATATATATATTTCCCTTCACACCAGATCACATATTTTAAAATATATAGCACATATATATACATACTCAAACTCAAAACATCTCATAATAAGAATTTTAATTATTAAATTCCTATTTTAATAACTTATAAAAATTCGGGTTGTCACACTCCACCCATGTGCCATAATCTGTTCCTTCAATTTCCCATCTTCTCTCCCTGGCCTGAAACCCCTCTCTGGTACAAATGATTTTCCCACCAATACACATAGATAATAGTGTTGGGAAGAGAAGTTCACGAACCTAGAGGTATCCAGTATATGCCTGTTATTCCCCTCGCTCTCATGCTCATTGCTCGATGAAGGAGATGGGGTTCGAATTCTCTTAGGCATGCTGCTAATGAAAATATTATCTGATGAGAGACTTCTGTCTTGGATGCTCTTGTAGGATTTCGACACAGTAACGTACAGCAGAAAAAAGAACAATTTAAGGCAATTCTGAAACCCTAAACAGGATCCATACGAAAAGCAATTAACTCAGTGGTTAGAAATTATACCGATTATGATACTGAAACTAATGCGTTCGAATATCCAACGCAATCCAAATGAATCGTACCTCTACAGTATCTACACGAACACTCCGAGAATCGTCCTACGATTTGTAGAAGAAGGAATTGCGGTACTAGCCACCAAGGATGAGGATTTCGAAACGATTTCTCTCTAGTCTCTCTCTAAGAGCGGCTAGGGTTTTTGGTTTATGAATAATACCTAAAATGGATGCTACATATCATATATATAGCCATTAAAAAAATATTATTCAAAACCTAATTTAATAAAATCTAAATTTATATATATATATATATATATATATATATATATCTTAATTAATTCTTACTTAATTAATGTACATATATACAAATTATCCTTTTAATTTAAATTCTTGATTTAAACACCATTAATCATATTAATATATTTAAATCCTTAAAATTTAAAATAATTCCCTTTTAAATTACGTTCTATGTGTGTGACCCTATAGGTTATTATTACGTTGGCAATAATTTTAAAATTATATTATAAAATTATAAACAGTGAGCGGCATCTAGTAATGCATACCTGCTACCCAAGTAATAATAATATCGATGATTTGATGCAACCTTTTCGTGACCAATGTTTCAATGTAATTTAATCCTTTTAACCTTAATACCCTAAATTAAACTCGAGTCATGGAATGTGTCATACTCTTCATAATTTAATCTGAGTTTTCTTGATCAATGAGTAGACTGTATGAAATAAATCATATTTGAGCATGGCCATGCATTTCATAGTCCTACTCAATCAAGAGGCCTATGGATATCACCCCTAATATATAGGAAGGTTAAATTCCATCTAGATCACTCATATTCCTCACACGATTCATGATGTACCCAATAATCACCTTTATAGTCCACCCTATTAAAGGTGACATTTGATGATATCAAGTTATATAAATTCTCGTGTAGTAATATAGTGAATTCAGGTCGGAGGACCATTACATCATTGTCACTATGAGAATTGCTAATGACACTTCGCATAATGCTCCATATAGAATTCTCATGGTGGGTCTGTCCAGTACATCGTTCTCTAACATGTACCTATGCATTGACTTAATATCTCATATATTTATGACCAATGAGATTTGGTCATCAGTCAATCCACATACTAGTCTCAATGCATCATTGTTGTCCCATCAACAATGATACTCGACTAGGGATATTTAAGAACAATGATACTAATTGTAATTATATAATCTCATGTTCAAGTCACATACTTGAAACTATATAATTTGTATCACTATTCTAAGGAATTTTATTATGTTAACATTTATATAACGTAGTAAATAAAACCATAATAAAAGCATTCATTTATTTAATCAAATATAATATCAAAATGTTAAGCAATTATATAAAATAATTGGCCTCTAGGGCATAAACTCTAACAGTCTCCCACTTGCACTAGAGCCAATCACTCATGTATCTAATACCCATGGAACTAGTGTGACCTTTGTGCTTCTGCTGCGACAAAGCCTTGGTTAGTGGATCTGCAACATTATCATCTGTTGGAACTCTTCTTATATGTACATCTCCTTTATCAAAGATTTCACGAATGAGATGGTACCGCCTAAGTATATGCTTGGATCGTTGGTGAGATCTAAGTTCTTTAGCCTGTGCAATGGCTCCATTATTATCACAGTATAAAGCAACCAGATCAATAATGGTTGGAACAACACCAAGTTCAGTGATGAACTTTTTAATCCATACAGCCTCCTTGGCTGCACTAGAAGCAGCAATATACTCAGCCTCTGTTGTAGAATTGGTTACTGTCTCTTGCTTCGAACTCTTCTAGCTAACAGCACCACCATTAAGGCAAAACACAAAACCTGAATGAGACTTATAGTCATCATTGTCAGTCTGGAAACTTGCATCTATGTAACCCTTCACTGCCAGTTTGTCTTCACCTCCATATACCAAGAATGAATCCTTAGTCCTCTTTAGGTACTTGAGGATATTCTTGACTGCTGTCCAGTGACATTCACCTGGATTCGACTGGTATCTGCTCGTCATGCTCAAAGCATACGAGACATCCGGACGAGTACATATCATTGCATACATGATAGATCCAATTGCCAAAGCATAAGGGATCTTTCTCATACGCTCCTCATCATCTTGTGATTTAGGACATTGGGCCTTAGAGATCTTTATACCATGATTCATGGGTAAGTGTCCTCTTTTTGCTTCTTGCATGCTGAACCATTTTAGCACTTTATCAATATATGTACTCTGACTTAGGCCGAGCATTTTTCTCGATCTATCTCGATAGATCTTGATACCTAAAATGTAGGCTGCATCACCTAAATCTTTCATGGAGAAACATTTTCCTAACCATGTTTTTACAGCCTATAATGAAGGAATGTCATTCCTAATAATTAATATGTCGTCAACATATACTATCAGGAATACAATGTGACTCCCACTAACCTTCTTATATATATAAGGTTCATCTTCATTTTTAATAAAGCCAAACTCTTTGACTACTTCATCAAATCAAAGATTCCAACTTCGAGAGGCTTGCTTCAATCCATAAATGGATCATTGCAACTTACATACCTTTGGAGCGACAAAACCCTCAGGTTGTGTCATGTACACATTCTCAAGGAGATTTTCATTAAGGAAAGCAGTTTTGACATCCATCTGCCAGATTTCGTAATCATAAAAAGCTACAATAGCAAGTAAGATCATGATGGATTTAACCATTGCCACCGGAGAGAAGGTTTCATCATAGTCAACACCTTGAACTTGTTTGAAACCTTTTGCTACCAGTTAGCCTTTATAGGTTTGTACATTACCATCCATGTCAGTTTGCTTCTTGAAAACCCACTTGCACCCGATTGGTTTTACCCCTTCGGGTGGATCAACCAAAGTCCATACTTGGTTAGTATACATGGAGTCCATTTCAGATCTCATGGCTTCAAGCCATCTCTCAGAATATGGTCCATTCATAGATTCTTGGTAGGAAGCAGGCTCATCCTAATCTATGAGCATCACATCACCATTTTGAGTCATAAGATATCTATAATATCTCTCAGGCTCTTGGCGTGTCCTACCAAATCTACGAATTCCTTGTGTAATTTGAGTAGGTTCACTTTCTACAATATCTTGTGGTTCCTGCTCATGTTCCAACTCAGGTTCAATGATATTCTGTGGTTCTCGAATTTCTTCGAGTTGTAAATGGCCCTGACCATCTTGATTTCATCTTCCTGGGAAAAGTTTAAGTCTGGAGTTAAAAAGTAAAACCCTTTGTCCCGGTTCAAATGTTCTCTCTATGATCTAGTGATCATGCCATTTCTTCGCCTTCTCCTTGTACACCTTCGAATTTTCATATGACTGTAATCAAAATTCATCCAACTCATTGAGTTGGAGTAGGCGTTTCTCCCCTGCAGCTTTCAAATCAAAATTGAGCTTCCAAATCAAAATTGAGCGTCCAAATAGCCCAATATGTCTTATGCTCTAGCTCCATGGGAAGGTGATAGGCTTTTCTATAAATGAACTGAAAAGGTGACATGCCCAATGGAGTTTTGTATGCGGTCCTATATGCCCACATAACATCATCCAGCTTTAAAGACCAGTCCTTCGTCGTGGTATTCACAACTTTTTTTAAGGATTCTTTTGACTTCTCGATTTAACACTTCAGCTTGGCCATTCGTTTGTGGGTGATAAGCAATAGCAATACGATGGTTCACCCCATACTTGGCCAACAAAGCTGTAAATTGCCTGTTGCAGAAATGACTGCCTTCATCACTAATGATGGCCCTTGGAGTCCCAAACCTCATGAAGATACTTATATTTAAAAACCTAAGGACTACATTGGCATCATTTTTCAGAAGAGCTGCCACTTCTATCATTTTGACACGTAATCCACTACGAGCAAGATGTAGAGATTTTCGCAAGAAGAAATAAAAGGTCCCATGAAATCAATCCCCCACACATCAAAAATTTCTACTTCAAGGATCGTATTCAACGACATTTCATTTCTTTTTGAGATGTTCCCCACTTGCTGACATCTATTACACCTCTGGACAAAACTGTATGCATCCTTAAAAATTGTCAACTAGTAAAATCCCGCTTGTAGTACTCTAGCCGCTGTTATTTCTCCACCATAGTGACCCCCATACACATAAGAATGACAATCATGCAAAATCCCCTCAGTCTCGCTATACGGGATACACCTTCTTATCATTTGATCAGCACACTATTTAAACAAATAAGGCTCATCCCATATACACCATTTGATATCGTGCAGAAATTTTTTCTTTTGATATCCCACCAAGTTAGAAGGTACCATATTACTTACCAAATAGTTCGCGTAATTTGCAAACCATGGTACTTCCCCTTTCACCACAAATAACTGCTCATCTAGAAATGATTCATTAATTAAAACTTTGTCTTCTGCCTCCCTTTCCAGATTCTCTAGTCGCGATAAGTTGTCCGCCACTTGGTTTTAAGTGCCTTTTCTATCCTTGATCTCCAAATCAAATTCATCCAGTAAAAAAACCATATGATCAACCGAGGTTTGGCATCCTTCTTTGCCACTAAATATCGAATTGATGCGTGATCCATGTACACTATCACCTTTGTGCCAATCAGATACGCTCGAAATTTATCAAAGGCATATATCACTGATAATAACTCTTTTTTTGTGGTGGTGGTGTAGTTCAACTGTGCATCTGTAAGGGTCTTGCTGGCATAATAGATCACGTGAAACATCTTTTCCTTTCTCTGACCCAAGGAAGCCCCTACAGCATAATCACTAGCATTGCATATCAGCTCAAATGGCAAATCCCAATCTGGAGCAGTAATCACTGGTGCTAAAGTTAGTTTCCCTTTTAAGTGCTCAAATGCCGACACGTAAGCCTCATCAAAATTAAACTGTGCATCCTTCTCTAATAAACTGTCTAGTGGTTTAGTTATCTTGGAGAAGTCCTTGATGAATCTGCGATAGAAACCTGTATGCCCCAGAAAACTCCTAACACCTTTTATGGAAGTAGGTGGTGGCAAGTTCTCAATCGTTTCTAGCTTAGCCCTATCCACCTCGAGTCCCTTCTTCAAAACTTTGTGTCCTAGTATGATTCCTTCTTGTACCATGAAATGGCACTATTCCCAGTTCAGCACTAAATTTATCTCAATACACCTCTTCAAAACCATCACCAAATTTTCAAGGCATAGATCAAACGAATCCCCGAAGACTGAGAAATCATCCATAAATACCTCCACATTCTACTCCACCATATCCAAAAATATAGCCATTATGCATCTCTGAAAGATGGATGGAGCATTGCACAACCCGAAAGACATCCTCCTAATAGCAAAAGTGTCGTATGGACATGTGAAGGTTTTCTTTTCCTGGTCTTCTGGAGCTATCACAATTTCATTGTAGCCCGAATATCCATCCAGAAGGCAATAATACTCATGTCCTGCTAGTCTGTCCAACATCTGATTGATGAACGGTAGTGGAAAATGATCTTTCCTTGTAGCTTTGTTGAGCCTACGGTAGTCCATGCAGACTCTCCACCCCGTTATTATTCGTATTGGAATCAACTCATTATTATCATTTGTAACCACAGTCATACCACCTTTCTTCGGTACACATTGCACTGGGCTCACCCATGAGCTGTCTGAAATCGGATAGATTATGCCTGCATCCAGCCATTTCAGTACCTCTTTCTTGACCACTTCTTTCATTATTGGATTAAGTCTTCTTTTCTGCTCCACCAACGGCTTACTATCATCTTCCAACTGGATCTTATGCATGCAAAAAGAAGGGCTGATCCCTTTGATATCTACTATGGTCCATCTGATAGCTGATTTGAACTCTCTAAGCACTTTTAGCAATTTTTCTTCCTGAAAAGATGTTAGTACGGAAGAAATAATCACAGGTAGCTTTGAATCTTTATTTAAAAATGCGTACCTAAGATGATCTGGAAGTGGTTTTAATTCAAGTTCTAGAGGTGTCTCAAGAGATGGCTTTAATTTTACCGATGTCTCTCCAGCTTTCGTCAATGGCTCGACAGGTGTTCTGAATTTTCTGAATTGTGGAGTGGTATCTAGATATTTCACAAGTTCATTGAATTCCTCATCCTCCAATTCTAAATTTTTAGCAATGACACTCCTCAATGGTTCATAATCCACCAGACTCTCAACTTCATCATTTAATACACGGTCCACCAAATCAACTTTGAAACATTCCTCTTCATCTGTTGGGAACTTCATTGCCTTGAAGACATTAAAGGTAACCTCTTGATCATGAACACGCATAGTGAGTTCCCCTGTCTTGACATCAATCAAGGTCCTTCCTGTAGCTAGGAATGGTCCCCCCAGTATAATTGCTATACTCTTATCTTCCTCGTAATCCAAAATGATGAAGTCAGCCAGAAAGATAAATTTGTCCACTTTCACCAATACATCTTCAACAATTCCCCATGGATACGTGATGGATCTGTCAGCTAGTTGCAATGAAATATTTATCGGCCTTGGAGCCGGCAATCCAAACTGATTGAACACTAATAAGGGCATCAAATTGATACTTTCCCCAAGATCACATACACAATTACTGAAGCTCATCTTCCCGATCGTGCATGGAATTATGAAACTGCCTAGATCCTTCAGCTTTGGAGGTAATTTACGCTGAAGCACGACACTGCATTCCTTTGTCAAGGCAACTATCTCAAACTCTTCTAATCTCCTCTTCCTTGACAATATACCCTTCATGAACTTTGCATAACTTGGCGTCTGTTGCAATGCCTCTGCGAAAGGTATGTTAATCTGCAGCTTTTTAAAAACCTCCAAGAACTTTGAACTACTTATCCTCCCTCTACTTATTCAATCTTTGCGGATACAGAACTTGAGGGTGAACTCTTGGTACTGTACTCACGGGTTTCTCAACTGAACCTGCTTTATCTTTCTCTGCCTGCTTTAACTCAGAATTTTCATGATTTTCTTTCTAATTAGCCAATTGCTCTTCATCGCGCGGTCGTGCGTCATTCTCTTGTAAACCAGGTGCGGTCGCGCCTGGTGAATTTTCTGCATACTGCTTCCCAGACCTGAGTGTTATAGCCTAACACTGTTCCTTCCATTCTCTTCATGGATTCGCCTCTGTATTACTTGGCAATGAACCCTGGGGCCTGTTGTTAAGCATGCTCGCCATTTGCCCCATTTGAGTTTCTAGATTTTTAATAGCCACTGCTTGGCTTTAGATCATTACCTTCGTGTTTGCCATGTACTTCATCATCATCTCCTCCATATCTGATTTCTTTTCTTGCTGAGGTACAGATGGAGTATGTTGTTGTTGTTGTTGAGAAAATCCCGTTGGAAAATGTGGTCTTGGTGTAAATTGTTGCTGCGCTGGCCGTGACTGAAACTGATTATTTGACTGAAACTGATTTTATTAATTCCCTTGATTATTTGACTAACTGAAATTAGGACGATTACGGTTGTTGGAGTTGTATGTGTTCTGAAACTGTCCTTGGTCTTTCCTGTAATTACTCACATACTGTACCGACTACGAGCTGATAGCACATTGATCTGTCGAGTGTGACCCTGCACAAATCTCACATACGAAGGCAACTATTTTTGCTTTGCTCTCTGCTAATGAATGTATTTTCTTAACCATAGTTTCCATCTGTGCTGACAACTGAGTAATAGCATCCACTTCCAACAAACCTGCAACTTTGTATTGTGGCATCCGAGATGTAGGATTTTGAAAATCATTCGCTGTCATTGTCTCGATAAGGTTATAGGCCTCTTCATAACTCTTTGGCCATAATGCCCCTCCTGCAGCAGCATCTACAATCGGCCTCGACTGTCATCCCAATCTATTGTAAAATGTGTTGATCACCATCCAATCTGGCATACCATGGTGCGGACACTTCCTTAGCATCTCTTTATATCTCTCCCATGCTTCGTATAAGGATTCACCCCGTTGTTGCTCAACCTGAGAGATTATTGTCCTCATTTTCGCGGTCTTAGCCATTGGGAAAAACTCGGCTAAGAACTTCTGTGCAAGGTCATCCCATGTAGTAATTGATCCTGAAGGCAAAGAATGAAGCCAACTTCTCGCTTTATCCTTCAATGAGTACAGAAACAGCCTAAGTCTGATAGCATCCTCCGACACCCCGTTGTATCTGAATGTATCACTAATCTCAATAAATCTCAACATGTGTTCATTTGGATCATCTGTAGCAGCACCCCCAAACTGTACCAAATTCTGCACCATCTTAATGGTGCCCGATATTATCTCGAACGTATTTGCTGTTATCACTGGTCTTACTATGCTAGACTGAAGTCCATTAATATTGGGCATTGAATAGTCTCTCAGAGCCCGGTGATCCTCTCTTTGCTCTTGTCTTTGTCTCTCTGCCATATTAGATGTAGTATCCTCTAACTGTGCTTGTAAATTTCTCCGCACTCTCGTCTTCCAACCTCTCCCGTTAATATTATCCTATGCTGGTATCAATTCTGAGTTGAAAGATCGTGTGTGCATAAAAATTACACAAGTACCTGAAACCAAAAACAAACAAAAATAGAAATGAGATAAGATTAGATTTTCTTAAGTCATACAATATAGCTTAAATATGATGATAATAATAAAAATTTATACGCCTTTCCCCGACAACAGCGCCAAAAACTTGTTGCCTCTTTTTTAGTTCTAACAAAGAGCTCTAACTCATGCAAGCATACATGTGTCAACAAGCAATACAGAGTAAGTCGAGTATCAATCCACGGAGAAAGGATTTTAAATTAAACTATTATGCATCAACTGAATCACTATTTTTATGTGCTCAAACTAATGCTTATGATTGGAAATTACTCCAAACTCAAATAATAACTAAAAGATGACTATAAAAGTAATAAATCAAATCTAGAAATAACGGGATCCTAACTTCATTTAATAGTTCACCTAATTACCACCATCATGCAAGATTATTCATGTATCACAGGAAATTAGCCAAGAGCACGAATGTAGACATAACCATCTTTCAATGTATTATGACCTACTTACATAGCATCCACATGCAATAGACACCATGTAATCTTCAATAAAGCCAAGATCACTATATTTCTATGTGAAATTGCAACAATATTGAATTTAAGTACAAGCCCTTATAATAACTCATACAGTGAAACAGTATATGTCTATCTGGTTCACAAAATACAAAGCTATGCAAAACAGCCCCATATACGCATGCTATCATGATTACAACCATACTTGCATGTTATTTTTCAATTCCATGCAAGTACAAAAAATAAATGGTGATCAATCATTCATACATTCAAAACAACCATAATAGAAATTCTTGATAATACGCAAATAGTCCAGCAAACAATTAGACTACATATTAAAATATGTTAGAATCCCATAATGGAGTTTAGTTCATCGCTGAACCGAAAGCCATTATGGGATCAAAGCTACGGATAGAAAAAAAAATAAACAATTGAAAGACAAAAGATAGAATCGATCAAACCCAATTGCTAATTACAATCCAAACGTAATGTTCAAATCTTCACTAATATCCAGCAACATAATAGTGGTACATCCACAATGATTGAAAATCAAAAGAAGAAGTAGAAAACAATAAGTTTATGCTTGGTTCATCAAAGGAAAATCTCTCAAAGTTTAAACCCTAGTTCTCTAATATGAAAACACGTAAAAATTGAAGATAGTCACGTCTGGTACCAACCAGAATTGTTTTAACCAACTCAAACTCTTACAATTTAAAAATTAAAATTAAATTAATTAGCAGCTGCAGATGTCGCGCGCGGGCGCGCGTGTCTAAAATATGTTTAGTCCGGGTGACGGCGTGGGCGCGTGTGTTGAATCTTTGTTGGTCGCGCGGCCGTGCAGCTTCTGAACTGTGCAACCTCAGGATCTGCTACTACTTCTTCCTTGCCAAGATGCTACTGATGTTTTGACATGCAACTTTTGCTCTTTTGTTCACCACTGTTTTTAGCTTCTTTTGTCCACTCGATCCTCACGATGTTGCTTCATTGATCACATGTTGTCTACCAATGCTGAGCTCACGCCATTTTTTGTACTTTTACACTGAAGGCGTTCTCAGTACATGCAATGCAAAATATCATGAAATGAAACTAAAAACACACTAAAATGTACTTGAGATGGGCATAGTTCTCATGAATTGATATCCAATAAGTAGATATAAAACCCACTTATCAGGTAGGTCATACTAGTGAAGGAATTACCCGTCCATCCCCTCCTAGTTTTAGTCTCACATCTCAGCCAGGGATCATATCCCTAAGCTTTGATACCAACTGTGACACCCCCAAAATAGGTATACATCACCCATCTTGAGTAGCCAAATACATGGTACAAAATTCAAATACAACTTAATTATACAATACGACCAAAAGCGTAGCTGAGAGTTTTTACACGAATATTGTCTTCTAGACAATATCCAAACTCAATTGAGTCCTCATTATATTTATTATTACACTATTTCACATAATAGTGAGCACTATTAATGCACCATCTCGGACCATCACTTCGTACCCCGACTTTTCCCGGCTATTTCTCATTTCCTGAAGAGAACAATAAAAGCAAAGGGTGAGATCAACTAGCCAAGTAAGAAATATTATGACTAAAATAATTCAGAATAAATTATCGTTAGCCTTCAACAGTGTTAAAATGATAAAATACAATAGACATCAAGTTTAACTACAGCGGAACAAGCAATCCATTAGAAGAGTCAAGTAGAGCATGATATCTACTATCTTCTATGATTTAAAAAGTTTATCATAAATTTTATCGCTAAGACTCAGCTTAATAAATAATCCACATCATCGAATCACCCCTGCACTATGGCCAAGGATATTCATTAGTATCACGACCACGAATTATCCATACACTACGGGCCAAGGACATTCGTGTTTTCATCCATGGTCATGATCATGCCAACAACTGTCCATCAATGCAGTACAGGCCAATGAGGATTTTTACCACATCATTTGTAACATTACGGTCATGATTATACCGAATAATCCCTGGTCATAATCATACCAAGTCCATCTATGCACTACGGGCCTCAGGTGACTTTCATCATAATATAAATATGAGGATGATGACAATGATATAAGAATTTAATTAAAAGAAAGCAAAGGATAAATTTTTAAAGATTTATAATTTAATTTATCCAGAATTCAATAATATCCAAATTGTCAACATGATACTACTTTGTGGAGTAAAATTCAAGAATAATATTGCATCAAAATGATTTGGACCAAAACGAAATCAATATTTGTCATGAATAGTACCTCGAGTGAATAGTAGCCAAGTGAATAGTACCCCATAAATAGTACTTCAGGAATAATACCCCGTGAATAGTACTCCTGCATGAAAAAGTTAAAACTTATCAAGAATTCTTAGAATAATATTTCCATGAAAAGATACTGGATGAAGTGCAAATTTCAAGGATATTTTATGAATTTCATGGAGTATAGAAGCCAAAACTTTACAAAATGAGTGTAGAATTCGAAATCTGAAACGAAATAATATTACTTACATACTACAGAGTATAGACGAAAATATTATTTCTTACGAATATTGAACAAAAATAACATCCCTTGCCTTAAAAAGGAGAGTATTCCAACTGGTATAGCGGGGATATTCTTGAAGAAAACTTGAACTATTTTCTACGCTCAAAGCTTCATAAAACTAGAAAGAAATACAATCAATATTATAGAAGAAAAATTCAATGATTCTGGTGTGATTTTCAATTCTAACTAAGCATCCTATTTATAGGAGAATGGAAAGGATACTATTTGAATTTAGAAGTCTCGGACGCACAATAATTTTTATTCATGGGCGATTTCATTAAATTTCAAACGTCTGATTTTTTTTCTCATTTACTACCATGCACTTACTATGCAGTCACTATGCAAATATTATGCATAATAAAATATAATATATTCTATTTTTCATAAAAAAACAAAACTTATTATAATATATTATATATAATAATCATAACCATACAAACATCCTTCTCACAAAATTTCCTTCCCCCACCCGTGACCCTCATTTTTACTTCCTCCTTTGGGCCCCACATTTGGCCCAACCCTTATTATATATATATTATGAATAACTTTCTACTGATTATTTTGAAAAATGGGTAAATGGGGGGTCCATATAATACTCCAAAATTATAACAAATACTTCATCAAAAATCCCCTCAATATTTTTAACAACATTTATTAATCCTTATCATAACTCGCAATATTAACGACCAGATCGTTCCCAGGAAAGAGGGGGCTTTCCGATAAGGATTTCTCCTTATTGGCACGCAATTAGGTGACCAAACCCCTTTCCGCGACAAAACTTTCTAGACATTGTTAATTATGCAGATAATAATATGAAAAACTTGTCATCTCAATTATTGATTTAATAATATAAAATATTGAAAATAATTGAATCAAATAACGTGAGATACTATGCAGCAATTACTGTAGCAATAATTGAGTATAACTAAGCGACTTCTCGCGTAAGCATCAATAATCAATACTGTGTGCTACTATGCAACCACGCGTATTACTGTACTTTTATCACCGGGTATTTCAATAGTTAACGGTAAAACTTTCGTCGTTATTTTTATAAAAATATATGTATGTCGTTTTCAAACTCTGATAATAATTATGTTGTGGGGTCCACCAATGATTGTGTCGTCGTATGAATATTTCCTGTTAAAACGAATATTCCCCGACCAACCGAATATTTTATAACAACTTGCATACTTTACAAAATTTATAAATATTACCCACAACTATAACATTATATCAAATCCACACCATAATATTCAAAAATATATTTCGAGAAAATTAATCTTTATTTATGAAAGTTGGGGTCTTACAATCTGAATCAATACCATTCACTTTGGTCTACTTGGAACAACTCTCCATTTTTTTTATACATCTTCCTTGCCTCTTTCTCAATTTAAAGTCAAGTCATGAGATTAACAATAGTTAAGTCGAATTATTTATGGTGAAGACCTTTTTGAAACTCCTTCCAAGAACTAGGTAACTTGCCAATAATAGGCGCCACTTGCATTTGTTCATTTATGGTGATACCCTTGGATTGGATTTCATGCACAATCATTTGTAGCTCATTAGTTTGGTCAAGTACAGACTTGTCATCCTCCATTTGAAAATTAAAGTAGCGACTACATGCATATTTCTTTTTCCCTGTCTCTTCTGTGTCATACTTTCATCGCAACTTCTTCCATATTTTATTTGTTGAGGAAAAAGAGTTGCAAAATAATCATATAATTCATCATAAAGACAATTAAACAAATAATTACGACAATCTTCTTCATCAGTTTCTCATTTTTGAACAAGCTTTTTGTGTTCAGTTCTTTCCTCCTCGATCATCCCTTCGATGTCCACCCTTGTTGAACTACTAGAGGTGAGAACCCAAACTACATTCATAAACTTGAGGTAAAACAACACCTTCTTTGTCCATCTCTTAAAAAATTATCCATTAAATCGAAATGGCTTATTCAAGTTATTTGAAGTGTTGGGTACATTCATACCATTTTTGTGAATTTAGTCTTAAATTATTGGAAATAATAACAACTGATGTAATAAAATATTATTTCTCTCAAAAAGGTTGTCGACGTCGGGATTTGTAGTTGCCCCTTTTCGTTACTTGTTCCTTGGTGTTCTCATGTCAGGTGAGATTTGTTTGAAAAAACAAGTGAAAAAGGTCTGACATGTATAATGTCGATGATGGACTGTAAAGAGTCGCCAGTTGGTGTTTTTAACGGGTTGCACCAACGCAGCCGTAAAGGTTTGTACATTGACCCAGTGAAGTGACACTGCTAAACGGGTCTATGAAATCGAGATTCATTTGGGTTCGGGGGCTTGATTATGTAGAGGGAAGGTGTTAGGCACCCCTCGACATCCAAGTTGCCCCGGTGACCACCACTTTTTAAGAAATTGTTATATGAATGTGTGTGTGGATCAATGTGCAATTATTTGAAAATAATGAGAGGTCTCGTTCGCACCTATATACAAAGGGTTTGAATTTATACAAAAATTAAATTTTAAGCAAGATATAGTAATGATGTTTTATAAAAAAAAAGGTTTTTCAAACCCTGTGCTCAATAGGAATTGAGACCTTTTCATACTTCCATTTTATTACTAAATGTTCGGCTTGTTTGCTTTTATTTTTGAGATGCGAGGCATCTTCGAGAAAATAATATACAGCAGTCCCGAACTCCTCATGGGCATGACAGCCATCCAAGGAAATTCGTATACTGTAAATAATGTACAAGCTGCTTACAACTGAAAATGTCCATCACGGGAACCGAATCTAGATTCAGTAGACTGAATCTGTGATCACATGATTCCTAGGCTCACATGATACCGCAGTTTGTATGAAAAGTAGTAAGCAGTTATATATATAAAAGCTATATATATATATATACAGACATGATCAACCACCACAAAGCAACTCCATGGGGGATCAGAAATATAAATATATAAAAGCGGTAAATATATATATATATACATATATATGGACATGATCAACCACCACGAAGAACCTCCACGGGGGATCAGAAATGTAAATAAAGCAGTAAATGAGATCAACCGCCACGAAGTAAACTCCAGGCGGGACTAAATGTAAATAAAGTAGTAAAAGATCTCGAAGTAAACTCAAGGCCTGACAGAGATGTATATATATATATATAAGTAGTAAATGCACTGGATATAAAACCCAGGCTCATCGGATATGTCCGACAACAATTATATATATAAGTATATATATATATATATATATATATATATATAAGCAATAAACGCTCCGGATATAAAATCTAAGCTCATCAGATATGTCTGACAACAGTTATATATATAAGTGTATATATATATATATATATATATATATATATATATATATATATATATATAAGCAGGTAAACGCTCCGAATGTAAAATACAGGCTCATCAGATAGAGTCTGACAGCAGTTTATATATATAAGTATATATATATATATATATATATATATATATATATATATATATATATATATATATAAGTAAGTTAACGCTCCAGACATAAGTCTAGGCTCAATCGAGGCATAACTCGATAATGTTAGTCCATATATAAAATTTATACATATATAAGTATATATATAAAGACAGAAATAAAACCCACGGACTAAAGTTCAGGCATACGCACACCACACGACTCTTAATGTGTAGAATAGTGTGTGTAAATATGAAGAGAAAGGCTTTATAGAGTGTAAGAAGGCTTACAGTGGGCTGCCAAAGTAGGCTTTTATGACTCTAGATAGATTAACACTCAGCTCCCGCCGATAAAAATATAGTTATATGTGAGCTAACAGATGTTTAAAATGATGAAATACTCAATATGGGGTGTGTACAGAATAAATTTTACAAGGCTTCCTCGCCTCTTTCTCTTTTTAAATGGCCACCCCAAGTCCTCTATTTATAGGGGGGAGTCGTAGGTGTACCTACGGCAGCCGCACATTCTCCTGCGGCTGCCCATGGTGCCCCGGGCTCTATGGGTCCTGTCATCTCAAAGTACGTGTACTCGTGCACTTTGATGTCCGGTCGAACTTACAGAACTTCAATACGAGCATCCGAACAAGGTATATAAGACCTTCTTAGGATCGCTTGTGTCAAGAGTTACGCAATGACATGGGATTAGAGGTTGTACGAAGTCAGGAAGAGGGGACCATGCCCATGGTCTTCACGCTTCAAATTCTATCCAGTGTGCTGTCACGCATAATAGTCACTCGGGATTGGAACTCCTTGGTTCTTATAGGACATTGTTGTACGTATATATGAAGTGTTGAGACAGCACACAGGTGTTGAGGTGGCAAGATGACGTTTGACTCCTCACTGGGGTTATCACCGGTTTGAGCTGATAGCAGACGTTGCTCAGGGTTACATCTGAGATTGGGCTGTTGCAAGTGTTTGAATGCTGCAAAGTCATCTGTAAGTGTGCCTGTCTTCCCGGTGTTAGCTCCAAATATGAGGAATGAGTGCCTCGGCAGGAGGTCTGATATTAAAGCTGATCGTATTTGATACAAGCATTTCCGGGGTTATCGCTGGAACTGCAACAACATTCCTCGGGGTTATCTCCAAGGACAAAACTCGGGGTTATCTCTGAGGTTGGAAGCGATACACCAGGTGTGTGTTCTGGTGTTGAGACTAAACTTCTGGTAGTATCCAGAATGGATGTGAGCTTTCTTCCAAGGCTATCTCTGAAAGACGAATCTGCCCTCCTGTAATGTTAGTAACAGGTGTGAAAAATATTTCGAGTGTCTACATATGCCTTTCTTTATCATATTCATGTAATGCTAGGCATGGATAGGATAAAGAATCCTAGACACTTGAAATGCAACAAGATAAACATGATGCTATGTGCAGCAACATGATGCAAATGTGTGATGTATGATGGAATAATTGTCGGTTCCTTGTTAATCCTGTTGGGATGACAATCAATGATGTCTTGGACATGCGATCCAAGTCTTCAAGGATGTTGACGTTTGGGCTATCACCAAAGTCGTAAATCCTAGACACAAACTTCTACTCCATAGAGGTGCCTCTTGTGTGCAAGAGATCTGTGGGGAGATAGCTTTGTCTGTTTGAGGATGTGTATAACATATTCCATCATCGGTCCTCTCCAATGAGGATGGTCATCTCTGGCTTGTATCACCAATATATACCACAGTTTTGTTGGAGTTACTGGCAACAGTGAGTATCTTCAAGGCTGCTTGACCTTCGCTGATGTATGTATCACCAGATAGATCCCTAGTAGGTGCATTGTCAAGGCTGTTTGACCTTCATTGATGTGTGTATCATTGATTGCATTGAGTTATGACCCTTATTGGGGAGTGTGTCAAGGTTTCTTGACCTTTGTTGATGCGTATATCAACGGTTGCATCGCGTTGTGACCCCCCACCGGGGATTCATAGACGTGGATACATTACCTCGATGGGTTTAATTGCCACCGCCTAAAATAACGTCAAGGTTGCTTGACCTTCATTGATGTGTGTATCAATGGTTGAGAATGCGCTATAACCACCATCGAGGATACGTAGATGTTTGAAATTTCTGCGTTGTGACCCCCACCGGGGATACATTGTCAATTTGTGACTTCGGTGTTGTAACCCCCGCCGGGGATACATGTTAGGGCTATGACCCTGCACTGATGGCATCAGACCTTTGTGAGGTATTGCCGAGCATGATTTGTAAAAGCTAAGGCCACTAGTATAATATACCTTGTATGCAGGTGAATACTAATGAGTAAGATGTGGAGCTAGAGTTTGGCCCATGAAAACTAGGATTTTAGGCTAATCCGCTCAATCGCGTAGCATTTTTATTCCGAATTTGGCTTTTTCAGCTTGTGAGACCTCCTTTGAAACTCTAACTGGATCGAGCCAGTGGTGTGGGACTCATGTAGGGGTGCCGCAGGTACACATGCAGCAGCCACAGGTGGACCTGCGGCCAACTGTGGCTATGTAAAGCCTGCAGGTTGCTTTCATAAGTTATTTTCAAGCTGTGCCACGAAGGAAATCTGAGAGCTCTTCTTAAGACCTGCTGAGTTCGGGCAACTTTCTGCACATTCTACTATCGTACAAGCATTATTCATTGTCCTGGTAACATATGCATGTATTCTTTTCCGGTTTATATCCGTTGGAAAATGACTTATCCTGGTAATTAGACTACACTTACGAATTTTTACTGTGATGTATTAAATGCATGTAGGATGTATATGACTGTGGGTAGGTGTGCTACTGAATGGCCACCTAGTCATGCCTATGTGTATGTGGATAGTACTATTTACAAAGGGGACTATGGCAAAAAATTTCCCAAAACATAGGCATTGGGTAGTCATGCATTTTTAACTATACTGTATGCTAAAACAATGCATGCATGCATGTAGTCATAAGATGCATTTTGAAAAGCTCCAGGTAAGAATTTACCACACCCTTTTTGAGGTGATTTGGAGACTTGTTGTCCAGATATTATGGATCTGGATCAACCGAGTAGTTCCCGCAGAACAACTTCTGAAGTACCTCGATCCCATTCTATTAAAAAGCCTCGTTGTTTGGTGGAGGCAGTGATAGGTCCTATCCGGGTTGAAGTGTCGAATGTAGAGGATGAGGAGGAGGAAGTACCGGTTGAGGTTCCTGCTCCTGTTGTACGTGTTCCCCGTAAGGATTTGCCAGGTATTCAAGTGGCGAACCCAGAACTTCTGGGTGACATGAGTCGACATCCTTCAGTCTACCTGCACACAAATGAGGTATGAAGTTAGATCTTAATCTTCCTTGTTTCCTATTGATGAGGAGTAAAGGGTTCTGATGTTGATTTGTATTTGATGTAGGTTCCCAGCTTTACACAACCTCGAGGGAATTGGTTTAACATCCACTCTATGTATCAGGATTTGTATGATGACTATAGAGCGATTGTACATGGTTGGGGATTCAGGACGTTCTTTTCCATTCTTCCTCGTCGATGTCCCTGGGATTACCTCAGGGCATTGTTTGAGCGCTGGTTTCACCAGACTCAGTCACTCCATTTACTGGACTATGACGTGATGATGATGCTGATGGATTGATGATTTATCATAGGTATGGAGTTTTAAGGGGATCTAGTGCCTTGCACGGTAGATATTATCCCTACTACCGCCAGATCCTTGTTAGGAGTTCCGGCGGAGGCGATCAAGGGCAGGACTGTACGTACAAGTCCTTTGAGCGTAGATGCTATGAGTGGGCTATTGAGTGAGCCTATACCAGATGATATAAGAGTTAGGGATCGCATTCTTCGGTGATTGTTCCTGATGATCATTAGGGGCTGCTTCATAGCAGATAACTCTTCTACGATGTCCTTCGCTTTGATCAGCGCCACTCGACACGTGGACCGTATAAGAGACTATGATTGAGGTTCTTATACCTTTACCTACTTCCTTAAGGGAATGCGCATGCGATCGCAGGGCTTGACCGAGGCTTGGTTAGGATTCTACCCATTTCTGTTGGTGAGTATTTCTCTTATCTTTTCCCATGTACAGGTTAAGAGCATTGACTGACAGCAGATGTTTGCCTTTGTGTTGGCAGTTTTGGGCCTATGAGTGGCTTCCATGTTTGCGTCCTGTGAGCGTACTAGGTTTAGACACCTATCCACGAGGACAGAGATGGCATCATTCCATACTGGTGGAGATCTCTGTTTCTGAGGGTTTCACTCATTGCCGCCTACAGCTAGAGTTGTTGACAGCGGATGTCATCACATGGGTTCCCTACTCTGGGGAGCACTTGAGTGTTGGATTTGAGGATGGATACCCGACTAGAGTTGAGTACATTATTTCCACCCATAGGACTCCTCTCTTCACAGATGGAGGATGTGAGCTCTATTTAGGAGAGCGTGCTATCAGGAGCACTACAGGAGAGATTTGCATGCCGATCTTGCCTCCTGTTTGGCGTTATTGGCCTGTTTCGCAATCACCCATCATTGTTATCCCATTATTGGGGGTTGATGGCTGCACATTGTCAGAGGGTCCCTGCACTCAGGAGATATTCCAGCATTGGTGCTTCCCTCGTACCATTGGAGCTCAGACCCGCGCCACACAGTTTATGGGGGATATGGTTCCAGGATCTGTGATGATAACGGATTGACTAGCCTGTGTCAGAGATCCGACTTATGTGACACATATTGACAGTTTGACCCGGCAGTTGGACTGGGCACATTTCTTTATCCGACACTTGGGTAGAGATCCTTCAGAGGTAGATACTTTTGATCCTTCCATCTCTGGCGTTGGCCTCTCATGTGACCCATATGGCTTTGCCGGTGCAGATCCTACCTTATATAAGCCTAACATCCCTATAGATAGAGATCCAGTGACTCAGGAGGAGTTACATCAAGTGGACAGGATTGACGATGTAGACATCGTTACTATTGACTTCTTCTGATGTATATTCTCGTTATCTCTTTTGATATTCCTGTGTTAGATGTTAGGTAGCTTCGCCCCATTCTCGCTATATCTTTTTATAGGTGTCTGTTAGATGTAGTATAACTTCGCCCCATTTTCCCTATATTTTAGCTGTACAGAGATGTATTAGATGATTATATACTTAGGAATGTATATACAGTTTTCCATTCCTTATATCATATTGTCATCTACTGTATCATGTATGTTATTATGTTATGTATATGTATGTATGTCTAGAGATATTTAGCATTGACCCCTGGATGGTCTTATATCACGGCTCGTACAGATGTCTTCTTTGACAGTTAGCCGTATTAATCATACCCCACCATTTTTGGTGGCATCTGGTATGCGTTCGTGGTATGATAGTATTTCACCACCAGACAGGGTGACTATAGATCATTTGTTGCAGCATACTATGACCCTGTTGATGTTTCAGGTTCCTACAGGATTCATAGAGGGTATGCTAGAGCATTGGGTATCGGAGAGGCAGGTTTTCCGATTCAGGAACCAGGAGTTGACTCCTACTCTAGAGGAGTATGCACGATTGACTATGCTGCCGTTAGACAGACCTTACGTGCACATGGCGATCAGAGACATGAGTAGGTAGTTCATGACCCTCACCGGATTGAGGTGCAGAGTGGTACAGGATGAGATTACATCTGGCCACATGATATCCTAGTGTTTTCTATTTGACAGATTTGACTTTGAGGATAGTTATGCACGGTATTCTGAAGATTTTACCACGTCGGAGGATTATTGGCATTTGGCCAAAGTGGATGTACTGTTGTTGTGCGTACTGTCATATGTCTTCATACAACGGTATATGGATGAGTTGGACATTGGGGTCATGATGGCAGTGATAGTTCTCAAGGAGGGTCACACCATCACACCGATGATTATGGCAGAGACTCCGATGTAGGCCACATATTGTTGCACTTATCCGGCAGGAGTGTTCACAGGCAGCTTGGTCATGTTGTATGTGTGGTTCATGTCACACTTGAGATCGATTGGCACTTTCTGACGGCATGGGTATTGTTTCGCCCATGATATAGCCATGTCGTACTCCTTCCAGCCTGCGGAGTGTATAGATGTTGCATCTTGGTTAGCTTTCCTAGTAGGGATTGGAGATACGTCTGCTATACTGCCGTGTACAGGGCTTAGTTCACCCTACAGCTTCATTACTCATGCTCCGGGAATGGATTATCTTCCTCTAGCTGGTTTGAGTGTGATGATCACATACCACCCACAGGCCGTGAAGTGTCAGCTTGACCAGTTTCAGGATTTCCATCCATTTGAGGGCGCAGTGAGTCAGTGCTTCGCTTCACGCCGTTTATCAACAGAGGACAGATCCAGGTTGTATGCCTATTGGGATCAGCGAGAGCTAGCTGAGTTTTCTGTCAGTCATCCAAGTTATTATATAGAGTATTCCGCATGGATGGAGACAGAGACTGCATCGACTATGGTAGTATCCACAGTGCAGGAGATCGATTCCGACAATGAGGAGCCTATGGAGGAGGCTAACATTCCCATCGATGGGTACTTGACTGCTGGGCTGCCAGCATATGTGATGGATTCTCCCACCCCGAGTGCCACTATTACTCAGTATTCATCACAGTATTTGGAGCAGAGCCTACATCTGATGACCTATGAGAGAGATCAGTCTAGGGCCTCGATGTTGACAGCTCTTGATGGGAGATACGCCGCTCTATTAGAGAGGGACGAGGCTAGATCAGCCAGAGATGCATTGATTGTGGAGAGGGATACTGCCCTATCCGCTAGGGATGTGGCTATTGCAGACAGTACTTCAGTGAGATCCATACGACTGGCATCCTTACCAATATGAGTGCATACATCGATGAGCATCATGCCATCATGCAGTTAGCCTCAGATTTGCTAGCTCGTGTAGATACCCTTGAATAAGAGTTTGCAGCTTTACCTCCTTCTTCGGAGAGGGATGCTATGCTAGATCTTATAGTCCGCATACACACAGATCCATAGATAGCCTTGTATTTTTCCTGCACAGACTAGCTTAGCCATTTTGTCATGTACAACACATATTATATATATCAAACAAAATTATATACGGTAGAGAAATATATTTTAATTTACTTCCCTTTTAGTTATGCCTTGATACTTGATTAATATTTGCCTGTTTATTCAGGTCTTGTGATCTTGATGCATTTTTAACTCATCCTTGATGTGTGGACATTAAACCATCGCAGGTTCTTTCAGAACGAATCATTGATCTGTGTACCCCTACCATCTTTGGTGTCTTGGGACTGGTTTCTGTATGGAAATGTGGAGATGAGTGTGGCTTTTCTTCTCTGAGATTGACCGCACCATAGATGGTCGCCAGTACTTCTATTGGTGAGAAGCCTAGTTAATTCCATCTCTTATGGATTGGAATTGCTCTTTGAGGCACAACCACAGCTTAGATGGTCATCGAATCTCCTATTTGTGAGAAGAGGTTGGGTAATTCCATCCCTTTGATCTAAAACCGATGAACTGTAATGAATTGAGGTTTGATCCCAGTACCGTGTGACAAGTATTTTTGTTCTGGTAGGGGTTAGACTGAACCATAAATGGCTGCCAACGTACTCCTATTGAAGAGGAGATCAAGTCTACGTAGTTTGAACCTGGTGTAAGAGGTTCAATGCTGAATGTAAAAGACAGATGGGTGTAGAAGATTTATTGATGAAGAAAGGTGTAGAAGTATTTTTGTGGTTTTTGTTTTTGTAAAAAATGTTTTTTTTGTTTTTTATTTATTGCGATCGGGACATATAGAATATGGTTGCCTGCATACTCCCGGGTACCAAGGAGATCACATGTCAACGTAGTTCGTCCCTCAGGACGAATTGCAGCCAAAGAGAAGTGTGAATCCCATGTGCAGGCTATACTGCGGGGAGAAGAAAGTTTAATCCTATAATAGGGACAAACTGTAGGTGTGGAAAGTGTTTGATCCCGTCTTCAGGACAAACTGCAAGCATATAAAAGTTTAATCTCGTCTTTAAGATAAACTGCAAGCGTAGAAAAGTTTAAACTCGTCTTCAGGATAAACTGCAGGTGTGAAAGGTTCAATCCTGTGTTTGAGATAACCGAAATTGTATGAACTGTTTGAAATAAGGTGAAACCAGACTGCTGGTTTGAAGTGTATGTTTCCCTGAGGGGCATAAGGGTTTAAAAAAGAGAGGGTTAAAATCGAAATGACTTGTGATTGGATGATCCATACCAGGATGTTTTCTTGATGATATCCTCAGACATAGTATCGTTTTACGGTGTCCGAGTTGATAAGCTATGGAAATTCATCGCCATCTATTTCCTGTAATCTAAGAGCGCCTCCTGTCAATACCTCCTTGACAACAAACGGGCATTCCCAGTTAAGAGAGAATTTTCCCTTTGATTGATCTTGGTTGTCAATGATCTTCTTCAAAACCAAGTCATGTTGTTTGAACTGTTGTAGCTGGACTTTCCTGTTGTACGATCTGGTGATCCTTTGCTGATATAACTGACCATGGAAGATAGTTACAGTTCGCCTTTCGTCTATTAGAGACAATTGGTGATACTTGTCTTGTACCCATTGGTCTTCATCTAGCTGAGCATCCATCAACACTCTGAGGGACTTCATTTCCACATCTATGGGGAGCACTGCTTCCATCCCATAGACTAATGAGTAGGGGGTTGCCCCAGTGGAAGTACGCATAGAAGTTCTGTAGGCTAATAAAGTCAGAGGCAAGACGTCAGGCCATCCTTTGTGATTGGCGTACATTTTTTGCATGATCTTCTTGATATTTTTATTAGCCGCGTCAACAGTACCATTCATTTTTCAACAGTAGATAACAGAGTTAAGGTGTTTGATGTGGAATTTACTGCATAACTCCTCCATTATTATTGGTTTTAGGCTCGATGGGCCCAATCACGTCCATTCCCCACATTGAGAAGGGCCACGGCGAACTCATATTATGGAGTACCCTTGGAGGGGCGTGGATAGCATTCCAATTAATTTGGCATTGATAGCACCTCTTGACGTTATCATCACAGTCAGCTTTGAGTGTAAGCCAATAATGCCCTGTTTTGAGGATCTTCTTATCAAGTAAGGGGCCACTCATGTGTGGGCCACATACTCCACCATGGATCTCATGCATGAGCCTCTGAGCTTGGTCTTTGTCCATACATCTGAGGAGACCTAATCCTGCATCTCTTTTGTAGAGTGCATCTCCGCTCAGGTAGAATTTCATAGCAAGTCGATGGATCCGCCTCTTTTCAGTCAGGCTCACCTCAGTGGGTGTAGATCCATCTCGCAGATACTCGTTGATATGCTGATACCAAGGGTGTTAGATGGGAGGTAGCTCAATTGATACTTCTCCAACATAGTTCCCATAAGTTGGGGCCTTTTGCAGGGCAAATGTTATGCTTGACATATTTTCCTTGTCAGGTATGCGAATTAAGGAGGCCAACATTGCTAGAGTATCCAAAAAATCATTACTATTACGAGGAATGTGTAGAAAGTAGATTTCTTCGAACTCCAATGCCATCTGTAAAACTTACCGATGGTAAGGCAACAAATGTAATTCTTTGGTTTGATAGATTCTCGTGGATTGTTTGATTATCAATTCAAAATCCCCAAAGACAGTTAACCGCCTAATGCCCATTGAACGGGCAAGTTTTAGCCCCATGATACAGCCTTCACACTCAGCTGTGTTGTTGGTGCTAATAAACTACAATTTGACGGCGACGGGATACTGCTCCCCCGTACCGGATACTAGAACTACTCCAGCTCCAGAACCTTCTATGTTAACAGCTCCATCAAAGTACATTTTCTATGTGTGGAATGCATCGTACTGATGGTATTGCTGAACTGCCATTACCCCTTCATCGGGGAAGTATGTTTCCAAGGGTTTGTAATCCCCTGCAGGTGCGGCGGCCAGTTGATCCACAATTCCTTGACCTTTGACAGATTTTTGCATCACGTAGACGATGTCAAATTGCTGTAGGATGAACTTCCATCTGGATAGTCGACAATTTAGTATGGGCTTACTGAACACATACTTGAGAGGATCCACGCGGGATATGAGATGGGTTATGTGACCATGGAGGTAATGTTATAACCTCATGGAAGCCCATGCTAAAGCACAACAAGTCTTCTCAATTAGAGTGTACTTGTGTTCATTGATGTTAAATCTTTTGCTGAGGTAATAGATAGCTCGTTCTTGGCCTCTATTATCTTTTTTCCCCAGCTTGCAGCCCGTGGCATTGTCATTAATGGACAGGTACATGGATAGGGGAACATCATCCCTGGGAGGTACCAAAATAGGAGCGTTAACCAGCTGCTCTTTAATGGTAAGGAAGACTTTCTGACACTCATCGTTCCATTTCATGGAGGAGTTCTTCCTTAACAACTTGAAGGTGGGCTCACAAGTTGCTGTGAGTTGAGAAATAAACCTACTAATGAA
This sequence comes from Panax japonicus, assembly GCA_020205505.1. Lineage (NCBI taxonomy): Eukaryota > Viridiplantae > Streptophyta > Magnoliopsida > Apiales > Araliaceae > Panax > Panax japonicus. Next base: position 24,833,665 of record CM035114.1, read on the forward strand.
GTTGATTCTTCCCAAAAAATCCCCGTATTTCCTTCTCTGTCTGAGGAATTGGCATTTCCTTGATGGCCTGGATTTTGGTGGGATCCAGCTCAATCCTTTTGTGGCAGACTAGGAAACCTAGCAACTTGCCTGATTTAACACTAAAGGCACACTTGGCTGGGTTCAACTTCAAGTTATACTTACGCAACCTATTGAAAAGCTTTTTGAGATGGTCTAAGTGGTCTCCCTCTTTTTGGGATTTGACAATGATGTCATCTACGTAGATCTATATCTCCTTGTGCATTAAATCATGGAAAAAAGCCATCATAGCTCGCTGATAGGTTGCCCCAGCATTGATGAGGCCAAATGACAACCGTCTATAGAAAAAGGTTCCCCAAGGCGTGATGAAAGCAATTTTCTCACGGTCTTCCTTAGCGACCATAATCTAACGGTACCCCGCGAAGCAATCCGCAAAGGAGTAAATGACGTATTGAGCAGTATTGTCAATGAGAATGTGGATAAAGGGTACGGGAAAGCTATCTTTAAGGCAAGCTTTGTTTAAATCCCGGTAATCCACGCAAACTCGCACCTTTCCTCCAGGTTTAGGCACGGGAACAATGTTGGATATCCACTCCAGATATGTAGACACCATGATAATGACAGCTTAAAATTATTTCACAATTTCTTCTTTTGCCTTTAAACTCCACTCAGGTTTCAATTGCCTGAGTTTCTGCCTAACTGGCTTGAATCCCTTCTTAATAGGAAGGCGATGAAGAATAATGTTAGTGGACAAACCCACCATATCTTCATGGGACCATGCAAACACATCTTAGAATTGGGTTAGTAGTACAACCATGTCATTCCGTTGGTTTGGGGTGAGGTCTGAACCAATCTGGATTAGCTTAAGGCTTTCTAAGGTTCCAAGATTGAAAGAAGTGGTTTGGTCAAGGTTGGGTTTAATTTTGTCTTCGACCCATTCCTTAATCTCCTGAGGTGTCTCAACGTCCTCTTGCATTTCCATCAATTCTGAGTCCAACTTTGCATCAAAGTTACAGTCCTTGTGGATAGAAGGCACCTCATCAGCAAGTATAGGCACATCTAAATCCAGAGTCCTAAAATAAAAGATGTTTTCACTTAATATATGAAACTGTTTAATCATACAGAAGTGTTAGCATGTACTGATAAAATAACTGCTAATACTGTATAGAAAAGTAAGCAATTAAAGTTATCTACAAGGCGCTTTCTGCCCGTTTTACCCTCGTCGACCAATGCATTGAGGGACTGCAGTGATGGAGGGATTGTCACTGTCCTCCTTCTCCCGAATGATAACCATGACATCTGGGCAATCATCGTATGGGGTATATCTGTTTGTATGTTCATCATGGACAATGATGTGTATGCCTGACATCATCAAGGCGATGTCATATTTACGTTTATGTTCCATTTCTTCCACTTCGGGATCAGGAATCAACACCTCTTTTGCTTTGAATGGTACTGGTTTGGGAAACAGCATAGCCATAATATGGGCTGGCACCTTTACTGGAGACTGTATTAGCACATGCGGTGCAGATGGAAAAATCGTTGTGTGGCTGAAGCTTGAGGAACCTGTTTGTGCTTATGAGGATTCCTATGACTGTAACTGACAGAATAACCTAGTCCGACTGTCCCGATTTGACTAGACACGTGAATAGGGTGCTTAATGCCCTGCTGATTTTTACCAAGCCCTTGTCCAGGCTGATGACCCAATGACATCATTTCTTGAGTGGCCGACATAACCTCGGCAAAAATCTTGGGTATGGGAAGTGGTGCTCCAATAGGATGGTATTGAGTGTTATTCACTTCCAAAGTATGAAAACTGGCCGGCTCAACTTCTGAATTAAAGCTAATGATTAGAAGATCTCCTTATTCAGGACATTTTGGCTCAGCGTTGACAGTTACTAGACTGTTGTTGACAATGTATTTGAGTTGTTGATGTAGTGTTGAAGGAACGGCTCCAACCATGTGGATCCATGGTCTCCCCAATAGCAGGTTGTATCCTGAATATATCTTGAGGACGTGAAAAGATACATTGAATGTATTCGGACCAATCTCAATTGGCAGCTCAATCTTTCTGACAGAATTTCGCTGGGATTCATCAAAAGCTTTGATAATCGTATGGCTACTTCGGATCCATTTGAGATTGACATTTATCTTCACCAAGGTGGAATAAGGACAGATATTTAGAGACGAACCTCCATCTATCAGAACTCCAGCTAACATATACGCGGAGGCTAAAACTATAATGTGCAATGGCTTGTAATGACCAGTCCCTTCGGGTGCTATATCGTCATCAGTGAAGGATATCACATTGTTGTTTAAAATGTGATCAACCATATGTTGAAATTTTTCCGCATCCACTGATTTCGGTAAGTAGGCTTCTTCCAAAACCTTGAGTAAGATCTTCCTATGATCCTCAGAAGAGAAAACTAAGTCCAGTATTGATATCTGATGTGGAGCTTCTTTAAAACTTAAAACCACCTTGGCTTCATTATGGCCCATAGTGTGGAGGAATTTTTCAATCTTCTCCATGGGAATCTTCCCCTTTACTTTGATGGTGGGCTTCATCACCCTCTGAGGAAGATACAATGGATTTTCCTTCGACACTGTAGTAGTAGTATGAGATGTGGATCCTTCAGATTCTCCATAATTCCATGGAACTTTGTGTAAGCTGACAACAAGATATTGTGGTCTAAAAGGTAAAGAAATTGACTCTAGTACGACCACTTTCAAAGGATTGTCAGCTCCTTTGAGTTGAATTGCTTTCATGGGAAATGGTTTGATAGTCTCATCATCCTCAGCAGATATAAATGCTACTGATCCCTTCCATTTGGTAAGACATGTATTCCCACTCTCGAGTTGCACATTGTCATCGTCTGCCAGCTGCATGACACCGCTATCAATAAGATTTTGAATAAGATGGTGGAGTGCCCATCGGAGTTGAACCGTCTTGAATGTGGATTGATTGGAAGCATAAGGGAGGTAATTCTTCCTTCATTTATCACCATTTGAAATATCTCCTCCATAGGTTGGCCAAGGTATGTGAATTCCCTTTGATTGGTAAAATCCCGACGGGCTTTAGCATTTGCTCTCTTTGCAACCTTATCCTCCATAGCTTCGCTTTCTGAAGGTGATGGTGGATCATTCATAACAAAAGGAAAGATATAAGCATGCTCTTGGCTGACTAATTAGTGTGTGACTTGATGCTGATGGGTCACCAGTTCTGCCAATTGCTCAATTTGTTTGCAAAGAGCTTTCATCTTTTGTTTCATAGAAAATTGGAACTTTGCATAATCTCATTTGTAAACATCGTCTTTGATGGTCTGGGATGATTCATCATTAAAACTGGAACTCTGTCCAGCGCTCTAACTAATCATGTTGACCTCTGTTTCTTTGTGTTGAGGAAGAGGGTTGTCTTGCACATGAGGTTGATCTGGTTTGGTGACCACGATCTCCCCAATGTCTATTAAATCTAGGATCTTATGTTTCAAGGCCCAACAATCTTGAGTATCATGTCTAGGTGCCCCAATCATGATAAGCACACTTCCAAGTATCATTAAAACCCTTCCCATTAGGTTTGGCTGGTGGAAGAAGACGTGTGATTTTCTTCTGAGTAGTCAGAAGAGCAAGAATATTCTCGAGAGAGTCCCCTAAGGGTTTTAATGTTTAATGGCGCTTTACTTCTCCACTTTTAGGCAATGGAGGGTTTGAAGACTGTGCTTGGAAAGGGGAGTAGTTTCTCCTCTTTATAGGCATGTTCTGACTGCCTTTTTGACCTTCTAGTATCAAGGAAATATCCCCCTCTTTCTTTTTATGGACCCTCCGGGGGTTGTTTCCATAAGATCCAGACTGGATGTGCTCAGCAACTGCTTTAAGAAGGACTAGGTCTTGAAACTTAACGGACTTCAATCCCATTTTAGCCATCTCTCCGTGCTTGATCATTTCAGAGAATGGTTTGCCAATACCAGCTAAAACTCTCTCATAGAAAAGAGCATCTTGTATGTCTATGAAAGTCATGACCATTTCTGATTCTGTCATGGAAGGAATAACTTGAGTAGCCAGGTGCCTCCACCTCTGAGCATACTATCTGAAAGACTCATTAGATTGTTTTTTGACCTTGGTAATCTGGTATCGGTTAGGAGCCATCTAAGATTGAAAACTGTATTGAGTGAGGAAAGCGTGAACTAGCTCTTCCCAGCTTTGGATCTTTAAGTTATCTAATCTGGTATACCATGAACGGGCTTCTCCAATCAGACTCTTTTGGAACAGTTGCATTCTGAACTTCTTATTTTCTGCATAAGATCCAAGTTCTCTAATAAACACTTTCAAATGTGTATAAGGATCCCCTAACCCGTCATACTTTTCAAAATTAGGGGTTTTGAATTTCTCTGGATAATGAACACCTAGAAATATGCAAAGGTCAGCATATGAAATACTTCCATTTGTTCTAATCCCTTTGAGAACACAAATAGTTTTTTCCATTTAGAGGACTTTCTGCCTGATATCACCGGTGTCTGGGTCTCCTTTGAGATGGGTGTTTTCAGGGTCTTTGTTGGCTGTATCCAACTGAGATTCTGGAATTGTTTTTTCCAAACCTTGAGATCCTCCTTATGTAGAGGATTCTGTATGTGTAGGCATCTTTGTACCTTGACTGGACTGATGTAATTCTTTCAGCAGAACAGCCAAGTCTGTAATTTGTTTACTTAATCCGTCAAATTTTTCTAGAGAAACAGGATTAGATTGGTCAAAAGAAGACATGATTGAATGTAGGCTCGTGGCCTCTTTAGATTTTGAGTGGGTAACAGGCCCAATGATTTCCCTACAAAAGACTTATATAGTTTAGTCTTAGGGATAATGTAAATGCTATCACAATGTGTCCATTTTAGGAATATTGTCCTATAAAAACGGGCGTCAATTGATAACATGTCATGTATGCACATATATTCTTAATATTTTCCATTACATATGGATGAACATGGAATAAAATTATAAGTAAATGCTTTTACAAGTAATTGAAAATGGAAAGCATAAAGAGACTTTCCTCCACGTTTGGATTAACAGAGGTTGACCTATCTTAGGGTTACTCTCGCGGCTTTTTGGCATGAAGGTCCCCAGATCATCGTAATCTACTTGATGGGAAGTTAATTCGATCTTTCAACTGGAGCAAATATGGGTGGTGCCTTTCATGATCCTCGTTGGAATTAGTCTCCCTACGAGTCCAGTAATCAAACACCGACAGGATAGCCTCCTGGTGGAGGAACCACACAACATACATTCACATACAATGTGTCTCACCATTTATGAAAATGATGACATGTGCGAAGCATTAATATCACAGATAGATATTTTGCAGTGAAATAAGTAAAATGCATTCGTACATATTCATCATAAATGTAAATGCAACATTCACACACAAGCATATAACTGTTTTGAAAAGTTTGTAATAGCAGCTTAAGCCCTCTTACTGGAGTCCCCAGCAGAGTCGCCACCTATCGACGTTAGGATTTTTAGTTGTCCCTTTTCGTTAATTTTTCCTTGGTTTTCTTATGTTAGGTGAGATTTGTTTGAAAAAATAAGTGAAAAAGGTCTGACATTTATAATGTCGACGATGGACTGTTAAGAGTCGCCAGTTGGTGTTTTTAACTAGTTGCACCAATGCAACCAAAAAGGTTTGCACATTGACCTAGTGATGTGACACTGCTAATCGGGCCTATGAAACCGAGATTCATTTGGGTTCGGGGGCTTGATTATACGGAGGGAAGGTGTTAGGCACCCCCCGACATCCGTGTTGCCACGGTGACCGCCACTTTTCAAGAAACTTTTATATGAATGTGTGTGTGTGGATCAATGTGCAATTATTTGAAAGTAGTGTGAGGTCTCGTCCGCACCTATATACAAAGGGTTTGAATTTATACAAAAATTCAGTTTTAAGCAAGATATAGCAATGATGTTTTATAAAAAAGGTTTTTCAAACCCCGTGCTCAATAGGAATTGAGACCTTTTCATACTTCCATTTTATTATTAAATGTTCGACTTGTTTGCTTTTATTTTCGAGATTCGAGGCATCTTCGAGAAAATAATATACAGCAGTGCCGAACTCCTCATGGGCATAACAGCCATCTAAGGAAATTTGTACACTGTAAATAATGTACAAGTTGCTTACAGCTGAAAATGTCCATCATGAGAACCGAATCTAGATTCAGTAGACTGAATCTGTGATCACATGATTCATAGGCTCACATGATACCGCATTTTGAATGAAAACCAGTAAGCAGTTATATATATAAAAGCTGTAAATATATATATACAGACATGATCAACCACCACGAAACTCCATGGGGGATCGAAAATGTAAATATATAAAAGCGGTAAATATATATATATATATATATATATATATATATATATATATATATATATATATATATATGGACATGATCAACCACCACGAAGCACCTCCATGGGGGATCAGAAATGCAAATAAAGTAGTAAATGCGATCAACCGCCACGAAGTAAACTCCATGCGGGACTAAATGTAAATAAAGCAGTAAAAGACCTCGAAGTAAAGTCCAAGCTTGACAGAACTGTAAATATATATATATAAGCAATAAATGCTCCAGATATAAAATCCAGGCTCATCAGATATGTCTAACAACAGTTATATATTCAAGTATATATATATAAGCAATAAACTCTCCAGATATAAAATCCAAGCTCATCAGATATGTCTAACAACAGTTATATACAAGTATATATATATAAGCAAGTAAACGCTCCAGACATAAGTCTAGGCTCAATCGAGGCATAACTCGATAACGTTAGTCCCTATATAAAATATATACATATATAAGTATATATATGCAGACAGAAATGAAAACCACGAACCGAAGTCCGGGCATACGCACACCACACTCTCAATGTGTGGAATAGTGTGTTCAAAGATGAAGAGAAAGGCTTTATAGAGTGTGAGAAGGCTTACAGTGGGCTGCCAAAGTAGGCTTTTATAACTCTAGATGGATAAACAGTCAGCTCCTGTCGATAAAAATATAGCTATATTTGAGCTAACAGATGTTTAAAATGAGGAAACACTCAATATGAGGTGTGTACAGAACAAATTTGACAGGGCTTCTTCGCCTTTTTTTTCTTTTCAAATGGCCACCCCAAGCCCTCTATTTATAGAGGGGGAGTCGCAGGTGTACCTGCGGCTGCCGCAAATGCACCTGCGGCTGTCCAAGGTGCTCCGGGCTCTGCGGGTCCCATCGTTTCGAAGTACGTACACTCGTGCACTATGATGTCCGCTCAAACTTACAGAACTTCAATCCAAGCATCCGAATGAGGTATATAAGACCTTCGTCGGACCGCTTGTATCGAGAGTTACGCAATAACATGGGATTAGAGGTTGTACAAAGTCAGGAAGAGGGGACTGTAGACACTCGAAATTTTCTGCACTCCTATTACTAACATTGCAGGAGGGTAGATTCGTCTTTTGGAGATAATCCTGAAAGACGGCTTACATCCAACCCGGATACCACCAAAAGTTCAGTTCTAACCCGGAACACAAATCGAGAACATCATGTCAACCAAGAACACACACCGGGAATGTCATTTCCGATCTCAGAGATAACCCCGATATATGCAGATCAAAAGACCGGCAACAGCACCGAAGAGGTAAGTTCTGTCTCGGCGATAACACCGTGATGTTCAGTTCCAGTCCCAGAAACAACACTGGGAGTAGCAACACCATCCTTGGTGATAGACCCAAGGGATGCCATTGTAGTTTCGGCGATAACCCAGGAAATGCATGTATCAAACATGCGATCAGCTTCAATCCAGATGACAGTGAAGTATACAAACAAGTAGCCCAATCTCAGATGTAACCCTGAGCAACGTCTGCTTTCCGCTTAAACTGGCGATAACCCTGGTGAGGAGTCACAATGTCATCTTTCTAAGTCAACAAGATGATATCGCGGCATACCAACAAGTAGTCCAATCTCAGCTGTAACCCTGAGCAACATCTACTTTCAACTCAAACCGACGATAACCCCAACGAGGAGTCAAACATCATCTTGTTCCTTCGACAAATGGCACGTCATCTCAACACTTCATACATACATGCATCTAACAATGTCCCACAAGAACCGAGGAGTGACAATTCCGAGTGACTATTACGTGTGGCAGTACTTTCGATAGAATTTGAAGCTTGAAGACCATGGGCATAGACCCCTCTTCCTGACTTCATACAACTTCTAATCCATCTCATTGTGCAACTCTCGACACCAGCGGTCCGAAGAAGGTCAGATATACCTCCTTCGGATGCTCGGATTGACGTTCTGCAAGTTTGAGTGGACATTACAATACATGTACTATGAGACGACGGGACCCGCGATGCTCGGATCCACCACGACCAACCACAGGTACAACTGCGGCTGCCGCAGGTGTACCTGCGGCCATCCATCTATATATAGGGCTTGGGTTAGCCATTTGAGAAAGGAGGGAGAAGGAAAAAGGTAATGAAGCCCTGTCCATTTTACTCTGCATACACATCTTTTGAGTGTTTCCTCTTCTTTAAACACTAGTTATCTCACATATAGCTATCTTTTATCTAGCGGGAGCTGAGTGTTTATCCATTTAAAGTCATAGAAGTCTACTTTGGCAGCCCACTGTAAGCGTTCTTACATTTTATAAAGCCTTCTTCTCATATAGCACACATTGTTATACACATTGAGAGTCGTGTTGTGTGCGTTTGCCCGGACTTCGGTCCATGGTTTTCATTTCTGTCTGTATATATTTACTAATATATGTATATATTTCATATATATGGACTAACATTATCGATTTATGCCTCGATTGAACCTAGACTTCGGTCTGGAGCATTTATTCGCTTATATATATATATCTACTTATATATATAACTGTTGTCGGACATATCCGATGAGCCTGGATTTACATCCGGTGCATTTACAACTTTTATATATATATATATATATATATATATATATATATATATATATATATATATATATATATATATTTGTACATATATATATTTACATTCCTGTCATGCCTGGAGTTTACTTCGTGGCAGTTGATCGCTTTTATAGCTTTATTTATATTTCGTCCTGCCTGGAGTTTACTTCGTGGCAGTTTATCGCTTTTACAGCTTTATTTATATTTTGTCCTGCCTGGAGTTTACTTCGTGGCAGTTGATCGCTTTACAGCTTTATTTACATTTCGTCCCGCCTGGAGTTTACTTCGTGGCGGTTGATCATGTCCATATATATATATATATATATATATATATATATATATATATATATATATATATATATATATATATATATATATATACCGCTTTTATATATTTAAATTTTTGATCCCCCATGGAGTTGCTTCGTAGTGGTTGATCATGTCTGTATATATATATTTACAATTTTATATATATAACTGCTTACTGCTTTCCATACAAATTGCAGTATCGTGTGAGCCTAGGAATCATGTGATCACAGGTTCAGTTTACTGAATCTAGATTCGGTTCCCATGATGGACATTATTTAGTTGTAAGCAGCTTGTACATTATTTTACAGTGTCTGAATTTCCTTGGATAGCTGTCATGCCCATGAGGAGTTCGACACTGCTGTATATTATTTTCTCGAGAATGCTTCACATCTCGAAAATAAAAGCAAACAAGTTGGACATTTAATAATAAAATGGAAGTATCAAAGGCCTCAATTTCTATTGAGCACAGGGTTTGAAAAAGCTCTTTTACAAAATGTCATTGCCATATCTTGTTTAAAACTGAACTTTTCTATAAATTCAAACCCTATGTATATAGGTACGAACAAGGTATAGCACTACTTCCAAATAATTGCACATTGATCCACACACACGCACATTCATATAACAATTTCTTTGAAAAGTGGCGGTCACCGTGGTAACACGGATGTCGGGGGTGCCTAACACCTTCCCTCCGCGTAATCAAGCCCCCGGACCTAAAATGAATCTCAGTTTCACAAACCCGTTTAGCAGTGTCAAATCACTGGGTCAATGTGCAAGCCTTTTCAGTTGCGTTGGTGCAACCAGTTAAATACACCAATTGACGACTCTTAAAGTCCAATCGTCGATATTATACATGTCGGATTTTTTCACTTGTTTTTTCAAACAAATCTCACATTAACATGAGAACACCAAAGAACAAGTAACGAAAAGGGACACTTAAAAATCCCGACATCATCAGGTGGCGACTCTGATGGGAACTCCAGTAAGAGGACTTAAGCCGCTATTACAAGCTTTTCAAAATTGTTATATGCTTGTGTGTGAATGTTGCATTTACATTTCTGATGAATGTGTACGAATGCATTTTTAAATTACTACACTGATAAATATCTATCTGTGATATTAGTGCTTCACACATGTCATCATTTTGCATAAACGGTGAGACACGTTGTATGTGAATGTATGTTGTGTGGTCCCTCCACCACAAGGCTATCCTGTTGGTGTTTGATTATTGGACTCGTGGGAAGAATGATTCCCCGGGGCTCATGAAAGGCACCACTCAAATTCGCTCCAGTTGAACAACCAGATTAACTTCCCCTCAAGTAGATTGCGATGATCTAGGAACCTTCATGCCGAAAAGCCACGAGAGAAACCCTAGAATAGGCCAACCTCTGATAAACCAAATGCGGAGGAAAGTTTCTTCATGCTTTCCATTTTCAATTACTTGTAAAAGCATTTACTTATAATTTTATTCCATGTTCATCCATATGTAATGGAAAATATGAAGAATATATGTGCATGCATGACATGTTATCAATTAACAACCGGTTTTGTAGGACAAATTCCTAAAATAGACATGTTATGATAACATTTATATTACCCTAAGACTAAACTACGTAAGTCTTATGTAGTGAAGCAATTGGGCCTCTTACCCGGTCAAAATCCAAAAAGGCTGCGAGCCTACAGCCAATCATGTCCTCTTCCGAACAATCTAATCCTGTTTCTCGAGAAGAATTTGACGGATTGAGTAAACAAATCACAGACTTGGTCATTCTACTGAAAGAATTGCATCAGTCTACTCAGGGTGCAAAGATACCTACACATACAGAATCCTCTACACAAGGGGGAGCTCAAGGTCTGGAAAAAACAATTCCAGAACATCAGTTGGATACAACCAACCAAGACCCTTAAGGCACCCATCTCAAAGAAGATCCAGACACTGGTGACATTAGGAAGAAGGTCCTTTAAATGGAGGAAACCATTCGCGTTCTCAAAGGGATTGGAACACATAGCAGTGTTTCATATGCAGACCTTTGCATATTTCCTGGTGTACATTATCTAGAGAAATTTAAGACCCCTAATTTTGAAAAGTATGATAGATTAGGGAATCCTTACACACATTTAAAGGTGTTCATTGGAGAACTCGGGTCTTACGCAGAAAATGAAAGGCTCAGAATGCAAATGTTTCAGAAAAGTCTGACTGGAGAAGCCCGTTCATGGTATACCAGATTAGAAAACTCTAAGATCCATAGCTGGGAAGAGCTGGCTCACGCCTTCCTCACTCAATACAGTATTCAATCACAGATGGCTCCTAACCGGTACCAAATCACCAAGGTCAAGAAATAGTCTAATAAGTCATTTAGAGAGTACGCTCAAAGGTGGGGGCGCCTTGCTGTTCAAGTTATTCCTTGCATAACAGAATCAGAAATGGTCATAACTTTTATAGATGTACAGGAAGCCCCTTTCATATGAGAGAGTTCTAGCTGGTATTGGCAAACCATTTTCTGAAATGATCAAACACGACGAGATGGCTGAAATGGTATTGAAGACCGGTAAAATTCAAGATCTAGCCGCTCTTAAAGCTGTTGCTGAGCATATCCAATCCGGATCTTATGGAAACAACCCCCATAGGGTCCATAAAAAGAAAGAAGAGGATGTTTTCTTGATACTACAAGTACAAAAAAGCAGTCCAAGCGTGACTATGCAGAGGAGAAATACTCCCCTTTTTCAGCCCAATCTTCAAACCCTCCATTGCCTAAAAGTGGAGAAGTAAAGCAGCCTCAGACGTTCACACCCTTAAGGGATTCGCTCGAGAACATTCTTGCTCGTCTGACTGCTCAGAAGAAAATTACACATCTTCTTCCACCAGCCAACCCTAATGGGAGGGGTTTTAATGCTACTCAGAAGTGTGCTTATCATGTCCGGGTGTGTGCTTATCATGCCGGGGCACCCGGACATGATACTCAAGATTGTTGGGCCTTGAAACATAAGATTCAGGATCTGATAGACAACAGTGAGATTGTAGTCACCAAACCAGATCAACCTCATATGCAAGACAACCCTCTTCCTCAACACAAAGAAGAAGAGGTCAACATGATCAGTTGGAGCACTGTACAAGGTTCCAATGGCGAATCATCCCAACCCATCAAAGACGGTGTTGACAAATGGGATTATTCAAAGTTCCAATTTACCATGGAACAAAAGATGAAAGCTCTTTGCAAACAAATTGAGCAATTGGCAGAACTGGTGACCCACCAGCATCAAGTCAGACGCCAATTAATTAGGCAGGAGCATGCCTATCTCCTTCCATTTGTTATAAATGCTCCATCAACATATTCAGAAAGTGAAACTATGGAGGATAAGGTTGCAAAGAGAGCAAGTGCTAAAGCCCATCGGGATTTTGCCAATCAAAGGGAATTCACCTATCTGGGCCAGTTTATGGAGGAGATACTTCACATGTTGATCAATGAAGGAAGAATCACATTCCTTCTCCCACCAATCAATCCCCGCTCAGTGCAGTTTAATCCTGATGAAATGTGTCATTATCATTGACATTCTCGCGGTCACAGTATAGAAGAATGCTGGGCACTCCGCCATCTTATTCAGAATCTTATTAATAGCGGTGTCCTGTAAATAGCAGATGATTACACTATGAAACTCAAGGGTGGGAATGTATGCCCTACCCAATGAAAGGGATCAGTTGTAGTTATCTCCGAAATGGATGATGAAACTGTCAAAGTATTTCCCATACAACCAATTCAACTCAAATAAGCTGACAATCCTTTGAAAGTGACCGCACCAAAGCCAATACCTTTACCTTGCAGACCACAACTGTGACAACACGAGAAATTAGACAATTTATGAAAATCTTAAATGATTGATTTAAGGTCAAATAATAGACCTAGATAGAAAATAAGTGTATGCGTTTGATGTTATTGGGATTGAATTTTGAGGATTTCAAAATTTAGGTGAAGGATATAGGTGAACTATTCAGGATTAAGGAATTATGTAAATATGCTCTGTGTACATGGTTAATGATGTGTTCAGAATGTGGTTAAGGGTCATGGGTTGATTAGATAAATTATATCTGTGACAAACCCTAAGTTTATATTAAGAACTTTAACGTTCAGTTAGAAAACCCTAACGTCTAATAAGAAACCCTAGAAATCGGGTCTGAAACCCTAGTTTCAGTTCCGGGAAAATCCAAAATCCTAAATCGGATATTGAAAACCCTAGATTGGGAATGCAATATATGTACAAGGTTAAATGTCATTAATATTAAATTAATTAGGGAAAACCCTAATGAATTATCTAAAATATTAATTGATTATTTGAAAACCCTAATACCAGATCTGAAAACCCTAATTTCAGATTCTGATAAAATGAAACTCTAATCTGGGAATATAACGGAGAATCTTAATGCTTTAGTGCTATTAATTAAGTATTAAATAGGGTAAAAGTTAATTAATTAACAAACCTTAATTTCCAATTTTCGGAACCCAAATTGTTTCGTAAGAAACTCTAATGCTCAATTGTGAATTTAATTGCTAAAATTAGCAATGCTAATTAGGAAACCCTAATCCTAATTATTTCAATTTATGAGTAATTAGAAAACTCTAATCGAATTACGAATATCTAATTTCTAATTTAGAAAATCAAAATTTTTCTATTAGAAACCCTAATTTTTGGTTTATAAACCCTAATGACCATTTTGACCCTAATTACTTAATTAGCAATGTTAATTAGAAAATATAAATCCTAATTGTCAAGTTATTAGAAACCCTTATCTAATTAGGAAATTTAATTTCTAAAAATTGAAATATTATTTTCTATTTAAAACCCTAAGATGTGGTTTTGAAACCTAATGTACAGTTGTGGGCCTAAGTGCTAAATTAGCAATTTTAATTAGGATAAATTAGTCCTAATTAGCAAAGATTGATTTATGATTAGGAAATTACAATATAATTAGGAAGCCCTAATTATAATTTTTTTTCATTATTTTCTATTTTAAATTCTAATTAGAAAATTTTTGAAATCCAAGTTGCTTAATATTTAAGGGTTAAAATCTAAACCCTAAAGGGTTAAACCCTAAACTCTAGATTGCTCAAAACCTAAACCCTAAGGGTTTGATCAAATACCAATTTTGGAATTTAAATTGTGTGGAAATGACATTTATGCCCTTATGTCACATTTTATATTATGTTGCTTGCAAATCCTACCATATGTGTAGTAGTTGAACTACTCTTGACTTCCCATGAGATCATTAAATGCTAGAAAATCAGCAACAAGCAACCATATATCAGCCAATGCTTGTATCATACAATTATATATAAAGAGTTAGAGAGGGAAAAGTGTTCTTAGTTGCTCATTTTTTTCACAACCATCATCCAAGACCTTCTCTCTCAAACACCTACGAAATTTAGTGCTAAATCAGTCATATATTGAAGCCCCACGTTTACCCACAACAGATCAGAAACATAGAATCAAGAATTGATGCATAAAGGTATAAACCCTAACCAAGAAATTCGATCTTTGATCCTTTGATAAATGTTATGTTTTAGTGTTTAAACATGTAATATATAGTGTTAAACCATGATCTGGGTTTGTATAAAGTCGATTTATAACATTTAGATACTCAAAATATAAGATTTCAAAAATCTGGAAAAATTTTAAAACTGAGGTCTGACAACGAATGTCAGAGCCTCTAGATCTTTCTGTGTTAGATGTTTAGTATGTTTTATGTTATATACATGTTCTTTGCCATGTAAGCTTCAATCTAGAAGTGGAAATAGGGTTATATCATGTATAGATCATGCGTTATAAGCAGTCAAACTGCGTTGGCCGGCGTTGACTGGCCAAGAATCTGGGTAAACCCAGAATTTCCAGATTCTGACAACGACTTTCGAGTCCTTTAATCTTGCTTCTTTTAAGTGCTTTGATCATGTTGTTGATTTAAGGTTGTAGTATGATATGAGATCTACACATCCAAGTCATTAGATTACCCAGATCAGTATAATAATTGTAGAAAATATTGGTCAAACTTCGTTGACCGAACTGCTTGTTATGAAATCTGGAAAAAACCTAGATTGATCTTGAGCCTATACCTGATAGGTACTTTGACCAGCTTTAATCGGTTAATATATTTGATGTTAGAATGATATGATGAGATATTGTTGTACCTTGTAATGTGTTCTTCAAGATCAAACCTTTAGATCACACGAACAATGCACAAACTGAAAGTTACAAGGAATCAAAGTAGGTACCTAAGGCTGTTCTTCAAATCTGAAAAACCCAGAATTTGAAGAACAGGTCTGACAACACTTTTGAGAGCTTAGATCTCTCTGTTATGATATGTGATGATCATGAACTTGGTATATTATTGTAGTATTACATAAGTACTACAACTTTGGTATGAATTACTTCCCAGAAATCAGCAAGAACACAGTTTAAATCACGGTCAAACCATGACCCTAACGACAGTCAGATTTTCTGGGTTTGGGCTCAAGAACACCCATAGCGACGGTTCTGTCGCTATAGGACCCTTTTGCGACACTTAATTTCGGAAATTAATTAAATTAATTAAATAAATAGAAAAAATGGTTTTTAATTATTAAAAATACATAATAAATTATGAAAAATTATTTTAAAGCTTGAAAAATAGTTTTTAATTATTTTGGATATATTTCAAAAATATTTAGTATTTTTGAAATATTAAAGGTATTTATTTATTTAATTATTATATTAAATAAATTATTTAAAAATGATTTTAATTCATGAAAAATCATGAAAAATTATATTATGGTATAAGAGAATATTTTAAGTTATTTTTGATGACTTTTAATATTTTGGGATGAATTTCATTAATTAATCAATATTAATGATAATTAGTTTATTTAATAAATATATTAAATAAATTATGGAAAAATAGAATTTATGCTTTAAAAATCATATAAAAATGATTTAAGTGTTATAAAAATATTTTAAGTTATAAAATATAACTTTTGATATTTTGGCATGAAAATATTAATATTTTAATAATTATAGCAATTATCGGATAATGGATTAAAGTGTTGGAAAATCATATAAAAATGATTTTAAAGTATTAAAAATACTTTGTGATATTATAATTATATTATAATATTATGTAATATTTTCATTAATATTTTATATTAAATAAATATTAATGATTAAGGTATTATGTGGTATTTAATTCATTTAAATACGGTTTTAAGGATTGAAAAATGGTAATAATTATCCGAAAATTATTACGAGCCTAGGAAAAATGTTTTGACTGATAAGAAATTATCTGGGATAATTGTTAAGCATTTAAGCAGAGTTTAATTGAACTTAAACTCGAGTATTGTCCGACTAGACCGTCGGGATGATAGAATTGTGTAGGTTTCAACTCAGACTGCAATAGTTTGACTTGATACCTAGTTTTATGTGTGCTATAGACTGATAGGATTATGTGCTATATGATTAGGTATTTTATAGATATAAATATAAAAGTATTATACTGTGATGATATTATTCTAATTATTGGAGATCTATATTACTAATATTAGGTCTTCAGGGTAAAACGTTATTAAATTGCGTTGTGGTAATCAACGGTTCAGGCAAGTTTCTTTTACTTAACTCTAATAAGAGTAGTTTCTTCAAGCTTATGGTTAATCATTGCTGATTGCCATGAAATTTGTACTCTATACATCTTGCATGTATAAATCAGGTATGAAAGGCTGATCACCTTCATTACAAGTTGGTTCTGAAATGTTTATTCATGTTTAAAACTTGTTCAGTCAAAAATTTGTTCGTGCTAGTTCTCAATTATATTGATGAATTATAGAAAGCTCATTATTCATACTCTTCAATCATGATATATCGTTATATTGTTGTAAATAAACTTGCTGGGCAATTTTCATGCTCACCCTTGCTATATCATGATAAAACATTGCAGATAAGGCGAATGCGTTCGAATACAGGAAAAGATAATGTCAAGTCCGGCTTGGGATAAAATGTGCGGCTAGTTTGTAATAGTATAATTTGATAAATATTGTTGTGTGATAAATAGTTTATGATTTGTGTATAAGTTAAGGTTACTCGACCTTGGGGTAATGTGTGTAATGTAATGTATAAACAATTTATGTTTATATCTTCCGCAAATAGTTATAGAAATAGTATACCGGATCCGCGGTGATTTGGGACCCGGATTCGGGGTTACTACAACATCCTTTTATCAGCTTGCACAAAGTTCCATGGAATTATGAAGAAGTTAAAGGATCCACGTCTCATACTACTGCTACAGTGTCGAAAGAAAATCTACTGTACCTTCCTCAATGGGTTATCAAACCTACTTGTGAAGCAAAGGGGAAATTGCCCATGGAGAAGATTGAAAAATTCCTCCGTACTATGGGTCATAATGAAGAAAAAGTGGTTTTAAGCTTGCGAGAAGCTCCACACCAGATTTCAATACTGGATTTGGTTTTCTCTTCTGAGGATCATCGAAAGATCTTGTTGAAGGTTTTAGAAGAAGCCTACTTGCCAAAATCAGTGGATGTGGAAAAATTTTAACATTTGGTTGATCACATTTTCAACAACAATGTGATATCCTTCACTGATGATGATATAGCTCCTGAAGGGACCGGTCATTGCAAGCCCTTGCACATCGCATTGTTATCCTTCGGGTACATGCTAGCAGGAGTATTGATAGATGGAAGCTCATCTCTAAATATCTATCCTTATGCCACCTTGGTAAAGATGAATATCGATCTCAAGCGGATCCAAAGCAGCCATATGGTTATCCAAGCTTTTGATGGATCCCGACGAAATGTCATCGAAAATATTGAATTGCCAATTGAGATTGGTCCAAATACATTCAATGTATCCTTCCACATCCTCAAGATCGACTCAGGATACAACCTGTTATTAGGGAGACCATGGATATACATGGCTGGAGCTATTCCCTCCACGCTACATCAACAACTCAAATACATCATCAACAACAGTCTAGTTACTGTCAACGCTAAGTCGGATTGTCCTGAACAAGGAATTCTACCAGTTATCAGCTTCAATTTAGAAGTTGAACCGGCCAGTTTCCATACTTTAGAAGTGAGTAACACGCAATACCATTCTATTGGGGCGCCACTTCCCGTACCCAGGATTTCTGCTGAGGTTATGTCGGCCACTCAAGAAATGATGTTATTGGGTCATCAATCTGGACAAGGGCTTGGTAAGTATCAACAGGGTATTAAGCACCCTATCCAAATGTCCAATCAAATTGGAACAACCGGGCTAGGCTATTCATCAAGTTCCAGACACAAGAATCTTCATAAGCACGAGCAGGTTCCTCAAGCTTCCGCCGCACGGTGATTTTCTATGCCTTTACCTCATGAGTTAATGCAATCTCCAGTAAAGGTGCCAGCCCATGCTATGGCTATCCTATTTCCAAAACCAGTGCCAATCAAAGCTAAAGAGGTGATGATTGGACTTTGCCCTCGACAATTGGAGCAGCACTCTATGCATTGGTCGACGAGGGTAAAATGGGCAGAAAATCCCTTTGCCCTGTAGATAACTTTAATTGCTTACTTTCCTTTATAGCACTAGCAGTTATTTTATAACGTACATGCTAACACTTTTATATGATCGAACAATTACATATATTAAGTGAAAGCATCTTTTGTTTCAGGACTCTGAATTTAGATGTACTTGTACTTGCTAATGAAGTGCCTTCTCTCTACAAGAGCTGTAATTTTGATGCAAAGTTGGACTCAGACTTGATAGACATCCAAGAGGACATTGAGACACCTCAAAAGATTAAGGAATGGGTCGCAGACAAACCAAAACCCAATCTTGATCAAACCACTCCTTTTAATCTTGGAACCTTAGACAACCCTAAGCTAATCCAGATTGGTACAGACCTTATCACAACTCAGCGGAATGACATGGTTGCACTATTAACCCAATTCTAGGATATGTTTGCATGGTCTCATGAAGACATGGTAGGTTTGTCCACTGACATTTTTCTTCATCGCATTCCCATTAAAGAAGGATTTAAGCCGGTTAGGCAAAAAATCAGGCGATTGAAACCTGAGTGGAGTTTAAAGGTTAAAAAAGAAATTATGAAACAATTTCAAGCTAGTATCATCATGGTGTCTACATATCTGGAAAGGATATCCAACATTGTTCTTGTGCCTAAACCAGGGGGAAAGGTGCGAGTCTGCGTGGATTATCGGGATTTGAACAAAGTTTGCCTTAAAGATAGCTTTCCCGTGCCCTTTATCCACATTCTTATTGACAATACTGCTCAATACGACATGTACTCCTTTGCTGATTGCTTTGTGGGGTACCATCAAATTATGGTCGCTGAGGAAGATCGTGAGAAAATTGCTTTCATCACGTCTTGGGGAACCTTTTGCTACAGACGGTTGTCATTCGACCTCATCAACGACGGGGCAACATATCAGCGAGCTATGATGGCTCTTTTCCATGATTTAATGCACAAAGAGATAGAGATCTAAGTGGATGACATCATTGTCAAATCCCGAAAGGAGGATGACCATTTAGACCATCTCAAAAAGCTTTTCAACAGGTTTCGTAAGTACAACTTGAAGTTGAATCCCACCAAGTGCGCCTTTGGTGTTAAGTCAAACAAGTTTCTAGGATTTCTAGTCTGCCACGAAGGGATTGAATTGGATCCTACCAAAATCCAGGCCATCAAAGAAATGCCCATTCCTTAGATAGAGAGTGAAATATGGGGATTTTTGGGAAGGATCAAATACATTAGTAGATTCATTTCTTAACTCACAGCAACCTGTGAGCCTATCTTCAAATTGTTAAGGAAGAACTCATCTATGAAATGGAACGATGAGTGTCAGAAATCCTTCCTTACCATTAAAGAGCAACTGATTAACGCTCTTGTTTTGGTACCTCCCAGGGATGATGTTCCCCTGTTCATGTACCTGTCCATAAATGACAATGTTATGGACTGCATGCTGGGGCAAAAAGATAATAGAGGCACCGTCACCGTCAAATTGCAATTTATCAGCACCAACAACACAACTGAGTATGAAGGTTGTATCATGGGGCTAAAACATTCCCGTTCAATGGGCATCAGGCGGTTAATTGTCTTTGGGGATTCCGAATTGGTAATCAAGCAATCCACATGAATCTATCAAACCAAAGAATTACATTTGCTGCCTTACCGTCGGCAAGTTCTATAGATGGCTTTGGAGTTTGAAGAAATCTCCTTTCTACACATTCCTCGTAATAGGAATGATTTTGCAGATGCATTAGCAACGTTGGCCTCCTTGGTTTACATACCTGACAAGGAAGTCATGCCAAACATTACGTTTACTCTGCAAAAAGCCCCAATCTATGGAAATTACATTGGAGAAGTATCAGATGAGCTACCTCCCATCCACAACCCTTGGTACCAACACATCAAGGAGTATTTATGAGATGGATCTACACCCGTTGAGGCGAGCCTAACTGAGAAGAGGCGGATTCATCGACTTGCTATGAAATTCTACCTGAGCGAAGATGCACTCTACAAAAGAGATGCAGGATTACGTCTCCTCAGATGTCTGGACAAAGACCAAGCTCAGTGACTCATGGATGAGATCCATGGTGGTGTATGCGGCCCTTACATGAGCGAACCCCTACTTGTCAAGAAAATTCTCAGAACGGGACATTATTGGCTCACACTAAAAGCTGACGGTGATGATCACGTCAAGAGATGCTATTAATGCCAGATTCATGGGAATATTATCCACGCCCCTCCAAGGGAACTCCACAATATGAGTTCGATATGGCCCTTCTCAATGTGGGGAATGGACGTAATCGGGCCCATTAAGACCAAAGCTAATAATGGACATCGATTCCTACGCACCATGATCGACTACTTCACCAAATGGATAGAAGCAGCTTCCTTCCTCAAGGTTACTAAAGAAGTTATCATTGCTTTCATCAGAAACAATGTCATCTGTCGATATGGACAACCAGAGGTTATTGTGTCAGACAATGCTAAAAACCCCCAACAACAAAATGATGGAGGATTTATGTAGAAAATTCCACATCAAACACCTTAACTCCGTCATCTACCAACCAAAGATGAATGGTGCTGTCGAAGCGGCTAATAAAAACATAAAAAAGATCATGCAGAGAATGTTCGCCAACCACAAAGGATGGCCTGACCTCTTGCCTCTTACTTTATTAGCCTACAGAACTTCCATGTGAACTTCCACTAGGGCAACCCCCTACTCATTAGTCTGTGGGATGGAAGCAGTGCTCCCCATAGAAGTGGAATTGGATTCCCTCAGAGTATTGACGGATGCTCAGTTGGATGAGGACCTATGGGTACAAGACAGGTATCACAAATTGTCATTGATAGATGAAAGGCGAACCGCGACTATCTTTCATGGTCAGTTATATCAACAAAGGATAGCACGATCCTACAACAGAAAAGTCCGATTATGGCAACTCAAATGACATGACTTGGTTTTTAAGAAGATCATTGGTAACCAAGATTAATCTAAGGGAAAATCCGCTCCTAACTGAGAAGGCCCATTTATTGTCAAGGAAGTATTGACAGGAGGTGCTCTCAGATTGCAGGAAATGGATGGAGATGAATTTCCACAACTTATCAACTCGGACACTGTGAAATGATACTATGTCTGAAGTTACCATCAAACAAACATCCTAGTTTTGATCATCAAATCACAAGTCATTCCAGTTTTGAACCCTTTCACCCTTTTACATACTCTTCTACCCCTCAGGGAAACATACACTTCAAGCCAGCAACCTGGTTTTACTTCATTCCAAACCTTTCACAACCTCGGTTATCGTGAAGACGGGATTTAACCTTTCACAATTTCGGTTATCCTGAAGACGGGATTGAACCTTTCACACCTGCAGTTTATCCTGAAGACGGGATTAAACTTTTCTACGCCTGTAGTTTATCCTGACGATGGGATTAAACTTTTCTACGCTTGCAGTTTGTCTTGAAGACGGGATCAGACTTTTTTCACATTTGCACTTTATCCCCATTATGGGATTAAACTTTCTTCTCCCCACAGTATAGCCTACACATGGGATTTACGCTTCTTTTTTCCTTCAATTCGTCCTGAGGGACGAACTACGTCAACCTGATCTCCCTCATACCTGGGGGTACGTAGGCAACCATATGTTATATGGCTCGGTTGCAATAAAGAAAAACAACAAAAACATTTCTACCTTTTCTCTACAAAATAACAAAAATACTTTTACACCCATCTGCCTTCCGCATTCAGCGTTGAACCTCCTACACTAGGTTCGAACTACGCAGACTTGATCTCCTCTTCAATAGGAGTACGTAGGCAGCCATTCATGGTGCAGTCTAACCCCTACCAGAACAACATACTTGTTACACGGTACTGGGATTAATCTTCAATTCGCCCCATTTCATCGGTTTTAGATCAAAGGGATGGAATTACCCAACCTCTTCTCATAAATAGAAGATTCGGTAACCATCTAAGCAGCGATCGTGCCTTAAAGAGCAATGCCAATCCATAAAAGATGGAATTAACTAAGCTTCTCACAAATAGAAGTACTGGCGACCATCTATTGTGCGGTCAATCTCAAAGGGGAAGAAACCATCCTCCTCTCCATTTTTCCATACAGATACCAGTCCCAAGACACCAAAGATGGTAGGGATTTATAGAAATCAGTGATATGTTCTGAGAGATCTTGCGACGTCTCAATGTCCATCTATCAAGGATAAGTTCAGAATGCATCAAGATCTTAAGGCACTGGATAAACAGGTAAACATCAAGCAAGTATCAAGGCATAACTAAGAGGGAAATGAATCAAAATATATTTCCTTGCCATATATAATACTGTTTGATATATACATCTATGTTGTACGTGACAAAATGGCTAAGCTAGTCTGTGTTAGAAAATACAAAGCTATCAACAGATCTGTGTGTATGTGGACTATCAGATCTAGCATAGCATCCCTCTTTGAAGACGGAGGAA
The DNA here is from genome assembly GCA_020205505.1 of Panax japonicus. Classification (NCBI taxonomy): domain Eukaryota; kingdom Viridiplantae; phylum Streptophyta; class Magnoliopsida; order Apiales; family Araliaceae; genus Panax; species Panax japonicus. The sequence goes on from CM035114.1 coordinate 24,856,960, forward strand.
GCACTGCAAGCTCCTGCCCAAGGGTATCTATAAGAGCTAGTAGATCAGAGGCTAACTGCATGGTAGCATAATGCTCATCAATGTAAGCACTCATGTCGGCCAGACTAACAGTCATCTGGGATTTAATGGAAGTGCTATCTACAATGGCCACATCCCTAGCAGATAAGGCGGCATCCCGCTCTTCAATAATGCATCTATGGCTGATCTAGCCTCATCCCTCTCCAACAGAGCGGTGTCTCTCTCATCAAGAGCTGTCAACATCGCGGCCCTAGCCTGATCTCTATCATAGGTCATCAGATGTAAGCTCTGATCCAAATGATGTGCCGAATACTCGGTAACAATGGCACTCGGGGTGGGAAAATCCATCACAAATGCTGGTAGCCCAACAGTCAAATCGTCGGTGGTAATAACAGCCTCCTCTATAGGCTCCTCGTCATCAGAATCAGTCCCCTGCACTATGGATACTGCCGTAGCCGATGCAGTCTCTGTCTCCATCCATGCAGAATACTCTGTAGAACAACCTGGATGATTGACAAAAAAACTCAGCCAGCTCTTGCTGATCCCAACAGGCATACAACATGGATCTGTCCTCCGCTGATAAACGGTGTGAAGTGAAACGCTGACTCACTGCCCCCTCATATGGATGGAAATCCTGAAACTGGCCATACTAACACATCACGGCCAGTGGGTAGTAAGTTAGCATGCCCCTCAATCCAGCCAAAGGGAGATAATCCATGCCCGGAGCTTGAGTAATGAAGTTGTAGGGTGAACTAAGCCCTGAACATGGCAATATATCAAATGGATCTCTAATCCCTGCCAGGAAAGCACTCCGTAGGCAGGAAGGAATATGTCATAGCTATGTCATGGGTGAAACAAAATTCATGACGTCTAAATGTGCTAATCGGTCTTAAGTGTGACATAAACCACACATACAACATGACCGAGCTACCTATAAATACTCCTACCGGATAAGTGCAGCAGTATGTAGCTGACCTCAGAGTCTCTGTGATGATCATCGGTACAATGGTATGACCCTCCCTGAGAGTTCTCACTTCCATGACGACGCCGATATCATCCATGTACCGCGGCATGAAGACGTATGGAAATATGCATAGAAGCAGTACATCTACTCTGGCTGAACGCCAATGATCCTCTGGTGCGGTGAAATCCCTGGAATGGCATGCATAGCTATCCTCAGAGCCAAACCTGTCAAACAGGAAACGCTGGTATATAACATGGCCGGATGTAATCTCATCCTGCACCACTCTGCGCCTCAATCTGTGAGAGTCATTAACTGTCTACTCATGTCTCCCATCACCATATGCACGTAAGGTCTATCTAGAGGCAGCATCGTCAATCCTGCATACTCCTCCAAAGTAGGAGTCAACTCACGGGTCCCAAATCGGAATACCTGTATGTCTGGTACCCTGTGCTCTAGAATGCCCTCTACAAATTTTGGAGGAACCTGAAACATCAGTAAGGTTATAGTATGCTGCAATAAATCATCTATGATCACCATGTCTGATGGTGATATACTATCATACCATGAGCGCATACCAGCTACCACCACAAATGGTGGGGTATGATCAATACGGCTAACTGTAGAAGAAGACATCTGTACGGGCCGTGTCATAAGACCATCCAGGGGTCAATACTGAATATCTCTAGACATACATACATATGCATAACATAATAACATGCATGATATAATAGATGGCAATATGATATAGGGAATGGAAAACTGTACATACATTCCTAAGTATATCATCATCTAATATGTCTCTGTACAGCTAAAATACAGGAAAATGGGGCGAAGCTACCCAACATACAATAGAGGCCTATCAAAAGATATAGCGAGAATGGGGTGAAGCTACCCAGATGCTAACAGAGGCATATCAAAAGAGATAACTAGAAATACATCAGAAAAAGACAATAGTATTGATTTCTACATCATCGATCCTGTTCACCTGATGTAACTCTTCCTGAGTCACTAGATCTCTATCTACAAGGATATCAGGCCGATACAAAGGACGATCTACGCCAGCAAAACCATATGGGTCACCTGAGGGACCAGCGCCAGAGCTGGAAAGATCAAAAGTATCTACCTCTATAGGATCTCTGCCCAAATGTCGAATGAAAAGATGTGACCGGTCCAGTTGTCGAGTCAGTCTGTCAATCTGTGTCACATAAGTCGGATCTCTGACACAGGCTAGCCAATCCGTCATCATCACGGATCCTGGAACCATATCCCCCATAAACTTTGTGGCGCGGATCTAAGTTCCAATCATACTAGGTATCCACCAATGCTGGAACATCTCCTGAGAACAGGGGCCCTCTGACAATGTAAAACCGTCAATCCCCATTAATGGGATGTCAATGATGGGTGACTGCAAAACAGGCTAATAATGCCTGACGGGAGGCAAGATCGGCATATGGATCTCTCACGTAGTGCTCCTGATAGCACGTTCTCCTAAATAGAGCTCCCATCCTCCATCTGTGAAGAGAGGAATCCTGCAGGTGGAAATGACATAATCTACTCTAGTCTGGTACCCATCCTCAAATCCAACTCCCAAATGCTCTCCAAAGTAGGGAATCCATATGATGACATCGGCTATCAATAGCTCCAGCTGTAGGCGACAATGAGTAAAACCCTTAGCAACAGGGACCTCCGCTAGTATGGAATTATGCCATCTTCGTCCTCGTGGATAGGTATCTAAACCTAACACGCTCACAGGATGCAAACAAGGAAGCCTCTCATAGGCCCAAAACTGCCAACAAAAAGGCAAACATCTGCTATCAGTCAACACTCTTAACCCATACATGGGAAAAGACAAGAGAAACACTCACCAGCAGAAATGGGTAGAATCCTAACCACGTCTCGGTCAAGCCCTGCGATTGCATGTGCATTCCCCTGAGGAAGTAGGCAAAGGTGTAGGAACCCCAATCATACTCTCCTATACGGTCTGTAATAACCCGATTTTTCTATATAAATAAATCATAAATTTTGCGTATAATTTTTTTTTATTTAAAATAAATATGAATGATATGTGCCAAGGTAATGTGTAATTATAATTATATATGTGATAAATAAAATTTATTTATTACATTAATAGTTGCAAATAAAAATTATTTTAAAAATGTTGATTATTATAAATTATATTTTTACAATAATTAAGGTTATATTAGAAATGGTTTATTAATTATTTTTCCATGAAATTATATGTTTATATTATTCAAATAATACATGAAATGATTTTTGAATAATTATAATAATTATTTTATTATAAGAATTTTGTTCAAGTTATTAAGTAAATTATTTTTACTTAATTATAAGGTTAATTGTGGCAGATAAAAACAGATATGGAATCCAAACCCTAATTTTGGGTTTTGATCAAGGAATGACAATAATATTATAATATTATGATATTTTGATTTTTCAGTGCTATAAATATGTACTGTAAAAATTATACTGTTGACGGGTGGTCAATTATGGTATATTGACCAAACCCTAGCATTAATTGATTTAACCCTATTTGTCAATTTAAATGGGAAATTTAAGATTATTAAATATCTGTGTTATATGATATATGTTTACGTATTACTTCATGGAACGCTAATTAGGAAAAACCCTAATTTTGTCGCGAAACCCTAACTGCGAAATCGAAACCCTAACTGATATTTCTTTGAACCCTAATTGCTAATTTTAAGCACTAATTATTCAAGTGGTAAAGTTAATTACGTTATAATACCTTAATGTCCATGTATAAATAAAGAATTTAAATTTTATATCAAGAACCCTAATTTAATTAATAGAAACTCTAATTATATATTTTAGTAGCCCTAATTATTAAAAATTGTAAACACTAATTGCCAAATTGGCAAGGGTAATTATGATTAGGGGTACTAAACCCTAATGTTTACGTATCATATAAGTATTAACCTAATCTAGTTAACAAATCTTAATTTTTAAATTTTAGAAACTAAAATTTTTATTTCATTTTATTTTAATTTGTGTAAACCCTAAAATATAATTCTAGAAAAGCTAATGTTGGAGAACCTTAGGGTTAAACCATAAGGGTTTGCATGATTACAAGTTTGCCATTAAATTAGAAAATCAAAAGACCAAAATGCCCTTTTTAGCATTAAAGAAGCTAGCATGTAGGTTTTGACAATAGAGTGAGTTGTTCACCAAACCAACAACTCCCTTGACTCTAAAATGACAGCAAATCAGCAATTTCAGCAGCCATACATGCATCATATACTTATATAAATAGATTGGAAGAGAGAGAAAATCATTTGTTAACTTGTTTTTGCCCATACACTCAAACATTCTCTCTCAACCCCAAACCTCCGAAATTTCCATCATATATCAGTCCCTAAGAACAGCCCCACGATCAACCATAACATATCAGGAGCCAGAAATCAAAATTTATCAAAGAAGGTATAAAACCCTAATTAGAAATCTGTCCATCGATCTGTGGTTTGATGTTATTTTTTTTGTGTTAAACATGTTAGATATAGTGTCTAAGGATGATCTGGGTTGCTAGATGTTAGATCCATAACATCTAGAGGCTCGGATTTGAAGATTTCAAAAATCTGGAAAAAAATTTGTTTTTGTGTCTGACAGACAAATGTCAGACCCCATAGATATTTAGTTGTTAAGTTTTTTTGTTGTTTAAAAGTTGGTATTTGTAGTCTGGTATGAGATCTTTCATTTGGGACAAGAATTAAAGTCAGAACATGAACCGATTGGAAGTTAATTGCGGTCAAAACCCGTTGACCGGGCATGACCGGGCCATTTCTGGGTAACCCAGAATGAGCCCAGAAAGCTCTGACAAGTTATTGAAGGGCTTGGATCTGACAGTGGTTTGATGTATCGTTATGGTTCTTGCATTTAGGTTGTAGTATGTTTGTTAGACTACATAATCATGCCTTAATATCACTTATTTCATTAACGGATCGAAATTAGTGGTTGGTCAAACCAAGACAAATGATCACGAATTGAGTTTTCTGGAAAACCCAGAAAACTCAAGAACGCGATGACTGACAACGTTTGACTAGGCTGGATCTTCTAATTGTGTTGATTATTTAATGAGTTGCGGTGTTAGATCTCTACCTTGTCATGTTGGGTACACACTGAATACTTTATATCGCAAAAACAGTGCACGAATTGCAAGTTGTTGAAGCCCAAAAGAGGATGGACGAACTGTTCTTCATTTCTGGGTAACCCAGAAAATGAAGAACAGGTCTGACAGCCACTTTAAGGGCTCAGATCTCGTTGGTTATGCATGTTATAAGCATATTTGTTGTTGAATCTTGTAGTCTTACATTTTCTATACATGATCTGACCAAAACCGAGCCCATGAACACATCACGCACGAAATTACACTTGGTCAAACTAGCAAGTCCGGTCACTGTCACGTTTTCTGGGTTTGCATGAAGAACACCAAGAACACCTATAGCGACGGTTCTGTCGCTATAGGTGATCTTTAGCGACAGTTAGTAATTAATTTTCGAAAATTAATTAATAAATAGAAAAAAAATAGTTTTTAATTATTAAAAATACAAAATAAATTATTAAAAATTATTTTAAATTCTGAAAATTAGTTTTTAATTATTTTAAATATATTTCATAAATATTTAATATTTTTGGAATATTAAAAGTATTTAATTTATTTAATTATAATATTAAATAAATTATTTAAAAATGATTTTAATATTTGAAAAATCATTTAAAATTATATTATGGTATAAGAAAATAATTTAAGTTATTTTTGATAACTTTTAATATTATGTGATAATTTTCATTAATAATTAAATATTAATGATAATTAAGTTATTTATTAAATGAATTAAATAAATGAATTAAAAATGATTTTAAATCATTTTAAATAAAAATAAGGTATTTAAAAATATTTTAAATTATAAAATATAATTTTTTATATTTAAAGGTAAATTTCATTAATTAATTATTATTAATGATATTAAAGTTATTTAATAATTATATTAAATAATTTAGTTTAAAAATGATTTTAATATTATAATAATTATTTTAAATAAAAATAAAGTATTTAAAGATATTTTAAGTTATAAACTATAACTTTTAATATTTAAAGGATAATTTCATTAATAATTTAATATTAATGATATTTATTAATGATATTAAATTTATTTAATAATTATATTAAATAAATAGTTTAAAAATGGTTTTATTTATTTAAAAATCATTTAAAAAGGATATAAGTGAATTAAAAATATTTTAAGTTGTAATTAATAACTTTTAATATTTGGATAATGATAAATTAATATTTAAATATTAATGATAATTATTTAATAATGATTTTAAATTTTTTTAAAAAATCATTTAAGGGTAATATAAATGTTTTAAAACTATTTTAATTTATTATTAATGACTTTAATATTTTGGCAATGATTTCATTAATAGTTTAATATTAATTAAATATTAATGATAATAGAATTGTTTAATATTTAAATCATTTAACAATGATTCTGATATTTCAAAAATTATGGTAAATGATAATAATTATTTAAAAATTATTATAAAGTCATGAAAAATGTTATAACCGGTGTTTAAGATATCTAAGTGGATATTGTATAACTGTATAGAGTCATAGACTCGATAATTACTCGATAAAGTTGTCGGTAGACCGACATATTTTAGAAATTGATCTGGACTTAGATAGATTGACTTGATAAGTGAATTATTTGTGATTCAATGGTGTTAAAGTTATGTGACAATGTGATTAGGAATGTGCTGACTGCAATAACCAGTATTATATGATATAATATATGATTCTAATCAGACAATGATCTATTTAATAATAGGAATTGATAGAAAAGATATATCTAAATTGTGTAAGCAGCAGACAAGGCAAGTATCTAACCCTTTGCATTTACTTTATGCTAAGGACATGCGTAAGATAATATTTGAACTGTTCAAATATTTCAACCTTTGTATATACTTATGCAATGATTCTGTATAAGTAAGCTATTAAGCAATAATTGTTGTACAATTTCCTCTATCCTGTTAATATTGATCATGTTATTTATTCTGTTCGTTAATTTCTATAACATGGTTATACAAGTGTCCCCACTTGGATAATCAATATATTTTATCATATATTGATACATACTTATAGTTCCCTAGTATGTATACATTGAAATAAAAGTCGTCTAAGCTATTTGATCCAGCTAGACATAAATTTAAAGTTGTTGTTGAACAAGATAAAACTTTACTGTTATCCAACCGAAGTGTTTTGGTTTGGATTCAAGACTGTTATGAACATCCCAATTATGGGAAATTTTTATGCGCTAAGGCGGACAAAGGATGAACGATAATATCGTTCTAGCAATGTAGTATTGATCAATACAGGGCATAACGGGCTGATCACCCCCGTGCCCGTAAGCAATGACGGTTTACAGATGAATTTCTGTTTAAACCTTTTCAAAATAGAAAATAATGTTCATAGTCTGTCAACTGATTCTCATTTATAGTCAATACGTAGTTTCAAAAATTTGAAATCAAAATGACATGTTGTTGATTATTGGTTCAACTTACTTCACAACTATTGATCCGTTGTAGAAGTGTTTTTCAAAGAAAATATTTAATCCTTTCAGTTAACTATTATTGTTGCTATTACTTGCTGGGCACTCGAATGCTCATTCTTGCTTAATTTTAAATGTTTTCAGCTAAGTGTGAACAACCCGAAGGATCTGCCAAGAACAAGGGAAAAGGGAAAGTTGCTGACTAAATGTTTAAGCTATTTTATGTAATAGTTTGACTTTATAATAAGGATAATAAATATTATTATTATTATGTAACGAATGTTTAAATGTTTCGTGCTTGGGAACTAAACTCTGATAATATGTAAATTAAGTTTGAAAAATCTATAGTATTGTTATTATTATTAGTATTATTCCGCTCATAGAAATGGTATCGTGAAGCACCGAGTTCGGGTTTTAAGTACCTGGAGTTGGGGGCGTCACACGGTCCATGTGTCGAGTGGCGCTGATCAAAGCGAAGGACGTCATAGAAGAGTTATCTGCTATGAAACTGCCCCTAATGATCATCAGGAACAATCGCCAGAGGACGTGATCACTGAATCTCACATCATCGGGTATGGGCTCACTCAACAGCCCGCTCATATCATCTACGCTCAAAGGGCCTGTACGAACAGTCCTTCTCTTGAGCTCCTCCGCCAAAACTCCCAATAAAGATCTGACGACAGTAGGGGTGATATCCGCCGTGCAAGGCACCGGCTCCCCTCCAAACTCCATACCTGTGATAAACCGCCAATCCATCGGCGTCATCATCACCTCGCAGTCCAGTAAATGGAGTGACTAAGTCTGGTGGAACCACCGCTCAGATAATGCTCTGAGGTAACCCCATGGAAAATGACGTGGTAGAATAGAGAAGAACCTCCTGAATCCCCAGCCATGGACGATCACTATGTAGTCATTATGCAAGGCCTGATACATAGAGTGGATTCTAAACCAGTTCCCTCGAGGCTGTGTGAAGTCGGGAACCTACATCAAATGTAGATCAACATCAGACTCCATAACTCCTCATCAATAGGAAATAAGGAAGATTAAAGATCTAACTTCATACCTCGTTTACGTGCAGGTATACTCAAGGATGCCTACTCAAGTCACCCAGAATGTGACGCCCCCAAAATTAGGTATACATCACCCATCTTAAGTCGTCAGATACATGGTACAAAATTCAAATACAACTTACTAATACCACTGTCGTGTATAATACGACAAAATACAACTGTGAGTTTGAATACAATAATTGTCTACTAGAGATCATACAAACTCAAAAGGAGTCCTCAATACAATTATTGTCACACTATTTCACAGAATAGTGAGGACTACTAATGCTATCCTCTGGACCATTACTCCGTTCCCCGACTCGTCCCTGCTATGTTCTCATTTCCTGAAGAGAACAGTGAAAGAAAGGGTGAGCTCAACTAGCCCAGTAAGAAATATTATGACTAAGATAATGCAGAATAAATTATCGTTAGCCTTCAACAATATTAAACTGATAAAATATAACAACATCAAGTTTAACAGCAGCGGATCAAGCAATCCATTAAAAGAGTCAAGTAGAGAATAAAATCTACTATCTTTTATGATTTAATAAGTTTTTAATCACTTTTATCGCTGAGACTCAGCTTAATAAATAATCCACATCATCCCTGCACTACGGCCAAGGATACTCATTAGGGTCACGACCACAAATTCCATGCACTGCGGGCCAAGGATATTTGTGTATTCATCAATGGTCATGATCATGCCAACAACTGTCCATCAATGCACTACGGCAAATGAGACTTTTACCACATCATTTGTAACATTACGGTCATGATTACACCGAATAATCCCTGGTCATAATCATACCAAGTCCATCCATGCTCTACAGGCCACAGATGACTTTCAAAAATATAAATAAGAGGATGATGACAATGATATAAGAATTCAATAAAACAAGTTCAAGAATTATTTTATCCAGGAATTATTAACGTCCAAATTGTCAACACGATACTATTTTGTGGTGTAAAATTCAAGAATGGTCAGAAGAATATTTCTATGAAAGGATACTGGATGAAGCGCAAATGTCAAGGATATTCCACTAATTTCATGGAGTATAGAAATCAAAGTTTTATCCAACTGAGTATAATAAAGAATGGAATAACAAAAGAAATCACCATGCATGCGATAGACCGCACAGACAGGTTATTCCAACAGAATAATAATAATGGAACCAGGTCAGGTGAAATTCACACCGACAGGATGTTCCAACAGAATAATAAAGACGGAACCAGGTCCGGTGTAAAACACACAGACAGGATGTTCCAACGGAATAATAATAAAGACGGAACCAAGTCCGGTGTAAAACACACAGACAGGATGTTCCAACGGAATAATAATAAAGACGGAACCAGGTCCGGTGTAAAACACACAGACAGGATGTTCCAACAGAATGATAGAAGAATGTCACCAAGTATAGGGTAGACCGCGTATACAGGTTATTCCAACAGAATAATAAGAAATGGAATAACAACAGTTCTCTTCATGAATAAGAAAGAATAACACCCCTTACCGTAACAGAAACTGGATATGGGAAAAGAAAAGTTAAGTAGCAGAAAGCTTTTCTTCTATCTCTCTATAGTTTCTCTCTCTAGAGTTCAGTGAATTCGTAAGAAAATAATGAAGGAATGAGCTTCTATTTATAGGAAAATGGAATGCATAGTAACTAATCCATGAACGGTCCAGATTAATTTACTTTAATCTGACGGTCCATATTTAAAGAAAAATCTTTTAAATAAAATATAATATATTCTATTTATATAAAAAGATTTTTACTATGCAAACACTATGCAACACTATGCATAATAAAATATAATATATTCTATTTATAAAATAACTTTAATAAAGTATTCTGTTTTATATAAAAAGATGTTTCCGTTTTATTACGTTAATAATACGAATAAAACAAAACGTCATTATCGCTATAATAATTCATATTATTAATCGACAATAATTGAATCAAACTGAGCGACTTCTCACATAAATATCAATAATCAATACCGTGTGCTACTATGCAACAATGCGTATTACTGTACTTTTATTACCCAGTAGTTCAACAGTATCAACGGTAAAACTTCCGCCGTTATTTTTAATAAAATATTTTTGTCGTTTTCTCAATCCGACAATAATTCTGTTGTGGGGTCCACCAATAATTTTGCCGTCGTACGAATATTCCCCGACAAAAAGAATATTCCCCGACCAAACGAATATTTTATAACAACTTGCGTACTTTGCAAAATTTATAAATATTACCCACAACTATAACATTATATCAAATTTCTTCCATAATATTCAAAAATAATAATTATAAAAATTCATCTTTATTTATAAAAACTGGGGTCTTACAACCTCCCCTTCTTATGAAATTTCGCCCTCGAAATTAGGGTACGTACCTGGTATGTCAAAGAGGTAAGGATACCTTGATTTCATTTCAGATTCTAACTCCCAAGTCATTTCCTCAACATCGTGGTTTCTCCACAAAACTTTGACTTGAGGTATAACCTTGGTGCGTAAAATATGTTCCTTCTTATCCAAGATTTGAACAGGAACCTCTTCATACGTTAAATCTTCCGCTATTTCGTCTGGTTCTAATTCAATAATGTGGTTCGTGTCTTTCACATATTTACGTAGCATGGATATGTGAAAAACGTTATGAACACGAGACATACTTGGCGGTAAAGCGAGTCTATAGGCCACAGTTCCTACTCGATCGAGGATTAAAAATGGGCCGATGAATCGAGGATTGAGCTTTCCTCTCTTTCCAAATCTCGTAACTCCTTTCCATAGAGCAACACGTAACAACACATGATCTCCTATATCGAATTCCACGTCCTTTCGATGAAGATCAGCATAACTCTTTTGTCGATCTTGTGAGGTTTGTATACGTTTCCGGATCGTTTAAATCATTTCCGTAGTCATACGTACCAAATCCGGTCCCAACAACGTTGCTTCACCCACCTCATCCCAACATACTGGAGAACGACACTTTCTTCCATACAACGCCTCGAACGGAGCCATGCCAATACTTGCTTGATAACTGTTGTTGTAGGAAAACTCCACCAATGGTAAGAACTTGTCCCAACTTCCCTTGAAATCAAGGACACAGAGTCTTAATAGATCTTCAAGAGTTTGAATAGTCCTTTCTGACTGTCCGTCCGTTTGAGGATGATATGCCGAGCTAAATCGTAAATCTGTGCCCATAGCTTTTTGCAAACTAACCCAAAATCGCGAAGTGAATCTTGGGTCTCGATCAGAAACTATGGATACTGGCATACCATGCAATCTTAAAACCTCGTTTATGTACATACGAGCAAGACGTTCAAGTGTATAAGTTTCTCGTATCGGTAAGAAATGAGCAGACTTGGTCAATCTATCAACAATGACCCAAATCGCATCTATGCCTTGAGAAACTTTGGGAAGACCAGTAACGAAATCCATGGTAATGTGCTCCCACTTCCATTCTGGAATTTCAAGTGGTTGCAATGGTCCTTCTGGTATTTGATGCTCCGCCTTGACTCGTTGACACGGTAGACACCTTGAGATAAAAAGCGCTATCTCTCTCTTCATATTGCCCCACCAAAATGTATGTCGAAGATCATGATACATTTTGGTACTCCCAGGATGGATTGCAAACGGTGTGTTGTGCGCCTCCATCATGATTTTATACTTTAAATCAGGGTCGTTAGGAACACAAAGTCTGGAGTTGACTCGAAGTATTCCTTCTACATCGATTCTTGCTTTCGGTATCGCACCTTCTTGTACTTTCTTCCTCATACGCATCAGCTCCGGATCTGTAACTTGAGCAGCTTTAATTTTATCAATTAAAGTCGGTTCTACTCGTATATTTGCCATCATAATGTGGGTCCTTGGAGTCTTTATCTCTATCTCCATCCTTTGCAAGTCATCCAAAATGGGCCTTTGCGTTGACAATATTGCACTCGTACCCGCATATGACCTTCTACTCAATGCGTCAGCTACTACGTTCACTTTTCCAGGATGGTATTGGATGGTATGATCATAATCTTTCAACAGTTCAAGCCAACGTCGTTGTCGCATGTTGAGTTCCTTTTGAGTGAAGAAATATTTGAGGCTTTTATGATCCGTAAAGATCTCCACTTTCTCCCCATACAAGTAATGCCTCCAAATTTTAAGTGCGAAGACAACAGCTGCTAACTCTAGGTCATGAGTAGGATAATTTCTCTCATATTCTTTGAGTTGTCGTGAGGCATAGGCTATGACTTTCCCATGTTGCATGAGAACACATCCTAACCCTTTGCCCGAAGCATCACTGTAGATGACAAATCCCTCTGAACCAGATGGTATTGTCAGAACAGGTGCTGAAATGAGTCTCCTCTTGAGTTCTTGAAAACTCTTCTCACATTCCTCGCTCCAACCAAACTTTATATCTTTCCGAGTCAGCTGAGTTAGTGGAGTAGCGATTCGAGAAAACCCTTCTACGAATCTCCGATAATAACCAGCTAAGCCGAGAAAGCTACGTACTTCGGTCACTGATTTAGGTTGCTCCCAGCTTTGAATAGCTTCAATCTTTGCTGGGTCAACAGATATTCCATGATTTGATACCACGTGTCCAAGGAATGCTACTTCCTCAAGCCAGAACTCGTATTTCTTCAACTTGGCATAAAGCTTGTATTCACGAAGCTTTTGGAGTATTAGCCTCAAGTGTTCCTCATGATCTTCACGGCTTTTGGAATAAATAAGGATGTCATCAATAAAGACGACCACAAAGTGATCCAAATATTCCTTGAATACTCGGTTCATCATATCCATGAAGGCAGCAGGAGCATTAGTCAATCCAAAGGACATGACTAGGAATTCATAATGCCCGTACCGAGTTCTGAAAGCCGTCTTTGGAATGTCATCGGTTCTAATCTTCAATTGGTGATATCCGGAACGAAGATCAATCTTTGAAAAGAATTTGGCTCCTTGCAACTGGTCAAACAGGTCATCAATACGTGGCAATGGATACCTATTTTTGATGGTGACATGATTTAACTCCCGATAATCAATACAAAGTCGCATACTCCCATCTTTCTTCTTCACGAATAGAACAGGAGCACCCCAAGGAGAAGTACTAGGACGAATAAAGCCAATGTCTAACAATTCCTGCAGTTGAGCCTTTAACTCCTGAAGTTCAATAGGAGCCATTCGATATGGGGCTTTGGAAATGGGTTTTGTACCGGGTTCAAGGTCGATACAAAATTCAATTTCACGCTCTGGGGGTAGGCCAAGAAGTTCTTCAGGGAATACGTCAGGGAATTCATTAACAATAGAAATATTATTCAGAACTGACGTATTTTTGTTTAGATCTGTGACATGAGCTAAGAAAGCTTAACATCCGTTTTTCAATAAACGAATAGCTTTATGGCTTGGGATGACAGTGATTGATTTTAATGGTTTGGTTGCTTGAATTCGCATAATAGGTCTATTAGGAATATGAAAGCTAACAACCTTACGGAAACAATCAATTTTTGCATGATGAGTAGTTAACCAATCAATCCCTAGAATTACATCAAATGCAAGTATTTTTAATGCAATAAGATCGACAGGTAATGCGTGGGTACCAACTTGAACCAAACAAGACTTATAAACCGTGGATGTAATGAAGGTTTCTCCCAACGGAGTTTCCACAGATAAGTCAAAGTCTAATTTCTCCGGAGTCAAATTTAATCGTTGAGCGCAAGTAGGAGAAATAAAAGAATGGGTAGAACCGGTATCAAATAAAGTGTAGACTTCGCTAGAGTTTATGATAAGCTTACCCGTGATGACCTCATGCGGGTTCCTTGCTTTCTGGGAGGTCACAACAAACGCTCTCCCTTGCACTACCGACTTTGACTTTTCTGGGACAGCCTTTGGTGCCTCCATCCTAGTTGAATTTGTCTTCGGTGAACGACAAAATCGGGCTAAGTGGCCTTCTCTTCCACAATTATAACATGCTTTGGACGGCATCGCGCAATTTGGACTGATGTGTCCCTCCCCTCCGCATTTGAAGCATATGATAGGTTGTCTTTCTCCTTCCTTAACAACGGTTGCTGATGCTGACGTCTTTCCATCATTGTTGAATCTCCTCTTCTTGAAATGTCCATTCTTATTGTTTTGGCCCTGATTACCACCGAAGTGGTTACCATTTCTGGCCTGATGATTTCCGCCACGCTTGTTGTCACCGCTTCGATGACTGCTCTCACTGGTATTATCATTTTGCCGGCTGCTCTCTTTTGATTGCGTTGACTCGTTATCGCGCTCTACCAACTGAGCCCTATTTACAACATCAGAATACAAACACAGTTTATGAGAAATAAGATGTTGACGTATCTCCGGCTTCAAACCTCTTAAAAACAATCGTGCCATTCTCTCTTCATTATCCACCAAGTGGGACGCAAACCGGGATAACTCCGCAAATTTTGCCTCGTATTGCGACACAGTCATATTGTTTTGCTCTAATTTGATAAACTCCACCTCCTTCATGTGACGAATACTTTCGAGAAAGTATTTGTCGTTGAACAGCTCTTGGAACTTCTACCAAGACATCTTCAGTACGGCAGGTTGAGTACGTTTTATCGATTCCCACCTGTAATCTGCCTCTCCGCGCAACATAAAGGCGGCAAATGGAACCTTTTGCTCCTCGGAGCATCCCAAGACATCAAATATTTTGGTGATCTGCTTTATCCATGCTTCCGCAATAAGTGGTTTTGGCTCTCCCTTAAACTCCGGTGGTCCCAGCTCCTTGAACTGTTTAGCGGTGACCGCCCGAGAATTTCCAGTGTTTCCACCTACATTTTGAACAGGAGCCGCTCTCGCTTGCTGTTGCATGAATTGCATAAAGCCTCTGAACAATCCATCATTCATCATTTGGTCATGAGGATTGTCGCCTTCCTGATGCACATTCTCCTGATTATTGATATGTGGAGACTCAACGGTCTCTTGTGCTCCATTGTTATTCTCAACATTTTCGGAAGTCATTTTCAAATACTGCCATAAAACAAAGATTAATTGACATGTAACATAATATCTCTAAACTTTGACCAACTAATTTAAATATAAAATAAATTTAAGTAGGTCATACTAGTGAAGGAATTCCCCGTCTCTCCCCTCCTAGTTCTAGTCTCACATCTTAGCCAGGGATCATATCCCTAAGCTTTGATACCAACTGTGACGCCCCCAAAATTAGGTATACATCACCCATCTTGAGTCGTCAGATACATGGTACAGAATTCAAATACAACTTACTAATACCACTGTCGTGTATAATACGACAAAATACAACTGTGAGTTTGAATACAATAATTGTCTACTAGAGATCATACAAACTCAAAAGGAGTCCTCAATACAATTATTGTCACACTATTTCACAGAATAGTGAGGACTACTAATGCTATCCTCTGGACCATTACTCCGTTCCCCGACTCGTCCCTGCTATGTTCTCATTTCCTGAAGAGAACAGTGAAAGAAAGGGTGAGCTCAACTAGCCCAGTAAGAAATATTATGACTAAGATAATGCAGAATAAATTATCGTTAGCCTTCAACAGTATTAAACTGATAAAATATAACAACATCAAGTTTAACAGCAGCGGATCAAGCAATCCATTAAAAGAGTCAAGTAGAGAATAGAATCTACTATCTTTTATGATTTAAAAAGTTTTTAATCACTTTTATCGCTGAGACTCAGCTTAATAAATAATCCACATCATCCCTGCACTACGGCCAAGGATACTCATTAGGGTCACGACCACAAATTCCATGCACTACGGTCCAAGGATATGTGTGTATTCATCAATGGTCATGATCATGCCACAAACTGTCCATCAATGCACTACGGCAAATGAGACTTTTACCACATCATTTGTAATATTACGGTCATGATTACACCGAATAATCCCTGGTCATAATCATACCAAGTCCATCCATGCTCTACAGGCCACAGATGACTTTCAAAAATATAAATAAGAGGATGATGACAATGATATAAGAATTCAATAGAACAAGTTCAAGAATTATTTTATCCAGGAATTATTAACGTCCAAATTGTCAACACGATACTATTTTGTGGTGTAAAATTCAAGAATGATCAGAAGAATATTTCCATGAAAGGATACTAGATGAAGCGCAAATGTCAAGGATATTCCACTAATTTCATGGAGTATAGAAATCAAAGTTTTATCCAACTGAGTATAATAAAGAATGGAATAACAAAAGAAATCACCATGCATGCGATAGACCGCACAGACAGGTTATTCCAACAGAATAATAATAATGGAACCAGGTCAGGTGAAATTCACAGCGACAAGATGTTCCAACAGAATAATAAAGACGGAACCAGGTCCGGTGTAAATCACACAGACAGGATGTTCCAACGGAATAATAATTAAGACGGAACCAGGTCCGGTGTAAAACACACAGACAGGATGTTCCAACGGAATAATAATAAAGACGGAACCAGGTCCGGTGTAAAACACACAGACAGGATGTTCCAACAGAATGATAGAAGAATGTCACCAAGTATAGGGTAGACCGCGTATACAGGTTATTCCAACAGAATAATAAGAAATGGAATAACAACAGTTCTCTTCATGAATAAGAAAGAATAACACCCCTTACCGTAACAAAAATTGGATATGGGAAAAGAAAAGTTAAGTAGCAGAAAGCTTTTCTTCTTTCTCTCTATAGTTTCTCTCTCTAGAGTTCAGTGAATTCGTAAGAAAATAATGAAGGAATGAGCTTCTATTTATAGGAAAATGGAATGCATAGTAACTAATCCATGAACGGTCCAGATTAATTTACTTTAATCTGACGGTCCATATTTAAAGAAAAATCTTTTAAATAAAATATAATATATTCTATTTATATAAAAAGATTTTTACTATGCAAACACTATGCAACACTATGCAAAACACTATGCAACACTATGCATAATAAAATATAATATATTTTATTTATAAAATAACTTTAATAAAGTATTCTGTTTTATATAAAAAGATGTTTCCGTTTTATTACGTTAATAATACGAATAAAACAAAACGTCATTATCGCTATAATAATTCATATTATTAATCGACAATAATTGAATCAAACTGAGCGACTTCTCACATAAATATCAATAATCAATACCGTGTGCTACTATACAACAACGCGTATTACTGTACTTTTATTACCCAGTAGTTCAACAGTATCAACGGTAAAACTTCCGCCGTTATTTTTAATAAAATATTTTTGTCGTTTTCTCAATCCGACAATAATTCTGTTGTGGGGTCCACCAATAATTTTGCCGTCGTACGAATATTCCCCGACAAAAAGAATATTCCCCGACCAAACGAATATTTTATAACAACTTGCGTACTTTGCAAAATTTATAAATATTACCCACAACTATAACATTATATCAAATTTCTTCCATAATATTCAAAAATAATAATTATAAAAATTCATCTTTATTTATAAAAACTGGGGTCTTACACAGAAGATCTGGGTTCGCCACTTGAATACTTGGAAATTCCCTACGGGGAACACGTACAGCAGGGGCAGGAACCTCGATCGGTGCATCCTCCTCCTCGTCCTCGACATTCGGCACTTTAACCCGAATAGGACGTATCACCGCCTCTGCCAAGAGACGAGGATGTCTAACAGAACGGTGCTGAGGCTCTTCAAAAGCACTCCTCCGTACACCAGAAGTGGTCCTGCAGGAACTACTCGGCTGATCCGGATCCATGATATCTGGACAGCAAGTCTCCAAATCACCTCAGAAAGGGTGTGGTAATTTCTTACCTGGAGTCTTTTCAAAATGCATTCTATGATTACATGCATGCATGCATGAATTGCTTTAACATACATCTACAGTAGAGTTAAAAATGCATGACTACCCAATACCTACATTTTGGGAAAAATTTTCCATAGCCCCTTTGTAAATGGGACTATCCACATACACATAGGCATGACTAACTGGCCATTCAGTAGCACACCTGTACACAGTCATATACATCCTGTATGCATCAACAAATTGCAGTAAAAAATCCGTAAGTGTAGTCTAATTACCAGGATTATTTTTCTTGTCTACATTTACTCATTTGTCCTTATATAGGATAAGAAATGACAATAAAAGGTGCCAATTTGACTATTTCAAAAGTCAAATTTTTTCACATCATTATATTCAGCATGGTTTAATACTAACATTTGCTATGTTGAATATTTTTTATCAAGTCATATCAGTATGCATATTCACTACTATGTATCTAAATGCATTTCATGCAATAAGTCATTTTCCAACGGACAGAAATTGGAAAAAAATACATGCATGTGTTACCAGGACAATGAAGAACGCTTGTACGGTGACAGATTAAGTAGAAAGTTGCCCGAACTCAGCAGATCTGAAGAAGAGCTCTCGGATTTCCTTCGCTGCGCAACTTGAAAATGACTTATGAAAGCAACCAGCCACCTATACATAGGCACGGCTGGCCACAGGCTAACTTGGGGCTCCTACAAGTACACCTGCGGCGCCCCTACATGGGTCCCACACCTCTGGCTCACTCCAGTTAGAGTTAAAAATGAGATCTCAAAAGCTGAAAAGGCCAAATCAGGAATAAAAATGCTACGCGATTGAGCCGATTAGCCTGAAATCCTGGTTTCTTGTCGGTCAGAGTTAAACTCCCGTCGCCTCAACGGTATTCGCCTGAATGCAGGGTATACTATACCAATAAGCTCAACTTTTACAAACTATGCTTGGCAATACCCCACAAAAGTCTAATGCCATCATTTGCAGGGTTACAACCCTAAATGTGAAACCCCAGATTTTATGAATAAAGAATTAATTTTCTTGAAATAATTTTTTTTTATATTATGGTGTGAATTTGAGATAATATTATAGTTGTGGGTAGTATTTATAAATTTTGCAAAGTATGCAAGTTGTTATATTATATTCGATTGGTCAGGGAATATTCTTTGTGTCAGAAAATATTCGTACGACGGTACAATTATTGGTGGACCCCACAACGGAATTATTGTCGGATTGAGAAAACGACAAAAATATTTTATTGAAAATAACGGCGGAAGTTTTACTGTTTATACTGTTGAACTACTGGGTAGTAAAAGTACAGTAATACGCGTTGTTGCATAGTAGCACACGGTATTGATTATTAATATTTATGTGAGAAGTCGCTCAGTTTGATTTAATTATTGTCGATTAATAATATGAATTATTATAGCGATGATGACGTTTTGTTTTATTCGTATTATTAACGTAATAAAATAGAAACATCTTTTTATATAAAACAGAATACTTTATTAAAGTTATTCTATAAATAGAATATATTATATTTTATTATGCAGAGTGTTGCATAGTATTTTGCATAGTGTTGTATAGTGTTTTGCATAGTGTTTGCATAGTAAAAATCTTTTTATATAAATAGAATATATTATATTTTATTTAAAAGATTTTTCTTTAAATATGGACCGTAAGATTAAAGTAAATCAAACTGGACTGTTCATGGATTAGTTACTATGCATTCCATTTTACTATAAATAGAAGCTCATTCCTTCATTATTTTCTTACGAATTCATTGAACTCTAGAGAGAGAAACTATAGAGAGATAGAAGAAAAGCTTTTGCTACTTAACTTTTCTTCTCCTATATCCAGTTTCTGTTAGGGTAAGGGGTGTTATTCTTTCTTATTCGTGAAGAGAACTATTGTTATTCCATTTTCTATTATTCTGTTGGAATAACCTGTATACACGGTCTACCCTATACTTGGTGACATTCTTCTATCATTCTGTTGGAACATCCTATATGTGTGTTTTACACCAGACCTGGTTCCGTCTTTATTATTATTCCGTTGGAACATCCTGTCTGTGTGTTTTACACCGGACCTGGTTATGTCTTTATTATTATTCCGTTGGAACATCCTGTCTGTGTGTTTTACACCGGACCTGGTTCTGTCTTTATTATTTTGTTGGAACATCCTGTCGGTACAAATTTTGCCTGACCTGGTTCCGTTATTATTATTCTGTTTGAATAACCTGTCGATACGAAGTACCGTATGCATGGTGATTTCTTTTGTTATTCCATTCTTTATTATACTCAGTTGGTTAAAGTTTTGACTTCTATACTCCATGAAATTAGTAGAATATCCTTGATATTTGCGCTTCATCCAGTATCTTTTCATGGAAATATTCTTCTGATCATTCTTGAATTTTACTCTACAAAGCAGTATCATGTGGACAATTTGGACGTTATTGGTTCATGGATAAATTAATTCTTGAACTTGTTTTATTGAATTCTTATATCATTGTCATCATCCTCATGTTTATGTTATGTTAAAAGTCATCTGTGGCCTGTAGTGCATAGATGGACTTGGTATGATTATGACCAAGGATTATTCGGTATAATCATGACCGTAATGTTATAAATGATGTGAAAATTAAAAGTCCTCATTGGCCCGTAGTGCATTGATGGACAGTTTTTGGTATGATTATGGCTATGGATTCTCTTCGACCAAGGGAGCAAAGATGAATTTTTTTATGGCATGATCAGGACCGTTAATGAAAACACGATTATCTTTGGCCCTTAGTGCATGGATAATTCGTGGTCGTGATACTAAAGAATATCCTTGGCCTGTAGTGCCGGGATGATTTAATGATGTGGATTATTTATTGAGCTGAGTCTCAGCGATAAAAGTGATGAAAAACTTTTTAAATCATAAAAGATAGTAGATTATATTCTCTACTTGACTCTTTTAATGGATTGCTTGTTCCGCTGCAGTTAAACTTGATGTCTATTATATTTTATCAGTTTAACATTATTGGAGGCTAATGATAATTTATTCTGCATTATCTTAGTCATAATATTTCTTACTGGGCTAGTTGAGCTCACCCTTTCTTTCACTGTTCTCTTCAGGAAATGAGAACATAGCAGGGACTAGTCGGGGAGCAGAGTGACGGTCCAGAGGATAACATTAGTAGTCCTCACTATTCTGTGAAATAGTGTATTAATAATTGTAATGAGGACTCTTTTTGAGTTTGTATAATCTCTAGTAGACAATTATTGTATTCAAACTCACAGTTGTATTTTGTCGTATTATACACGACAGTGGTATTAGTAAATTGTATTTGAATTATGTACCATGTATCTGACGACCCAAGATGGGTGATGTATACCTAATTTTGGGGGCGTCACAGTTGGTATCAGAGCTTAGGGATATGATCCCTGGCTAAGATGTGAGATAAGAACTAGGAGGGGAGAGACGGGGAATTCCTTCGATAGTATGACCTACCTAAGTTTATTTGGTATTTAATTGGTCGGTCAAAGTATAGGGATAATATGTGATATGTTAATTAACCCTTGTTTTGTGGCAGTGTTTGAAAATGGTATCCGAGAATGTTGAGATTATCAATGGAGCACAGGAGACCGTTGAGTCTCCACAGATCAATAATCAGGACAATGTGCTATAGGATGGCTATAATCCTCCGGTAAACAACAACACTGATCAATTGACAAACGACGATACATTTAGGAGCTTTTTAGAATTCATGCAACATCAGGCGAAGGTGACTCCTGTTCATAATGCAGGTAAAGACAATGGCAACCCACGGTTGGTCACCGCTAAGCAGTTCAAGGAGCTGGGACCACCGGAGTTTTTGGGAAAGCCAGAACCACTTAAGGCGGAAACGTGGTTAAAGCAGATCACCAAGATATTTGATGTCTTGGGATGCTCCGAGGAGCAAAAGGTTCCTTTTTCCACCTTTATGTTGCGTGAAGAAGCAGATCATTGGTGGAAATCTGTAAAATGTACCCAGACTGACGCACTCAAGATGTCTTGGGAGAAGTTCCAAGAGCTGTTCAATGAAAAGTACTTTCCTGATTGTATTCGTCACATGAAAAAGGTAGAGTTTATCAAGCTGGAGCAAAACAATATGACCGTGTTGCAGTACGAGGCTAAGTTTGCGGAGTTGTCCCGGTTTGCATCCCATTTGGTCGATAATGAGGAGCGAATGGCGTGAATATTTCTGCGAGATTTGAAACCCGATATACGTCAATACCTCATTTCTCATAAACTTTGTTTATATTCAGATATTGTGAATAGGGCTCAGTTAGTGGAGCGCAATAATGAGTTATCACAACCAAAAGGTAATGACCAGCAACACGATAATAATCATACCGGTGGCAACGGCCATCGAAATAATAATAACCATCGCGGGGGAAATTATCATACCAAGAATGGTAACCACTTCGGTGGTAATCATGGCCAAAATAATAAGAATGGACATTTCAAGAAGAGAAGGTTCAACAATGACATAAAGACGTCGGTACCAGCACCTGTTTTAAAGGAAGAAGAACGACCACCGGTCGTATGTTTCAAATGCGGACAGGAGGGACACATCCGTCCAAACTGTACGCAGCAGTCCAAAGCATGCTTTAATTGCGGAAGAAAAGGTCACCTAGCTCGATTCTGTCGTATGATGAAGTCAATTCCAGCTGGGATAATGATGCCAAAGGATGTCCCAGACAAGCCAAAGTCGGTAGGTTAAGAGAGAGCTTTTTTTTTTCTCGTGACGAGGAACCTGAATAAAATTATCACGGGTAAGTTAATCATAATCTCTTACGAAGTCTATACCGTGTTAGATACTGGTTCTACTCACTCTTTTATTTCACCTAGTTGTGTTCAATGTTTGTACTTAACTCCGGAGAAGTTAAACGTTGATTTATCTATTGAAACTCCATTGGGAGAAACCTTCGTTACCTCCACTGTTTATAAATCTTATTTGATTCAAATCGACACTTTCACGTTACGTGTTAATCTTGTCTCTTTGAAAATACTTTCCTTTGATGCGATTTTAGGAAACGATTGGTTAAGTACTCATCATGTTTTTCGTAAGGTTGTTAGCTTTCATATTCCTAACCAACCTATTATGCGAATTCAAGCAACCAAACCACTAAATTCAATCATTGTTATATCAAGCCATAAGTAAAGAGCCCCGATCCTTTTGTTGATGACTTCCTTGTGTGGAATGCACCAAAGCTAGACTTTCTGTAGGCGACGTCGTGAATAACGATAACAAGTTGACAGGTATCATTGTGAGGTGCTATCTAGGTTAAGGGATAGAAGTCACAGTTGGTATCAATGTGACGTACTATCCAAGTCTTGGATGTGAGTAATAGTTTTGAATGATATTTTTATCATTAATAAATCTCTTGACGTATTCCTAAAGACTTCTTAGCCTACCCCAGAGCGTGAAATCGAATTTGATATTGACACCAGTACAAAACCCATTTCTTAAACCCTCAAAATAATTTTTTCAACTAAAACGAAAGTAACTTGCACCAAAGACGTTGACTCGAGCTGTTGAAGAATACGATCGTACTATTCAATATCATCGTGGAAGAGCGAATGTGGTAGCTGACGTGTTGAGTAGAAGATCGTATGCGTTTACAAGTGCGATGTTGTTAACACAAAGACTCATTTCGTATAACTTGCAAATGATGAAGATAGAGTTAAAGACTCTAGGGACCCACGTGAAGATAACGAATATACGAGTAAAATTGACTTTAATCGATAAAGTTAAAGACGCTCAAGCTACATACCCGAATCTGATGAATGTGAAGAAGAAGGTTCAAGAGGGAGTTATTTTAGAAGCAAGAGTTGCTGAAGAGCGGAAATCTCAACCCTCGATTTAATTGGCCCATTTGAAATCCTCGATTGAGTAGGAACTGTGGCTTATAGACTCGTTTTACCGCCAAATATATTGCGTGTTCATAACGTTTTTTTTCTCGTATCGATGTTACGTAAATATGTGGACGACCCGAACCACATTATTAATTTAGAACCGGACGAGATAGCGGATGATTTAACGTTTGAAGAGATACGTGTTACAATCTTGGATAAGAAGAATCGTATTCAACACTCAAATGTTATATCTCAAGAGTTAGAATTTGAAGTGAAGTCAAGGTATCCTCACCTGTTTGGCATACCAGGTACGTACGTAAATTTTGAGGGCGAAATTCCATAAGGAGGGGAGATTGTGAAACCCCAGATTTTATGAATAAAGAATTAATTTTCTCGAAATAATTTTTTTTTATATTATAGTGTGAATTTGAGATAATATTATAGTTGTGGGTAGTATTTATAAATTTTGCAAAGTATGCAAGTTGTTATATTATATTCGATTGGTCAGGGAATATTCTTTGTGTCAAAAAATATTCGTACGACGATACAATTATTGGTGGACCCCACAACGGAATTATTTTCGGATTGAGAAAACGACAAAAATATTTTATTGAAAATAACGGCGGAAGTTTTACCGTTTATACTGTTGAACTACTGGGTAGTAAAAGTAGAGTAATACGCGTTGTTGCATAGTAGCACACGGTATTGATTATTAATATTTATGTGAGAAGTCGCTCAATTTGATTTAATTATTGTCGATTAATAATATGAATTATTATAGCGATGATGACGTTTTGTTTTATTCGTATTATTAACGTAATAAAACAGAAACATCTTTTTATATAAAACAGAATACTTTATTAAAGTTATTCTATAAATAGAATATATTATATTTTATTATGCATAGTGTTGCATAGTGTTTTGCATAGTATTTTGTATAGTGTTGCATAGTGTTTTGCATAGTGTTTGCATAGTAAAAATCTTTTTATATAAATAGAATATATTATATTTTATTTAAAAGATTTTTCTTTAAATATGGACCGTAAGATTAAAGTAAATCAATCTGGACCGTTCATGGATTAGTTACTATGCATTCCATTTTCCTATAAATAGAAGCTCATTCCTTCATTATTTTCTTACGAATTCACTGAACTCTAGAGAGAGAAACTATAGAGAGATAGAAGAAAAGCTTTTGCTACTTAACTTTTCTTCTCCTATATCCAGTTACGGTAAGGGGTGTTATTCTTTCTTATCATGAAGAGAACTATTGTTATTCCATTTCTTATTATTCTATTGGAATAACCTGTATACGCGGTCTACCCTATACTTGGTGACATTCTTCTATCATTCTGTTGGAACATCCTGTCTGTGTGTTTTACACCAGACCTGGTTCCGTCTTTATTATTATTCCGTTGGAACATCCTATTTGTGTGTTTTACACCGGACCTGGTTCCGTCTTTATTATTATTCCGTTGGAACATCCTGTCTGTGTGTTTTACACCGGACCTGGTTCCGTCTTTATTATTCTGTTGGAACATCCTGTCGGTGCAAATTTTGCCTGACCTGGTTCCGTTATTATTATTCTGTTGGAATAACCTGTCGATGCGAAGTACCGTATGCATGGTGATTTCTTTTGTTATTCCATTCTTTATTATACTCAGTTGGTTAAAGTTTTGACTTCTATACTCCATGAAATTAGTAGAATATCCTTGATATTTGCGCTTCATCCAGTATCTTTTCATGGAAATATTCTTCTGATCATTCTTGAATTTTACTCTACAAAGCAGTATCATGTGGACAATTTGGACATTATTGGTTCATGGATAAATTAATTCTTGAACTTGTTTTATTGAATTCTTATATCATTGTCATCATCCTAATGTTTATGTTATGTTAAAAGTCATCTGTGGCCTGTAGTGCATAGATGGACTTGGTATGATTATGACCAGGGATTATTCGGTATAATCATGACCGTAATGTTATAAATGATGTGAAAATTAAAAGTCCTCATTGGCCCGTAGTGCATTGATGGACAGTTTTTGGTATGATTATGGCTATGGATTCTCTTCGGCCAAGGGAGCAAAGATGAATTTTTTTATGGCATGATCAGGACCGTTGATGAAAACACGATTATCTTTGGCCCGTAGTGCATGGATAATTCGTGGTCGTGATACTAAAGAATATCCTTGGCCTGTAGTGCAGGGATGATTTAATGATGTGGATTATTTATTGAGCTGAGTCTCAGCGATAAAAGTGATGAAAAACTTTTTAAATCATAAAAGAAAGTAGATTCTATTCTCTACTTGACTCTTTTAATGGATTACTTATTCCGCTGCAGTTAAACTTGATGTCTATTATATTTTATCAGTTTAACATTGTTGGAGGCTAATGATAATTTATTCTGCATTATCTTAGTCATAATATTTCTTACTGGGCTAGTTGAGTTCACCCTTTCTTTCACTGTTCTCTTCAGGAAATGAGAACATAGCAGGGACTAGTTGGGGAACGGAGTGACGGTCCAGAGGATAGCATTAGTAGTCCTCACTATTCTGTGAAATAGTGTATTAATAATTGTAATGAGGACTCTTTTTGAGTTTGTATAATCTCTAGTAGACAATAATTGTATTCAAACTCACAGTTATGTTTTGTCGTATTGTACACGACAGTTGTATTAGTAAATTGTATTTGAATTATGTACCATGTATCTGACGACCCAAGATGGGTGATGTATACCTAATTTTGGGGGCGTCACACTAAACCTCCCCGGCGGGGGTTACAACGCAAAAAACCACGAAATATCAAACATCCCCGGCGGGGGTTACAACGCCGAAGTTATCAAACATCTATGTATCCTCGGCAGGGGTTACAACGCCTAAGTTATCAAACATCTACGTATCCCCGGCGGGGGTCACAACGTGCATCCTTCAAACTTCTATGTATCCCCGGCGGGGTCACAACGCAATGTAACCATTAATATACACATCAATGAAGGTCAAGCAGCCTTGACGTCATATCAGCCGATGGCAAGTAAACCCATCGAAATAACCTTGCCCAGCAAGGGCTACAACACAATGCTACCATTAACGCATACATCAATGAAGGTCAAGCAGCCTTGACAATACACCCAGTTGGGATCTATCCGGTGATACACACATCAACGAAGGTCAGGCAACCCTGGTAGCGACAACACTGTTGGCAGTAACTCCGACAATATGAGGGAACATGTTATACACATCCTCAAACAGACAAAGCCTTATCCCCGCAGATCTCTTCCACAGAAGAGGTACCTCTATGGAGTATAAGCCAGTGTATAGGATTCAAGACTTTGGTGGTAGTCCCAACGTCAACATCCTTGGAAACTTGGATCGCATGTCCAGGTCATCACTGATTGTCATCCCAGCAATATTACATGATAATCATGCATCATACATTTGCATCATGTTGCTGCACATAGCATCATGTTTAGCTTGCTTGCATTTCAAGTGTATATGATTCTTTATCATATGCATGCCTTGCATTGCATGAATATGATAAAGAGGGGCATCTGTAGACACTCGAAATTTTCTGCACTCCTATTACTAACATTACAAGAGGGTAGATTCGTCTTTTAGATATAATCCTGAAAGACAGCTTACATCCATCCCGGATACTACCAGAAGTTCAGTTCCAACCCGGAACACAAACCAGGAACGTCATGTCAACCCGGAACACACACCGGGAATGTCATTTCTGATCTCGAAGATAACCCCGAGATATGTAGATCAAAAGACCGACAACAACATCGGAAATGATAGTTCTGTCTCAGTGATAACACCGCGATGTTCAGTTCTAGTCCCAGAGACAACACTGGGACTAGCAACACCATCCTTGGTGATATCCCCAAGGGATGGCATTGCAGTTTTGGTGATAACCCCAGAAATACTTGTATCAAACATGCGATCAGCTTCAATCAGATGACAGTGAGGCATACAAACAAGTAGCCCAATCTCAGATGTAACCCTAAGCAACGTCTGCTTTTCACTTAAACCGGTGATAACCCCGGTGAGGAGTTACAACGTCATCTTTCCATGTCAACAAGATGATATCGCGGCATACCAACAAGTAGTCTAATCTCAGCTGTAACCCTGAGCAACGTCTACTTTTAACTCAAACCGGCGATAACCCCAGCGAGGAGTCAAACGTCATCTTATTCCTTCGACAAATGGCACATCGTCTCAACACTTTATACATACATACATACATCTAACAATGTCCCACAAGAACCGAAGAGTGACAATCCCGAGTGACTATTACGTGTGGCAGTACTTTGGATAGAATTTGAAGTTTGAAGACCATGGGCATAGAGCCCTCTTCCTGACTTCGTACAACCTCTAATCCATGTCATTGCTTAACTCTCGACACCAACAATCCGAAGAAGGTCAGATATACCTCGTTCAGATGCTCGAATTGAAGTTCTACAAGTTCGAACGGAAGTGCATGAGTGCACGTACTACGAGATGACGGGACCCTCGAGGCTCGGATCCACCACGACCAACCGCAGGTACAGCTGCGGCTGCCGTAGGTATACCTACAGCCATCCGTCTATATTTACAGGGCTTAGGTCAGCCATTTGAGAAAGGAGGGAAAAGGAAAAAGGCGATGAAGCCCTATCCATTTTACTCTGCATACACATCTTTTGAGTTTTTCATCTTCTTTAAACACTAGTTAGCTCACATATAGCTATCTTTTATCCAGCGGGAGTTGAGTGTTTATCCATTTAAAGTCATAGAAGTATACTTTGGCAGCCAACTGTAAGCTTTCTTAAATTTTATAAAGCCTTCTTCTCATATAGCACACACTATTATACAGATTGAGAGTAGTGTTGTGTGCGTTTGCCCAAACTTTGGTCCGTGGTTTTTATTTATGTCTGTATATATACTAATATATGTATATATTTCATATATATGGACTAACATTATTGAGTTATGCCTTGATTGAGCCTAGACTTCGATCTGGAGCGTTTATTCGCTTATATATATATATAATTGATGTCGGACATATCCGATGAGCCTGGATTTATATTCGGTGCGTTTACTGCTTTTATATATATATATATATATATATATATATATATATATATATATATATTCATGTCCTGCCTGTAGTTTACTTCGTGGCAGTTGATCGCTTTTACAGCTTTATTTATATTTTGTCCTGTCTGAAGTTTACATCGTGGCAGTTGATCGCTTTTACAGCTTTATTTACATTTCGTCCCGCCTGGAGTTTACTTTGTGGCAATTGATCATGTCCATATATATATATATATATATATATATATATATATATATATATATATATATATATATATATATATATATATTTCGTCCCGCCTGGAGTTTACTTTGTGGCAATTGATCATGTCCATATATATATATATATATATATATATATATATATATATTTACCGCTTTTATATATTTACATTTCCGATCCCCCATGGAGTTGCTTCGTGGTGGTTGATCATGTCTGTATATATATTTACAATTTTATATATATAACTGCTTAATGCTTTCCATACAAATTGCAGTATCATGTTAGCCTAGGAATCATATGATCACAGGTTCAGTTTACTGAATCTAGATTCAGTTCCCATGATGGACATTTTTTAGCTGTAAGCAGCTTGTACATTATTTTACAGTGTCTAAATTTCCTTGGATGGCTGTCATGCCCATGAGGAGTTCGGCACTGCTGTATATTATTTTCTCGAGAATGCTTCGCATCTCAAAAATAAAAGCAAACAAGCCAGACATTTAATAATAAAATGGAAGTATCAAAGGCCTTAATTACTATTGAGCACGGGGTTTAAAAACCCTCTTTTACAAAATTTCATTAGCATATCTTGTTTAAAACTGAATTTTTCTACAAATTCAAACCCTATGTATATAGGTGCGAACGAGTTATAGCACTACTTCTAAATAATTGCACATTGATCCACACACACACATATTCATATAACAATTTCTTTAAAAAGTAGCGGTCACCGTGGTAACACGGATGTCGAGGAGTGCCTAACACCTTCCCTCCGCATAATCAAGCCCCCGGACCCAAAAGGAATCCCGGTTTCACAGACCCGTTTAGCAGTGTCAAATCACTGAGTCAATGTGCAAGCCTTTTCGGTTGCGTTGGTGCAACAAGTTAAATACACCAACTGGCGACTCTTAAATTCCAATCGTCGACATTATACATGTCGAACCTTTTTCACTTGTTTTTTCAAACAAATCTCATATTAACATGAGAACACCAAAGAACAAGTAACGAAAAGGGACACTTAAAAATCCCTACATCGACAGGGACCATGCCCATGGTCTTCAAGCTTCAAATTCTATTCCGTGTGCTGCCACGCGTAATAGTCACTCGGGATTGGAACTCTTTGGTTCTTGTAATACATTGTTGTATGTATGTATGTATGAAGTGTTGAGACGACGCGCAGGTGTTGAGGTGGTAAGATGACATTTAACTCCTCATCGGGGTTATCACCGGTTTAAGCTGATAGCAGACGTTGCTCAGGGTTACATCTGAGATTGGACTGCTGCAAGTGTTTGAATGTCACAAGGTCATCTGTAAGTGTGTCTGTCTGCTCGGTGTTAGCTCCGGGTCTTAGGAATGAGTGCCTCGATAGGAGGTCTGAGATTGAAGCTGATCGCATTTGAAACAACAATTTCTGGGGTTATCGCCGAAACTGCAACAGCATTCCTTGGGGTTATCTCCAAGGATGAAACTCGGGGTTATCTCCGAGGTTGGAAACAATACACCCGGTGTGTGTTCCAGTGTTGAGACTGAACTTTTGGTAGTATCCAGAATATATGTGAGCTGTCTTCCAGGGCTATCTCTGAAAGACGAATCTGCCCTACTGCAATGTTAGTATCAGGTGTGCAAAAAATTTTGAGTGTCTACAAAGGTTTCAGCTAGGTGAGGCACGGACTATGTTGTTCTCTTAAGACGATTCACGCCTGCTCTTCAATTGTGATAGGTGTATAAGGATTTTGATGAGTCGCCTCTAGGATACAACAACACAACTCTACTATTGATTTCACTCGAAATTGCACTTATCGAATAAATTAAAAGCTTCACACGATATCTTATTAAAGCCACAAAATTATTGTAAAAATATAAAAAAAAATCTTTAAGTTAAAACGAATTATCTAATTCGTCTCTTTTTTAGTGCTTCATGATTACACTCATGTATGTCAAACCTTGGTAAGACACTATAATATATAGTGAAGTCTAAACAAAAACTGAAAGAAAATTGATATTTCCACATGTTAAAATCACATTTTTACATAAGTCTCTCTTACATGGAGATAGGACCCGATCACTATTCATGTGAGAATGATCATGTGAAAATATCAATTTTTTGTTTAAAAATATTAGTTCCCAAACTGAAAACTCAAACATGTTTCTAACTTCTAAAAAGTAAATCATGATATGAAATTAATAGATATGTAACTCCCTTTGATTTAAAAATATAGCATTTATAATTATTAGAAACACTAAAAAATACTTAACATAGAAAACTGAAATAACACTAATGCATAATCAAAACAAATTTAATAGCCCAAGTTACTAATTATTATGAAATGTTATGAAAGATAACTAAAAACAAGATCATTAGAGAAAGAGAGTATTTGCATAATCTTTTGTATATTACCCAATCACTTTACAATTGTCTTATTTATAGAAAATAAGAACAATAATACTACTAGGATGTTACATAACCCAAGAGTCATATATTTTAATACTCAATGGGAGTTACAAATATATCTAGACATCCATATGAATCAAGACATTTTATAACACTCCCCCTTGGATGTCTATTGTATAGCTATACGCATTGAAAGCTGCCTCATTAAAAACCTTACCAGGAAAAACCCAATGGGAAAAAAACCTTGGTTAAGGAAAAAAGAGTGCAACGCGTATTAGCTCCCCCTCGTGAATTTATCCTTAAGTTCTACAGCTGTCGCATTCCAATATTGCGACATAATCCTTCAAACATTGCAGTTGGTAATGCTTTGGTGAACAAATCTGCTAGATTATCTTTTGAGCAAATTTTTTGAACATCAATGTCACCACACTTATCAAGGTCATGTGTGAAAAAGAATTTTGATGATATATGTTTTCTTCTATCGCCTTTGATGTATCCTCCCTTTAATTGAGCTATATATGCAGCATTGTCTTCATACATAATGGATGGAGTCCTTTTGTAGAAATTTTCTAAGAATATGCCTCGTTAAAAATCTTACCAAATAAAACTCAGTGGGAAAAAATTTGGCTTAGGAAAAAAGTACAATATTCTTGTATAACTTCTGGTGCCTTGAGTTTGCCTCATTAAAACCTTGCAAAGAAAAATCCAATGGGAAAAAACCTTAGCGAAGGAAAAAGAGTACAATCAGCACATATCTTTTTTACTCCCCTTCAAAATCATCAATCAAATTATCACATGATCATATATGCTTGATATCAATATCGCCATTCTTCTGGGGCTCAAAATAATTTTGGTGCAATATGCTTGGTTCTATCACCCATGATAGAGCATACTCTAATTTGAGTGATACAAGCGACATTATCTTTATATAATATCGTTGGACTATCTATGATTGATGATAATCCACAGTTCACTCAAATATGATGAATTATTTATCTCAACCAAATACATTCACTTCATAAATTGTGATAATCTCTGCATCAGCAGATCCAACTAACTATGGTTTTGATCCATATTGCTTTTCAGTTAACTGCAAGTGCTATATCAGGTCATGAGAAATTTTGCAATATATATCAAAGAAATAATTGAACAAAGATATGGTACTTTAGGACCAAGAGTTTCTTCATTATTTTCTTGTGATATGATCAAAACAGATCTTTCTTGATATCAAGTGACCAATCTATCATTGGAGTACTTAAAGGATTAACATTTATCCATGTAAAGTTACTTCAGAACTTTTTCTATTTATGTTGATTGATGAACAAGAATTCTATACTTCAATTTGTAGGTCAAGACAAAAATTTATCTTACCAATATCTTTCAATTTTTTTGTTTTTGTCAATTCTTTTGGAGCAAGATCTTTCATACCCAAGAGTCATATATTTTAATACTCAATGGGAGTTACATGTATCTAGACATCCATATGAATCTAGACATTTTATAACACTATTTATTTTATTAAATAACTAACATATTTAAATTGTCCAAAGATATTATTACTTAATATAAAATTTATTATTTTATAATTTTTAATAAATTATTTTAATTTTGAATTTAAAAACATCTTGACTGCACAATTAGAGCGGAGCAAGTAGTTTTCAAAGTCCAAATAACGATTGCTTTTATATTGAAAATTAAATTGACATGGATTCATTTTTTTTAAAAAAAATTGCAAACTGTATGCTTAGTAATCTTTTTATATAAGTTTTCGTTATTTTTAGCTTTATATTCCATCCGTTTTTTTATTTGTCTTTTTAAAAAGAGATTTTTGTTCCTTTTTACTTGTGGGTTTTAAATTTCATGAAAGCATTAAATACTTAATTTTTTATATTATCATTTATAATTAAAATTTAATTTGTTTCTCTGTCATCTTTGTAATGTATTTTAAGAAATTAATATTAAAATTTTATACTCAAATTAGTCAATTATACAAAGTATAAATTACATTTCTTAATATATGTGTATAACTTTAAAATGTCAAATAAAAAAATTAAGGGAATATATATATATATATATATATATATATATATATATATATATATATATATATATATATATATATATACAGAATGGATCCTGTCCGGGAGTCCGGACAGGACCCAAAATCCGGACCCAAAATTTTTTTTTTTTTTTTTTTTTTTTGTAGAACAACTAAAAAAAAAAAAAAAATTATGGAATTGAAATTTTTCAATAATACAGTGTTTTGGGTGTGTTTTTAACACCCACACCAACCAATGTATGTACAGTCTGCCCAGACTGTACAGACATGTTTCGTTATAGGCATCCAAATCACTGTATAATGTAAAAATTCCAATTCCATAAATTTTTTTTTTTTTTTTTAGTTGTTTCAAAAAAAAAAGCAAAAAAAAAAAAAAAAAAAAGGTCCGGATTTTTTTAAAATCCGGACTCCCGGACCTGATCCGGTCCCTATATATATATATATATTAGAATCAAGGGAATATAATTATATATATATATAGGTTGACTCTCTCCAACAAACCCATAGGGGGCGAATAACATCATAACCATCCATTATAATAATCAAGAACGGAGATAAAATATGGAAATTGCTCGTCCGCTAAACGAAATTGCAAAAGGGGAAAAATATTAAAGATCGTCCGCTAGACGAACAAGCAGATGGTAAGGAACTAGCGTGAATGTTGGCTGATGCCAACCAACAGTTTTAATCTAATAAGGCAATAGCGTGAATATGTCAGTCAACAGTTTTGATCTGATAAGGCTACAGTCAATAACGATATTGTGTTTTAATCTGGTAAGGCAACACTCAATGACGGATGCAATAGGAATCCATAAATATGCACTCAAATCCAAGCAACAGTCCAATATGCAATTAAATCCAACACTCAATGACGCATGCGACACTCACAGAAGGTGAAAATTTGTTAAGTAGCGTCTGCTACTTCGTCTAGCGGACGGACAATATTTATTTTTGATCTCCGCCCTTAATTATTATAATGGATGATTATGATGTTATTTGTCCAATTTTCAACCATAGCAAATACTTGCTATAGATCATTTACCTATATATATATATATATATATATATATATATATATATATATATATATATATATATATATATATATATATATACTAGCGATAACCCGTGTCTGAAGGCACGACATAACGAAAAACTTCAAGCTAGTCGATAGAGTTTCATTTAAAAATCAATACCACCACATACCACCATAACAATTAATACATACTCAATCATCAATACATATCCAACCACCAAAATATTGAGCTAGTCTGTACTAATTTCAAGAAATTTAACAGAATTTCCTTTAAAAATAGATATCCAGAAAATTCTAAACATGTCTACAAAACTTACAATCATCAATACATATCCAAAACCACCAAAAAACCATCATTCCATACCCAAATATCATCATAACCATGCATAATTAGTTAACTTTACAAAAGACAGAATACAAAAAATACAAACGTAAAATAGAGAAACAACATGTTGCACAAGACCCATTACCCCATCAACCTTGGAGCGAGATTGTTATGGACTTCATTAGTGGGCTCCCTGGTTCCAAAAACCATGACACCATAGATACAGCAGAAGCTCCCACCTCCTAACTCTAAGCCACCCCATCTCAGTAAGAAACTTGTCCCATCTATACTTTGAAAATATTTACAAACTACATGGGTTGCCCAGCTTAATAGTAAGTGACAGGGATCCTATATTTTCAAGTGATTTCTGGCAAACCTTGTTCAAAATATCTGAAAACAGATTTCACCTTAGCACCTCTTGCCACTCCCAGACTGATTGCAGCATTGAAAGGATGAATCAATGTCTAGAACAATATCTTATAGGGATGTGCAGTCATTCCCCCAAGCAATGGAGCACTTGGTTACCTACGACTGAATGGTGGTTCAACACAGAACATCACACTTCCCTTCCTTGTAAACCAGTCTTTATAAGGTGTTGTATGGACATAATCGTACCCATCTTACCAAATCAAACACAAATAACATCCCCATAGCAGCAGTTGAGGATATCCTGCTAAAAAACAGCAACAAATGGATATAACATCAAAAAAAAGGAAATCTAAAAGGCAATAATGTTAGATCTAAGCGTACATAAATTATAACTATATTTATATTTAGTTTTAATGTTAATTGAAACCAGTAACTCAAAACACACACACACACAAAAGAAAAAATAGGTTAATTTATGAAGCAAAACAATAAAAATAATTACCATTTCTGAACCTCACAAGTGTAATTCACTCCATGAATCATATCTTCAACAGAGCCAGTCTTCCCAAGATAACTCCGCACAAAAGGAAGCCCAAGACGAAATGCTGATCAATTTAACCAAGAAACATAATTGTAAACATCAAA
Source organism: Panax japonicus (assembly GCA_020205505.1). NCBI lineage: Eukaryota > Viridiplantae > Streptophyta > Magnoliopsida > Apiales > Araliaceae > Panax > Panax japonicus. Next base: position 24,893,352 of record CM035114.1, read on the forward strand.
CAATCTAAAGGAACCCTAAAAAAAGGAAAACCAAATCAAGAACCCCCTAAACCCAATAAAGTTAAACCCTCAAACAATGGGTTCTTATTTCTTAAGTCTTGCGGTAGATAAAGATATATCATTTGGTATAAAAGAAAGATTATCATTCAAAAGTCTTAGTGAAAAAAGACTTCTAGAATGGTTTCAAAGCTTTTATCCAAGCTACTCTTTCTTTCCTAGAATGAGTCCTAAGGTGAAGGGTCTATGTGGCAGTAAATATATAGAACTGTCTATTATCCGACTTACTCTCCCTAAATGAAGAGACCTGGTAAGATACCGAAACACCGATACCAAATACCAAAACACTGATACCAAACACAGAAACCGATACCAAGTCCTTGCACATCCTGTTTTATCATATGAAGCAAAATCTTAATATTCAGATTTCACAGAAACTGATAGGAAAGTTTCATGAATTTAATGATTTTCAATTTTTACTTGCAAGTTCAAAGTTGAATTTGCTTCAGGTGTCTTAAAGACAACATCTGTTTTCCCCAACACCACATGTAAATATTGTATAGCCAGAATACATATCTATATAAAAATTAAATAAAAACAATGCGATTAGCCAATTACAATATGCATTTGTTTAAGATGTATATGTAAAGTTTGCAAGTTAATGTAAGCAATTTGAAAGTACTATCAGGTTTTCACGACAACCTTCATTTAGTTTTTCAAATAAAAAAATCATAGTTTATTCCATTCACTTGGAGGCAATAGAAGTACTCAAACAAATGCTAACGAATTGACATAAATTAAATTAAATTTTAGCCAGTAAACCCCACATCTTCTATGAATTAGCTGCTAAGAACATAATACAAAAGTTCCACTTGCAATTACATAATCCCAAGTAGTGACTGTAATATATAACATTGTAATTCTCTAAGAAAGTCCCCCAAAAATTTTGAATTGTATCCAATTTAAAATAAGTATAATGATAACCTTTTTGCTGGTAGAGGACACATAAAAAAACACATTTTACCATAAGATTGCAATCAATCTACCTTAGTTGATTTCAAGTTAATCTTCTAGTGGGTTTTGCATTTTGCAACAACATATCTTTTTTTACAAACCAAAATAGGTACTTACTTCTTCCCCTCATAAGTTCACAAGTTAACCCACTGAATATTAACTTCTAATTCAAAAAATATATGTGGGTACATAGCCACATAAATCATTAAAAATCAGCCATACAAATTAAAAAAATAAAATAAACCAAACAAATTAAAATCAATAAGTTCAACACCAAACAGAATAAAACTAAAAGGGGTATCATAAAATGGGTCGCTGCTGGTGTCTTTGTTTACTCTATTTTCTTGGGAATTTTCGCATTTATGGTTGACAAAACTCATATTTTCTCTCTCCGGGAATAATAAATTGGTATTTTTGGAGAGAGAATATGTAGGAAAATGGATCGGGATTTATACAGGGATTTAGAAGAGGCAATGTATTGACCATATTTATTCACCAAAAAATTTCTTTTTATTAATTGTTAATAATATAAATCTAGTATTTCTTTTTATATTGAAATTTATAACAAATTATTATGAATGAGGTTGTGACAATTTATTTTTATTTTTTTGCTAAATGTTATGACAATTTTTAAGTTCAACTTGAACATAAAAGATAGTTATTCCCATAATTAAAATAAGATGCCCTTAATATCATACCCTAAAACAAAGGAGGAGTAACTATATTTATGAAAGTTTTTGAAAACTAAAAATTTTAAAGTGTTCAGGTTTGGTATTTGGAATTCCCGAGTTATGTTGTGCAACATTTAGCTGATAACACTGAAAATAAGAGCATATGAAATTGCAAATTATAATAACTAGAAGAAGAATTTGAAACCATTATAACTAAATCTCCTTCAGATAAACAAAGAGCACCCAGTCTCTCAGTATTCTTTATCTCCTTCCCGTTCCTTATACATATTAACCAACCAGAAAAGGAGAAGTATAATCATCATCCAAGATATAAAAAATAAAAACTAAAAAATGAAGAAAAGAGGGGACCTGAGCGTTGATAATTTAGCAGAAACGGACAAAGGCATCTTCGAGCTGACGCTTGGTAACCTCCCACGACAATCCTCGGACAAGTATACTGTAATCCTGTGGTTCCTTCCCAGCCAAAACGGACAAAGGTATCTTTGAGGGGCTTTACCATAAGCAACGCCTTGATCAATTGCTGAGCTGTCACTAATCGGACCATTTGGTGTAGGTACTGGAGCTCCGAATCCCCGAGTCTGAGCCTGAGCCTGGCTTAGTCCCAGAAGTATCCCCATAAACATGAATCGGATGACCAGAAGAGCCAACAATCTTGTAGAGTTCATCTTCAAAAATCTCAAATTAATAAAAAGAGGAAAGTACAGGGGAAGGAGGCTGCCGGAATAATACCTTTCTGAGTACAATTTATTTGGTATGCGGGCCATACACGTTGGAGGTGTCGAGGAAAGTGACACCGCTCTCGACGGCGTGGTGGATGAGTTGGATCATATCGGAGTTGGGTTTGGGTGGGCTGTAGAAGGCGGATGATATCGTGGTGGATGATACCGTACTTTCTCCATACTCTGGATGATCTGGGTATGAGATTTAGGGTTGTGTATGAGAGATTTGGGGCTGGGAATGAGAGATAAAAGGCTGTGTATGAGAGATTTTTTCAGCGAGTAAGAGAGTCGCTCCTAAATTTTATCAGCAAAAGAGATTTGGGGCTGGGTAAGGAGAGAGAGAGGCTGAGAGTTTGAAATTTGAACGGGGAATGAGAGAGTTGCTGACATGGAACTTTGATGTTACATTTGTCTATTTTCTCTCTGCTTTGTTTTATAGATATAGATTATTATGAATGAGGTTGTGACAATTTATTTTTATTTTTTTGCTAAATGTTATGACAATTTTTAAGTTCAACTTGAACATAAAAGACAGTTATTCCCATAATTAAAATAAGATGCCTTCATTATCATACCCTAAAACAAAGGAGGAGTAACTATATTTATGAAAGTTTTTGAAAACTAAAAATTTTAAAGTGTTTGGGTTTGGTATTTGGTATTCCCGAGTTATGTTGTGCAACATTTAGCTGATAATACTGAAAATAAGAGCATATGAAATTGCAAATTATAATACCTTGAAGAAGAATTTGAAACCATCATAACTAAATCTCCTTCAGATAAACCAAGAGCACCCAGTCTCTCAGTATTCCTTATCTCCTTCCCGTTGTACAGCAGTTGTTGTCGATGCAATGGCACTTGCATCTACGTATTACATAAAACGAACACTGTAAATCTGCATACTTACAAAAAAATACAGTCATAACTCATACGTGTATATATAGCTAGATATAGAGGGAGAAACAAGGAGGATTTGAATCTGACCTCAACCTGTTTTCAGCCTGTTTAATTGATCATAGATTTAGATAACAAAATCAGATAATCAAAATAAAAAAATCAATATAGGATATTGAGTGATGATTGAAGTAATTACAAATTTGTCGCGATCGATTTCTAGGTAATTACTAATTCTCATAAATCAGTCCAAATTCCATCAGTTTAACAATACATATGATGTAAAGAGATAAAATTTCATACCTGTCCATTATATATATGGTTACGTTTATGCCTTTAAATATGATGCAAATAGATAAAATTGGAACAGATTTATGCCTACCTCTTGATGTTGCAGGAATGGATTAATGATGCAAAAATGATGAAAGAAAAATGATGCAGCAGTCTTGATGAAGACTATGCATATCGATAACATTACATGCCTTCAAAGCATTTATGATACCTCCTAGACTCTTCAGATGAAAGAAAACTATAAATTTTTACTAACGATCTGCATATGTGGACAACCAATCACGATATATTTTTAAGCTCAACACTCCCTTAGTTGTTTCCTTTTCCTCCTCAGAACAAATGACAGAGAACCTTTACAACTATTAATTGATTTATATTCATCTTTATATGACCTGATCAACAAAGCCACAACATAGGTTCAGCTCTGGATCATTCAAACCACTTCACTTCTTTTCAAAGAACTATTTTTAGAAGAGTTGTAAAGAGTAAAATTACTTGGAAGTTATCTACAGCACATGTCTTACTGATTAGCCACCTTCACCCAACATTGGAGGTCCAATCTAATAACAGGTCTTTCCTAATGGATTCCAAAACCACAGGTCCTATTATGAAATGAAAGAATTGTTCCGATTGAATATACGCTAATGAATCTGACCTTCAGCTCAATCTGCCTTTTCAGATATATAGAGACCATCTCCATAGATAAGTTGCTTCAAAACATAGAACGATGTAATCCAACCGTACCAAGGTACTTAAAGTCCATCTAAAGGCATTTCAAAGCTCATACCAGAATTTCAAAAAAGTCACAAACAAAGAGAGATAATTAACTCAACATAACATAAACAAAAAACAAAGTGTATTCATCATACACTTTAGTAAGAATCTCATACATTTACAAATGAAAATATAATAAAGTCCTTATGTCATGCAGGTTACTGAAAAAGCCATGCAGGTTCACAGTTCTCCAGTTTTTAACAATAAAATAACACAAGCCAAAATTTCATTCATTTATCTCATCTAATTTCTCTACAAAAAATGAAAATTAATAATCGCACATAATCTAAAAAATTGAAAATTGAAATTTTACTGAGTTAACATAAAAAAAAAGTGGGGTAAAAAAACTAAACAAAACTTCAATTTTCAGCTTAATTCTAATCATTTATGCTCTCAAAAATGAAGCAGAGTTCATACTTTTACCCATTAATATCTACACACGCACATATCAATCACAAAATAAATAAACCCAGATATAATTTTTTCTATTAAACTTTTTCCTCCAAATTTTGAGGGGATAAAACAGGAATCACAGAATTGATGCACAATTATGAACATAAAAACCAAATTCAAATTATACGCATTAACAAACCAGAAAAGGAGAAGTATAATCATCATCCAAGATATAAAAAGTAAAAATTAAAAAATGAAGAAGAGAGGGGACCTGAGCGTTGATAATTTAGCCAAAACGGACAAAGGCATCTTCGAGCTGACGTTTGGTAACCTCCCACGAAAATCCTCGAACAAGTATACTGTAATCCTGTGGTTCCTTCCCAGCCAAAACGGACAAAGGTATCTTTGAGGGGATTTACCATAAGCAACGCCTTGATCAATTGCTGAGCTTTCACTGATCGGACCATTTGGTGTAGGTACTGGAGCTCCGAATCCTCGAGTCTGAGCCTGAGCCTGGCTTAGTCCCAGAAGTATCCCCATAAACATGAATCGGATGACCGAAAAAGCCAACAATCTTGTAGAGTTCATCTTCAAAAATCTCAAATTAATAGAAAGAGGAGAGTACAAGGGAAGGAGGCTGCCGGAATAATACCTTTCTGAGTACAATTTATTTGGTATGCGGGCCATACACATCGGAGGTGTCGAGGAAAGTGACGCCGCTCTCGACGGCATGGTGGATGAGTTGGATCATATCGGAGTTGGGTTTGGGTGGGCCATAGAAGGCGGATGATATCGTGGTGGATGATACCGTACTTTCTCCATGCTCTGGATCATCTAGGTATGAGATTTAGGGTTGTGTATGAGAGATTTGGGGCTGGGAATGAGAGATAAAGGGCTGTGTATGAGAGATTATTTCAGCGAGTGAGAGAGTCGCTCCCAAATTTTATCAACGAAAGAGATTTAGGGCTGGGTAAGGAGAGAGAGAGGCCGAGAGTTTGAAATTTGAACGGGGAATGAGAGAGCTGCTGACATGGAACTTTGATGTTACATTTGTCTATTTTCTCTCTCTACTCTGTTTTATAGATATATATATATATATATATATATATATATATATATATATTATTTTGTCTTTCAAGAAACCACATGTGCTTTTGTTTTTTTAAAATGGAGAGAGTATTCGTTGACAAACGTTATTAATTACTCCTTCCTTGTTTTTAACCATCTTTTCATCTATTAATTATTTGTTTTGCATACTACCCCTGAATACTAAAATAAAATAAAGAGCCGGTATTTCTAGTGTAGCCAAAAATAATATATTTCACAATTCCACAATGCGCGTTGAAAATTAATACATTACATTAGGAATGGAAAAAATGTTTTTAGCATATCATTTTTAAATTAAAAAATCAAATTGTTAAAAACCCTACTGGAGTAGTTTTTTTTCGTGGAGGGAGTATAAGTTATAGTTAAAAAATGGTTCTTTACAAAAATATACAACAATTAAAAAATAATTACATCATTAGTGCATTAAAAAATAATTACAAAAATAATACAGTTTCCAATATTTATTTATAATATTAGTGCAATTAGTATTCTTTAATTTAGGGAATTAGTACAGGATTAAATTCATAATAATAAGGAAACCTAAAATCAAGGAGAAATAACTGTCATAATTAATAATTTAAATTCAACTATCTTGGATCTAACAATAAAAACAAATTCAAATTCAAAAATAATTGCATACTAATTCCCAGCAAGAACAGAGTTACCAAACAAATCAAAAACAAAAAAAAGAGGAAATCACGAACAACCAAAACAAATCGAAAAAGAAAATGTCAGAGTTACCAAACCAGCAAGAACAGATCCAAAATGAATTCGGAGTAGCCGAACAAAGAGAAAACCACGAACAACCAAAACAAAACAAATTGAAGAAGAAGAAGTCGGAGTTACCAAAACAAATCAAAGAAGAATAATTCGGAGTTACCAAACCAGCAAAAACAGATCCAAAATGAATTCGGAGTAGCCGAACAAAGAGGAAATCACGAATAAATTTTTTTTATGAATATTTGTTACCCACAAAAACTAAAATTAACTTTGTATGAACGTTTGGCTATCAACTGCACCATATTCAAAATAATTTTATTTTTAAAATGTTATTTATAAGTAACTAACAGCTACATAAATGAAAACTTAGACATGACATTTCGAATACCATCTGCACGTAATATTTGGAAACTGTTCTTAAATTTTTTTATAATTAATTGGTAACCCAATAAAATTGAATTGGTTACCTTTTTATGAAGGTTTGGCTACCAACTCATAAATAACATTTTAAAAATAAAATTATTATGAATATAGTGCAGTTGGTAGCCAAACCTCCGTACAAAGGTAACAATTTTAATTTTTGTGGGTAACCAAATATTCATAAAAAATAAATTATGCCTCTGCCACAAAATCTGAAACTAAATATGAAGATTAGTGAAGAACCCACGGTTGTGGTAAAATTATGGCGAAATGTGTTTGAATAGGATTTGACACCTTTGAGTTGTATATAACAGGAAAAGCCAGCTGCAAGTAGATTTAGTAACCCTTCTAGCGGTAGTTCCTCTATGTACGAGGATCGTGGTTTTTCAGTTAGGACTCTTTACCTGGCACCAATTTAATTATGTTACGTCATACATTCTGATGTTCCTACCTTTCTCAGTTTACCACAACCATGGGTTCTTCACTAATCTTCAGATTTAGTTTATAGGAGGACTTTTTAAGCGTGGATGAGGAGGGTGGAGGAGTATGAGCGTGGATGTTGCTCTGTTCTTGTAATTAGTATGCAATTGTTCTAGATAAGGAGAGAGAGACCAAGTCATGGAGATAACTAATTCCTAAATTAAAGAATCTTAATTGTACTAATATTGTAAATAAATATAAAATTGTATTAATTGTGTAAATATTTTATGAGTACACTATTATTGTAATTATTTTAAAAAATGTAATAGAATATGTAATTAACCATAAAAAATGGGGAGACAAAATACAACAATTAGAAAGTATTTACAAAAATAAAACACAAACAAAATAATTATAAAAATAACGTAACATAATATTATGTTGCTAAAATTACGGATCTTTATCTCTCCCTACACGTTTATCTCTCCCTAAATTCAAGCAACTGAACAAAACATAAAAGATCGACAGCAACTCTGAGATCGGAGAAGAACAGATCGGAGAAACTTACTGCAACTGCAAGATCTATAACCAGAAAGTGATGAACTGCAGATCGGAGAAGAACATAAAAGATCGACAGCAACTTCAAGATCTATAACCAGAAACTTACTGCAATTGCACTGATTGTTGATCGTACTGCACTGATTGTTGATTCATTACAAATTTGTTTACTGAGGTATTTGAGTTTTCAATTTATATGCATAGTGTTACCCCGTGTTTACTACGTATTCGTCTATTGGTTACCTTTCTCAAATTTTTTGCTCTTTAAATGGTCACAACGTCAGAATAATTATGAATGTTTTGAATACAAAATGCATTTTAAAATGTTTTACACTCATGTTACTAAATAAAAATAAATTGGTTATTATTTATTATTGATTTGGTGACTGTTTATTATTGATTTGGTTACTATTTATTATTGATTTGGTTACTGTATAATATTTATATGCTTTTTTTTATAATTTTAAAGTTTTTTCTACTGATGTTTTTTCTATTAATGATTACTTATTAAATACATTGGTTACCTTCCTGCAACTATTGGTTACTGTCTAATCTGAATTTGGTTAGTATATAATGCTGACTTGGTTACTGTGTAAAATTGCAATGGTTACTGCATAATATTATCCCCAATTCATGTTATAGTTACTAACACTATGTAGTTTGGTTAATGTCTGACATTAAGTTGGTTACTTTACAGACCATAAGCTAACAGTAACCAAAAACATACTAAAAGGTTACTTCATCTGATATATTGGTTACTGCCTAATATGTATTAAGATATTGTAAGGTGTTTATTTGGTTACTGTATAATGTTATTGTGTTTTATAATTGTTTCTTATATATTGGTGGTTACTAATTGACTTCATTGGTTACCTTCATACAACTGTTAATCTGATTATATATATTGGTTACTATATACTATTTAATGTGTTACTGTATAATGTTTATTTGGTTGCTGAACAATAATAATGTACACTTGTACTGATGTTTTTTATAGTTATGGAAAGATTTGATCCAGTGGCAATTCAAGTTTGGAGTGTCGGATTTTGACGTTTTCGGAGCCTAATTTCATTGGAAACGGGTCAACGATCAAAAATCACTAGCTTTGATGGTGAACTGCAGGGTTTTTTGGTCAAATTCCATCATTTAGGCCTTCAAAATTGCATGTAATATTTTTTTTATATTCTGGTTACTAAGATTATGTAATTTGGTTACTATCTAATATTGATTTGGTTAATTTACAATATTTATTCAGTTGTCAGACAATGGAGACTGACAGTAACCAATACAATAAATTTAATTGTGTATGGGAATATATAATTGTTTACTGTTAGTAACCATTAACCACATGGTTGGTAACATTTTTAATGGTGTACAGTAACCAAAATTGATGTTGATTAATATTTTAATTTTTGATTCCATCACGAGTTATCAATATAAAGTAAACATATACATTGAACAATTGGTAACTGTTCTGAAACATTTTTATGTAAATTTGGTTACCCATCTAAAATAAAATGGTTACCTCTATATTCATATTTAGTTACCAATTGGCATGGACCATTTCCAAATAACTTTTATAACTACAAAATTTAAAAGTATCCATCAGCTAGATAAATGGGAACCCTCACATGAACATTAAGCACTTGATAATTATTTTGATATAAGTTGTTAATTATTTGGTTACTAACAAAAACTTAAATGGTTACCCTTATATGCAGGTTTGGTTACCAACTGCATCTCTTAAACTATTTTTATTTTAATATGAGATCTACAAGTGACCATCATATATATAAATGAGAACTCTTAATTGGAGTTTCTTATTCTATCATGATGACAGGGTATAAATAAAACATATACATTTAACACTTGATAACAGTCTTGATACAAGCTTATAATTATCTGGTTACTAACAAGCTTGTAACTATCTATGATAATTATCTGGTTACTAACAAGCTTGTAGATAAATAGGATACTCACACATGTACATTTGACAATTGATGTTTATCCTATTACAAGCTTGTAACTATCTGATTAATAATAACATTAACCATAATGTAACATAATAAAACCGTAACCGCATAATTATATGATAGTAACCAGAACGAGTTTTAATTGTAACCAAAATAAAAACATCATGTAATGAAACCCAGTTTGGACAATTCATGTATTCTAAAAAATTACATATTAACCAGAATAAAAAATAAAAGTATCCAAAATCCCATATTGATGGCACAATAATAGTAGCTAGACCATAAGGTAACAGTAACCAAAACATAATAAAGAAGTAACCAAATAATTATATGAAAGTAACCAGAACATGTTTTAATGGTAACCAAAACAGAAACAACCTGTATATCCAACCAAGTTTAGGCAACCCTTGTATACTCTCACATGTACATTTAACCATAATTTTTCCAATGAATTTTCTAGAAGAGCATAACCCTTGTAGAAGATATTTTAAGGAATTTACAAAAATAATACATCAATCTATACTAAGCAAATACATGGTTTATTATTTACAAAAATAATACATCCACAAACTAATGATGCCTTAAACTTCTTTAACTGTCTTGGATTCAATTTCTTGGTAATAATACCGTGGACTTCCATGTCACACTAATATATAACTTTTCCAATGATTTTTCTATTGCATTCCTCATAATAAAGATTTCATAACTGCAAATAAACAAAATCAGATTTACACAGTCATTAATAATCATATATAAACAATATTTATATCATAAACAGTTTACCAAGTAAATACATTGTAACCAAAACAACATATAAAAGTAAACAAAATCTCAATTGAGAGAAAAAGAATGGTATCCAAATCATAAGCTAACAGTAACAAAAATATACTATTGAAGTAACCAAACAGTTATATGTTAGTAACCAAAACATATAGAAGAAGTAACCAAAATCATGCTAAAGAAGTAACCAAAAGCATACTAAAGAAGTAACCAAATATTTATATGATAGTAACCAAAATATGTTTTAATGGTACCCAATACATAAACAACATGTACACTAAAACCAGTTTAGTCAACCATGTATACTAAGCAAATACACGACAACAATAACAACATAAAAAAGTAACCAAAATACCAAATCAAGGTAACAAAAATGGTATCCGAATTTCAAGCTAACAGTAACCAAAACATAATGCAGAAGTAATCAAACAGTTATATGATAGTATCTATTTTTTATTGCTTGATGTAGCTACAACGTAAGCATTACATCAAGCCCCCATAAATTGGTCTTGTGTCAGTATATGATGCAGAAGTAAAATGGCAAAATGAAGATGAGACAATCATGATCATTCAAAAGCAGACTACATATGTTAAGAGCCTAAATAATTTGAAAATAATTATCCACTTTAGCAAATATTATGTTGTTAAATGATGTCTATCGCAAATAACCCAGTCATGGAGATAAAGAAAAATTCCTTCAATAATTTTTTTTAACATAAACAGAATGTTGCCAGAAGTACAAACTCAGAGTATGACAACATCACTTCAACCATGTACATACCGCATGGTAGGTTCTAAAAGGAGGAGGTTCTACCAAAGAAAAAACTCCATCGTCTGAAGAAGTAGATTCAGTCCGCTGAATACGAGTGGCTTCAAGAGGAGAGAGAGAAATAGTAAGGGCGGAGAGAAGAAGAAAAAGAAGATTTTAGAGAGAGAAATAGTAGTACAAAAGATATGGGAGTTGGGAAAAAAAGAAGGAAGCAGAAGAATATTTCACACGTTAAAAAAAATCACCAAATTTGTCATGTCTGCCCACTAATATTAATTTCCTAAATTAAGGAATCCTAATTGCATTAATATTGTAAATAAATATAAAAAAGAGTATTATTTTTATAATTATTTTATCTATGCACTATTATTATAGTTATTTCTAAAAATGTACTAAGTTATATAATTGGAACAATTACATATATTAGTACATTTTTGAAAATAATTACAAACATCATACATTCATAAAATAATTACAAAAATACTACATTTCATCATTTTTATTTTCAATACTAATACAATTAAAAGTCCTTAAATTAAGGGATTAATATTAATGGGTAAATTAGTTTCCATCTTCCTTCAGTCTCTCTCTTCTCCCTTACTACTTCTCTCTCTCTTATTACTTCTCTCTCATCTCGAAGCCACTCGTCGTCGTCCTCTTCTGTCGCTGTCGTCGCCGCAACACTAGTCTCTCAACTCGTCGTCGTCCTCTTCTTCATCTACTGGTATTTCTTCATCTACTGATATTTTTTCATCTACTGATATTTTTTCTTCTTCTTTTTGTATTGGTGTTTCTACTGGCATTTCTTCTTTTTCTTCATCTTTATCATTAATTAATTAGTTTTCATTTTTTCTATTAATTAGGGCTGATATTTTTATTTATTTTTTTATTTTCTTTTTTGTATTGATATTTCTACTAATATTTCATTTTTTTCTACTGATTAGTCTTCTTTTTTTGGTGGCGTAAATTAATTAGTTAATTAGTTTTTGATTATTTTTTAATTTACTTTTGTTGCACTTGTTGATTCACAGGTTGTTCATTTTAGTGAAAAGAAGGTTTTGGATAAGAAAGCATACATGTTGTTCTATTATCATATAATTTTTAAAGGTGTGTTAATTTAAATTTTATTATTGTTACTATCATATAACTGTTTAGTTACTTTTGCATTATATTTTGGTTACTGTTAATTTGTGATTCGGATACCATTTTTATTATCTTGATTTGATATTTTGGTTACTTTTTTATGTTGTTATGGTTACCATGTATTTGATTAGTATACATGGTTGACTAAACTGATTTTGGTGTACATGTTATTTATGTATTGGTTACCATTAATATATGTTTTAGTTACTAACATATAACTGTTTGGTTTTTTCATTAGTATATTTTTTGTTACTGTTACCTTATGATTTGGATACCATTCTTTTTCTCTCAATTGAGATTTTGGTTACTTTTATATGTTGGTTTGGTTACAATGTATTTGTTTAGTATACATTGATTGACTAAACTGGGTTTGGTCTACATGTTGTTTATGTGTTGGTTACCATTAAAACATGGTTTGGTTACTTTTATATGTTGTTTTGGTTACAATGTATTTGCTTAGTATACATTGATCGACTAAACTGAGTTTGGACTACATGTTGTTTAGTATACTAGACTAATTTATGGGGGCTTGATGTAATGCTTACGTTGTAGCTACGTCAAGAAATAAAAAATAGATATTATCATATAACTGTTTGGTTACTTCTGCATTATGTTTTGGTTACTGTTAGCTTGAGATTCGGATACCATGTTTCTTACCTTGATTTGGTATTTTGGTTACTTTTTTATGTTGTTATGGTTACCATTTATTTGCTTAGTATACATGGTTGACTAAAACTGATTTTGGTGTACATGTTGTTTATGTATTGGTTACCATTAAAACATATTTTGGTTACTATCATATAAATATTTGGTTACTTATTTAGTATATTTTTGGTTACTGTTAGTTTCTGATTTGAATTCCATTTTTGTTTCATTTAGTTGGAATTTTCCTTACTATTTTTTGTTGTTTTGGTTACAATATATTTGCTTAATATATGGGTTGACTAAACTTTGTTTGGTCTATATGTTGTTTATGTATTGTTTACCATTAATATATATTTTGGTTACTAACATATAACTGTTTGGTTACTTCATTAGTATATTTTTTGTTACTGTTAGCTTATGATTTGGATACCATTCTTTTTCTCTTAATTGAGATTTTGGTTACTGTTATATGTTATTTTGGTTACAATGTATTTGTTTGGTAAACTGTTTATGATATAAATATTGTTTATATCTGGTTACTAATGATTGTGTAAATCAGATTTTTTTTATTTGCAGTTATGAAATCTTTACTATGGGGAATGCAATATAAAATTCATTGGAAAAGTTATATATTGGTGTGACATGGAAGTCCCCGACATTATTACCAAAAAATTGAACACAAGACAGTTGAAGAAGTTTAAGGCATCATTAGTCTGTGGATGTATTATTTTTATAAATAATAAACTCAAATCATAATAAACCATGTATTTGCTTAGTATACATTGATGTATTATTTTTGTAAATTCCTTTAAATATATTCTACAAGGTTTATGTTATTCTATTTCTACTTCCATTTCCACAAATACATCTTACATGTTCTGGTTACTTTTATATACTATTTGGTTACTTCTTTATTATGTTTTGGTTACTGTTACCTTATGGTTTGGCTATTATTATTGTGTCCTCAATGTGGGATTTCAGATACTTTTATTTTTTTTATTCTGGTTAATATGTAATTGTTTAGTATACATGGATTGTCTAAACTGGGTTTCATTACATGATGTTTCTGTTATGGTTACCATTAAAATATGTTATGGTTACTATAATATAATTATATGGTTACTGTTTTATTATGTTACATTATGGTTATAGTATACATGGATTGCTTAAACTGAGTTTCATTACATGATGTTTCTATTTTGGCTACAATTAAAACATGTTCTGGTTACTATCATATAATTATATGGTTACTATTTTATTATGTTACATTATGGTTACTGTTATTAGTAACCAGATAGTTACAAGCTTGTATCAGGACAAACATTAATTGTTAAATGTACATGTGTGAATGTCTTATTTATCTACAAGCTTGTTAGTAACCAGATAATTATCATAGATAGTTACTAGCTTGTTAGTAACCAGATAATTATGAGATTGTATCAAGACTGTTATAAGCTTATATCAAGACTGTTATAAAGCTTGTATATGTTTACTTTATATTGATAACTCATGATGGAATCAAAAATAAAAATATTAATCAACATCAATTTTGGTTACTGTACACCATCAAAAATGTTACCAACCATGTGGTTAATGGTTACTAACAGTAAACAATTATATATTCCTATAAACAATTAGATTTGTTGTATTGGTTACAGTTAGTCTCCATTGTCTAACAACTGAATAAACATTATAAAGTAACCAAATCAATATTAGACAGTAACCAAATTACATAATATTAGTAACCAGAAAATAAACCAAATTTTTACATGCAAATTTGAAGGCCTAAACTGGGTTTCATTACATGATGCTTCTGTTTTGGTTACCATTAAAACCTGTTCTGGTTACTATCATATAATTATGTTATTACTGTTTTATTATGTTACATTATGGTTACTGTTATTAGTAACCAGATGATTATTAATAAAATGGTCACTTTTATTAGTAACCAGATAGTTACTAATGGTGTAACCATAATGTAACTAATTATGTGGTTACTGCGTTATTATGTTACATTATGGTCCACGCCAGTTGGTAACTAAATAGGAATATAGAGGTAACCATTTTATTTTAGATGAGTAACCAAATTTACATAAAAATGTTTCAGAATAGTTACCATTTATTCAATGTATATGTTTATTTTTTATTGATAACTCATGATGGAATCAAAAATAAAAATAATAATCAACTTCAATTTTGGTTACTGTACACCATAAAAAATGTTACCAACCATGTGGTTAATAGTTACTAACAGTAAACAATTATATATTTCTGTAAATAATTAAATTTGTTGTATTGGTTACTGTCAGTCTCCATTGTCTAACAACTGAATAAACATTGTAAAGTAACCAAATCAATATTAGACAGTAACCAAATTACATAATATTAGTAACCAAAAAATAAACCAAATTTTTACATGCAAATTTGAAGGCCTAAATGATGGAATTCGACAAAAAAACCATGAAGTTCACCAGCAAGGCTAGTGACTTTTGATCGTTGACCCGTTTCCAATGAAATTAGGCTCTGAAAACGCCAAAATTCGACACTCCAAACTTGACAGAAAATTGCCAAATTGTCACTGCAACCAAATAAATATTATACTGTAACCAATTAAATAGTATACAACAACCAATATTTAACAGTTGTATGAAGGTAACCAATGTAGTCAATAAGTAACTACCAATATAAAATAAACAATTATAAAACTCAATAACATTATAGAGTAACCAAATAAACACCTTTCAGTATCTAAATACATATTATACAGTAACCAATATATATGTAATTAGTAGCCAAGATTATAAAAAATATTTTTACATTCATTTTACAACCAAAGTAATCAGTAATGACTTTGTTACAAATTAAAGACTAACAGGTGTATAAAGGTAACCAATGTAGTTAATCAGTAACCATCAATATAAAAAATCAGTATAAAATACAATAATATTATGTAGTAACCATGGTAATATTACACAGTAAACAAGTCAGCATTATAAACTAACCAAATCCAGATTAGACAGTAACCAACATATATTTACTTAGTATCCATAACATAAAACATATTTGACAGCATTTTACAGCAAAAACAAATAATATAAAAAATATCAATATGTACTTAAAGGTGTATTGGTTAATATTAGTCCAAACATCAAATTTGGTGTATTGGTTACTATTAGTCCATGTAACCAATACAATGTAGTCAATAAGTAACATCCAATATAAATGAAACAATTACAAAAGAATATAACATTATAATTTTACACAGTAACCAGATCAGCACTATTGACTAATCATTATAATTTTACATAGTAACAGTCAGCATTAGACAGTAACCAATATAATTTAAAACAGTATCCAGGTCAGTATTAGTCAGTAACCATTATAATTTTTCACAGCAACCAACTCAGCAATATTCAGTAACCATATAATGTTACAAAGTAACCGAATCAACATTAATCAGTAACCAAAAACAACCAGTAAAAATAGGGTTTTCCTTGCATTTTACAATAAAAAACAACCAGTATAATTTATTTGTTACCAACTAAAGGCAGACTTTTGTAAGAATGTAACCAATTTGGCTAACAAGTAACCATTAATATAAAAAATATAAGTAGAAGTGTACATTAATATGCTTCAGCAACCAATAATACAGTAACCAATTAATCACTGCAGTAATTAAGTTTGCATTATTCAGTAATCAAGTCAGCATGAGTCACTAAATAATATTTTTACACAGTAACCAAGTCAGCATTATAATAATTTTATACAGTAACCAATTCAGAATTAGTCAATAACCATTATAGTGTTACACAGTAAACAAGTCAGCATTTGTCAGTAACCAATATAATATTACATAGTAACCAAATCAGCATTAGTCAGTAACCAAGTCATCATTAATTAGTAATATTATGCAGTAACCAAAATAGCATTAGTCAGTAACTAAGACATCATTAGACGGTATAATGTTACACAATAACAAATACAAAATAATGGTAACCAACCCAACATTAGACAGTAACCAATTTATATAATCGTAGTAACCATAATATAAAACATGTTTTCAAATACATTTTACAAGCACAACATTCAGTATTCAAACTTTATGACAATTTAAGTTCGAAAAACTTAAGAAAGATAATCAATTTAGTAATTCGTAGTAACTATAAGTATCTATATGCTTATAACTTTTAAACTTACATACCACAGTATTTGAATCGAAGCTGATGTTGATTTTGTATTCAACAATCACTGCAACAATGTTTTTGGTTACTGATCTTAAAGGTGGCGTTGATTTTGTATGCTATTTTCGATCTTACAGATTCGTCGCGACAACAGTTTTCTTCTTAGAGATGCAAGATTACTGCAGTGGTGTGTCGCAACGAAAAACTTCGTCTTCTCCGATCTCAGTGGTGTGTCGCGCAGTGGTGAAGATTTGGATTTCTCCGGTATCAAAGTTGCATGTTTTATTCAGTCGCTTGATTTTAGGAGTGGTTAGTTGCATATAGGAGAGTCCGTAACTTACGTATACGTGATTTTAGCAACTTTATATTGTGTTGTTTTATTTTTGTAATTATGTTGTGCGTGTTTTATTTTTGTAATTACTTTCTAAATGTTGTATATTAGTGTAAAGGACCCATAATAATTAGCCCTAGACAAAAAGCGTCATTATTTGGGCCGTTTGTTGGTTTCGGGTCGCTGTGTGCCTCAGATTAGGGTTAGAGATGTCTATAAATACTTGGCTCTCTCTTGCTCTTTTCCTATAAATACTATCATCTACGGCCTTCAGCCTCTTTTCCGCTTTCATTTTCTCTCTTTTTGTTCTTCAAATTTATGATTTTCTATTTCTTTTATCAAGCTATTTGTTTTTTCTTCCTTAATTAAGCGAAGTGACGATAGAATTCATTGGTCTGTCAATCCACTGATATTTTGTTGATGTTAAACAATGAATCCCGATAGGTTCCGATCGCTTCTCCTACTTCTTTTCATAATTTATTTTTGTTAATTTTTTTTTTAAATTAATTGGGGCAGATGATGATTTCTTATTGACAAATGGGTAATTTGCGTCTGAATCTCTTTCCTTGATGCTAAACTCACCTTGGAGAACTGATGCCTCTACTTCATTTATTTTCTCTTTTTTAATTTCTGAAGGATACACGTTGGGTAAATAAAACATCTTTTATATGTTTTAGTTAGTATTTGATTGCGTTTTTTTTATTGTTTTCCGGTTTAGGTTAATTTCGGAACTGTACGTTTCACGTATCGAAAAAATTCTCGAGAAAGCAGTTTCAAAAGAGATAAATAAAATTCTTTAACAAAACGAAATCAGTCATGTTATAATAAAAAAAAATTCACAAATAATTTTGGAAAAATTATTAGAGCATAAGAAAAGAAATTTGATTTTACAAAAATAAATTTGGAAAATTAAGACGTTGGTTTTGAATAAATCGATCTTGCTCTGGCAGTCAAAGTAAATATTTCCTGACGTTTTGGAATTAAGCATATTTATTAACAAATAATACAAAATATTTTTTGTAATGAGTTATTGGAACTTTGGTGGTATATGTAATAAAATGGTTTATGGAATTGTATTTACTAAGCATATTAAATAGAGGGGTAAATTAGGAAAAAATAGTGTAATATTGCATATAAATTCTAAAACGATATTTATATAGATTAAAATTAAACTCTCTAAAACGTCATTTATTTAGAACAGGAGTGAGTATAATTTTTTGTTAAAGCAAAACGACCTTAGGGGAATGCGGAGATGAAGCCGCTGAAGAAGAAGAAGAAGAAGGCGAGAAGGGGTAGGGTTGTTTCTCCAACGGATATACAAAAGTCAAAATAGTAAAAAATAATTTTGATCAGAATTGTAATAAAAAAACAACGGATAGAAATTGAAAATATTAATTAGAAAATCTATAAATATGTATAATGTTTCAATATATTTTAGTCTCTCAATAAGCTATTTTAACTTTTAGCAATTGCAAGTATTTTGTTAATAATAATTTGTATTTTTATTATATTTGATTTTTATTTTTTATTGATAATAATTATTTAATTTTTTTTAAATAGAAAATTATGGTCCTCTAATGTATTAATCATTATTATTATCTGAAGATTTTGTACTTGATTATTTCAATTTGTTGGATGAAATTCCAATTCAAACTTTCCGGTCTCCTGAAAATTAGTCCAATAAAAGAACATGATGAGAGAGAAAGTACACAATTGATGAAAATATACTTCTTGTTTCTAGATGGCTTAATCTAAGCATAGATCCAATTCAAGGAAATGATCAGAAACATGAAAGATATTGGGAAAGAGTTCGCAAATACTTTCATGAATATAAAATTTTGAGTCTGAACACAATTCTACTGCTTTGGCGAAACGTTGGTCAATAATTCAACTCGTTGTGAACAATTTTTGTGGATATTATGCTTCAATTGAAAGAATACAACAAAGCAATGTAGGTGAACAAAATAAGGTATTTCAATTTTTTTTCATGTAAAATTTTATTAAGTTTATTCTTATAGTTTATACTTAATACTTTTTAAATAATTTTAAAAATAGATATGTCAAGCATTAGAGATGTTCAAAAGTATCCAAAATAAAAAATTTGAATTTATGCATTGTTAATATAAAAGGATGCACCAAAATGGAGAACAGATAATAGTGAAAAAAATAGAGAAGTACTAGAAAGTCAAGTCCAACAGCATCTTCTCCATCAATCGTAGAAAAAGTTTGGGTGAAGACGATGGTATTGAAGATACAATCTTTGTAGGATTAGAGAGGCAGATGGGAAGAAAGGCTTCGAAAGCATTATTTAAAAAGGGAAAAAGAATCGGTGATACTAGTACACCTATGGAATTGAGATTTGAGAATTTTGAGAATCAGATAAAATTGAACCAACAAAAGAGACAAAAAAACATGGACAAAATATATTTTCAAGAGTAAGAGAAGTTGAATATAATGAAAGCATAAGAGGATGAAAGGATCATGATGATTGACACGACTAACATGGAGCCTGAAGTAGCTGAATATTACAAACAACGCAAGAAAGAAATAATGAAAAGAGTTACATCTAGTAGTTTACTTGCTTATTATTAGAGAATCATGATTTGCTTATTATTGTAGTAGAATGTAATGGATTACGCTTTGTCATGTATTCACCACAAGTGTTGAATTATATCTTCTTGAAGTTGAGAATGAACTTGTTTATCCCTTACGTGATGATTGGCTTCAATGAATTCAAGTAATTGTGGGGTACGCTCATGAAACACTTCTATAGTTAGAATCTCGTCATGTGTATCATAGGTTGTTGGTTCTTGATTTTCATCTCGTTCATCTTCAACGATCATATTATGTAGTATTATGCATTCAGTCATAATTTCTTTTAGTGTTGTTTGATCCCAAAATCGTGCAGGACCACGAATGATCGCAAAATGTGCTTGGAGTACCCGAAATGCTTGGTCAACATCCTTTCTAAGCGCCTCTTGAGTCTTTAGCAAATAATTTTCTTTTATTTTCACGAGGTACCGAAATGGTTTTAACAAATGTTTCCCATGGGGAATATATACCATTAGCATGGTAATATCACATCGTGTACTCATTTTCATTAATTGAGTAGTTTATAGCAGGAGCACAACCTTCAGTAAGAGCAGAGAAGATAGATGAAATCTCCAAAACGTTAATATCATTATGGGAGCCTTGTAATTCAAAAAATGCATATCATATTCAAAGATTGTATGAAGCCACCACTTTTGAAATAATTGTTGGCTCATTACATGTCCATAATATATACCATGCCACGAAACCAGACAATTCTTCCATTTCTAATGCATTCAGTCGATGCTCCCCAACATCCTAGGAAAACCACGCTTTTCAGCTTTTGATAGCAATATAACGATGTCATCATTATTGGGGAATCTAAGATATTCATCCCAAAAAATTGAAATGACTGCTTTTACAAATCTTTTAAGACTCAATATAGTTGTGCTTTTACCGATCTGCACATAATCATCAACAGAATCGGGTGAAACGAAATCTGCATTGAGGTAATTATCTTTTGTAGAGAAGATAAATCAATTTGTCCTGTAACATTCATTTTTTGGACAAAGTATGAATCATACGCTTTAACTGCTCTTTGAATTCGGAGGAAAAACGGGCGCCACATTCGAAACTTTCTCCGAAATAGATACAGGGGCATGTAGGATGTTCAGCAATATAATAACGAAAAAGTCGATTATGACCTTCATGTCAACCACGATCAATGGTAATACGATCTTTCACAGAACCACGATGACATGATGTATGCGTATTGACATTTGTTGTTCTTCTTCAATAGTCGTCATGCCTAAAATTGTCCATATGCTTCTTCATCTTCTTCTAGATCCATGTGCAATATAACTAATTCGAGTTGACGAGATATATTTAAAATAACGTATGTGACTGGAAGACTGAAGTTGAGATGGGTGAATATGATAGACTAGATATGTCTTATATTTATAGATGTTGTTTGTTCTTTAAAATATAACTGTTAGAATATGGCCGTTGAAGTTTTTTTTTTGAATTCATTGATTATTTTAATCTTTTTATATTATAGTCCACGAGATAATCCACATGATAGTCCATTCGCTAGAAAGATTGAAGACTAAATGACATTTACTGATGTCATATGGATTAAATATAGTTCACGGGATAGTCCATCTGCTGAAGATGATCTTAAAGAGGGTGTCTTCAAAATAAAAATAAATTTTACAAAAATAAATTTGGAGAAATTATCATAGTACAATAATAGAGATTTAGGGGAGGGTGTTTCTAAAATAAGGAGAGCCCTCCCATCAAATACTTGAATCTATAGGTAAAATTAATGCAAATCAATTTAAGGCAATTTAGTATTCAAATGATCTCATTCGCAAATAATTTCAATAGATAATTTCTAAAACTATAAAATACATCCTTCAAATAAACCTAAACTTTCTTGACATAATTTTTAAAGGCAAGTAATTAAATTTACATCTAAATAACAAGATCAAATTCCGCACATATCTATCTATACCAAAATAGAACAAGGCATATATGACTTTATTTTAATTGGTCTCAGCAATTTAAGTTTGGTGACTTGGTAACTTCATTTTTTTTTTCTAATTTTTTTTATTATATAAAATTTTCATACTTTTTTGGTCATAAATTTTTGTATTCCCAAAAATTAATTAATGTAAAACAAAGTTTGGAAGTGGATTCAGATAGGAGCAGATCCAGTCAAAAAGTTTTGTGGGGTCAAATTTGATTTTTTTTTTTGTTAAAAATAAAAATTATAAGTATATATATATATATATATATATATATATATATATATATATATATATACTTTTCTAAATTCAATATAATTTCTCAACACTTTAGTTACGTTTAATATATATTCATAATTTTCTTATAAGAAAAATATTAGAATGATTTTTTAATCAACAAATTTTTTTATTAAAAACCCAATATAGTATAAATATGACAAATTCAAAAGAGTTGGATAATGCCACATGCACAGAATAAAGAAAACTAAGTAAATAGTCTTGGAGTTTTAACACATTCTCTTTGTCTTCGTGTTTTAATTTGGTGATAAAAGAAAAGGAAATGAATGAAAAAGAAAAGAGATAATGTCAGTTTTGTAATAGAAGAGATTTTTTTAAAAGAAAAGGGATGTATTTGAGTTTTAATTAGAAAAAAATATATAAAAAATGAGTGTATATTGAGTCAAAAAATTTCTTCTCATTTTTTTTACAACTAAAAAAACTTTACAGGATGTTAGTTAAAAAGAAAAGAAAGTAGAAGAGAGTACTTACTTTTTTGGCCAAATATTACATATTGAGAGAAAAATAAGAGAAGTAGTACAAAATTATCATTACTTTAAAAAGTCACTTGTACAAAAAGAGGGTAGTCGTGGTGGGGGGTGTGTACTGTAGGGGAAGGGAAAGAGCCAAGGAGGGCACAACACTTGGACGAAAATTCAGTGGGTGCAGGTGTTGTATTTTATACAAATAATATATTATAAAGTTAAATAAGAATAAATATATTCATATATTTTGGTGACATTAAAAGAGTTTAATGTGTAAATTAAATGAGTTATAATTAATATATTTATTGAGATTTTGTAACAGTTAAATTAATATTAATTATTGGGATATTAATAATATATTACCGTTGCATTAATATAGAGTGTGCCGTTGCCATATATATCTTTGTGTTATATATATTACCGTTTGACAGTAGTGTATCATTTGCTATCTTTGTATATATATATATTTCTAACTAAACACTATTTGAGAGAGAGATACTTTGGAAAACATTACTGAGTTAATATATTGATAGCTTCTGTTTCTAGTGTTATATATATATATATATATATATATATATATATATATATATATATATATATAAATAATAAATTTTATATCTACATTTTATTGTTTATACACTGATTAATTTTTGAGTTTAAGTAAGAAAAATTAGAAGTTGTTCATGGGTCATTCAACTATTTCTAGTGCTGGTTAGTTGGGTGAAGAGCTGTTAAATCCTGGAGTAGTATTTCGTCAGTGACCTTAGCACCGAGAAAAAAAGTTCTCTAAGGGGCGAAATTTCTACTTAAGATTGTTGGAAAAATACGAATAAATATAGGATTCTACTATAAAATAAAAGAAGGGCAGAAATAAAACTTATCAATGTAGTGCAAATTATGTTGAGCAGAGGCGTGCAGTGCACTGTCCTTAAGTAGAAATTTCGCTTCTCAGAGAACTTTTTTTCTCGGTGCTAATGTTCTTATAATGCTGGCGACGAATCTGATACAAAAGTTAATTTTCATTTCCTGTGAACCTGAAATAATTAAAAAGTTTATTGAGAATCGAGATATTCAATTAATTATTTAATAAAATCTTCGTTTAGTGACTATTTATTGGTGGGCTAAACTGAGAAGAAAGTTCAAAATTTCAATTCCTAATATGAATAGTTAAGTTTGAATACTTATGTGTATAAAGTGTATATAAAGTTACTTGTTGGTGAAATCTGAAAAAACATAATTATAACAATGTTATATACGTGTACGGTCAATTTGATGAAGTGGGAAATTAAAGTATGCTTTTGGTCATAATAACCAAGCTGGTTGTGAAGACCTCTCCTATACGACATTGTTAATTTTGATTAGTTAAATGATTAAAAAAACATTAATATAATATAAGGGGCACAAAGGTGACCATGCATGGAATTTTGATGACTATAAGTCTATAACAATTATATATATCCCTTATAAATAATCATAGCCACAATTAGCTGCTAGCTAACATCCGAAAAATTAAAGTTATCGAACGGTATTTCACACACTTAACGTCCCACAAACTTTTTGAAGGACTTCCCTTAAACACGTCCAGTAAATTGTTTGAAGGTTCATGATATGTTTTATCCAGGCTTTCTATTGGTATTTGTAGTGCACTGTTTGCCAATCTTAATGCATGTATAAATGTAGATGCTATAACTACTAAAAAATACATGCACTGCATTTGTTATTATTGTTGAGAATCTACTATTAATTGAGGTGTGAAGATTCAACCAAATAGATACTTTCTGTGATGCCTTTTCTCTGCTCTTTCTAACAGTTGGGGTGTGCGTCGAGTGATCAGGCCTGTTTATTGCGTGATGATATTTTAGGCCAAGTGAATTACTTGAGAATTTTAAAAGATGTTAAAATTTTAAATACCAAGAATTGTCAAGTGTGTGTGACAGCCAACACTACTAAAAAGACATGGCAATCAATATTAGTTAGAGAATCTGAACCTCTCAGTTTAATTCATTTAGACTAAGGTGATATGTCTAGAAATATCTTAAAGTGTTTGGGTGTCTTACTAAGGTATTGTTACCTGACCCTAAAAAAGAAAAATTGGTTCTAAAACTGCTAATATACAGTTAATAGACTCAGCAGATACACTCATAATCCTAATAAGGATCATTAGACTGCTTTATATAGAATACTCAAGTATCTGTGAGGTACTATTGGATTTGGTTTGTATTACTATGGTGATCATGCAGTTCTTGTGGGCTATAGTGATGCCAACTGAATCTCTTATTCAGATGAGATCAAATCCACGAATAACTACATATTTACCTTAGGAGGAGGAACAGTTACTTGGAAGTCTACTAAACAGACTTGTATAGCCTGTTCTACTATGGAGTCTGAGTTTATTGCCTTAGAGAAGGCAGGTTCTGAAACATAGTGGCTCAGAATTTTTTTGAAAAATATTCCTTTGTGAACGAGACCAGTTCCATCTGTGTTTTTACATTATGATTTCCAAGCTGCTATAGGCAAAGCTAAGAGTAAGAGCTATAATGGCAAGAGTAGGCATATACGCCTAAGACATAATATTGTGAGACAACTGTTATGTGATGAGATTATATCCCTTAATTTTTTAGAGTTAAATCTTACGGATACTCTTACAAAGCCACTAAGCAAGAGGCTAGTGAGCAATACATCGAGGGGGATTGTACTACTGTCTATTACAAAAATTAACAGTGATGGTAACCCAACCTATATGAATGGTAATCCTAGGAAATAGGTTCATATGGGTAACAACAAGTCATTAGTTGATTGGTTGAGACACTATCCATCTTATACATATTTGAGTTCATCCCTATGGTGTAAGATAGTGTAATTCTACAGTGTTAGAGGTTGAGTTATATACTCTTAATGTTTTCCATAGTTCTGTTGGGTGATGTGTTTAACTGTAGAACACATTTGATGCAAACACCTATATGAGTGTAGAGGTGAGGCCGCCTCTTAAGAAAACAAGACAGGTTTTCTAGAGCGCTCATGAATTCCAGGTATGGTGCAAGGCCAAAATGTGTCAAATCGCGTAGAACAACTTCTAATTAGAGTTTGTAGTGTGAGTAATGATTACTGATTCATAATAAGGAATAAGGTTCATAAAAATTTTTATTTCACCAAATTCCTGTGAATCAAGTCATATTCACTCTATACATTAGTTCATAGTCCAAAAGACACCAGTGTTAACGCACTGCATTCTTATATTTCTTACTCAAATTTATTTTATTTTTACTTTGTAATATGTGGAGGATTGTTGTATTTTATACAAATAATATATTACAAAGCTAAATAAGAATAAATATATTCATATATTTTGGTGACATTAAAAGAGTTCAATGTATAAATTAAATGAGTTATAATTAATATATTTATTGAGATTTTGTAACGGTTAAATTAATATTAATTATTGGGATATTAATAATATATTACCGTTGCATTAATATAGAGTGTGACGTTGCCATATTTCTTTGTGTTATATATATTACCGTTTGACAGTAGTGTATCATTTGCTATCTTTGTATATATATATTTCTGACTAAACACTATTTGAGAGAGAGATACTTTGGAAAACATTACTGAGTTAATATCTTGATAGCTTCTGTTGCTAGTGTTATATATATATATATCAGTGTCTATTCTATTATATATATATATATATATATATATATATATATATATATATATATATATATATATATATATATATAAACAATAAATTTTATATCTATATTTTATTGTTTATACACGAATTAATTTTTGAGTTTGAGTAAGAAAAAGTAGAAGTTGTTCATGGGTCATTCAACTATATCTAGTGCTGGTTAGTTGGGTGAAGATCCGTTGAATCCTGAATTAGGATTTCTTCAGTGACCTTAGCACTGAGAAAAAAAAGTTCTCTGAGGGGAGAAATTTCTACTTAAGGACAGTGCACTGCACGCCTCTGCTCAACATAATTTGCTCTACATCGATAAGTTTTATTTCTGCCCTTCTTTTATTTTATAGTTGAATCCTATATTTATTCGTATTTTTCTAATAGTAAGTGCCCCCTGCCCCTACGACAGCTGCAGTTACACCTGCGGCTGGTCGTGGTGGGCCTGGGCTTCGCGGGTCCCATCGTCTCAAAATACGTGCACTTACGCACTATAATATCTGCTCGAACTTGTAGAACTTCAATCCGAGTTTCTGAACGAGGTATATGTGACCTTCTTCGTATAGCTTGTGTTGAGAGTTACACAATGAGATGGATTAAAGGTTGTACGAAGTCAGGAAGAGGGGACCATGCCCATGGTCTTCAAACTTCAAATTCTATCCAAAGTACCGCCACACATAATAGTCACTCAGGATTGGATATCCTAGTTCTTGAAGGACATAATTGTATGTATGTATGTATTGAAGTGTCGAGATGGCGCGTAGGTGATGTGGAAGCAAGATGATGCTTGACTCTTCACTGCGGTTATCGCCGGTTTGAGTTGAAAGTAGACGTTGCTCAGGGTTACATCTGAGACTAGACTACTTGTTGGTATGCCGTGATATCATCTTGTGAGAGAAAATGTTGAAGTTGTGAGATGACGTTTGGCTCCTCACCGGGGTTATCGCCGGTTTAAGCAGAAAACAGACGTTGCTCAGGGTTATATCTGAGATTGGACTGCTGCAAGTGTTTGAATGTCGCAAGGTCATCTGTGAGAGAACCTGTCTTCCTGGTGTTAGCTTCGGGTCTAAGGTATGAGTGCCTCGAAAAAAAAGGCTGAGCTTGAAGCTGCTCACATATATTTGAAACAAATATTTTTGGAGTTATCGTCGGAACTGCAATATCATTCCTTGGGGTTATCGTCAGTAACGAAACTCGGGGTTATCTCCGAGGTTGGAAATGATCCTTCCGGTGTGTGTTCTGGAGTTGAGACTGAGACTCCCGGTGTGTGTTTCGGATTGTGGTTGAGACTCCCGGTATGTGTTCCAGGTTGTGAACTGATCCTCTGGTAGTATCCAGAATGGATGTGAGCTGTCTTCCAGGGTTATCTCTGAAAGACGATTCTGCCTTCCTGTATTGTTAGTAAAAGTTATGTAAAAAAAAATTCTAGTGTCTACAGATGCCCCTCTTTATCATATTCATGCAATGCAAGGCATGGATAAGATAAAGAATCCTAGACACTTGAAATGCAAGTGAAATAAATATGATGTTATGTGCAGCAACATGATGCAAATGTATGAATGAAATGATTGTCATGTAATCCTGCTGGGATGACAATCAGCGATGGCTTGGACATGCGATCTAAGTCTTCAAGGATGTTGACGTTGGGACTATCACCAATGTCTTGAGTCCTAGATACTGGCTTGTATTCCATAGAGGTACCTCTTGTGTATAAGAGATCTGTGGAGATAAACTTTGTCTGCTTTGAGGATGTGTATAACATATTTCCTCATCCTATCGGAGTTACTGCCAACAGTCGGTTGTTGTCAGGGTTGCCTGACCTTCTTTGATGTGTATCACCGGATAAATCCCTGATGGGTGTATTGTCAAGGTTGCTTAACCTTCATTGATGTGTGTATCAAAAGTTGAATATGTTGTAACCCCCGCCGGGGATACGTCACGGTTGCCTGACGCTCATTGATGGCATCGTACCTTTGTGGGGTATTGCTGAGCATGATGTATGAAAGCTGAGGCCACTAGTATTTTATACCTTGTATGCAGGTGATTACCAGTGTGGAACATGTGGAGCCCGAGTTTGACACATGAACACCAGGATTCTGGGCTATTCCGCTCAATTGCGTAGCGCTTTTATTCTTGATTTGGCCTTTTCAGCTTGTGAGACCTCCTTTGCAACTCTAACTAGAGCGAGCCGGAGGTGTGGGAACTATGAAGGAGTGCCGTAGGTACTCCTGTAGCAGCCGTAGGTACACCTGTAGCAGCCGCAGATGGACCTACGGCCAACTGTGGCTATGTAAAGCCCAAAGGTTGCTTTTATAAGTTATTTTCAGCTGCGCGATGAAGGAAACCCGAGAGCTTCTCATCAGACTTGTTGAGTTCGGGCAACTTTCTACATAATCTGCTACCATAAAAGCATTCTTCACTGTCCTGGTAACGTATGCATGTATTCTTTTCCAGTTTTTATCTGTTGGAAAATGACTTATCACATGAAATGCATTTAGGCACATAGTAGTGAATATGCATGCTGGTATGATTTGATAAAAATATTTAACATAACAAATGTTAGTATTAAACCATGCTGAACATAATGATGTGAAAAAATTTAACTTTTGAAGAAGTCAAATTGGTACCTTTTATTGTCATTTCTTATCCTATCTGAAGACAAATGAGTAAATGTAGACAAGCAGAAATAATCCTGGTAATTAGATTACACTTACAGATTTTTACCTCAATGTATTAAATGCATATAGGATGTATATGACTGTGTATAAGTGTGCTATTGAATGGCCACCTAGTCATGTCTATGTGCTTGTGGATAATCCCATTTACAAAGGGGTTTATGGAATATTTTCCCAAAAATATGGGAATGATTAGTCATGCATTTTTAACTCTACTGTAGACGTATGTTAAAACAATGCATGCATGCATGTTGAAAAGCTCCAAGTAAGAATTTACCACACCCTTTCTGAGGTGATTTGGAGACTTGTTGTCCAGATATTATCGATCCGGATCAACCGAGTAGTTCCCGAAGGACCACTTCAGGTGTACGGTGAAGGGCTTTTAAAGAGCCTCACAGCCAATCTGTCAGACAGCCTCGTCGTTTGGTGGAGGCAGTGATATGTCCTATTCAGGTTGAAGTATTGAATGTCGAGGACGAGGAGGAGGATGTACCAGTCGAGGTTCCTGCTCCTGCTGTACGTGTTCCCTGTAGGGAGTTGCTAGGAATTCAAGTGGCGAACCCAGATCTTCTAGGTGACTTGAGTCGGCATCCTTCAGTATACTTGCACGCAAACGAGGTATAAAGTTAGATCTTAATCTTCCTTGTTTCCTATTGATGAGGAGTGAAGGATTCTGATGTTCATCTGCATTTGATGTAGGTTCCCGGCTTCACACAGCCTCTAGGGAACTGGTTTAGCATTTACTCTATGTATCAGGCCTTGGAAGATGACTACAGAGCGATCATCCATGGATGGAGGTTTGGATCATTCTTTTCCATTTTTCCCCATCGTTGTCCCTGGGGTTACCTCAGGGCATTGTCTGAGCGGTGGTTTCACCAGACTCAGTCACTCCATTTGCTGGACTGTAAGGTGATGATGACGCCGATGGATTGGCGGTTTATCACAGGGATGGAGTTTGGATGGGATCTAGTGCCTTGTACGGCGGATATTACCCCTACTGCCGTCAGATCCTTGTTGGGAGTTCCAGCTGAGGCGATTAAGGGCAGGACTATTCGTACGGGTCCTTTGAGCGTAGATGCTATAAGCGGGATATTGAGTGACCCCATACCGGATGATGTGAGAGTCAGGGATCACATTCTTCGATGATTTTTCCTGATGATCATTAGGGGCTACTTCATTGCAGATAATTCCTCTACGGTGTCTTTCGCTTTGATTAGCGCCACTTGACATGTGGGCCGTATAAGAGACTATTATTGGGGTTCCTATACCTTTTCCTACTTCCTCTAGGGAATGTGCATGCAATCGCTGGGCTTGACCGAGGCATGGTTAGGATTCTACCCGTTCCTACTGGTGAGTGTTCCTCTTGTCTCTTCTCGTGTACAGGTTAAGAGTGTTGACTGACAGCAGATGTTTGCCTTTGTGTTGGCAATTTTGGGCCTATGAGAGGCTTCCATGTTTGCGCCCTGTGAGCATGTTAGGTTTAGATACCTATCCACGAGGACGGTGATGGCATTATTCTATATTGGCGGAGGTCCCTGTTGCTGAGGGTTTCACTCATTGTCGCCTGCAGCTGGAGTTGTTGACAGAAGGTGTCATCACATGGGTTCCCTACTCTAGAGAGCATTTGGGAGTTGGATTTAAGGATGGGTACCCTACTGGAGTTGAGTATATTATTTCCACATGCAGGATTCCTCTCTTCACAAATGGAGGATGAGAGATCTACTTAGGAGAGCGTGTTATCAGGAGCACTACAGGAGAGATCCATATGCCGATCTTGCCTCCTACTAGGCGTTATTGGCCTTTTTTGCAGTCACCCATCATTGACATCCCGTTGTTGGGGATTGACGATTTTACTTTATCAGAGGGCCCCTGCACTCAGGAGATATTCCAGCATTGGTGGATCCCTCATACCATTGGAGCTCAGACCCGCGCCACACAGTTTATGGGAGATATGGTTCCAGGATCTGTGATGATGACGGATTGGCTAGCCAGTGTCAGAGATCCGACTCATGTGACACAAATTGATAGATTGACCCAGCAGTTGGATCGGGCACATTTCTTCATCCGGCATTTGGGTAGAGATCCTTTAGAGGTAGATACTTTTGATCCTTCCAGCTCTGGTGTTGGCCCTTCATGTGACCCATATGGTTTTGCTGGTGCAGATCCTCCATTGTATAGGCCTGACATCCCTGTAGATAGAGATCAAGTAACTCAGGAGGAGTTACATCAGGTGGATAGCTTCGATGATTTAGACATTGACACTATTATATTTTTCTGATGTATTTATCTCTTTTGATAGGCCTTTGTTAGCTGCTGGGTAACTTCGCCCCATTCTTGCTATATCTTTTGATAGGCCTCTGTTGGGTTATTGGGTAGCTTCGCCCCATTTCCCTGTATTTTAGATGTACAGAGATGTTTTAGATGATGATATACTTAGGAATGCATGTACATTTTCATTCCCTATATCATATTTCCATCTATTGTATCATGCATGTTATTGTGTTATGCATATGTATGTATGTCCAGTGATACTCAGCAGTGACCCCTGTATGGTCTTATGACACGACCCGTACAAATGTCTTCTTCGACAATTAGCCATATTGATCATACTCCACCATTTTTGGTTGTAGAAGGTATGCGCTTATGGTATGATAGTATATCACCATCAGACATGGTGATCGTAGATGATTTGATGTAACATACTATGACTCTGTTGATGTTTCAGGTTCCCACAAGATTTGTAGAGGGTATGCTAGAGCACTGGGTATCGGAGAGGCAGGTTTTCCGATTTGAGACCCAGGAGTTGACTCCTACTTTGGAGGAGTATGCACGGTTGACGATGCTGCCACTAGACAGACCTTGTGTGCATATGGCTATCAGAGACATGAGTAGACAGTTCATGAACCTCACTAGATTGAGACGTAGAGTGTTAGAGGACGAGATTACATCCAGCCACGTGATTTCCCAGCGTTTCCTGTTTGACAGGTTTGGCTCTGAGGACAGTTATGCATGGTATTCCAGGGATTTCACCACATCGAAGAACCATTGGCGTTCAGCCAGAGTGGATGTATTACTACTGTGCGTATTGTCATACGTCTACATGCCACGATATATGGATGAGTTGGATATCGGCGTCATTATGGCAATGAAAGCTCTCAGGGAGGGTCGTACCATTGTACCGATGATTGTTGCAGAGACACTAAGGTCAGCTACATACTGCTGCACTTATCCTGCAGGAGTGTTCACAGGCAGTTCGGTCATGCTTTATGTGTGGTTTATGTCGCACTTGAGACCGATTGGTACATATAGACGGTAGGGGTTTTATTTTACCCATGATATATCCATGTCCTACTCTTTTCAGCCTGCGGAGTGTACAGATGTTGCATCGTGGTCAGCTTTCCTAGTAGGGATTAGAGACCCATTTGCTATATTACCGTGTTCAGGGCTTGTCTCACCCTAAAACATCATTACTCATGCTCTGGGCATGGATTATCTCCCCCTGGCTGGATTGAGGGGCATGATTACTTACCACCCACTGGCCATGATGTGTCAGTTTGACCAGTTTCAGGATTTTCACCAGTATGAGGGGGCAGTGAGTTAGCGCTTCGCTTCACACCATTTATCAGCGGAGGACAGATCCAGGTTGTATACCTGTTGGGATCAGCGAGAGCTGGCTGAGTTTTCTGTCAATCATCCAGGTTGTTCTACAAAATTTTTTGTATGGACGGACATAGAGACTGCATCGGCTGTGGTAGTATCCACAGTGCAGGAGATTGATTATGACTATGAGGAGCCTATAGAGGAGGCTGACATTCCCATCGACGATTTGACTGCTGGGCTGCCAGCATATGTGATGGATTCTTCCACCCCGAGTGCCACTGTTGCTCAGTATTCGACACAACATTTGGAGCAGAGCTTACATTTGATGACATATGATAGAGATCAGGCTAGGGCCGCAATGTTGACATCTCTTGATGAGAGAGACGCTGCTCTTTTAGAGAGGGATGAGGCTAGATCAGCCAGGGATGATTTAATAGTGGAGCGGGATGCCGCCTTATCTGCTAGGGATGTGGCCATCGCAGATAGTACTTCAGTGAGATCCCAAATGACTGTCAGTCTTGCCGACATGAGTGCTTACATTGATGAGCATTCTGCCACCATGCAGTTAGCCTCAGATCTGCTAGATCGTGTAGATACCCTTAGGCAGGAGCTGGCAGCATTACCTCCATCTTCAGAGAGAGATGCTATGTTAGATCTGATAGTTTGCCTGTATACAGATCTATAGATAGCTTTGTATTTTCCTGCACAGACTAGCTTAGCCATTTTTTCATGTATAGTACACATGTATATATCAAACAGTATTATGTATGGCAAAGAAATATATTTTGATTCACTTCCCATTTAGTTATGCCTTGATACTTGCTTGATATTTGTCTGTTTCTTCAGGGCCTTGTGATCTTGATGCATTCTGAACTTATCCTTGATAGATGGATATTGAGACATCGAAAAATCTCTCAGAACGGATCATTGATTTGTATGAATCCCTACCATCTTTGGTGTCTTGGGACTGGTATCTGTATGAAATGTGGAGAGGAGAATGGTTTCTTCCTCTCTGAGATTGACCGCACCACAGATGGTCGCCAGTACTTCTATTTGTGAGAAGCCTAATTAATTCCATCTCTTATGGATTGGTATTGCTCTTCGAGGCACGATCACAGCTTTGATGGTCACCGAATCTTCTATTTATGAGAAGAGGTTGGGTAATTCCATCCCTTTGATCTAAAACTGATGAAATGTGGTGAATTAAAGATTGATCCCAGTACCGTGTGACAAATATGTTTGTTCTGGTAGGGGTTAGACTGAACCATGAATGGCTGCCTACGTACTCCTATTGAAGAGGAGATCAAGTCTGCGTAGTTCGAACCTGGTGTAAGAGGTTCAAGGCTTGATTGTGAAAGGCAGAAAAGTGTAGAAATGTTTTTGTTGTTTTTGGGAAAGGGGCAGAAATGTTTTTGTTTTTTTTATTGCGATCGGGCCATATAGAATATGGTTGCCTATGTACTCCAATTGAAGAGGATACCATGTCGACGTAGTTCGCCCCTCAGGGCGAATTGAAGGCAAAAAGAAGCGTGAATCCAATGTGCAGGCTATACTGTAGGGAGATGAAAGTTTAATCCCATAATGGGGACAAACTGCAGGTGTGAAAACAGTTGGATCCCATCTTTAGGATCAACTACAAGCGTAGAAAAGTTTAATCCCGTCTTCAGGAGAAACTACAGGCGTAGAAAAGTTTAATCCCGTCTTCAGGATAAACTGCATGCGTAGAAAAGTTTAATTCCGTCTTTAGGATAAATTCCAAATGTGAAAGGTTAAATCCCGTCTTCAGGATAACCGAAAATTTTAGGCAAGATTTGAAATGAAGTGAAAACCAGGCTGCTGGTTTGAAGTGTATGTTTCCCTTAGGGGAAAAAAGAGCATGAAGGGAAGAAGGGTTCAAAACTGGAATGACTGGTGATTGGATAATCAAAACTAGGATGTTTGTTTCATGGTAACTTCAGACATAGTACCGTTTCACGGTGTCCGAGTTGATAAGTTATGGAAATTCATCGCCGTCTATTTCCTGCAATCTAAGAGGACCTCCTGTCAATACCTCCTTGACAACAAATGAGCCCTCCCAGTTAGGAGCGAATTTTCCTTTGGATTGATCTTGGTTGTCAATGATCTTTTTCAAAACCAAGTCATGTTGTTTGAATTGCCGTCGTTGGACTTTTCTCTTGTAGGATCGTGCGATCCTTTGTTGATATAATTAACCATGGAAGATTACCACGACTCTCCTTTCGTCTATTAGAGATAATTAATGATACATGTCTTGTACCCATTGGTCCTCATCCAACTGAGCATCCATCAATACTCTGAGGGATTCCATTTCCATCTCTATGGATAGCATTGTTTCCATCTCATAGGCTAATGAGTAGGGGGTTGCCCTAGTGGAAGTACGCATGGAAGTTCTGTAGGCTAATAAAGTTAGAGGCAAGAGGTCAGGCCATCCTTTGTGATTGGTGGACATTTTTTGCATGATCTTCTTAATGTTTTTATTAGCCGCTTCTACAGCACCATTCATCTTTGGATGGTAGATGACTGAGTTAAGATGCTTGATGTGGAATTTACTGCATAATTCCTCCATTATTTTGTTATTGAGGTTCTTAGCATTGTTCGACACAATGACCTCTAGTTGTCCATATCGATAGAGGACATTGTTTCTGATTAAAGCAATGATAACTTCTTTAGTAACCTTGGGGAAGGATACGGCTTCTACCCATTTGGTGAAGTAGTCGATCATGGTGAATATGAATCGATGACCATTATTGGCTTTGGGCTCGATGGGCCTGATTACGTCCATTCCCCACATTAAGAAGGGCCAGGGCGAACTCATATTGTGGAGTTCCCTTGGAGGGGCGTGGATAATATTCCCATGGACCTGGCATTGATAACACCTTTTGACGTGATCATC
This sequence comes from Panax japonicus, assembly GCA_020205505.1. Classification (NCBI taxonomy): domain Eukaryota; kingdom Viridiplantae; phylum Streptophyta; class Magnoliopsida; order Apiales; family Araliaceae; genus Panax; species Panax japonicus. Next base: position 24,929,352 of record CM035114.1, read on the forward strand.
ACAGTCAGCTTTGAGTGTAAGCCAATAATGTCTTGTTCTGAGAACATTCTTGACAAGTAAGGGACCGCTCATGTGTAGGCCACATACTCCACCATGGATCTCATCCATGAGCCTCTGAGATTGGTCTTTGTCTAGACATCTGAGGAGACCTAGTCTTGCATCTCTTTTGTAGAGTGTATCTCTGCTCAGGTAGAATTTTATAGCAAGTCGATGAATCTGCCTCTTCTCAATTAGGCTCGCCTCAACGGGTGTAGATCCATCTCGCATATACTCCTTGATATAATGATACCAAGGGTGTTGAACGGGAGGTAATTCATCCGATACTTCTCCAACGTAGTTCCCATAAGTTGGGGCTTTTTACATAGCAAATGTGATGCTTGGCATGCTTTCCTTGTCAGGTATGTGAACCAAGGAGGCCAACGTTGCTAATGCATCTGCAAAATCATTCCTATTACGAGGAATGTGTAAAAAGGAGATTTCTTCGAACTTCAAAGCCATCTGTAGAACTTGCCGATGGTAAGGCAACAAATGTAAATCTTTGGTTTGATAGATTCCTTTGGATTGTTTGATTACCAATTCGGAATCCCCAAAGACAGTTAGCCGCCTGATGCCCATTGAACGGGCAAGTTTTAGCCCCATGGTATAGCCTTCATACTCAGCTGTGTTGTTGGTGCTGACAAACTGCAATTTGACGGCAACGGGATACTGGTCCCCCGTCTCGCATATTAGAACTGCTCCAGCTCCAGAGCCTTCTACGTTAACAGCTCCATTAAAATACATTTTCCACGTACGGCATTCATCGTACTGATGGTGTTGCTGAATTGTCATTATCCCTTCATCGGGGAAGTATGTTTCCAAGGGTTTGTAATCCCCTCCAAGTGAGGCGGCCAGCTGATCCCCAATTCCCTGACCTTTGACAGACTTTTGCTTCACGTAGACGATGTCAAATTGTTGTAGGATCAACTGCCATCTGGACAGCCGACAATTCAGTATGGGCTTGCTCAACACATACTTGAGAGGATCCACGCAGGATATGAGATGGGTTCTGTGACCATGGAGATAATGTTGTAATCTCATGGAAGCCCATGCTAAAGCACAACAAGTCTTCTCAATCAGAGTGTACTTGTGTTCACTGGTGCTGAATCTTTTGCTGAGGTAATAGATAGCTCGTTCCTGGCCTCTATCATCTTATTGCCCCAGCATGCAGCCAATGGCATTGTCATTAATGGACATGCACATGAATAGGGGAACATCATCCCTGGGAGGTACCAAAACAGGAGCGTTAATCAGTTGCTCTTTAATTGTAAGGAAAGCTTTCTGGCACTCATCATTCCATTTCCCGGAGGAGTTCTACCTTAATAGCTTGAAGATGGGCTCACAGGTTGATGTGAGTTGAGAAATGAACCTGCTAATGAAGTTGATTCTTCCCAAAAATCCCCGTATTTCCTTCTCTATATGAGGAATGGGCATTTCCTTGATAGCTTGGATTTTGGTAGGATCTAGTTCAATCCCTTTGTGCCTGACTAGGAAACCAAGAAACTTGACTGATTTAACACCAAAGGCGCATTTGGCTGGGTTCAACTTCAAGTTATACTTATGCAACTTGTTGAACAACTTCTTGAGATGGTCTAGGTGGTCCTCCTCCTTCCGGGAATTGACAATGATGTCGTCCACATAGATCTCTATCTCTTTATGCATTAAATCGTGGAAAAGAGCCATCATAGCTATTAGTAGGTTGCCTCGGCATTGATGAGGCCGAATGACAACCGTCTATAGCAAAAGGTTCCCCAAGGCATGATGAAAGAAGTTTTCTCACGATCTTCCTCAGCAACCATAATTTGATGGTACCCCGCAAAGCAATCCGTAAAGGATTACATACCATATTGAGCAGTATTGTAAATAAGAATGTTGATAAAAGGCACGGGAAAGCTATCTTTCAGGCAAGATTTGTTCAAATCTCGGTAATCCATGCAAACTCGCACCTTTCCCATTTGCTTATGCACGGGAACAATGTTGGATATCCACTCCGGATATGTAAACACCATGATGATGCCAGCTTGAAATTGTTTCATAATTTCTTCTTTGACTTTCAAGCTCCACTCAAGTTTTAATTGCCTGAGCTTTTCCTGAACTTTCTTGAATCCTTCTTTAATGGGAAGACGATGAAGAACAATGTCAGTGGACAAACCCACCATGTCTTCATGAGACCATGCAAACACATCCTGGAATTGAGTTAATAGTATAACCATGTCATTCCATTGGTTTGAAGTGAGGTCTGAACCAATCTGGATTAGCTTTGAGTTTTCTAAGGTTCTAAGATTAAAAGGAGTAGTTTGGTCAAGGTTGGGTTTAGGCTTATCTGTGACCCATTCTTTGATATCTTGAGGTGTCTCAATGTCCTCTTGAATGTCCATCAAGTCTGAGTCCAACTTTGTATCAAAGTTACAGCCCTTGGGGAGAGAAGGCACCTCATCAGCAAGTACAGACACATCTAAATTCAGAGTCCTGAAACAAAGTATGCTTTCACTTAATATATACAAGTGTTCGATCATACAAAAGTGTTAGCATGTACTTGATAAAATAACTGCTAGTACTGTAAAGAAAAGTATGCAATTAAAGTTATCTATAGGGTAGAGGGATTTTCTACCCATTTTACCCTCGTCGACCAATGCATGGAATGCTGTTCCAATTGTGGAGGGCAAAGTCCTGATGGACTGCAGTAATGGAAGGATCGTCATTGTCCTCCTTCTCCTGAATGATAACAATGACATCTGGGTAATCATCGTCTGGGGTTTATCTGTTTATATGTTCATCATGAACAATGACGCGTATGCCTGCCATCATCAAGGCAATGTCATGTTTACGTTTTCGTTCCCTTTCTTCTACTTTGGGATCGAGAATCAGCACCTCTTTTTCTTTGAAAGGTACTGGCTTGGGAAACAACAAATTCATAATATGTGCTGGAACCTTAACTGGAGACTGGATCAGCTCATGAGGTGCAGATTAAAAACATCACCGCGTGACGGAAGCTTGAGGAACCGGCCGGTGTTTATGCGGATTCCTATGACTGAAACTTGCAAAATAGTCTAGCCCAGCTGTCCTAGTTTGACTGGACACTTGAATAGGGTGCTTAATACCCTGCTTATCTTTGCCAAGCCCTTTTTCAGGCTAATAACCCCATGACATCATTTCTTGAGTAGCTGACATAACCTCGGCAGAAATCTTGGGTATGGGAAGTGGTGCTTCAATAGGTTGATATTGAGTGTTACTCACTTCCAAGGTATAAAAACTGGCCGGCTCAACTTCGGAGTTGAACATGATAATTGGCAGATCTCTCTACTCAGGATACCCCAGCTCAACATTAACAGTGACTAGACTGTTGTTGATAATGTATTTGAGCTGTTAATGTAATATGGACGGAACAGCTACACCCATATGTATCCATGGTCTTCTCAATAGCAGGTTGTATCCTGATTCTATCTTTAAGACATGGAAGGATACATTGAATGTATTAAGGCCAATATAAATTGGCAATTAAATCTTTCTGGCGGCATTTTGTCGGGATCCATCAAAAGCTCGGATAACCGTGTGGCTGATCTGGATCCAATTGAGATTGATATTCATCTTTACCAAGGTGGCATAAGGGCAGATATTTAGAGATGACCCTCCATCTATTACAACTCCCGCTAGCATGTACCCGGAGGATAACACTGCGATGTGCAGTGACTTACAATGACCGGTCCCTTTGGGCGGTATGTCATCATCAGTGAAAGATATCACATTGTTGTTGAAAATGTGATCGATTAGATGTTTAAATCTTACCACATCCACTGAATTTGGTAAATAGGCTTCTTGTAAAACCTGCAATAGAATCTTCCGATGATCTTCAGAAGAGAAAACCAAATCCAGAATAGATATCTGGTGTGGAGCTTATCGCAAGCTTAAAAACACTTTGGCTTCATTGTGGCCCATAGTGCGGAGGATTTTTTCAATCTTCTCCATGGGAATCTTCCCCTTGGCTTTACAAGTAGGTTTTATAACCCGTTGAGGAAGATACAGTGGATTATCCTTCGACACTATAGCAGTAGTTTGAGACGTAGATCCTTCAGCTCCTCCATAATTCCATGGAACTTTTTGCAATCTGACAACAGGATGTTATGGTCTGAAAAATTGAGGAATTGGCTCAGGTGCGGCCATTTTCAAAGGATTGTAAGCTCCTTTGAGTTGAATGGGTTGTATAGGAAATACTTTGATAGTTTCACTATCCACGTCGGATATAACTGCGATTGATTCCTTCCACTTGGTAGGGCTTACATTCCCACCTTTGAGTTGCACAGTGTAATCATCTGCAATTTGCAGGACACCACTATCAATAAGATTCTGAATGAGATGGCGGAGTGCCCAACATCCTTCTGTGTTGTGACCGCGGGGATTTATTGGAGGTAGAAGGAATGTAATTCTTCATTTGTTGATCAAGATTTGAAGGATCTCCTCCATGGATTGGCCGAGATATGTGAATTCCCTTTGATTGACAGAATCACGATGAGCTTTAGCACTTAATCTCTTTGCAACCTTTTCCTCCATAGCTCCTCTTTCTAAAGGCGATGGTGGAGCATTCATAACAAATGGAAGGAGATAGGCATGCTCCTGTTTAATTAATTGGCGTCTGACTTGATGTTGATGGGTCACCAGTTCTGCTAATTGCTCAATTTGTTTGCAAAGAGCTTTCATCTTTCGTTCTATGGTAAACTGGAACTTTGCATAATCCCATATGTCTTCACCATCTTAATGGTTTAAGATGACTCACCATTAAAACTGGAACTTTTTCCAGTGCTCCAACTAATCATGTTAACCTCTTCTTCTTTGTGTTGAGGAAGAGGGTTGTCCTGCACATGAGGTTGATCAGGTTTGGTGACTACAATCTCACTATTGTCTATCAAGTCCAAGATCTTGTGTTTCAAGGCCCAACAATCTTGAGTGTCACGTCCAGGTGCTCCAACATGATAAGCACACTTTCGAGTAGCATTAAAACCCCTCCCATTAGGATTGGCTGGTGGAAGAAGACGTGTAATTTTCTTCTGAGTAGTCAGAAGAGCAAGAATACTCTCGAGCGAGTCCCCCAAGGGTGTGAACGTTTGAGGTTTCTTTGCTTATCCACTTTTAGGCAATGGAGGGTTTGAAGATTGTGCTTGAAGAGGGGAATAGTTTCTCCTCTGTATAGGCAGGCTTAGATTACCTTTCTGTCCTTGTAGTATCAAGGAAACATCCTCCTCTTTCTTTTTATGGACCCTCCGGGGGTTGTTTCCGTAAGATCCAGATTGGATGTGCTCAGCAACTGCTTTTAGAGCAGCTAGGTCTTGAATCTTTCCAGATTTCAATCCCATTTCAGCCATTTCTCCGTGCTTGATCATTTCAGAGAATGATTTGCCAATACCAGCTAGAACTCTTTCATAGAAAGGAGCTTCCTGTACATCAATGAAAGTCATGACCGTCTCTGATTCTGTCTTGGAAGGAATAACTTGAGCCGCAAGGCGCCTCCACCTTTGAGAATACTCTCTGAATAACTCATTAGACTGTTTTCTTGACCTTAGTAATTTGGTATCGGTCTGGAGCCATCTGAGACTGAAAACTGTATTGAGTGAGGAAGGCGTGAGCCAGCTCTTCCCAACTATGGATCTTGGAATTGTCTAGTCTGCTGTACCATGAACGGGCTTCTCCAGTAAGAATTTTTCTGAAACAGCTGCATTCTGACATTTTCATTTTCCGCGTAAGATCCAAGTTCTCCAATGAATTCCTTTAAATGGGTATAAGGATCCCCTAATCCGTCATATTTTTCAAAATCAGGGGTTTTGAATTTCTCTGGATACTGGACACAAGGAAATATACAAAGGTCTGTATATGAAACACTGCCATGTGTTCCATTCCCTTTGAGAACGCGGATAGTTTCCTCCATTTGAAGGACCTTTTGCCTGATATCACCAGTGTCTGGATCTCCTTTGAGATGGGTGTTTTCAGGGCCTTTGTTGGTCGTATCCAACTGAGGTTCTGGAATTATTTTTTCTAGACCTTGGACATCTCCTTGTGTAGAGGATTCCACATGTATAGGTATCTTCGTACCTTGAGTGGACTGGTGCAATTCTTTTAGTAGAACAGCCAAGTCTGTGATTTGTTTACTCAATCTGTCAAATTCTTCTTGGGAAACAGTGTTAAACTGGTCGAAATAAGACATGATTGGTTGTAGGCTCGTGGCCTTTTTGGACTTTAAGCGGGTAACAGGCCTAATTTCTTCCCTACAAAAGACTTACGTAGTTTAGTCTTAGGGTAAATGTAAAAGTTATCATAACAATGTCCGCTTTAGGAATTTTGTCTTGCAAAACCGGTTGTTAATTGATAACATGTCATGTATTACAAGTAAATGCTTTTACAAGTAATTAAAAATGGAAAGTATGAAGATACTTTCCTCCGCGTTTGGTTTATCAGAGGTTGACCTATCTTAGGGTTACTCTCGCGGCTTTTTGGCATGAAGGTTCCCAGATCATCACAATCTACTTGACGGGAGGTTAATCCAGTCGTTCAACTTGGAGCGGATCTGAGTGGTACCTTTCCTGAGCCCCGGGGAATTATTCTTCCCACGGTTCCAGTAATCAAACACCGACGGGATAGCCTCCTAATGGAGGGACCACACAACATACATTCACATACAACATGTCACACTGTTCATGCAAAATGATGACATGTGCGAAGCACTAATATCACAGATAGATATTTAGTAGTGCAGTAATTAAGATGCATTCGTACACATTCATCATAAATGTAAATGCAACATTCACACACAAGCATATAACAATTTTGAAAAGCTTGTAATAGCGGCTTCAGCCCTCTTACTGGAGTCCCCAACAGAGTCGCCACCTGTCGACGTTGGGCTTTTTGATGTCCCTTTTCGTTACTTGTTATTTGGTGTTCTCATGTTAATCTAAGATTTGTTTAAAAACAAGTGAAAAAGGTTCGACATGTGTAATGTCGACGATTGGACTTTAAGAGTCGCCAGTTGGTGTTTTTAACTGGTTGAACAAACGCAACCGAAAAGGTTTGTACATTGACCCAGTGATGTGACACTGCTAAACGGGTTTGTAAAATCGAGATTCATTGAGGGTTCGGGGGCTTGATTATGCAGAGGGAAGGTGTTAGGCACCCCCCGACATTTGTGTTGCCACGATGACCGCCACTTCTCAAAGAAACTATTATATGAATGTGTGTGTGTGTGTGTGGATCAATGTGCAATTATTTGGAAAGTAGTGCGAGGCCTCGTTCACACCTATATACACCCGATTTGAATTTATAGCAAAAATTCAGTTTTAACTAGGATATAACAATGAAGTTTTATAAAAAGAGGTGTTCAAACCCTGTGCTCAATAGGAATTGAGACCTTTTCACACTTCCATTTTATTGTCTATATGTCCGACTTGTTTGCTTTTACTTTCGAGATGCGAAGCATCTCGAGAAAATAATATACAACAATGCCGAACTCCATATGGGCATGACAACCATCCAAGGAAATTCAGTCATTATAAATAATGTACAAGCTGCTTACAGCTGGAAAAAGTCCATCATGGGAACCGAATCTAGATTCAATAGAATGAATCTGTGATCACATGATTCCTAGGCTCACATGATACTGCAAGGTTTATGGAAAGCAGTAAGCAGTTTTATATATATATATATATATATATATATATATATATATATATATATATATATATATATATATATATATATATATATGTACATGATCAACCACCACGAAGCAAATCCACGGGGGATCAGAAAATGTAAATAATGCAATAAATGCTATCAACTACCACGAAATGAATTACAGGCGGGACTTGAATGTAAATAAAGTTGTAAAAAGCTATCAACTGCCACGAAGTGAACTCCAGGCAAGACAGAAATGTAAATATATATATACATATATATATATAAAAGCAGTAAATGCTCCGGTATAAAATCCAGGCTCATCGGAAATGTCTGACAACAATTATATATATAAGTATATATGTATATATGATATATATATATATATAAAAGAAATTAAATGCACCATATATAAAATCCAGGCTCATCAGACAGAGTCTGACCACAGTTTATATATATATATATATATATATATATATATATATATATAAAGCCAATAAACGCACCAGACCGAAGTGTAGGCTCAATCGAGGCATAACTCGATAATGTTAGTCCGTATAAAATTATATACATATATATATATAAGTATATATATTCAGACAGAAATGAAAACCACGGACTAAAGTCCGGGCAAACACACTTACACGACTCTCAACGTGTACAACAGTATGTGATAATATAAAAAAAAAGCTTTATAGAATGTGAGAAGGATTATAGTGGGCTACCAAAGTAGACTTCTATGACTCTATTTGGATAAATACTCAGCTCCCACCGGACAAAAGATAGCTATATGTGAGCTAACTGAGAAAGAAACACTCAATATGTGGTTGTACAGAGTAAAATGGACAGGGCTTCCTCGCCTTTTCTCTCTCTTTCTTTCCTTAAAATGGCTGGCCATCAACTTATATTTATAAACTGATGGCCGCAGGTGTACCTGCGGCAGCCGCAGTTACACCTGCGGCTGGTCGTGGTGGGCACAGGCTTTGCGGGTCCCGTCGTCTTGAAGTACATGCACTTACGCACTATAATGTCCGCTCAAACTTGCAGAACTTCAATCCGAGCTTCCAAACGAGGTATATGTGGCCTTCTTCGGATAGCTTGTGTCGAGAGTTACACAATGGCATGGATTAGAGGTTGTACGAAGTCAGGAAGAGGGGACAATGCCCATGGTCTTCAAGCTTCAAATTCTATCCAAAGTACTGCCACGCGTAATAGTCACTCGGGATTGGATATCCTAGTTCTTGAAGGACATAGTTGTATGTATGTATGTATTGAAGTGTCAAGACGACGCGCAGGTGATGTGGAAGCTAAATTATGTTTGACTCTTCGCCGGGGTTATCGCCGATTTGAGTTGAAAGTAAACGTTGCTTAGGGTTACATCTGAGATTGTACTACTTGTTGGTATGCCACGATATCATCTTGTGAGAGAGAATGTTGAAGTTGTGAAATGATGTTTGGCTCCTCACAGGGGTTATCATCGGTTTAAGCGAAAAACAGACATTTCTCAGGTTTATATCTGAGATTGGACTGCTGCAAGTGTTTTAATGTCGCAAGGTCATCTGTGAGAGAACCTGTCTTCCCGGTGTTAGCTCCAGGTCTAAGGTATGAGTGCCTCGGCAGGAGGGCTGAGCTTGAAGCTGTTCGCATATATTTGGAACAAACATTTCCGGAGTTATCGCCGGAACTGCAATAGCATTCCTTGGGGTTATCGCCAAGGACAAAATTCGGGGTTATCTCCGAGGTTGGAAATGATCCTTCTGATGTGTGTTCCGGAGTTGAGACTGAAACTCCCGGTGTGTGTTCCGGATTGTGGTTGAGACTCCTGGTGTGTGTTCCAGGTTGTGAACTGATCCTCCGGTAGTATCCGGAATGAATGTGAGCTGTCTTCCAGGGTTATCTCTGAAAGACGATTCTACCCTCCTGTATTGTTAGTAACAGTTGTTCAGAAAAAATTTCGAGTGTCTACACCAATAACTGTCCATCAATGCACTACGTGCCAATGAGGACTTTTACCACATCATCTATAACATTACGGGTCATGATTATACCACATGATCCCTGGTCATAATCATACCAATAAGCAGTTCATCTATGCACATAAGCCAAATATACTCATCAATCAATAGTTCATCTTTACACGTAAGACAAAGATATACAACTGTAAAACCACTAATCAACAGTCCATCTTTGCACATAAGCCAAAGATATACAACTGTAAAACCAATAATAAACAGTCCATCTTTGCACGTAAGCCAAAGATACTCCACTGTAAAACTAATAATCAACAGTCCATCTTGGCACGTGAGCCAAAGATGACTTTCATCACAATATAAGCATGAAGATGATGACAATGATATAAGACATTAATCAAACGAAATCAAGGATAAATATTAAAGACTTTAAATTTATCCAGAGTTTAAAAATATCCAAATTGTCAACATGATACTGCTTTGTGGAGTAAAATTCAATAATAATATTCATGTACCAAAAATAATTTGGACAGAAAAGAAATATATTTTTCGGGTAAATAGTACCTCGCAATAGTACCCTATGAATAGTACTTCGGGAATAGTACCACGTGAATAGTACCCCGACATGAAAAGTACCCCAAATACCCGAGTGATTAATATTCGGGTGAATAGTAATTTGGGTGAATAGTAACCCATGAATAGTAACTCGTGAATAGTACTTCGACACGAGAAGTGTCCTGAATACCCGAGTGAATAATACTAGAGTGAATAGTAATTGGGTGAATAGTAACCCGTGAATAGTAACTCATAAAAAAATACCAAAGAAAATGATATTCTATGATGAGTACAAAAGAAATGATATCTCGTACGAGTATAATAGAATATACGCAACTGCAGATAGATTTTCACCCACCATGCGGTAATCCACGTAGACTGACCATTTCCACAATTTAATAAAAAATGAATATGAATGATCATTCACCATGCATGCGATAATCCATATAGACAGGTTATTCCAACAGAATAATAAAGAATGGAATAACAGAAGAATTCACCATGCATGCGACAGACCGTACAAATATGTTATTCAAATAGAATAATAAATAATAGAATAACAGAAGAATTCACCAGGCATGCGATAGACCGCACAGACAGGTTATTCCCAATCGAATAATAAAGATTGGAACCAGATCATGCGTAATCCGCACATACAGGATATTCCAATAGAATAATAAAGAATGGAACCAGGTCATGCGTAATCCGCACAGACAGGATATTCCAACAAAATAATAAAGAATGGAATAACAATAGAATTCACCAGGCATGCGATAGACCGCACAGACAAGTTATTCAAACAGAATAATAAAGAATGGAATAACAGAAGAATTTTACCATGTATGCGGTACTTCGGATAGACAGGTTATTCCAACATAATAATAAAGAATGGAATAACAACCCTTATGAGTATTGAAATAAAATAACTCTCTTCATGAATACGAAAGAATAATACCCCTTACCTTAGAAGAAACTGGATATTAGAATATTGAGGTAGCAGACTTTTCTTCTTCTTTCTCTCTATAATTTCTCTCTATAATAATTGCTCTAAAGCTTTAGTGAATTGGTGAAAAATAATGAAGGAATGAGCTTCTATTTATAAGAAAATATAGTTTCCATAATTGCACATTTTGGGGCTCAAAATATTACAGTATAACACCTTCCTCTTTTTCTTCATTTTTAATTTAGTCCTGCAAGTATTATCAAACTTGCACCACATCCCTAATAGTAAATAATGTGAATCAATAGTAAATCATGTGACTCAATAGTTCTAAACATGTGAAAAATTAATTATAGTATAGTACCTTCATCTATACCTCCATTTTTAATTTAGTCATGCAAGTATTATCAAACTTGCACCAACTCTCCTAATAGTAAATGAATGTGATTCAATAGTACACACATATGAACAAATAGTTATAATTATGTGAATTAATAGCAATTAATTGCTCATTTTTCTGATTAATTACCCGATTGGTCAATATAACTTTCAGACATCAATTATTATCAAAATAAATGTCGGTTTCCACTAACACTAATAATCTCAACACAATGGAGCTATCAATTTCATCTTTAATCAACACGAACTTATTCATCATTAATTTTATAACTCATAATATTTAACAACCAGGTCGTTCCCAGGAAAGAGGGGGCTTTTCGATAAGGATTTATCTTTATTAGCGCACAATTAGGTGAACAAACCTCTCCTTGACAGAACTTCTAGACATTATCAATATTACAAATAATAATATGAATAACTTTGCCTACTCAATTATTGATTTAATAATATATCATATTATGCAGATAATACTGTGATAATAACTGAATCAATAATATGAGAGATATGATGCAGAAATTACTGTAGCAATAATTGAGTATAACTGAGTGACTTCTCACGTAAACATCAATAATCAATAGCATGTGCTACTATGCAACCACGCGTATTACTGTACTTTTACTACCGAGTAGTTCAACAATTTTAACGGTAATACTTTCGCTGTTATTTTTATAAAAAGATAATTCTGTCATTTTCTTACTATGACAATACTTCTGTTGTGGGGTCTACCAATGATTGTGCGGTCCTACGGATATTCCCTAACAAAAAAGAATATTCCCTGACCAAACGAATATTTTATAACAACTTGCATACTTTGAAAAATTTTCACACATCACCCTTAACTTTAACCTTTTATCAATTTAACCATTTACTAAATAGAATAATTATAAAAAAATTGAATACTTTCATTTCATAAAATTCGGGGTCTCACCGGCAGCACCCATTTTCAAGGAAGGGGAACGACCTCCGGTCGTATGCTTCAAATGTGGAGGAGAAGGACACATCAGTCCAAACTGTACGCAGCAATCCAAAGTGAGTTATAATTACGGAAGAGAAGGTCACCTAGCCCGATTTTGTCGTGCATAGAAGTCAAGTCCATTTGGGATGGAGACACCAAAAGCCGTCCCAGACAAGTCAAAGTCGGTAGTTCAAGGGAGAGCGTTTGTTGTGACCTCTCAAAAAGTGAGGAACCCGAATGAGGTTATCACGGGTAAGCTAATCATAAACTCTTTTGAAGTCTATAACTTATTTGATACTGATTCTATCCATTCTTTTATTTCTCCTACTTGCGCTCAAAGTTTAAATTTGACTCCAGAGAAATTAGACTTTGACTTGTCTGTTAAAACCCCGTTGGGAGAAACCTTCATTACATCCATTATTTATAAGTCTTGTTTGATTCAAATCGACACCCTCACATTACCTGTCAACCTTATCTCTTCAAAAATACTTGCATTTGATGGGATATTAGGGATTGATTGGTTAACTATTCATCATATAAAAATTGATTATTCTTGTAAGGTTGTTAGCTTTCATATTCCTAACCAACCAATTATGTGAATTCAAGTAACCAAACCACTAAAGTCAATCACTGTCATATCAAGCCATAAAGCTATTCGTTTATTGTAAAATGGATGTCATGCTTTCTTAGCCCATGTCACGGATTTAAACAAAAATACGTCCGATTTGAATGATATTTCTATTATTAATAAATTTCCTAACGTATTCCCTAAAGAACTTCCTGGCCTACCCCCAGAGCATGAAATCGAGTTTTGTATTGATCTTGAAACTGGTACAAAACTCATTTCCAAAGCTACATATCGAATGGCTCCTGTAGAACTTCTGGAGTTAAAAACCCAACTGTAGGAGTTTTTAGACAGTGGTTTCATTCGACCTAGTACATCTCCTTGGTATGCTCTATTGTCTCTTTTTCAGTTCTAACAAAAGAGCTCTAACTTATGCAAGCATACATGTGTCAACAAGTAATATAGAGTAAGTTGAGTATCGTCCCACAAAGAAAGTTGTCTAAATTAAACTACTATTCATCAACTAAGTCACTACTTTTATATGCTCAAACTAAAGATTATAACTGTGAATTATTCTAAATGCAAATAATAACTAAAATGAGAATAAGAATATAATAAATACAATATGAAAATAATGGGATCTTAACTTCATTTAATACTTCATCTAATTACTATCTTCATGCAAGTACGTTCACATATCACAGGAATGTATCCAAGAGCACTAAGGTAGACATAACCATTTTTCAATGCATTATGACCTACTTACATAACATTCATATGCGATAGACACCATGTAATCATCAATATAACCAAAATCACTATATGTCTATGTGAAATTGAAACTATATTAAATTTAAGCACAAGCCCTTATTTTAACTCATGCGGTGAAACAGTATATGTCTATTTAATTCACGAAATACAAAGTTATACAAAATAGCCCCATAAACACATGATATCATGATTATAATCCATACTCGCATGTTATCTTTCAACTCCATACAAGTAACTAAATCGAATAGTGATAAATCATTCATGCATGCAAATCAACCATGATCGAAATTCCTTTTGATATGTAAAACAGGTCAGTATTCAAGCACACAATTAAACTACATATTAAAATCTGTTAGAATCTCATAATGGAGTTTATTTCATAACTGAACCAAAAGCCATTATGGGATCAAACCTAAACATGGATAATAAGAAAACAATTGAAAGAGAAGGGATAGAAACGATCAAACCCAATTGCTGATTATATTCCAATGATAACGTTCAAATCCTCATAAAAATCCAGCAAAATAATAATAATTATCCACAATGATAGAAAATCCTAAGAAGAATTAGAAAAGATGGAGTTTAGGCTTCGTTCTTCATTGGAATCTCTCTCAAGGTGTAAACCCTAGTTGCAATACGAAAAATACGTAAAAAGTATTGAATGATATGTCTGACACCAGTTAGAATAGTTTTAATTGATTACAACTCTTTAAAATTAAAAATTAAAATAAACTGCTCAGCAGCAGCAGTCATCGCGCGCGGGTGCGCGCTCCTCCTATGTATTTCTCACGTGGGCGCGTGTGTGCAAGTCCTGATCTAGCCGTGTGGTCGCGTGGGCGCGTGTGTGTTGGCCTGTACGGTCGCATGGCTTCTGCAGTGTTGCTGCTGCTACTGCTTTGTTCTGTTGCTCATTCCTTTTATGCTTGGTCTCCTTGCTCCACTAGATCCTCATGCAATGCACCTATTAGCCTCATGTCATCTAACATGACCAAACTATGCCATATCCTGCACTTTTACACCAAAGGAGTTCTCAGTACGTGCAATGCAAAATAACATGAAATACAACTAAAAACATACTAAAATGTACTTGAGATGGGCATAATTCGCGTGAATTGATATCCAATAAGTAGGTATAAAACCCACTTATCAAATACCCCCAAACTTGAACTATTGCTTGCGCTCAAGCAATACATGCTAAATAACAATGAAAATGCAAAAGTACTACTATGCAATTAAATTACGATGCAAAATAGTCTCACATTGTTCCAACTTTAATAGAATTTCAGTCCAAAATGCCTCAGTGAATTATCCAGATTCAAGAATACAAATTCAAACTAACTATGGTCATAACATCATACACTCAGATAATTCATAGATGCTATAGAGATGTTGTGTGTGTGTGTGTTGTGTTCACTAAAACTTGATTCATGCAAAGAATACACATGCTAAACTGCTCAAAACAGAAAATTATAGTCTAAATTAAGACTCATGCATGTTTATACAACGAAGAATGTTCCAACATATCCAAACAAACTAAAGTTCAACAATGGGCTTAACTGCTTTATTGCTACTCACGAGGGCGCTTTTCGCTCTTTTCCGTTGTGTTTATTGCTATATTTATTTTTATTTTCTTTTTCTTTTTTTCTTCTTTTTTTTTCACATGACTGTGCAATGCCTTATTCCATTAGGCAACACTGCTACCCCTTAGTGAGATTTTAACCAACGACTCCCAGACCATGAAAGACCTTAAGGCGCTAGGTGTAGAGACAATCCCCTCTGGCGTAATTACTAAAGTAGCCAGGGCCCTGAAATAAGACTAGCCACGTTATTGCTATTCGTTTTTTTATACAAAGCATACCCATGTTTTCCCAAAGTTTAAATGTCAATGTTTTGTAAGTCTACATGCATGTTCCACATATTTCTCTTTTTAAAACTACATTTTCTAACAAGCAATGCAACACATACTTCTTATACCTATAAGTGATTGTGAACACATCTGTGCAAACCGAAAGCATTTAAAAAGCAACATGAATTTTATCGTGTAAAATAATATAACTACGTTCATGTTATCCATTATACTCAAAAATCCTTCACAATTCACTATCATCCTTGGCTAGGAAAAAATTCTATAAAGCTAGACTTTGTCAGACATGCAAACTAACTAAAAATTTCTAACACATAAACAAATAAACTATCATGACATGCAACTAAACATGCAAAATTTAAACTATTTATGCAAAAACTACATGCAACTATCCTACTACCCCAATACCCCCAAACTTAAAGTATTCAATGTCCCATTGAATGAAGGTAAAGGGTAAAGAAAAAACTCCCCTAATGATCGGTAGCACCACCCTCTTCGGGTGGTGAATCTGGTGGTGGATATGGCACTATTGTCCCGAACTGAGGCCACTCTAGCATCGTCCTCTGTTGGGTAAAAGCCTCGGCCAAGGCCCTCGTAAGACCCATAACAAAAGCTCTAAAATTACCATATATGGCATCAACCTTTCGCTGTAAACTTTAGAGCTGACGATCACCATGAGGAGCATGTGTTTCTGTCAATGGGCCTGCCTCATTTGTCTGGGAGGGCTTCTATGATGGCTTTGAGAATGTAGGCTGGAGAATAAATCCTCTTCCTTGTGGGTGCGGTACGCCTCTTGCCCAATCCTCAAATTTTACAATGGTGGCATGAGTGATGTCCTGGCTTGGGTATTGCATTTGTTCGTTGCCCCAGTTGCATCCCTGATGAGCACATAACATAGCTACCACTGATGCGTGTGGAATGCTCCCAGCAGTACTTTTTCGCAGATATTGCATCATATTCTGATGGATGAGATGGCCAACATCAATTTATTTTCCGGTGATTATGCCTCACGTAATAATTGCCCTCTCCGCTGTGATCTCGTGATGATGAGACGAAGGCACTAGTTTGGCACAGATAAACAGATTCCACGCCTTTGCATATCAGTTAAGGGCAGCTGCTGGGAATATGCGAGGCTGATTTGTGCCGGCTTTATACGTCCATTTCGTGCCAGGCACGCACAACTCAACAATCACCAATTCCAAGTCTTTTTCCATATATGCACCGGTGACCCAGTTGGCAGCCCCTGTTCGCGGTGTATCAGTGACTCAGAAAATGGTTGTGATGGCTGTAGGTCTATAGTCTATCTCAAAACTGTAAACCATAGAGATACCGCTCATGGTGACCTTGGCATTGGCATAAAACTCTCAGA
Source organism: Panax japonicus (assembly GCA_020205505.1). Classification (NCBI taxonomy): domain Eukaryota; kingdom Viridiplantae; phylum Streptophyta; class Magnoliopsida; order Apiales; family Araliaceae; genus Panax; species Panax japonicus. Next base: position 24,946,432 of record CM035114.1, read on the forward strand.
CTATACTCATCAGAATGGGCGTGGGAGTGGCAGTCGGTCCACCCCAGTCTTTTTCATGGATCATTTCATATAACTGCCCATCTTGTCCTTTCGGTTTGAATCCCCTTTCTTTCACGAATGTCTTAGCTACAATTTGGTAGTACTCCTGTTGGGCTTCCAAACACAAAAATTTTTTGTGATCGACAATATCCTCCCCCTGACTGCCGGAGGAAGATGATGATGAAGAAGAAGATCGCGCTCACTTTGGACCCATTTGCTTTGAGAGAGAACTAAAAACGATATGCTTGATAATGAATAAGAGCTACTGATGAAAATACCTCCAAACTCATTTCTGCAATCCCAATCAAAAACCCTAGCTTTATACTACACTGATGATTCGTGGGTAGATGTGGAACGGGGAAGAAATCATGGATGATCACGTGGTGGAGAGATTGATGTCTTGAATTTGTAACTGATAGAGAGGAAGATGAGGAAACATGTGTTTGTGGGAGAGCAGTTGATTTTGCTTCTGTTAGGATTTCAAATTAGAGCCCAAATGGTCCCCAACATGTTTTTAAAACTTTTTAAATTGTCTTTATTCGGTGTCGTGCGCGGCCTCATGGGTATTCAATGTGTTTCGTGTGCGAGCGCGCGAGTATGAATTAGGCTGTTATTGGCATGTCGCGCGGGCGCGCGCATTTGTACTGCATTCCTTACGCGACCGCGCGATCCTGATATCTACACTGCTGATGTTCAACTCCAATCTTCATATCAGTGATGCCTTCAATTGTTGATGCCTACATAGACATGAATGCCCACTATTAAGACATGAATCAATGACCAAAGAAATTCTCACCTATTTCAAACATTCTCAATGCAAATCTTGCTACACCCTCAAGTGTGCAAATCCAATATACTATCAAAAATGAACTAAAGATGACCTAACTTAAATAATCTAAAATGAATAAATAAAGAGCCAATAGAGATAGAAGTAATGGGTTGCCGCCCATCAAGCGCTAAGTTATAGTCAATTAGCTTGATTGTGTCTGAATCTCACGTCAAAGAAAGAATTGAGGTGCCTTCCTGTCTGTCCACCTTACCCCTCACAATAATAACTTCATCTTTCGTCAATGGCTCTACCTCCAACTCTGAATTTTCACAAAGTACACAACTTAACGGTTCATAGTTCACCAAATTCTGTACTTCATCATTTAGGCCCTACCAAATCAACCCGGAAACCCTATTCGTCATCTGTTGGGAGCTTCATTTCCTTGAAGACATTAAAGGTAACCTCCTGATCATGTACACGCATCGTGAGTTCCCCTTTTTGCATGTCTATCAAAGTCCTACCTATGGCTAAAAATGCTCTCCCTAGTATGATTGGTATGCTTTTGTCTTCCTCGTAATCTAAGATGATGATGTCAGCCAAAAAGATAAATTTTTCAACCTTTACCAACACATCTTCAATAATTACCCATGGATACATGATGGATCTATCAGCTAGCTATAATGATATGTTTATCGGCCTTGGAGCCGGTAATCCCAACTGATTGAATACTGACAAGGGCATCAAATTTGTAATTTCCCCAAGATCACATAAACACTTACTGAAGGTCATCTTCCCGATTGTGCACAGAATTATGAAGCTGCCCGGATCCTTTAGCTTTGGAGGTAATTTCTGTTGAAGCACTGCACTGCATTCCTCTGTCAAGGCTACCGTCTCAAACTCGTCTAATCTCTTCTTCCTTGACAATATACCCTTCATGAACTTTGCATAGCTTGGCATTTGTTCTAATGCCTCGGCGAAAGGTATGTTGATATGTAGCTTTTTAAAGACCTCCAAAAATGTGCTAAATTGCTTATCTTCCTTCTGCTTATTTAATCTCTGTGGATATGGAACTCGAGGGTAAAATAATGGTACTGAACTCATAGGATTCTCAACTGACCCTTCTTTATCCTTCTCTTCCTGTTGTACGTCAGAATTGTCCAAATTTTCTTTCTCAGCAGTCACCTTCTTTGCCTCTGGCGGTCGCGCGACCTCCTCAATGTAATCATGCGCGGGCGCGCGACTATCAATACCTGCAAGATTTTTCCCAGATCTTAATGTGATCGCTTGGCACTGTTCCTTCCCGTCTCTTCTTGGATTTGTCTCTGTATTACTTGACTATGACCCTTGGGGCCTGTTGTTAATCATGCTCGCCATCTGCCCCATCCGAGTCTCCAAATTCTTAATAACCACTACTTGACTTTTGATTATAACTTCCGTGTTTGCCATGTACTTCAACATCATCTCCTCCACTTCTAATTTCTTTTCTTGCTGAGGTGCAGCTGGAGTGTGATGTTGTTGTTGAGATAATCCCAGCGGGAACGGTGGTTTTGGTGTAAACTGTGGCTGAGATGGCTGTGACTGAAATTGTTGATTAAGCTGAAACTGATTCTGCTGATTCCCTTGGTTATTTGACCAACTGAAGTTTGGATGATTTCGATTGTTGGGGTGGTATGTGTTCTGAAACTGACCTTGGTCTTTCTTGTAATTACTCACATACTGTACTGATTTTGAGCTGATAGCACACTGATCTGTCGAGTGTGACCCCGCACAAATCTCATATATGAAGGCAACTATTTTCACTTTGCACTCTGCTATTGTATCTATCTTTTTTGCCATAGCTGCCATCTGTGCCGACAACTGAGTAATTACAGTTACCTCCAAAAACATGCAACCTTGGGCTATGGCATCTGAGATGTAATATTCTGAAAATCATTTACTGCCATAGTCTCGATAAAGGTATAGGACTCGTCATTGCTCTTTGCCCATAATGCCCCTCCTACAGCGGCATCTATAATGAGTCTCGACTGCCATCCCAATCCGTTATAAAATGTATTGATTACCATCCAATCTGGCATACCGTGACGTGGACACTTCCTTAGCATCTCATTATATCTCTCCCATGCTTCATATAAGGACTCACCCTGTTGTTGCTCAAATTGAGAGATAGTTGTCCTCATCTTTGCAGTGTTAGCCATTGGGAAAAACTTTGCTAAGAATTTCTGTGCTAAGTCCTCCCATGTAGTGATTGACCCTGACGGCAAAGAATGCAGCCAACTTCTCGCCTTATCCCTCAATGAGAATGGGAATAGCCTAAGTTTTATAGCATCCTCCGACACACCGTTGTATCTAAATATATCAAAAATCTCTATAAAACTCAATAGGTGTTCATTCGGATCATCCGTAGCAGCACCCCCAAACTGTACCAAATTCTGCACCATCTGAATAATGCCGGTTTTATCTCAAAAGTATTCGCTGCTATTGCCAGTCTGACTATTCTAGACTGAAGTCAATTTATATTCGGCATGAAATAATCCCTTAGAGCCTTGTGCTCTTCTCTTTGTTCTTCTGCCATGTCAGATATAGTACTTTCCAACTGAGCTTGCAAATTTCTCCGCACACTAGCTTTCCAACCTCTTCCATTAATGTTATCCTGTGCTGGTATTTACTCGGAATTAGATGATCGTGTGTGCATAAAAATCTACAAGTACCTGAAATCACAAACAAAACAAAAACAGAAATGAGATAAGAATAGTTATGTCTAAGTCATACAATATAGCTTAAAAGTGATGATAATTATTTAAATTTAAATGCCTTTCCCCGTCAACGGCGCCAAAACCCCGTCAACGGCGCCAAAAACTTGTTGCCTCTTTTTCAGTTCTAACAACAGAGCTCTAACTCGTGCAAGCATACATGTGTCAACAAGTAATCCAAAGTAAGTAGAGTATCGTCCCACAGAGAAAGTTGTCTAAATTAAACAACTATTCATCAACTAAATCACTATTTTTATATGCTCAAACTAAAGATTATAACTGTGAATTATTCTAAATGCAAATAATAACTAAAATGAGAATAAGAATATAATAAATCAAATATGGAAATAATGGGATCCTAACTTTATTTAATACTTCATCTAATTACTATCCTCATGCAAGTACGTTCATATATCAAAGGAAAGTAGCCAAGAGTACTAAGGTAGACATAACCATTTTTCAATGCATTATGACCTACTTACATAACATCCAAATGCGATAGAAACCATGTAATCATCAATATAACCAAAATCACTATATGTCTATTTGAAATTGCAACTATATTGAATTTAAGCACAAGCCCTTTTTTTAACTCATACGGTGAAACAATATATGTCTATCTAATTCACGAAATACGAAGTTATACAAAACAACCCCATAAACGCATGCTATCGTGATTACAATACATAGTCGCATGTTATCTTTTAACTCTATATAAGTAACTAAATCGAATGGTGATCAATCATTCATGCATGTAAATCAACCATGATAGAAATTCCTTTTGATATGTAAAACAGACCAGCATTCAAGCACACAATTAAACTATATATTAAAATCTGTTAGAATCACATAATGGAGTTTAGTTCGTAACTGAACCAAAAGCCATTATGGGATCAAAGCTAAACATGGATAATAAGCAAACAATTGATAGAGAAGGGATAGAAATGATCAAACCCAATTGCTGATTATATTCCAATGATAACGTTCAAATCCTCATAAAAATCCAGCAAAATAATAATAATTATCCACAATGATAGAAAATCCCAAGAAGAATTAGAAAAGATGGAGTTTAGGCTTCGTTCTCGTTGGAATCTCTCTCAAGGTGTACACCGTAGTTGCGATATAAAAAATATATAAAAAGTAATGAATGATACGTTTGACACCAGTCAGAATAGTTTTAATTAATTACAACTCTTTAAAATTAAAAATTAAAATAAACAGCTCAGCAGCAGCAGTCATCGCGCGCGGGCGCGCGCACCTCCTATGTATTTCTCGCGCGGGCGCGCGAGTGCAAGTCTTGATCTAGCTGTGTGGTCGCGCAGGCGTGCGTGTGTTGGCTTGTATTGCCGCACGGCCGCATGGCTTCTGCAGTGTTGCTGCTGCTACTGCTTTGTTCTGCTGCTCATTCCTTTCATGCTTGGTCTCCTTGCTCCACTAGATCCTCATGCCATGCATCCATCAGCCTCATGCCATCTAACATCACCAAATTATGCCATATCCTGCACTTTTACGCCAAAGGAGTTCTCAGTACGTGCAATACAAAATAACGTGAAATACAACTAAAAACATACTAAAATGTACTTGAGATGAGCATAATTCGCGTGAATTGATATCCAATAAGTAGGTCTAAAACCCACTTATCAAGCTCCTATTCTATTTTTAAAGAAGAAAGATGGGAGTATGAGACTTTGTATTGATTATCGCGAGTTGAATTATGTCACCATCAAAAATAGGTACCCGTTGCCATGTATTTATGACCTATTTAACCAATTACTAGGCGCTAAATTCTTTTCAAAGATCGATCTTCATTCTGGATATCATAAGTTAAAATTTAAAATTGATGATATTCCAACGACTGCTTTTAGAACTCGGTACAAGCATTACGAATTTCCAGTCATGTCTTTTGGATTGATTAATGCTCGTGTGGCCTTCATGGATAAGATGAACTGAGTATTCAAGGAATATTTGGATCGTTTTGTGTTTGTCTTTATTGATGACATCCTCATCTACTCCAAAAGCCGTGAAGATCATGAGCAACACTTGGGGCTGATACTCTAAAAGCTTCGTGAAAACAAGTTATATGCCAAGTTGAAGAAATACGAGTTTTGGTTAAGTAAGTAGCATTCCTTGGGCACGTGATGTCAGTGATCGAAGTACGTAGCTTTTTGGGCTAAGCTGGTTATTATCGGAGATTCGTGGAATGATTTTCTCGAATCGCTACTCCATTAACTCAGCTGACTCGGAAAGATATAAAATTTAGGTTGAGCGAGGAATGTGAGAAGAGTTTTCACGAACTCAAGTTGAGACTCATTTCAGCATATATTCTAACAATACCATCTGGTTCGGAGGGATTTGTCATATACAGCGATGCTTTAGGCAAAAGTTTAGGATGCGTTCTCATGCAACATGAGAAAGTCATAGCCTATGCCTCACGACAACTGATGAGTGAGTTTTATACTCATAATTGAGTGCATTTGAGCTTAATTTTTTGGTTGATTTTAAGTGTTTGTGTCTATTCATGCATGTTTTATGTTGTTTTGTAGGAATTGGGACAAAAGTTACTTGGATCGATGTTTGGAGTGGCTAGATTCGCGTTTTCGGCTTGCCATTTACACAGTAGTCACTTCAGAGCCAATTTGAGTATTTTTTTTCAGACCTTATTTCGAAACACTTAAAGAATAAAAGTTGTAGATCTACTTCTCCTCTTTTTGGATCATCTTGAATCATCAAATTCGGAGTTCGGACAAAGATGTTATGGCCATTTTCCCAAAGGATGTCAGAGCAAAAAATGTCAAAAAAGGGGCCAGCACCGGGGCACTGGGGAGCAGTGTTCTAGCTTCATGCCCAGCGCTGGGGTGCTAGAGAAGAGGTTAGTTGGACCTGGACGCATTTTTGGGCGAATTTTGACACCTTTTTGACTCCAAATTGGATTGGGTTTGTTTCTAAGCTAAAAATTAGACTTGTAACCTATAAATACATGATGTAAGGCATAAAATAAAGGGAGAATACATAGATTAGCTTAGATAAAACACTCCATGAGATTAGAATATAAACCCTAGTCCTTAATTAGCCATTGGATATTGAAGCAAATTGAAGAACACTGAAGATTAAGAGCAAGAGCAAGAGCAAGAGGGGAGCATCAGATTTGCTGACAACAGATTCTATTCTCTTCTCTTATCATACTTTTATCTTTTAATGTCTATTCAGTTGTGGATTCTTGGTTTTAATTAATTAATTATGAACTAACTCTTTTATTAAGATTTCAATTGAACCTTTTATGGCTATAAATTAACTATTTGATTTATTCTAATTATTTGTGTTAAAGTGAGTTGTTTGTCTTGACTTATGCTTATTGATTAATTATCTGATCAGTAATTACCTTGTTACTTTAGAAGGAATTAAAAGAGGAATTCTAGGGTTAGAACTGGGCATGATATCATGTGACTTAGTTATTTGTAAAATGATAATTAGGTTTGTGAATTGAATGGAAATATCTGTTCACCGTATGTAACACATAAGGAATTGGGATTGAAAAGAGTTTAATTCAATTACTTTGCATAGGAATATAGCAAGATTAATCTAGATTAAATAGAAGGCAATTGACCACTTGGAAAAGGACTTTTGGCATTTGAGAATTTCTGTTAACAATTCAGTAGACATAATAATTGAGATAATTGGATAATTGATTTATAGTTCATAATTGGGGATATTGGAGTCTCAATCCTTATTTATTTGAATTCAATCAAATCTTAGTTTTGTTTATTTGCTTTATTTTAGAATAATCTCTTTTAATTATTTTAATTTAGTTTTGTTAATTAGAAAAATCACGATTTGAGATTGTTTAAATAAAATTAGTTTGGTTAAGAATTAGTACTTGGTAATTTTTATTAAATAATTCCTCATGGGAACGATACTCTACTTTTACTTTATTACTTGTTGACCGTGTATACTTGCACGTATTCATTGATTGTGAAATCGATCAACAAGTTTTTGGCGCCGTTGCCGGGAAATTAATTTAATAATTATTTACCAATATTAATTTCAATCAAATTAGTCTTAATTTAAATATTTTTTTATTTTTTTTCATTATTTTCTTATATTTCTCTCTTTTTAGGTACCATGGATGACTTTGCGTATCAATGGCCATACACGAACATAACTCAACCAAGGGGAGCGGAGATTGACAGACTCGAGAAACTTTCTGCATTGTCATCACAGATTCAGACACTTTCGAGGATGTTTGAAGCTTTTGAAGCTCAACATCGTCAAAGTGTGGCGGTTACTTGTGATTATTGTGCTGGAAATCATATGAGTCATCAATGTGCCATCAGTTTCGAGCCGATACAGTATAGTGGTGATTACCCCAATAATTATGTCTATCCCAACAACTATCAACATGATTGGGGGTATCATCTGGCTTTTTCATTGAGTAACAATCAAGCTCAAGCTCAAGAGCCGAGTAAAAAAACACATCTGAGTTTCAAAATCAGACTCAACAACCAGAGAGGAAATCAAGTTTGGAAGAAGCCTTGGAAAAATTTATTAGAGCATCTGACAAAAAGAACGAGGAAAAAGACAAAAAATTTAATCAAATAAAGCTGAATATGCAAAGCCTAAGTGTGTCGATCAAGAATCTGGAAAATCAATTGGGGCAGATAGCACATGCGTTGAACAACCGTCCTCAGTACACTTGACTCTATGACATGGATGCCGAGACTGATGGTGAGCTCGAACCAAATCTACAACCGGATGTGCCAAATGATATATATGTTGAAAGTGAGGAAAGACTTGGAGACCAAGAAAAGGAGATCGACAAAGATCTAACTTTGAGTACCAACGATGATAAGCAAATTTTGATAGTGTCCCATGTACCTTCTCCACCAAAGTTCAAGAATCTGGGCAATTTTGCAAAACCATGCCCAATTGGAAGTCATGTCGTCGGCAAAGCTCTTGGTGACGTAAGAGCTAGTACAGTTATGGAGTCATGGTGGGATGAAAAGGAGAAGATAGAGGAAGATTCTATTATGTTTATTAAGCTTCAATGCCCGAATCTGATCATAGACATAATGGAGAAAACACCTAGTTGTTGGACGTTCTTAATGGGGATCCTATCTATAAAGAGAATGCTAGGTGACTTTAACTCAACGATTTTTGCTAATGGGAACCTCCCAAAAGAGACATTATTACTGATGGATGGAGGATTCCTCAATTTTCGAAGGGAAATTGGATAGAGAATTGAAGAAGTCGGGCTGAGACTATAAAACAAGCGCTTATTGGGAGGCAACCCAAGTTTAATTTTTATTTTTAGTTTTTATTAAGTTTTATATTAGTAGTTTTGAATTTGCATTTATTTAGGATTTAATAAAATTGCTTCTATCATTGTTTTACAGGTTATTCAAGTCAAATTCAAGTGTGGTGCCCAATTTGTTCCATGTGCGTAGCCTATTCTCCAAACTAAGTGGACAAGGAGGAAGATTTCTATATTTTCAGGGAAGTTCTCTGCTTTACTTTTTTATATTTCATCCATTGAGGACAATGTCTAGTTTAAGTTTGGGGCATTTTAGTGTCGTATTGCATATAGTTAGTTATCTGCATAGTAGTTCGTTTTTTTATGTGTTAGCATTGTGTTTTTTTAGGTTGCATATAATACATGGTAGTTATTTGCGTATTCATATATGTGTTGCATTAGTATGTGTTCATGTAGTATAATTGCATTTTTTTTTATTTTTGGATGAATCTGTGTGATCGGTTGGTGTGGTCTTAGCTCAGCCTATGATAAGATTGGTATTAAATTTTAACTTGAACGTACAGTGTTGATAATTGATGATGAGTTCTAATTTTAATCATGATGATAATCTGAGCCTGTCTGAAACTTATGTAACCGGTTAGCACTTAAAGTTTAACTATTTTAATCCACTTGGTTTAATGATTTCATAATTTGTTTCTGAGGGAAAATCTTTATTAAAATTTAAGGAAATTAGTGAACTGGCGATAAAGGTTGGAATGACGTAAAAGCTTGAGTTTGGGAGAATCTATGGGATATAAATATTACAAAAAGAAAAAAAAAGAAAAAAAGGAATGATGAAAAGAAAAAAAAAGAGAAAAAAATCCAGAAAGAAAAAAAAAGAATAAACACCATGGCATGCTTGTCTAGTTTTGTAGCCTTTGTTACTTGAGTAAGTAAGCCCGAGGGGATTGTCTATACACCTAGCGCCCTAAGGTCTTAATTGTAATAACCCGATATTTTCTATATAATTAAATCATAAATTTTGCGTATAAATTTTTTTTTAATAATAATAAATATGAATGATATGTGTCAAGGTAATGTGCAATATATTTTTATATGTGATAAATAAAATTTATTTATTACATTAAGTATTGCAAATAAATTCATTTTTAGAATTATTGATTATTATCAATTATAATTTTTATACTAATTAATTCCTTATTGAAAATGTTTTATTAATTATTTTGAAGGAAAATATAATCTTATATTATTTAAATAATATATGAAATGATTTTAGAATAATTATAATGATTATTTCATTATATGAATTTTTTCAGGATGTTAAGTTAATTATTTTAACTTAATTAAGAATGTTATTTATGCAAGATAAATCAGATATGGAATCCAAACCCTGAATCTGGGTTTTGATCAAGGAATGAGAATAATAATATTATATTATTATTTGCCAGTGTTATAGATATGTGTATTATGTGTGTAAGGTTAATGTGAATATCCGTTTTGATGAAACAGTTTTAGTGTTAATGATAAACCCTAATTTTGGTTATGGGATAAGGAATAATAATAATAATATTATAATATTTTGATTTTTCAGTACTATATATATGTGTTGTATGTGGACTGACAATGGTTGGTCAATTATGATGAATAATGGTGTAGTATTTGAAAACCATAACATTAATTGATTTAATCTTGTTTTTCAAATTAAAAGGGTAAATTTAAGATTATTAAATATCTGTGTTATATGATTTATATTATGTTTTATTTAATATTTTGCTAATTATAGAAAACCCTAACTATGAATGAAAACCCTAATTTCTAATATTAGAAACCCTAATCCGGAAACTTAAACCGGAGGTTTGATCTGTCAAGAATTGTGTTACTGTGATTTATAACACGTGTGATAGACTTTAATTACTAATTAAAGTAAACCTAGTTAGTAAATTAAAACCCTAAAATCTAGAACCCTAATTTAATTTTTAGAAATCCTAATTGTATTATGGAAACTCTAATTTTTGGTATTATAAACCCTAATTGCTATAATTGGCAAGGTTAATTATGATTAGTGATACTAAACCCTAATATTTCCGTATAACTTTATTATTAGCTTACTCTAATTACAAAACCTCAATTTTATTATTTTAGAAACTAAAAATCAATTTATTTTTGTACAAACCCTAGTTGCTAATTGATACAAATGCTATGTGCTAAACTTTAGAGTTAAATCCTAAGGGTCAAACCCTAAGGGTTTGACAAGATTACAAGAATGCCATTTAATTGATTTATCAAATGACCAAAATGCCCTTTTTAGTGTTTTAGTAAGCTAGCTTGCAAAGTTGGCAATATCTTTAGTTGGTAACCTAATTCTACCAACCCCAACAACTCCACATGCACATTATTGCCAGCAATCAGCCTATAGAATGACCAATTCATGCATCTAGCTTGCTTATATATAGATTAAAGGAGAGAGAAATTCCCATTTGGTAGTCTAATTATTGCAAACACTAAACCACTTCTTCTCAACTCAAAGCCAACGAAATTTTAAGCTAGATCAGTCCCATATACCAGCCCCACGAAATCCCATACCAAATCAGCAACACAAGATCAAAAATTAATCAAAGAAGGTATAAACCCTGGCCTTAATTTCTGTCCAAAAATTCGGTGTTAGATGTTTGTTTTTGTTGTTAGAATATGTTGTATTTAGTCTCTAGTGATGATCTGGGTTGGTATTACATAGATCCATAACATCTAATGAATCTGGAAAAATTTTAAAACTGAGGTCTGACAACGAATGTCAGAGCCTCTAGATCTTTCTGTGTTAGATGTTTAGTGTGTTTTATATTTTCGATCTGTTCTATGACATGTGGTCTTTATTCTAAAACTTGAATCATGTCTAGATTACAAGATATGATCGGTCAAAGTGTATTGACCGAACACGAAATTTGATTTCTGGGCAAATCCAAAAATTTCCAGATTTCTGACAACGATATTTAAGGCCATGAATCTTGAGGTTGTTTGATTATTTGGCTATGTTGTTGATTGAAGGTTGTAGACTGGTATGTGAACTACAAGGTCATGCTATTAGATCACCCATATCTGTAACAGGATCGTATAAATTAATGGTCAAAACACCGTTGACCAATTGACTGGATGAAGATTTCTGGGTAACCCAGAAACCTTCATAAGCAGTTTCGGACTACTACTTTGACCGGCCCATATCTACTTTATGTGATGATGTTAAAATATTTTTATGAAATGAATCTGTAGACTTAAATGTGGTCTACATAATAAAGGCTTTATATCTCTAAAACATCAACCGAAATACAAGTTGTGGAAGTCCAAAATAGATAGGTCGAACTGTTCTTCATTTCTGGGTAACCCAGAAAATGAAGAACAATTCTGACATCTACTTTAACGGTTTAGATCTTTCAATTAGTGCATGTTTTAATTTTGTTTATTGTTGGATCTTGTAGTCTTGCATTAGCCCTACACGATCTGACAAACATCATACCCAGAATCACAATACACAGATCAGAGTTCTTGGTCAAAGTAGGTCACTCGATAACTGTACTTGAATTTCTGGGTTTAGCCAAGAACATGAAGAACACCTATAGCGACGGTTCTGTCGCTATAGGTAGTCTTTAGCTACAAATAGTATTTTATTTTTCGGAAATTGTGACACCCCCAAATCCGGGTTACCTGACTCCCGAGTTTGGTGTTCACGATCCACACTATAATTATCATTTAACTACCCATAATATATATAGATAGTAATTTTCATAATATTTTATCAGAGTTTAATAATAATACATCACCCAGGTTCACTAACCTTAACTTTACAAACATACCCTTTGGATATACAAAAAGGGTTTACAAATACAACATAATAAATATGTTTACTCATAATTAATTTATAACTACGCCTTTTCCCTTGTCCTGCTTCACAGCACCTCCTGCAACTTCGCCCCTAGCTGAAAAATTTTATTTAGCAAGGGTGAGCAACTAATTTGCCCCGCAAGTTAATACATACAATAAATGTATAAGGATTCAAAACAACAGACTATCTATTTTGATAGAATGAAATCAAAGTTCGGGGAACTTTGAAATAGCTGAACAAATCGTTATTCAATAACAAGTTTTCTCGTATTTTATACAACATAATAATTCACTAATGAAATAGTACAACGCTTTCAAAGTTTCTACGGTATTCTAGTGAATAATCTAGAATCAATTCTACGAATGAAATATTTCTCCAGATTTATACTGAGTGATCACACTAGATCTTGAACTTTATTTTCTCGGGTAGATATCAAAGATTTACTTTGATAAATACTCAGGTGTATCAGATAACCATAAAGATTAAATCATACCCCTCTGCAAGTACTCAGAGCCGGCCAACTCTTTGTACCCTATACTATGCATAATACTCAAAACGCGCGCAAAGGTCGAATTCACGACCAACAAAATATTCCCTTTATATAAAAAGGTTGTTCTTCTCAGTCTTGGAATCAAAAGTTTGATTTTACAACGAAATACTATGATTTCAAATTCTATTTGCTTCTCCTCTTAAACCTAACAAGTTTTTACAAATGTTTGTCTAACCAGAATAATTGGCTAAGACATTTCTCAACATAATTCGACAATAAACAGGAATTATCTGTACTGTCAATTCTAACTTCTACAGATATGAATATCCAACAACAGTAATTCTACGAATATATATTTTCTAATTCGAAAATTTAATTTCAACAATAAATCCCTGGACGTGGCTTAATCAACAATAATTAACCACCAATAATATTTGAATGAAATAACTCAAGGTTGAGTTAGGGAACTTGCCTCTTCCGCTGATTACAGCTACACAATATACTTATCTGATTTCGAAAGACCTATAACCAATAATGTAGGTCTCACAATTAGCACAAACATTTATATCACACAGCATTGTATTCACAGTCAAAATTCTCCTAAACACATTACCACATAGTCACATTAGTGTTTATAACCTATATAAACACTTAACAAGTCAAACTAATTCAGTCTGGTTGGACTTCGGTCCATTCTCGGTGTTCTGGCCACCCTATCCGACAATTAACACATTTATTGTCAAGCAAAATCGATTTCTAAGCTTCAATATTAATTTAGATAAGTCAATTATCATTAATAATATTTTTCGGAAGCTTTTAATAATTATCAAACAATTATTATAATTTATAATATTTTTTCAAACACTTAAATCATTTTTAAATGATTTAATTATCAAATAATCTTATCATTATTAATATTTAATAATAACACTCATTCCAAAATATTAAAGTTATCATCAATAACTTAAAATATTTTTAAATCATCAATATTCTACTTAAATGAATTTTAAAGTAATTAAAATCATTTTTAAATCATTACCATTAATATATAAATATTAATGAAATTATTATCCAAATATTAAAAGTCATTAATTATAACTTAAAATATTTTTAAACCATTTAAATGATTTTTAAATCAATAAAATCATTTTTTTAATTCATTTATTTAATATAATAATTAAATAAATCAAATATCATTAATATTAATTTATTAATGAAAATTCTCCAAAAATATTGAAAATAATATTTTATAATTTAAAATATTTTCTAACACTTTATTCTCAATTAAAATGATTTTTAAATCATTAAAATTATTTTTCACTTATTTATTTAAATTTAATAATCAAATAAATATAATATCATTAATATTTAATTATCAATGAAAATTCTCCAAAAATATTAAAAGTTACATTTTATAACTCAAAATATTTTTAAATACATTATTCTTATTTAAAATGATTTTTCATAATATTAAATCATTTTTCTCTAATTTATTTAATACACTAATTAAATAAATTAAATACCTTTAATATTTAAATAATAATAAATATTAAAGAAAAATATTCCAATTGGTCAAAAATTATTTTTCATAATTTAAAATAATTTTTAAAACCATTTTTGGTAATTTTTAGAATTTATTTCTATTTTTTTAATAATTTTCGGAAATTCTGAAAATAATTTAATTAAAACCGTCGCGATAGGCCTTTAGCGACACAAAGCGTCGCTGTAGGTGTTCTTGAGCTCAAGAACACTGACAGCCGACAGCTCAACCTGCCATGTTTGACCGGCCATAATTCTCGGCTCAAATTATTTCTGGACTTGTTTGAAGTGTGATCGTATAGACAAAATGTAACACTACAACATGAAACTCACACTTAGATCAAACAACAACAACACGGCAAGATCTAGAGCTTCAAAGAAGCTGTCAGACCCATTCTGGGTTTTTCTGGGCTTAATCAGTACCGAGTTGCTACTTTCAACTTCATTTTAATCCATGTTCTGATCGTGTTTTATGTGATTTAAAGGTTTACCATTATAGACCGTATGTCATAGAACACTCACAAAGCAACACACCAGTTTAAAAACCACAGATCTACAAGATACAATCCGGTCAAACTCTGACAGAAACCGTGTTCATGCATTTTCTGGAAATTCCAGAAAACAGATATTCATGACGAGTAAGCTAGTTTGACTAACCACTCAGATCGCTAAGATGATGGTTTAAACAATTTAAGGACATATTATTGTAGTAGATCTAGCAGACTACAACTTTGTCACAAACAAAACATCAAACACCACAACATCTGACAGATCCAGACCTTGAAAAACATTGTCAGACCCTGTTCATCACATTCTGGGTTACCCAGAATGTTACTCGGTCAACGTCGGTCAACGACTTTTGACCTTAAATATCTTGAAATCCAGCTATCTAATTGTTGTTCTACCACTTGCAGATTAAAACTAACATGACAAGCTATACATAATAACTTTAAAACACTAAAAACCATAACTGAACAAGAATCTATGGCTCCTGACATTATCTTGTCAGACCACAGATCTTGTTCTTGACAGTTTGAAAAATAATCACTTTTAAAGCCATTCGATGCTATGGATCTATGTTATATCAACATAGATCATCATTAAACATCATCTAGCAAAGATTTAAACACATAAACACGGAATTTTTCCAAGCAACAAAGATCAAAAATTAAAATAGGGTTATACCTTTCTAGCTTAAATCTTGATCTTGATCCTCAAATCTGTTATTGGTCGATCTATGTACTGATATTGTGACTGGTTTACTTATGATTTTCGTGGGTTTAAGATAGAGAGAGTTGGTAAGAGCTAGTTGGACAAATGACCAAATTTTATGATTTTCTCTCTCTTGAAAACTTATATAATGCTTTGATTCATGAACCACCAGATCTTGCTGTCACAAGGGGCTGAATTGCTGGGATTTTAAGGCCACAAATGTTAACAATAGTTGGTGACCAACTAAAGCTAAATTAAATCTTACAAGTTACCCAAAAAAAAATATGAAAAAGGGTATTTTAGTCTTTTCCTTTTATTTCTAGATTTTTTTCATTTGTTGCAAACCCTTAGGGTTAGGGTTTGAGAAATCTAGGGTTTAGGTTTTGAACCCTTTAGGTATTAAAAATTCTAGTTCCCACAATTGTCCAATTTAGGGTTTAATAAATTTTCTAAAATAAAAATTAGGGTTTCTAAAATAGAAACTTATCTTACAAAAATATAATTAGAGATTTCTAACCATATTTAAGTTTAATACATACTTTAGGTATGCTAATAAAAATTAGGGTTGCCTAATTAAGGTTTATAATTTCCGGTTTTAAAAATTAGGGTTCCCGGTGTACAATTAGGGTTTTCTACAACACATTAGGGTTTTCTACAACTGAGATTAGGGTTTCTAATCTCTTATCAGGTTTTACTAATATTAAACCTTTTCCGATCAATTATTGATCATTAAGCTCGTATAGAACAAATACGCAATAATTAGTACAATTATTTTTAATTGTATTTTCTTTCGAATCCTTATCCGAAAATTAGGGTTAGGGTTTCTAAAGTTGTTAAGCACAACTCTACTCTAAATTTATTAGTCAATACACAAATTGACTTTCTCGAGACTCGTATCACAGATACTTGTCACAAAATTGATAATTAATATTAATAATAATTAAAAAAAATTTATTCTCAAATTTTGGATTATTCGAAATCTAGGGTTATCACAGAAATTAATTAATAAATAGAAAAAATAGGTTTTAATTATTAAAAATACAAAATAAATTATTAAAAATTATTTTAAATTCTGAAAATTAGTTTTTAATTATTTTAAATATATTTCATAAATATTTAATATTTTTGGAATATTAAAAGTATTTATTTTATTTAATTAGAATATTAAATAAATTATTTAATAATGATTTTAATTCATGAAAAATCATTTAAAATTATATTATGATATAAGAAAATATTTTAAGTTATTTTTAATAACTTTCAATATTATTTGATAATTTTCATTAATAAGTTAATATTAATGATAATTAAGTTATTTGTTAAATGAATTAAATAATTAAATTAAAATTGATTTTATTATTTTAAAAATTATTTTAAATAATAATAAGGTATTTAAAAATATTTTAAGTTATAAAATATAACTTTTAATATTTAAGGGTTAAATTCATTAATTAATGATATTTAATGATATTAAAATTATTTAATATTTATATTAAATAAATTAGTTTAAAAATAATTTTATTATTAAAAAATTATTTTAAATGAAAATAAAGTATTTAAAGATATTTTAAGTTATAAAATATAACTTTTAATATTTAAAGGATAATTTCATTAATAATTTAATATTAATGATATATTAATGATATTAAATTTATTTAATAGTTATATTAAATAAATAGTTTTAAAATGGTTTTATTTATTTAAAAATCATTTAAAAGGGATATAAATGAATTTAAAATATTTTAAGTTATAATTAATAACTTTTAATATTTAGATAAATAGTACATTAATATTTTAATATTAATGGTAATTATTTAAGAATGATTTTAAATGTTTTAAAAATCATTTAATGGTAATATAAATGTTTTAAAAATATTTTGAGTTATTATACATAACTTTAATATTTTGGTAAAGGTTTCATTAATAGTTTAATATTGATTAAATGTTAATGATAATAGAATTGTTTGATATTTAAATCATTTAATAATGATTCTGATATTTTAAAAATTATGGTAAATGGTAATAATTATTTTATAATTATTATAAGGTCATGAAAAATAGTGCGACTGTTGTTTAAGTTATCTATTTGGATATTGAACTTCGGGATAGAGTCTTAGACTCGATTTTTACCCGATAAATTTGTCGGTAGACCGACATATTTCAGAAATTGATCTGGACTTAGATAATTTAGTTAGTTAACTGTTTATTTGTGATTCAATGGTTGTTAAAGTTGTGTGACAATATGATTAGGAATGTGTTGATGTTTGTTTGTGAGTCAATGACTGTTGAACAGGTGTGATAATGTGATTAGGTTATGTGCTGACTGCGAAATGCAGTACTATGTGTTATGGAATATTGTTCTAATCGAACGAATCATTTGATTAATGATAGGTCGTGTTATAAAAGATAAATCTAAGTTGCGTAATTGTAAGCAGTGAATCAGGAAAGTATCCTACCTTTGCATTTTCTTTATGCAATGGACAAGTGTAAGAATGTTTCAAAATTATATTATTACTGTACAGATTGTTAAACCTATATTATATACACCCATTGATTATCAACATGTTAGTATATGATAATTTTGTTATATATTTTGTTCGTTAATTTCTATAAATGATTATACAAGTGTCCCCACTTGGATAATCATTACATTGATAATCATTGTATTTAATCACACGTTGTTACACCTTTGATATACATATATGTTGAATTATATATTATTGTTGAACAAGATAAGACCTTTGTTATGAAAACCCGACAGGTATGAACATCCCAATCATGGGAAAAATTTTATGCGCTACGACGGACAAAGGATGAACGAAAATATCGTTCTAGCAATGTAGTATTGATCAATAAAGGGTACAACGGGACTGATCACCCTCTGTGCCCGTAAGCAATGGCCAGTTTACAGATGAATTTCTGTTTAAACCCTTTCGAAAATGAAAACAATGTTCATAGTATGTCACAGAAACCCCATGTATAGTCAATACGCAGTTTCAAAAATTTGAACGAGGGTTGTTATGTTATTATTATTGTTACAGATTACTTCAAAACTATTGACTGGTTGTAGAAGAATATTATAAAGAAAACATTTAAATTCTTTCAACTTATATATATATAAATACTTGCTGGGCACTCAAATGTTCATCCTTGCTTAATTTAAATGTTTTCAGCTAAGTGTGAACAGCTAGAAGGCTCGGCCAGGATCAAGTGAAAAGGAAAGCAAACAGAATATGTTATTGGTATCATTTGTAATAGATAGACTGTATTAAGTTAATGATATGTACTATATATCATGTAAAGAATGTAGTAAAGGTTGCGTACTTGGGATTAGACTCTGCTAAATGTAAGTTAAGTTTAAGTTTTATATTATGGTTATTATTATTAGTATTATTCCGCTCATAGAAATGGTATCGTGAAGTTCCGAGTTCGGGTTTCAAGTATCCGGGTTCGGGGACTTTACAGGATGGTATCAGAGCTATAGGGTTAGAAACCTTAGGTGGGTTAGACCTTAGGCTATAACCTTAGAACAGAGGGAAACGTTGAAAATATAAATAACTCATATAGAGTTTAAAAAGGAGATGAATTGAATAAATTCATCGTCAAACAAAATAAAAGATAATTTATAAAACTATTATGTGTTGTGTGTATTTATTATTTGCTAGTCAGGATAATTTTGTGTGTAGGTGTTAGAAAGGAACAGAATTAGGATACCCTTAAGTCGTAAAGAATAAGTCAACGTCCATGACCGAGCCAATATCAATGTCAATAACTACAATAGAGGCTCACATTGAAAGCTACCTCAAAGAGGTGGTTATTTTGGAAAGTATAGTACTGGATCAAGAAACGCTAAGTATAACTGATAGGTAAAGTACAGTTCAAGGATAATAAGTAGTCAATGTCGAGTTCTTAAACTCATATGTTTGTGATGAGTTCTTAAACTCATAAGGTGTTGAAAGTTATGATAAACTGGATATAGTTATGTGTAACTGGATATTGAGGATAATTGAAATAGATAGGTTATTAAGCAATTGATCCTTAGTGAAGGCGAAAGAAATAGGTAGTATTAACATTAATTGAATATATATGATTCTGTGTTGTGTATATGATAAGTATGTTTGTGTAATGAATTTTTTTTAATCTTTGTGTTGGACAAAGTTATAAATCCTGACTTTTGTAATCACAAAGGGATAGCGAATGTTTAAAGCACAATGTGCTATGGTATGTCAAGTGCTATGAATATGAGTCTGTGTTGGATTAATGGGATAAGTTGGTATAAAGATAGTAGATATTTATTTGGTCACTGGTTATTACAGTAGACCGAGTTTTCAAAATATAATATTTTTAGTACATGATTATTTGAATAGAAAGTTTTGCGTTATATGTTAAGCGTTTACGATAAGGCTTAAAATGTAAGAATAATTTATGATAATGTCGTTAAAACAAAAAAAATGAAACCAAAGGAAGAAGAACCTGTCAACAAAGCTGGAAGACAACCAGACCCGACACAGAATTATGTGAATGCGGACGATCAAGCTATGCAGAACGAAATACCAGTCGCGGGAAATCAACTAGACAATCGATCGACAAACTTCAAAGACTTCAAGACAACCGGACCGCCAGGATGTAGAAGATCAACCGACCCTGTTAAAGCGTATGTGATAGCTAGGATAACGGTGGGGCAAAAGATAACTTTTGTCACCTATATAATAAAAGAAGATAATTTCAATAAATAAGCCAGAAATGTTATTAAAAGAAAAGTTTGTGTGTGGAAATTAAGGACAGAAAGGATATATATCTTTCCAAAATGTCCCAATCCAAGAATGTATAGTGAATGTGTTGTGTGCGAATCAATAAAGCATAAGGTGAAAGACTGTCCAAGAAAGGAAATGGAAACAAGGAATGCGAATACGGAACAAGGCAGAAGGACATTGGCGACAACGGGACCAACTTCAAGAAATAAACCAACGAAATCAACTGCAAGCTTCTTCATCGTGACTGTTCGGGATTCGGTAACAGTCGGGGATGCAACTCCAGGTATTAATCTAACCAATTTTTATTTTCTTATTATTTTCTTATATATAGTAAATTATTTTTATAAATTATTTTGAAGGAGGAATTTGAGTTCTCTTAGAAATCAAATTTCTGTTTAAGGAGAAAGATAAGCGTTATGCTAAATAGTGAAAGATCGATTCGATCAATTATGATCGAGATCTAATTGCAATGATTGTGTATGTTATGTACCCTGGTATGTATATGTTTTAAAAGGTGATTCCGGGGACGGAATCTTTATAAGCGAGGGTGAATGTAATAACCCGATATTTTCTATATAATTAAATCATAAATTTTGCGTATAATTTTTTTTTAATAATAAATATGAATGATATGTGTCAAGGTAATGTGCAATATATTTTTATATGTGATAAATAAATTTTATTTATTACATTAAGTATTGCAAATATATAAATTTATTTTTAGAATTATTGATTATTATCAATTATAATTTTTATACTAATTAATTCCTTATTGGAAATGCTTTATTAATTATTTTTCAAGGAAAATATAATCTTATATTATTTAAATAATATATGAAATGATTTTAGAATAATTATAATTATTATTTCATTATATGAATTTTTTCAGGATGTTAAGTTAATTATTTTAACTTAATTAAGAATGTTATTTATGCAAGATAAATCAGATATGGAATCCAAACCCTGAATCTGGGTTTTGATCAAGGAATGAGAATAATAATATTATATTATTATTTGCCAGTGTTATAGATATGTGTATTGTGTGTGTAAGGTTAATGTGAATATCCGTTTTGATGAAACAGTTTTAGTGTTAATGATAAACCCTAATTTTGGTTATGGGATAAGGAATAATAATAATATTATTATAATATTTTGATTTTTCAATACTATATATATGTATTGTATGTGGACTGACAATGGTTGGTCAATTATGATGAATAATGGTGTAGTATTTGAAAACCATAGCATTAATTGATTTAATCTTGTTTTTCAACTTAAAAGGATAAATTTAAGATTATTAAATATATGTGTTATATGATTTATATTATGTTTTATTTAATATTTCGCTAATTATAGAAAACCCTAACTATGAATGAAAACCCTAATTTCCAATATTAGAAACCCTAATCCGGAAACTTAAACCGGAGGTTTGATATGTCAAGAATTGTGTTACTGTGATTTATAACACGTGTGATAGACTTTAATTACTAATTAAAATAAACCTAGTTAGTAAATTAAAACCCTAAAATCTAGAACCCTAATTTAATTTCTAAAAACCCTAATTGTATTATGGAAACCCTGATTTTTTGTATTATAAACCCTAATTGCTATAATTGGCAAGGTTAATTATGATTAGTGATACTAAACCCTAATGTTTCCGTATAACTTTATTATTAGCCTACTCTAATTACAAAACCTCAATTTTATTATTTTAGAAACTAAAAATCAATTTATTTTTGTACAAACCCTAGTTGCTAATTGATACAAATGCTATGTTCTAAACTTTAGGGTTAAATCCTAAGGGTCAAACCCTAAGGGTTTGACAAGATTACAAGAATGCCATTTAATTGATTTATCAAATGACCAAAATGCCCTTTTTAGTGTTTTAGTAAGCTAGCTTGCAAAGTTGGCAATATCTTTAGTTGGTAACCTAATTCTACCAACCCCAACAACTCCACATGCACATTATTGCCAGCAATCAGCCTATAGAATGACCAATTCATGCATCTAGCTTGCTTATATATAGATTAAAGGAGAGAGAAATTCCCATTTGGTAGTCTAATTATTGCAAACACTAAACCACTTCTTCTCAACTCAAAGCCAACGAAATTTTAAGCTAGATCAGTCCCATATACCAGCCCCACGAAATCCCATACCAAATCAGCAACACAAGATCAAAAATTAATCAAAGAAGGTATAAACCCTGGCCTTAATTTCTGTCCAAAAATTCGGTGTTAGATGTTTGTTTTTGTTGTTAGAATATGTTGTATTTAGTCTCTAGTGATGATCTGGGTTGGTATTACATAGATCCATAACATCTAATGAATCTGGAAAAATTTTAAAACTGAGGTCTGACAACGAATGTCAGAGCCTCTAGATCTTTCTGTGTTAGATGTTTAGTGTGTTTTATGTTTTGGATCTGTTCTATGACATGTGGACTTTATTCTAAAACTTGAATCATAATCAGATCATGTCTAGATTACTAGATATGATCGGTCAAAGTGTATTGACCGAACACGAAATTTGATTTCTGGGCAAACCTAGAAATTTCCAGATTTCTGACAACGATATTTAAGGCCATGAATCTTGAGGATGTTTTATTATTTGGCTATGTTGTTGATTGAAGGTTGTAGACTGGTATGTGAACTACAAGGTTAACCTATTAGATCACCCATATCTGTAACAGGATCGTATAAATTAATGGTCAAAACACCGTTGACCAATTGACCGGATGAAGATTTCTGGGTAACCCAGAAACCTTCATAAGCAGTTTCGGAATACTACTTTGACCGGCCCATATCTACTTTATGTGATGTTGTTAAAATGTTTTTATGAAATGAATCTGTAGACTTACATGTGGTCTACATAATGAAGGCATTATATCTCTAAAACATCAACCGAAATACAAGTTGTTGAAGCCCAAAATAGACAGGTCGAACTGTTCTTCATTTCTGGGTAACCTAGAAAATGAAGAACAATTCTGACATTTACTTTGACGGTTTAGATCTTTCAATTAGTGCATGTTTTAATTTTGTTTATTGTTGGATCTTGTAGTCTTGTATTAGCCCTACACGATCTGACAAACATCATACCCAGAATCACAATACACAGATCACAGTTCTTGGTCAAATTAGGTCACTCGATAACTGTACTTGAATTTCTGGGTTTGGCCAAGAACATGAAGAACACCTATAGCGACGATTCTGTAGCTATAGGTGGTCTTTAGCGACAAATAGTATTTTATTTTCTGGAAATTAATTAATAAATAGAAAAAAATAGTTTTTAATTATTAAAAATACAAAATAAATTATTAAAAATTATTTTAAATTCTAAAAATTAGTTTTTAATTATTTTAAATATATTTCATAAATATTTGATATTTTTGGAATATTAAAATTATTTAATTTATTTAATTAGAATATTAAATAAATTATTTAATAATGATTTTAATTCATGAAAAATCATTTAAAATTATATTATGATATAAGAAAATATTTTAAGTTATTTTTAATAACTTTTAATATTATTTGTTAATTTTCATTAATAAGTTAATATTAATGATAATTAAGTTATTTGTTAAATGAATTAAATAATTAAATTAAAATTGATTTTATTATTTTAAAAATCATTTTAAATAATAATAAGGTATTTAAAAATATTTTAAGTTATAAAATATAACTTTTAATATTTAAAGGTTAAATTCATTAATTAATGATATTTAATGATATTAAAGTTATTTAATATTTATATTAAATAAATTAGTTTAAAAATAATTTTATTATTAAAAAAAATCATTTTAGATGAAAATAAAATATTTAATGATATTTTAAGTTATAAAATATAATTTTATATATTTAAAGGATAATTTCATTAATAATTTAATATTAATGATATATTAATGATATTAAATTTATTTAATAGTTATATTAAATAAATAGTTTTAAAATGGTTTTATTTATTTAAAAATAATTTAAAAGGGATATAAATGAATTTAAAATATTTTAAGTTATAATTAATAACTTTTAATATTTAGATAAATAGTACATTAATATTTTAATATTAATGGTAATTATTTAAGAATAATTTTAAATGTTTTAAAAATCATTTAAGGGTAATATAAATGTTTTAAAAATATTTTGAGTTATTATACATAACTTTAATATTTTGGCAAAGGTTTCATTAATAGTTTAATATTGATTAAATGTTAATGATAATAGAATTGTTTGATATTTAAATCATTTAATAATGATTCTGATATTTCAAAAATTATGGTAAATGGTAATAATTATTTTATAATTATTATAAGGTCATGAAAAATAGTGCGACTGTTGTTCAAGTTATCTATTTGGATATTGAACTTCGGGATAAAGTCTTAGACTCGATTTTTTCCCGATAAAGTTGTCGGTAGACCGACATGTTTCAGAAATTGATCTGGACTTATATAATTTAGTTACTTAACTGTTTATTTGTGATTCAATGGTTGTTAAAGTTGTGTGACAATATGATTAGGAATGTGTTGATGTTTGTTTGTGAGTCAATGACTGTTGAACAGGTGTGATAATGTGATTAGGTTATGTGCTGACTGCAAAATGCAGTACTATGTGTTATGGAATATTGTTCTAATCGAACGAATCATTTGATTAATGATAGGTTGTGTTATAAAAGATAAATCTAAGTTGCGTAATTGTAAGCAGCGAATCAGGAAAGTATCCTACCTTTGCATTTTTTTTATGCAATGGACAAGTGTAAGAATGTTTCAAAATTATATTATTACTGTACAGATTGTTAAACCTATATTATAAACACCCATTGATTATCAAATGTTAGTATATGATAATTCTGTTATATATTCTGTTCGTTAATTTCTATAAATGATTATACAAATGTCCCCACTTGGATAATCATTACTTGGATAATCATTGTATTTAATCACATGTTGATACACCTTTGATATACATATATGTTGAATTATATATTATTGTTGAACAAGATAAGACCTTTGTTATGAAAACCCGACAGGTATGAACATCCCAATCATGGGAAAAATTTTATGCGCTACGGCGGACAAAGGATGAACGATAATATCGTTCTAGCAATGTAGTATTGATCAATACAGGGTACAACGGGGCTGATCACCCTCCCTGCCCGTAAGCAATGGCTGGTTTACAGATGAATTTATGTTTAAACCCTTTCGAAAATGAAAACAATATTCATAGTATGTCACAGAAACCCCATGTATAGTCAATACGCAGTTTCAAAAATTTGAACGAGGGTTGTTATGTTATTATTATTGGTACAGATTACTTCACAACTATTGACTGGTTGTAGAAGAATATTATAAAGAAAACATTTAAATTCTTTCAACTTATATATATATATATAAATACTTGCTGGGCACTCAAATACTCATCCTTGCTTAATTTAAATGTTTTTAGTTAAGTGTGAATAGCTAGAAGGCTCGGCCAGGATCAAGTGAAAAGGAAAGCAAACAGAACATGTTATTGGTATCATTTGTAATAGATACACTGTATTAAGTTAATGATATGTATTATATATCATGTAAAGAATGTAGTAAAGGTTGCATAATTGGGATTAGACTCTGATAAATGTAAGTTAAGTTTAAGTTTTATATTATGGTTATTATTATTAGTATTATTCCGCTCATAGAAATGGTATCGTGAAGTACCGAGTTCGGGTTTCAAGTATCTGGGTTCGGGGACTTTACATTAATAGCTTGGGAGTCGTTGGTCGAAAGCTCATTAATGTAGCACTAAAAAGCCTAAGGGAATAAGACATTGCACAGCCATAAAAAATGAATAAAACACAAGAAAGAGCAAAAATTCCCTCGTGATTGAATAAGAGTATAAATAAATCCTGTATTTACCTTAAAAGTTGGTAATTGCTTAGTTTTAACCGGAGTTTTTATGTTCACAAAAGTAATTGAAATGGAACTGAAATTTTCCTTTTAAGAAGTTTGTTATGTGATTATCTTGAATTGTGGTTGGTTAGAATGGTTAACAAGCACACACGCACAACATGGGTGATGACAGGTTTGGATTGACTAATTGGTTAGAGTTATGGATTTTGACTTGATTGAATATATTGTTTTAGTACCAATGGTATCTTTGAGGCCTGTTGCTATATATCATATTGATTTATTACTGGGTTCGTAGGTATATTAGAAAGTAGATCATGCATATGCATTCATGTAGTTGAGTTAGGTTGTTTATTTTTAGTTCTTTTGTGTTTTTGCTTGAGGACAAGCAAATGTTTAAGTTTGGGGGTATTTGATGAGTGAGTTTTATACTCATAATTGAGTGCGTTTGAGCTTAATCTTTTGGTTAATTTTAAGTGTTTGTGTCTATTCATGCATGTTTTATGTTGTTTTTAGGAATTGGGACAAAATTTACTTGGATCGACGTTTGGGGTGGCTAGATTTGCGTTCTAAGCTTTCCATTTACACAATAGTCACTTCAGAGCCAATTTGAGTATTGCTTCATACCTTATTTTGAAAATCTTAAAGAATGAAAGTTGTAGATCTACTTCTCCTCTTTCCGGATCATCTTGTATCATCAAAATAGGAGTTTGGACGAAGACGTTATGGACATTTTTCCAAAGGATGTCAGAGTAGAAAATGTCGAATAAGGGGCCAGCGTCGGGGCGCCCATTTTTGGCCTATGCCTAGCGTCGGGACGCTGGGGAGCAGTGTGCTAGCGTCGTGCCCAGCACTGGGGTGCTGGGGAAGAGGTTGGTTGTGCCTGGACGCGTTTTTGGGCGAATTTTGACACCTTTTTGGCTCCAAATTGGATTGGGTTTGTTCCTAAGCTAAAAATTGGACTTGTAACCTACAAATACATGATGTAAGGCATAAAATAAAGGGATAATACATAGATTAGCTTAGATAAAACACTCTATGAGAATATAAACCCTAGTTCTTAATTAGGCATTGGAGATTGAAGCAAATTGAAGAACATTGAAGATCAAGAGCAAGAGCAAGAGGGGAGCATCAGATTTACTGACAACAGATTCTATTCTCTTCTCTTATCATACCTTTATCTTTTAATGTCTATTCAGTTGTGGATTCTTGGTTTTCATTCATTAATTATGAACTAACTCTTTTATTAAGATTTCAATTGAACCTTTTATGGCTATAAATTAGTTATTTAATTTATTCCAATTATTTGTGTTAAAGTGAGTTGTTTATCTTGCTTTATGCTTATTGATTAATTATCTGATCAGTAATTACCTTGTTACTCTAGAAAGAATTAAAAGCAAAATTCTAGGGTTAGAACTGGGCATGATATCATGTGACTTAGTTATTTGCAAAGTGAATAATTAGGTTTGTGAATTGAACGGAAATATCTGTTCACCGCATGTAACACATAAGGAATTAGGATTGAAAAGAGTTTAATTCAATTATTTTGCATAGGAATATAGCAAGATTAATCTTGATTAAATAGAAGGCAATTGGTCACTTGGAAAAGGACTTTTGGCATTTGAGAATTCCTGTTAACAATTCAGTAGACATAATAATTGGGATAATTGGACAATTGATTTATAGTTCATGATTGGGGATATTGAAGTCTTAATCTTATTTATCTGAATTCAATCAAATCTTAGTTTTGTTTATTTGCTTTATTTAGAATAATCTCTTTTAATTATTTTAATTTAGTTTTCTTAATTAGAAAAATCACGAATTGAGATTGTTTAAATAAAATTAGTTTGGTTAAGAATTAGTACTTGGTAATTTTTATTAAATAATTCCTCGTGAGAATGATACTATACTTTCACTTTATTACTTGTTGACCGTGTATACTTGTACGTATTCATTGATTGTGAAATCGATCAACAACTCAAATAATATGAGAGAAATTATCATACTCATGATCTAGAGTTGGCCGCTATTATTTTCACACTTAAAATCTGGACGCATTACCTATATGGAGAGAAGGTGGAGATCTATACAGATCATAAAAGCCTTAAATATTTTTTCACCCAAAAGGAACTTAACATGTGGAAACAACGTTGGCTCGAGCTATTGAAAGATTACGATTATACCATTCAATACCATCCTAGAAAAGCGAACGTAGTAGCTGACGTGTTGAGTAGAAGATCATATGCGGGTGGGAGTGCAATATTGTCAACACAAAGGCCCATTTTGCATGACTTACAAAGGATGGAGATAGAGTTAAAGACTCTAGGGACCCACATGATGATGTTAAATATATGAGTAGAACCGACTTTAATCGATAAAGTTAAAACTGCTCAAGCTAAAGACATGGAGCTGATGTGTATGAAGAAGAAAGTGCAAGAAGGTGCTATTTCGGAAGCAAGAATTGATGAAGAAGGAATACTTCGAGTCAAGTCCAGACTTTGTCTTCCTAATGACCCTAATTTGAAGTATAAAATCATGATGGAGGCACACAACACACCGTTTATAATCCATCTTGGGAGTACCAAAATGTATCGTAATCTTCGACATACATTTTGGTGGAGTAATATGAAGAGAGAGATAGTGGAGTTTACCTCAAGGTGTTTAACCTGTTAACGATTCAAAGCGGAGCATCAAGTGCCAAAAGGTCCATTGCAACCACTTAAAATTCCAGAATGGAAGTAGGGAGCAATTACCATGGATTTCGTTACTAGTCTTCCCAAGGTTTCTCAAGGCATATATGCGGTTTGGGTCATTGTTGATAGATTAACCCAGTCTGCTCATTTTCTTACCTATACGAGAAACTTATTCACTTGAACGTCGTGCTCGTATATACATAAATGAGATTGTAAAACTGCATGGTATGCCAGTATCCATAGTTTTGTATTAAGACCCAATATTCACTTCACGGTTTTGGGTCAGTTTACAGAAAGCTATGGGCACAAATTTACGATTTAGTTCGACATATCACCTCAGACGGATGGGAAGTCAGAGAGGACTATTCAAACTCTTTAAGATCTATTAAGATTTCGTGTCCTTGACTTCAAAGGAAGTTGGAACAAGTTCTTGCCATTGGTGGAATTCTCCTACAACAACAGTTATCAAGCAAGTATCGGCATGGACTCCATTCAAGGCATTGTATAGACGCAAGTGTCATTTTTCAGTATGCTAGGGATGAGGTGGATGAAGCAATGTTGTTAGGACTCGGAATTGGTACGCATGACAATGAAAAAGATATAAATGATGCAGCAATGTATAAAAACCTCACAAGATCGACAAAAGAGTTATGTTGATCTTCATTGAAAGGACGTGGAATTCAATGTTGGATATTATGTGTTGTTACGTGTTGCTCTATAGAAAGGAGTTACAAGATTCGGAAAAAGGGAAAACTCAATCCTCAATTCATTGTCCCATTTGAAATTCTCGATCGAGTAGGAACTAGTGGCCTATAGACTTCGCCTTACCGCTACATATGTCTCATGTTCATAACATTTTTCACATATCTATGTTACATAAATATGTGGAAGACCCAAACCACATTATTGAATTAGAACTAGACGAGATAGCAGAAGACATAACGTATGAAGAGGTACCTATTAAAATCTTGGATAAGAAGGAGCATATCCTACGCTCCTAGATTATACCTCAAGTCAAAGTTTTATGGAGAAACCACGATATTGAGGGAATGACCTGTGAGTTAGAATTTGAAATAAAATCAAGGTATCCTCACCTCTTCGACATACCAGATACGTACACCAATTTCGAGGATGAAATTTCATAAGAATGGGAGGTTCTAAGACCCCAACTTTTATGAATAAAGATTAATTTTTCTCTAAATATTATTTTTGGAATATTATGGTGTGGATTTGATATAATGTTATAGTTGTGGGTAATATTTATAAATTTTATAAAGTAAGCAAGTTGTTATAAAATATTCGATTGGTCGGGAAATATTCATTTTATCAGGGAATATTAAGTACGACGACACAATCATTGGTGGACCCCACAACGGAATTATTGTCGGAGTTAGAAAACGACAAAAATATCTTTTTATAAAAATAACGGCGAAAGTTTTATCGTTAACTGTTGAAATACCCGTTGATAAAAGTATAGTAATACGCGTGGTTACATAGTAGCACATGATATTGTATAGTATCTTTGGTTATTGATGCTTATGTGAGAAGTCACTCAGTTTCATTAAATAATTGCCACAATAATTGTTTTATAGTTTCTTATATTATTGATTGAATTATTGTTACATTTTCATCTGCACAATATTTTATATTATTAAATTAATAATTGACGCGACACAATTATTCATATTATTAGTTAGCATTATTGACAATGTCTAGAAAATTCTATCGAGGAAAGGAGTTTGGTCATCTAATTGCGTGCCAATAAGGATAAATCGTTATCAGAAAGCCTCATCTTTCCTGGGAATAATCTGGTTGTTGATATTGTGAGCTTATAATATTAATTATTATGTGGTTGATATTGGTTCAATTTTTATATAAATGAAGGAATTCAACATGAGATAGTTATTTGAAGCTTGACATATTTTTCTTTGGAATTACAATTATCTTCTTCAATAAAATATTCATTCAAATATATTATTATAATATATTATAGTTTTTTTAAAATAATAATATTGTTATAATATATATATATATATATATATATATATATAATCATGTGATTAAAGGGGCGGAGCTGAGCAAGTTAAATTCTAGTGCTTTGTTTTAAGAAGCAGTATGCTTTTGGTTATTTTTTTCAAAGTTGATATTTTCCTGCAAAGACATTACATGCAAGTGGTTCATTTGGTGTGGGCCCTCAACCTTGAAAAAAATTGGAATTAGGCTGAAGAGTTAGGCTCAGTGGTTTTTTTTCCCTCCGTGTTGCACTATAAATAAGGGGTAACCCCTCCTTCCTCAACACACCATTCCAATATAAGAAATTCTTATTCTATAGTATTGTGAGTATTTTCTTGAGTATAATGATACTTTGAGTGTAGTTTTTTCTGCAAGATTTTCTCAGAATAATATTCGATATTCCAGTCAAATCCATTTTCTACTAAGGTAAAGGATATTATTTTATTTCAATACTCGTAAGAAATATTATTTTCTTTCATACTCCATAGTATGGAAGGGATATTATTTCATTTTATATTCCTAAATTTAAACTTACTATGGTTAGTATTGCTTCTATAATTCCTGAAATTAGTAGAATATCCTTGATATTTGCGCTTCATCCAGTATCTTTTCATGAAAATATTATTCTGAGCATTCTTGATAAGTTTTAACCTTTTTATGTTGGAGTACTATTCACAGGGTACTATTCCTGAAGTACTATTTATGGGGTACTATTCACCCGGGATACTATTCATGACAAAAATTGATTTCTTTTCGGTCTAAATCATTTTTATACAATATTATTCTTGAATTTTACTTTACAAAGTAAGTATCATGTTGATAATTTGGACATTATTGATCTCTGGATAAATTAAATTATAAATCTTTAGAATTTATCCTTTGCTTGCATTTAATTGAATTCTTATATCATTGTCATCATCCTCATGTTTATATTGTTATAAAAGTCATCTTTGGCCCGTAGTGCATAGATGAACTGTGGATTGGTATGATTATGACCAGGGATCATTCGGTATAATAATAACCCGTAATGTTACAAATAATGCGATAAAAGTTTTCATTGGCCCGTAGTGCATTGATGGACAGTTGTTGGCACGATAATGACCATTGGTGATAATAATGAATATCATTGGCCCGTAGTGCATTGATGGACAGTTGTTGGCACGATAATGACCATTGGTGATAATAATGAATATCATTGGCCCGTAGTGCATTGATAATGTAGTGATGTGGATTATTTATTTAGCTGAGTCTCAGCGATAAAATTGATGATAAATTTTTAAATCATAGAAGATAGTAGATATCATGCTCTACTTAACTCTTCTAATGGATTGTTTGTTCCACTGCAATTAAACTTGTTGTCTATTATATTCTATCAGTTTAACACTGTTGAAGGCTAATGATAATTTATCCTGCATTATCTTAGTCATAATATTCTTTTCTGGGCTAGTTGAGCTCACCGTTTGCTTTCATTGTTCTCTTCAGGAAATGAGAATATAGCTGGGACTAGTCGGAGAATAGAGTGACGGTCCAGATAGTTATTTTAGTAGTCCTCACTATTCTATGAAATAGTGTGATAATAATTGTAATAATATTGAATTTGAGTGTGGATATTGTCTAGAAGACAATATTCTATTAAAACTCTCAGTATATGTTTCGTCGTATTTACACGACAAGTTGTATTAATTAAGTTGTCTTTGAATTTTGTACCATGTATTTGCGACTTAGAATGAGTGATGTATACCTATTTTGTGGGCGTCACAGATTTTAACTAATTTTTTTGTTTAAGTTAAATAAAAAAACTTGAACTAATCATAATATTATTTAATCATAATAATGTTTACAAATTACAATAAATATTCATAATCCAAACTAAAAAAGGAATTTCAAATAAAAAACGTTTATATACAATTTAAAAACTTACTTTGGTTACTTGTCATAGTTTAATTTGAATTATTTCTCAAATGCTCAAAGTCTTAAACTAAATTTTCTTTCTATATTCAAACAAAATCATGAATTAATTTCAAAGCATAAACTAGTTTTGATATCTTTTTATAAGTTTCAAATAAATTTTACTTGAAATAAGAGAAACAAACTATCCAAAATTTATACTCAGAACACCAAAAATTATACAGGGTTCATTAATTAGATGCAAGGAAGTAAAGTGATTATAACAACTAGAAATAAGGGGCTGCTAAAGGCTCATAATCATTTTCTATTTTTCATTTTCCATTATAAAATAAGACAAAATCATTGTAACTTATGACAATAAAAGACAGAAACTACTCAACAAAATGATCTCATTTTCAATTGAAGATCAAATTAAACAACCCAAAAACAAAAACTCAATCAGATAAAACTAAAAGTAACCACATTCAACCAAATCAATAAAAAAATCAAACTTAAATCAAACAATCTCTCACAGTTCACACGCTTACATTCCAAATTAAAAATTATACAAAAACTACTTCTAAGATTTCACTAAACTTTAAAATAAAAAGATTTTTATACTTGTATTTAGAATTGGTTTATTAAAATATTTTTTACCCCCTCCAAATTTAACTCTTTCATTAATTTTCCCCATTGAATTTATTAATTTACGTATTTGCCTTACCCCTATACCTATATAAAAAAAATCTAGCAGGAAACAGTTGCCTATACTACCCCAATACAGATCCGCCCTTGAATACAACTAAACTTACCTATGGGCGTAGGATTCGTAACACTCTATACGCAATTTACACGATTTATTTTGGAAATACGATCAAAGATGTCCCTCTTCTCAATAGTTAACTCTCATATGGTTTAAAAGGCCTTTACCATCAAGTTTCCAGCTGGTCAATCTTAAAAAGTCTTTGCTGCAAATTGTCTTATAATTTGGTTTATATTGGTTGCAATTGCCCGGACTGTGAAATGAAGAAATAGAAAGTCTTTCTTTTTCATAATTCACAACAGCTCTATGACCAATGCTACTGTATTTTCCATTGCTTATTATCTACATTCAAAATAAAGATTTCTTAGATAATTTAAACTCACACTACTTAGGCACATAATTTAAAGAAAATTTGCATTCTGTCACATTAACATTGTGTTTGTTTTAAAATGGACAAAAAAGAAAATAAAAGGACATGCAGCTTAAATTTTTTGTCCAAATCTTTGTTATTGAGTTTTTAAATGAATAGATAAGAAAGAAAAGAAGTTGACGAAAGAAGTCACTTTTCTTGTTAAAGGTATCTTTTGTGGATGTTTTATATACTCGCAAGTGCATGAATTGAATACTTAGTATAGCTTACAAGTGCGAGGTCGAACCCTGACACTCTGTTTTTGAGTTTTAAAATGGATATAAAAGAAAGAAATTGATGAAAAATTTATGTTTTTTTTCTTCCCAATTCTTATATTTCTGATTTGGACGGAAAATAAATTGAAATAAGTAATATTTTTATAATTTTCATATTATCCTCAACTTTCAATATAATATATTTTAAATTACAACTCATGTCACTAATTTTTTTATCTACTAAACCTAAGCTCATAAAGAGAAATAGAATTCTTGGCTGCGAACAACTTCTTTGTTGTTGCGAACGAGTTCTCAGACTGTCGTGAACGATTCAGGTACATGCATTTGCTTATCTGCTTTATATTCTATTGAATATCGGCTTTTTGTTGCAATTTCCTTGTGAAGACTTCATATGGAGTATAACTTATGATTGGTGTAATGATTGCTCTTTTTTGATTAAATAGTAGATTGCAATTAAGCATGCACTTACAAAGTACTAGCCATTGTTTTAGTTTCCTCCAATATGTCAAAGTAATAGTATAAAAAAATTACATAACATATACGATAGAGTTGAGAGTTATGGGAATTAGAATTTATATCCCATATTAAACTGGTAACATGAGATTTAAATTTGCATCTCACAGTAAACTCATGGTATATATGTATAGGGATGATAAGAATTTTTCATTTGTCTGCACTGAGATGTAAATAGCCTAATATACTCATACAACCTACCATGTCCATACTAACAAGTGAGTAGATTTGATAAGCACACAGTTCTTTGTTTTCTTTAAAAAAATTCTTTTAATTATGCACTCATTCATGGACTTGAAAATTGAGAACCAGAGAAAACAAAGAAAGTGTACGATTAAAAAAATCCCCTAAGAAATGAGACAATTTACTCGCTGAATCTCTACAAGTGCAAAATGGACTCATAAATATGATTATTATTTTGTGTTGTTTATTCTACAAAAATCATGTGCAAATAAATGGACTACTTCTGTACTGTTATAAATATGGTCATTACAACTTTTAATTTTGATTCGTTTTTATGGATAATAAAACCTTGTTGTATTCTAGTTCAAACTTGTTCATAAGTCATAACACATCATTCAGTTGCAACGTTGTTGAACAAAAATACTCTTGTTACTTGATTAATTGATTGAAAAAGAAGTCGAACCATCATTTTTTTCTAAATCTAAATTAAACAATATCAAATGTGATGAAAAAAAATCCACAAGATTTATGTCAAAACCATGAAGGCTGTAACTATACTAGGAGCTAGCTAGAATTTCACATATAAATACATTACAAGGTCCAATGTTACATTCAACTATGAGCCATGCACACAAAGGAGGAAATATGGTAGCAATCAGCGCATAAATAATTTACATTAGGTAACAACTTATTTGTAATTTTGATATTTTTATTAAATTTATCTTGCACATTTTTATTCATGGTTAAATGGTTATAATTAATAGATGATTAAATTTATAAAAGTGATATTTCTCTTTTCTTTTGATTAGAATTCAAAAACGCAAACAAAAGAATTTTTTTAAATTTTCTATTTTTTTCTATT
This sequence comes from Panax japonicus, assembly GCA_020205505.1. Classification (NCBI taxonomy): domain Eukaryota; kingdom Viridiplantae; phylum Streptophyta; class Magnoliopsida; order Apiales; family Araliaceae; genus Panax; species Panax japonicus. The sequence goes on from CM035114.1 coordinate 24,982,541, forward strand.
AAAAACTCAGAAACAACACAAAGGAAAACATCATGTTTTTTATTCTTTTCTTTTTTGTTCTAATATAAGTTTTATATTCTTTTTTTTTTCTGTCCAAAACTCAGAAACATAGTATAAGGACTTGACGGATGTAGCATGTTTATCTCACTCACTAATTCTAATTAATTCTTAATCTAGCTTAAAAATGGAGAGGTAAGATTTATCAACTAAAAACACGAAATAAACTAATCAATAATAAAATACTAGGGTGATTGAGTCATATATTTGATATCATCTTCCTAATATTCATGCCCAACAAACTCTATTTTTTAATCTCACACTAATTTAGTCTCTCGACTGTATTAGATGTGGAAAATAAAATCAATTAAGTCCAATTAACTTGTAAAATCTAATTGTTAATTCTTCCATTAGCCAAACATATGCATAAAATCACAACGCTCATTATTTTCATCAAAACTCAGTTTATATCCGCTTTTAACAAATCATAAACTGAATCCAATAAATAATAATAAGAATATTTTTATCAGTAAAATAGACATCCAATAAAAAGAATTATTTTTAATGTGAAAATACTAAATTGGTAGAATCAACTGGCATGCATATTTGCAATGGAATCAATCAATTTTATTCATCCTCAACTCTAGAAAATAACCTAACCTAGCATGCTTGAAATTTAAACACAAAACATAACTAAATAATGCATAATTAAATAAATAGAATACTTTATTTAATTGTGCCAACTAATTTAAGAAGAAAATAAACTCTAATTCCAACATTCAAAAGTATCCTGGTCTAAATAATAAACAATGTTGTCTTTAATATAAAAACATAAAGAACAAATTGAATAAAGAAATTATGCTCATCAATTGTTAAATGAAAAGAAAATACCAATAAGTTGTTATAAAACTTTAGCAAAATGTAAAAAGATACTCTTATAATTGCATATAATTAGAGAGAATAAGTAAGAGATAAAGAGAGGGGAAAGATTGAGAAAAGTTAATAATTTTATTTCAACAGCATTTCCTTATATAGGCAAGGTGAAGTTCATGGGCGAGGAAAGGAATGGTTCACGGGAGAAGAGAGAAGGGAAAGGGGAGAGCACGGGAGAGAAAAAGAAAGAAAAAGGATCACCCTCCTCAGGAGGGAATCACTAAAAAATACTTTCCCTAATTTTCTACGATAGAAGATTATGTCTTTTTAAAAATCTTGTTAAGAAAACCCAGTGGAAAAATATTAACGAAGGAAAAAGAGTACATATCTTTTACATAAATATCTTAATTGACTGCCTCGTTAAAACCTTGTCAGGAAAAATCCATTGGGATAAAAATCATGACTAAAGAAAAAGAGTACAGTCTTCCCCTCAAAATGAATTCATTACTCCTTGATGAAATGTTTTCATAAGTCTTTCAGTCGACACATTCCGATCGTTTTCTGAAGTTTTGCAAACGTTGCATTTGGTAGCGACTTTGTGAATAAGTAGGCTAGATTATCATATGATCGAATTTGATGCACATCTATATCACCTTTCTTTTGTAGCTCATGTGTAAAGAAGAATTTAGGTGAAATGTGTTTTGTTCTATCTCCCTTGATGTAACTTCCTCTAAGTTGAGCAATGGATGTAGCGTTATCCTCACACAGAATTGTAGGAATGTGTTTGATTGATGGTAATCCACATGATTTTTGAATATATTGAATAATTGATCTCAACCAAACACACTCTCTGCTTGCTTCATGTATAACGAGCATCTCTGAGTGATTTGAAGATGTAGCTGTCAAGGTTTGCTTTGTGGATTTCCAGGATATTGCTGTGTCACAATATGTAAATACATAACCTATTTGTGATCTTCCATTGTGTGGATATGATAAATATCCTGCATCGGCATATCCAACCAATCGCGACGTTGAATCTCTTGGATAAAATAACCCAAGATCTATACTTCCATGGAGGTATCTAAAAATGTGTTTGATCTCATCCCAATGTACCTTAGGCGGAGAAGAATTGTATCTTGCTGACAAGTTAACAACAAAAGTAATATCAGGTCGTATACAGTTTGCAAGATACATAAGAGCACCTATTGCACTTAGGTATGGAATTTCAGGTCCAAGAACTTCTTCCCCACTTTCTAAAGGTCGAAATGGATCTTTATCAACTTCTAATGATCGAACAACCATCGGGGTAGTCAAAGGATGAGCTTTATCCATACGAAAATGACTGAGAATCTTTTCAGCATATGTGGATTTATAAACAAAATTCCAGATTCTAAATGCTCCACTTGTATTCCCAAACAAAATTTTGTCTTTCTAAGATCTTTCATTTCAAAGTCATCTTTTAAATAAGTAGCAGTTCTTGTGAGTTCTTCAGGAGTACCTACAAGATTCAAATCATCCACATATACAGCAATGGTGGAAAATCCACTTTGTGATTTCTTAATAAAAACACATGGACATACTTGATTATTTATATATCCATCTTTTATTAAATAATCACTAAGTTGATTATACCACATACGACCAGACTGTTTCAATCCATACAATGAGCGTTGTAACTTGATTGAATATATGTGACGGTGTCTTTGTGATTTAGCCATTTTCAATCCTTCATGGATTCTCATGTAAATCTCACTGTCAAGTGAGCCATATAGGTATGTTGTTACAACATCCATCAGACATGTTTCCAAACCTTCCATGGTTTCCATACCTATCAGAAAGCAAAAAATGACTCCATCCATTACTTGAGAGTATATATCCTGATAATTAATACCAAGTTTTTGTGAAAACCCTTGAGCTATAAGTCAGGCTTTGTATCTCATAATTTCATTTTTCTCATTTCTCTTTCGTACAAATACCCAATTTGTTTCCAACCAAGATTACACCCAACGGTGTTTGGACTACTGGTCCAAATAATTCTCTTTTCAATAGAGATTGTAGCTCAGTTTGAATAGCATCTTTCCATTTTGGCCAATCTTTTCTTTTCCAACATTCTTCCACGTTTTGTGGTTTAGGATCCGTGTCAGGAATCAAAGTAGTATCTGATGCTATAGAGAAAGCAAATATATCATCAATCATGACTTTGCTTTGATCCCATATTTTCTCATCATGTACATAATTTATTAAGATCTCTTGATGTTCATCTCTTATCCCTTCACTAAGATTTTGTACCTCTTCTGGGGTTATTCCCACTCTTGGAATAAGTGGTACTTCTGGAGCGGGTATTCCTTCTGGGATTCCCTTATTTACTTTTGATTTTCATGGTATAATGTCTTTTGCACCATCTGGTCTTCCATGCTTCTGGCGTGGTTTAGATTCTTCTATTACCTTATTTGTAAATTCTCTAGGAATTAATTTTTCAATAGGTATTTCTATCCATACTGGAGTATTCACTGTAGGTGTATGCGACTTTATCATTTTTCTAGCATCATTAAATGCATCTAGCATTTGATTTGCAATATTTTATAAATACATAATTCTTTGAACTTCAATTTCACATTGTCATGTACGAGGATCAAGTGAATTTAATTCTGATGCATTCCATGATATTTAGAGGGTTTTTTATTTAAAAATTTCCCTCTTCCTAGTGGTGGGGAAAAAATCATCAAAATGACAATCTACATAACGTGCAGTAAAAACATCTCCAGTTAAAGGTTCAAGATATCTGATAATAGAAGGAGAATCAAAACCAACATAAATACCTATTCTTCGTTGGGCTAACATTTTAGTTCTTTGTGGAGGTGCAATTAGAACATATACTGCACTTCCAAAAACTCTAAAGTGTGATATGTTGGGTATTTGTCCAAAAACTAACTGTAGAGGAGAAAATTTATGAAGAGTCGTTGGTCTTACTCGATTGATGATTGCAACATGAAGAATTGCATGACCCCAAACAGAGGTAGGTAAGTTAGCCATTAACATTAATGGACGTGCAATTAGTTGAAGTCTTTTTATTAAAGATTCACCTGAACCATTTTGTGTATGAATATTTGGAATAGAATGCTCAATGGAGAATCCAATAGTCATATAAAAATCATTAAAAGTCATTGATGAAAATTCAGCTGCGTTATCAAGTCGAATTGACTTGATTGGATGATCTGAGAACTAAGCCCGTAACTTGATTATTTGAGCAAGAGGTTTTGAGAAGGCAAAATTTCGAGAAGAGAGAAGACAAACATGAGACCATGTAGTTGAAGCATCTACTAAAACCATGAAATATCGAAATGGGTCAGACAATGGGTGAGTAGGTACACAAATATCTCTTTGAATTCTTTTTAGGAATTTTGGGGCTTCTTTATAAACTTTTACTGGTGATGGTCAAACAATTAATTTTTCTCGAGAACACGTAGTGCAAGGAAATTCACTATAGGAAAAACCTTCTTATTTTTGAGAGGATGACCAATAGAATTTTCAATAATACGACGCATCATAGAAGTTCCTGGATGACCGAGTATTTCATGCCAAAGCATAAAGAATTTTGGATCTATGATTTTTGAAATCATAACAGTATGAGACTCAATTGCTCTAATTTTCATAATATATAATGCAGAAGAAATTGAATGAAGTTTTTCTAGGATATTCTTTTTTCCAGAAATAGTAAAAGTGATGAGAAGATATTCATTATCATTCTCATTGGTTGTTGTTAGTTACAATCTATATACGCAATACACGCAAGTATACGTGGTCAACAAGTAATAAAGTGATAAGTTGAGTATCGTTCTCACAGAGAATTATTTAATAAAAATCACCAAGTACTAACTCGTAATCAACTCAATCTTATTTGAACGAATGAATTTCAATTTATAATTAAACTAATTCTAATTACCACTAGTTAAGTTAAGATTATAGAGATTTAAGATCACAACTTCACCTATTGCTTCATTTAAGTTAACACATTTCTCATCAATTATTCTCTATCTTGAATTGTTAATCAAGAAGGCTAAAGCAGATAAAACCACCTCTGGATGCATAATACCCATACTCACTTAAATCTACAGATGATAGAATTAAGCAAGACACCCCTAATTAACTAATCCACTATATATCTATGTGAATTACAGTTAAAAAGGATTTAAAGCACAAGTTCGATCACTATAAGATTACATATGGCGTAAAGGCATATCTCTATCCTAAACACGAATTATGAATTCCATCTATGCAGAAATCACAAACACATGCTACCATGATCAGATCTAAACCTATACTTCATCTCTCAAGTTCATATAGATTATCACGGTAATTGATGGCCAAACAATTAAATAATTAAGTCCAAATCACAATATACAATCCTCACAATATAACATAGTAATTAATAGGGAAGCATATTAAAATAAATTACATAATAAGATCCATTGTAATCTCAAACAAAGAATTAGTTCATTGAATTAAAACTAAGAATCCACACTAGAATACACATTAAAAGATAAGAATAAGATTAAAGAAAAGAATTGAATCTTTTGTCAAGAAATCTCCATCTTCCTCAAGCTCCTGCTCTTGATCTTCAATGGTCTCCAAGTTGTTTCAATCTCCAATTCTAATCTAATCTAGGGTTCCTAACTAAGAAAAAAATTAAAGAATAAGTTAATAGAAATCTATCCCAAGAGGGATTTAATGGAGTCTTAGAACTAGCCTCCCAATCCAAGTTAAAATCAAGTATTTATAGTTCTAATAGATATCCTAGCAAGTTAGGCAACTTAAGAATCCTATTCTAGCTCAATTTGGACATCAAATAACCCAAATCAGCTGTGTTCTCGCCACCTAGCGTGCCCCGCGCTGTCCCTAGGCTACTTGGAGTGCGCCCAGTGCTACTGTAGCAGATTTTTTGCTTGGCCTAGCGCGGGGCTAGCGCGGTCCGCGCTACATTATTTTGTGCTGCGACGTCCTTTGGTAAAATAGGCATAACATTTGATCTGCTTGGAGTTACGGGGCCCGCCACCTATCAAATCGAAGATATCGACGAGATCTACAACTTTCATTCCTTGAGAATTGACAGATTCGGATGAGATCAAGGCATAAATTAGGCTTGATGTAGATACTATGTAAATGGAAAACATGACAACTCTTAGCTTTGATCTTCGTTGATAAAAAGGCCATAACTCTCACATTCGACCTCCGATTGGGATGATTCAAGATGTTCTGGAAAGCTAAGAAGTAGAGCTACCATAAAATCGAAGTTCAAAGCCAAGAACATGCATCGAACATGGTGTTAAAATTCTTTCAATATTCCCTTCTTGCATTTACTTGCGTATTTTAGTCCAAAAGATGTCCGAATTGCTTTTCCTTGTTTCTTCATGCCAATGTTGTGATGCCACCAAAATAGGTCCATTCCATCCAACCCATTCTGAGTCGTCAAATACATAGTACAGAAATAACTACAACTTTATTATTACAACATATAAACTATGAGTTTAAATACAGATATTGTCATCTAGACAATATCCACACGCAAATAAATCCCATCATAATTATTGATACATTATTTTATAAAAATGGTGAGGACTACTAAACAACTCTCTCTAGAACCTTCATTCCATACCCCGACTAGTACTCGCTACATTCTCGCCTCCTGAGAAGAAAAATGGAACAAAAAGGAAAAGGGTGAGCTCAACTAGCCCTAGTAAAGAATATTATGACTAAGATAATATACAACAAATTATCGTTAGTCTTCAACAGGGAAAAAACTAATAGAATACAACAGAAAACCAGTTTTAAATCAACAACTGCAGCGGAAACAACAATTCATTAGAAGAGTTAAGTAGAGAATAAAATCTACTAACATCTATCGAATTTAAAAGTCCATTATCAATATTTTATCCCTGTAACATCAATCAATATATCTCAAATCAAATCAAATATTCATCTTTGCACTACATGCCAAAGATATTCATCAGTTGGTCATGTTCATCTAAACACCTGTTCATCTTTGCACTACGGGCCAAAGATATTCATTAACTGTTCATGTTCATCTCAACACCTGTACATATTTGCACTACAAGCCAAAGATATTCATAATAAAATCAACCATCTTTGCACTACAGGCCAAAGATATTCAGTAACACAATCATTTAGGACTGAGGATGATGAAAAATATTTTAAAGGAAACGAATCCTAGTGAAACAAAATAACAAGTATTAAGGATTCGTACTCTAAACAATCCGAGTTCAAAAATACTTCATAAATAATCATACTGAAGTAAAATTCAAGAATGATCAAAACATGGATACAATCAAAGCTAGTATCCAGAATAGATATTTTGGACAAAAAGAAGAAATTTTATTTTTTTGGTGAATAGTGTCGTATTCGTGAATATTGTCGTATACGTGAATAGGAACTCCGACACTAAAAGATAGAAATTTCACAAAAAAACATCATCACGCTTCGTGAATAGTACTCGTGAATAGTAACTCGTGAATAGTAACTCCGACATGAAAAAGTTCCGAATTTGATAAAAAGTTCCAACCAATATTTCAACATAATGATATTGAAGAAATAATATCATTTTAGAAGAAAATAACATCTCTTACCTCGAAAGACAGTACTTCTAGTTGAAACATCGAATATAGGCTATGACTTGAACTTGCACCATATAGCAATACTCAAAGTATACTCAAAATACTCACGAGAATACGCTCGATAATATAGAGAGAGAAAACTTCAGTTTCTGGTGTGATTTTCAATTCTAACCTAAGCACCCTATTTATAGGAAATTACTTAGAACACCAAAGTAGAAAATTTAATATAATATATATATATATATATATATATATATATATATATATATATATATATATATATATATATATATATAATTCTTACGCCCACTCTTTGAATTCTGAAAATCTGAATTCAAACAACATGCTAGACCCACTAATAACAAAAAAAATGTTTTTTATATTTAAAATAATTTAAACTTCCAAAAATCAATTATTTCATAGCTTCAGAACTTCAATAATTCATAATAAATAGCCCTTTTATCAGAAAATTCAAATCTCGCGTTTTTTCATAGGAAATTCAATTCTCTACAACTTTGCAGAAGAAATTTTTTCCAAATTCCAAACAGAAATTAACCGAAATCCACAAACGGGTGATTTTAGAGGCTATAATCAAATTTCAGTCAATAAATGGGGTCCACCGACATGTTTAACATGTTTTAACATTTATTGCAATAAAAATATTCTTCCTCCTCGTATACTCATATATCCCACATTCGTTGTAAAAATATCACCATTATTATATTATTAAAATATAATAATATATATATTTAAATGAATTATTTTATCAGAAAAAGATAAAATTTCAATTTTCAACAATTGTCACATTAAAAAATTTTCTCCATCTATGTCTACATAAAATCAATATTTTCCTCATCATATGAATCAATAATTAATTATTCACAAATAATATTATAGAATCACAATATTGACAACCTAGGCGGTTCCCAGGAAAGAGGGGGCTTTCCAATAAGAATTTCTCCTTACTGGCGCGCAATTAGATGACCAAACCTCTCCTTAGATAGAACTTTCTAGATATTGCCAATAATGTTATCAAATAATATTATTCAGATAATATGAATTATTGCTTCGATAATGAAAAATACTGTGTAATGACAATTATTGAAACAACAGCAATATAAAATATCAACGCAATAATTATTGAACCAAAAAAATAAAATACTGAACAATAATTACTGTAACCATTATTGAGTAGTGCCTTCTTACGTAAGAGTCAATAATTGGTGCAATACCGTGTTCTACTGTGCAACAACGCGTATTACTGTGTTTTAACCACCGGGTATTCCAACAGTATTAATGGTAACAACTACGCCATTTTTTATAAACAACTTATACTTGTCGTTTTCTTCATCCAATCGCTTTCCGTTATAGGGGCCCACAAAAGACTGCGTCGTCATACGAATATTCCCTGACAGTACGAATATTCCACGACCAAACGAATATTCCCCGATAACAATGAATATTTTATAACCACTTGCTTATTCGAAATATTTGCGTATTTTACCCATAACTATGCACATTAATCAAATCAACCCTTACTATTTCAAAATAATAAATAGAGGAAAATAAATTTCATTTATTAATAATTTGGGGTCTTACAATCTCCCTTCCTTATGAAATTTCGTCCTCGAAATTGACGTACGTACCTGGTGTTTTGAAAAGATGAGAATACCTCGCTTTCATTTCCGTTTCCAACTCCCAGGTCATTTCCTCAATAACATGGTTTCTTCATAAAACTTTAACTTGTGGTATAACCTCGGTACATAGGACATGTTCTTTCCTATCCAAGATCTTGATAGTTACTTCCTCGTACGTTAAGTCTTCGGCTATCTCATCCGGTTCTAACTTAATGACGTGGTTCGGGTCGTCCACATATTTATGTAATATTGATACGTGAAAAACGTTATGAACACGCGTCATACTTGGCGATAAAACGAGTCTATAGGCCACAGTTCCTATTCGATCGAGAATTAATAAATCGAAGGTTTGAGCTTTCCTCACCTCACCGATTCTCGCTTTTGAAATAACAACTTCTTGCACATCCTTCTTCAAATTCATCAGCTCCGGTGTGTAGCTTGAACAACTTTAACTTTATCGATTAAAGTCGATTATACTCGTATATCATCACGTGGGTACCTAGAGTTTTCATCTCCATCTCTATTATTTGTAAATTATACGAAATGAGTCTTTGACAATATCGTACTCGTACTTGTATACGATCTTCTACTCAACACGTCAGCTACCATGTTCGCTTTTCCAGGATGTGATTGTCAGAACATGTGCTGAAATGAGTCTCCTCTTGAGTTCTTCGAAGCTCTTCCCATATTCCTTGCTCCATTCGAATTTTGTATCTCTACGAGTCAGCTGCGTTAACTGGAATAGCAATTCGAGAATATCCTTCAACGAATCTCCGATAATAACCAACTAAGTCTAGAAAGCTACGTATTTCGATTACCGACTTAGGTTGTTCTCAACTGTGACTCATATCCAAACCTTCGATAGCACATTACAATGACACCTATCAGTTACTATCGCATGAATATTGTCCCATACGGAGAGTCTGGCTTCGGTGCATTCCATAAAGGAAGTCACAAGATAAAGGCTCGGGTACCAAATTCTATAGTTAAATTTTTAACTCCTGAAGTTCAATAGGAGCCATTCAATATGAGATTTTAAAAATGACTTTTGTACCGGGTTCAAAGTCGATACAAAATTCAATATCACACTTTGGGAGTAAGCCAAGAAATTCTTCAGAAAATACGTAAGGAAAAATCAATAACAATAGGAATATTATTCAAATCTGATGTGTCTTTATTCAAATCCATAACATGGACTAAGAAAACTTGACATCCGTAATAAACGAATGACCTCATGGCTTGATATGAAAGTGTTTGACTTCAATGGTTTGGTTGCTTGAATTCGAATAACAGGTTGCTTAGGAATATGAAAACTAACAACCTTACGAAAGCAATCAATTTTGGCATGATGAATAGTTAATCAATCAATCCCAAAAATCACATCAGAAGCAAGCATCTTTAAAGAAATAAGGTCAATAGGTAATGCGATGGTGCCAACTTGAATCAAGTAAGATTTATAAACAACGGATGTAATGAAAGTTTCTCCTAACGGAGTCTCCATAAATAGGTCAAAGTCTAATTTCTCCGTAGTCAAGTTCAAACGTTGAGCGCAAGCAAGATTGATAAAAGAATGGGTAAAACCGGTATTTAGTAAGGTATAAACTTCGCAAGAATTTATAATTAACTAACCCGTGCTAACTTTGTTCGGGTTCCTCGCATTTTGACCGGTCACGAAAAACGCTCCTTCATGAACCGTTGACTTTGACTTTTCTGGGACATCCTTTTGAGTCATCGTCCCCGCTGGAATTGGTTTCGCTACTATATAATCTCGAGCGATATGTCCTTCCTTTCCACAATTATAGCATACCTTGAACTGTTGTGGGCAGTTTGGACTGATATGTCCCTCTTTCCCGCACTTATAGCATATGACCGGTGGTCTTTCTCCTCCCTTGGAACCAATTGCTGCTGGCACTGTCGTCTTCACATGGTCGTTGTTAAATCTCCTCTTTTTAAAATCTCCTCCCGACTCAGTTCTTCTATTTTCATGGCCACGATTACCACCAGAGTGGTTACCGCCTTTGTCCATATTCTTCTTTCTCCGCTGGTTATCGTTATTCTGATTACTGCTATCTTCGGTATGATCCTAGTTATGGTCCATCGGTTGAACGTACTCGTTATCTCGCTCTAATAATTGAGCCCTGTTTACAACATCTGAATAGAGAGAAAATTTATGAGAAATGAGATATTGTTGTATGCCGGGTTTCAAACCTCTCAGAAACATCCGCTGTCATACGTTCCTCATTCTCCACCAAATGAGGTGCAAACCTGGATAACTCTGCAAACTTTGCCTCGTACTGAGACACCGTCATGTTGTTCCGCTCCAGTCTAACTAAACTCCACTTCCTTCATATGACGAACACTTTCAGGAAAGTATTTGTCATTAAATAGTTTCTGAAACGTCTCCCAAGACATGCTGAGTGCGGCTGGATGGGTACGCTTCACAGACTCTCACCAGTAGTCTGCCTCGCCACGGAACATAAAGGTAGCGAATGGAACTTTTTATTCCTCCGTGCATCCCAAGACATCAAATATCTTGGTAATTTGTTTGACCCACGTCTCCGCCTTAATCGGATCCGGCTTTTCCCAGAATTCTGGTGGTCCCAACTCTTTGAACTGCTTGGTTGTGACCACACGTGAATTGCTATCATTTCCTCCTGTATTTTGAACACGAGTCTCCCTCGTCTGATTTTGCATGAACTGCAAAAATCTTCTAAACATTGCGTCGTTCATCGTCTGATCAGTGGTGTTGTTCACATGAGGTACATTGCCAGCCTGTTGCACGTTCTCCTCATTGGTGAGTATAGGCGTCTCTACGGTCTCATTTACTCCACTGTTAACATTCTCAGTCGACATTCTCAAATACTGTCATAAAACAAGGGTTAATTAAGGAAATCAATATATCACATAATATCCCTATATAGTGACCAACTAACAAATAAGCTTAGGTATGACACACTAGCGAAGGATTTACTCGTCTCTCCCCTCCTAGTTCTATTCCCCGATCTCCGCCAGAGATCATATCCCTAAGCTCTGATACCAACTGTGACGCCCCCAAAATAGGTCCATTCCATCCAACCCATTCTGAGTCGTCAAATACATGGTACAGAAATAACTACAACTTTATTATTACAACATATAATCTGTGAGTTTAAATATAGATATTGCCATATAGACAATATCCACACGCAAATAAATCCCCATCATAATTATTGATACATTATTTTATAAAAATGGTGAGGACAACTAAACAACTCTCTCTAGAACCTTCATTCCATACCCCGACTAGTACTCGCTACATTCTCGCCTCCTGAGAAGAAAAATGGAACAAAAAGGTAAAGGGTGAGCTCAACCAGCCCAGTAAAGAATATTATGACTAAGATAATATACAACAAATTATCGTTAGTCTTCAACAGGGAAAAATCTAATAGAATACAATAGACAACCAGTTTTAAATCAACAACTGCAGTGGAAACAATAATTCATTAGAAGAGTTAAGTAGAGAATAAAATCTACTAACATCTATGAATTTAAAAGTCCATCATCAATATTTTTTCCCTGTAACATCAATCAATATATATCTCAAATCAAATCAAATATTCATCTTTGCACTACAGGCCAAAGATATTCATCAGTTGGTCATGTTCATCTAAACACCTGTTCATCTTTGCACTACGGGCCAAAGATATTCATCAATTGTTCATGTTCATCTCAACACCTGTACATCTTTGCACTACGAGCCAAAGATATTCATAATAAAATCATCCATCTTTGCACTACAGGCCAAAGATATTCAGTAACACCATCATTTATGACTGAGGATGATGAAAAATATTTTAAAGGAAACGAATCCAGTGAAACAAAATAACAAGTATTAAGGATTCGTACTCTAAACAATCCGAGTTCAAAAATGCTTCATAAATAATCATACTGAAGTAAAATTCAAGAATGATCAAAACATGGATACAATCAAAGCTAGTATCCAGAATAGATATTTTGGACAAAAAGAAGAAATTTTATTTTTTTGGTGAATAGTGTCGTATTCGTGAATATTGCCATATACGTGAATAGTAACTCCGACACCTAAAGATAGAAATTTCACAAAAAAAACATCATCACGCTTTGTGAATAGTACTTGTGAATAGTAACTCATGAATAGTAACTCATGAATAGTAACTCGTGAATAGAAACTCATGAATAGTAACTCCGACATGAAAAAGTTCCAAATTTGATATAAAGTTCCAACCAATATTTCAACATAATGATATTGAAGAAATAATATCATTTTAGAAGAAAATAACACCCCTTACCTCGAAAGACAGTACTTCTAGTTGAAACACCGAATATAGGCTATGACTTGAACTTGCACCGTATAGCAATACTCAAAGTATACTCAAAATACTCACAAGAATACGCTCGATAATATAGAGAGAGAAAACTTCAGTTTCTGATGTGATTTTCAATTCTAACCTAAGCACCCTATTTATAGGAAATTGCTTAGAACACCAAAGCAGAAAATTTAATATAATAATAATAATATATATACATAAATTCTTACGCCCACTCTTTGAATTCTGAAAATCTGAATTCAAACCACATGCTAGACCTACTAATAACAAAAAAAACATTTTTTATATTTAAAATATTTTAAACTTCCAAAAATCAATTATTTCATAGCTTCGGATCTTCAATAATTCATAACTAAATAGCCCTTTTATCAGACAATTCGAATCTCGTGACTTTTTATAGGAAATTCAATTCTCTACAACTTTGCAGAAGAAATTTTTTCCAAATTCCAAACAGAAATTAACCGATATTCATAAACGGGTGATTTTAGAGGCTATAATCAAATTTCAGTCAATAAATAGGGGTCCACCGACATGTTTAACATGTTTTAAACATTTATTGCAACAAAAATATTCTTCCTCCTCGTATACTCATATCCCACATTCGTTGTAAAAATATCACCATTATTTTATTATTAAAATATAATAATATATATATATTTAAATGAATTATTTTATCAGAAAAAGATAAAATTTCAATTTTCAACAATTGTCACATTAAAAAATTTTCTCCATCTATATCCATATAAAATCAATATTTTCCTCATCATATGAATCAATAATTAATTATTCACAAATAATATTACAGAATCACAATATTGACAACCAGGCAGTTCCCAGGAAAGAGGGGGCTTTCCAATAAGAATTTCTCCTTACTGGCGCGCAATTAGATGACCAAACCTCTCCTTAGACAGAACTTTCTAGACATTGCCAATAATGTTATCAAATAATATTATTCAGATAATATGAATTATTGCTTCGATAATGAAAAATACTGTGTAATGACAATTATTGAAACAACAGCAATATAAAATATCAACGCAACAATTATTGAACCAAAAAAATAAAATACTAAAAAATAATTACTGTAACCATTATTGAGTAGTGCCTTCTTACGTAAGAGTCAATAATTGGTGCAATACCGTGAGCTACTGTGCAACAACGCGTATTACTGTGTTTTAACCACCGGGTATTCCAACAGTATTAACGGTAACAACTACGCCGTTTTTTATAAACAACTTATACTTGTCATTTTCTTCATCCAATCGCTTTCCGTTATGGGGCCCACAAAAGACTGCGCCGTCGTACGAATATTCCCCAACAGTACGAATATTCCACGACCAAACGAATATTCTCCGACAACAATGAATATTTTATAACCACTTGCTTATTCGAAATATTTGCGTATTTTACCCATAACTATCCACATTAATCAAATCAACCCTTATTATTTCAAAATAATAAATAGAGGAAAATTAATTTCATTTATTAATAATTTGGGGTCTTATAAATGTCGTGTCATAGCATACAAAATAACATAAAATGTATGAAAAGTAACTAAGAAGCATGAATATAAGCAACTAATTCAAGTAACAGATACCGGATAAGTAGATATAAAATCTACTTATCAGTTGTTTCATTGTGAAAACCATTTAGTCGAATATCTTTAAAACTAAGCAAATTTCTTCTTGATTTACTAGAATATAGAGCATTTTTGATAAAAACTTGTGTCTCATTTGGTAGCATGAAACTAGCTTTTCCAAATCACTCGATTAAATTTGATGTGCTAGAGATAGTTCTTACATTTCCCTTAGCTTTGATCAGTTGTGAAAAATATTTCTCACTTTTAAGGATTGTATGAGTTGTTGCACTGTCTACTAAACATATATCTTCCGTATCCATTAAAAATGGTCTGACACATATAAAATAAGAAAATTTTCATTTCATTTATAATTTTATTCATGAGAAACACATACCACATATAGAATGAAAACTAATATTATTATACATGCGGGGTGTTTAATTAAAACAAAAATTAAATAATATCCCAAAAGATACTTTCAGAAGGTTTAGTAATATCAACAACCTTTTCCTCATTGTTGGTCATTGGTAGGAACATCAACAATATTCAATTAATGATTGACAAGTTTGTTTCTGCCTCCATTACTTTGTTCTTTTGAGACTCCTGGAATAAATTAACCAGATGTCTCGGCATACGACAGTTACGCGACCAATGCCCTTTCATCACACACCTAAAATAAACATCTGGTTTGTTCTTTATCTGTACTGCATTTTCTTTATTTTTACCCGACCCAGACACTTACCACTTCTGGTGGCCTAAATTGCCGCGGTTCT
Source organism: Panax japonicus (assembly GCA_020205505.1). NCBI lineage: Eukaryota > Viridiplantae > Streptophyta > Magnoliopsida > Apiales > Araliaceae > Panax > Panax japonicus. Next base: position 24,998,375 of record CM035114.1, read on the forward strand.
AGAATTTGTTGTTATGATGGCCTCGTTTATTCTTTCATCCCAAAGCTTCTTATTATATGGCCATCTATTGTCATGTTTATTCTGCTGGAATGATGTGCTGTTAATATCTGGAAATGGGGTAGCACCCATTGGCCGTACTTGATGGTTTTTCAACAACAATTCATTATTCTTTTCTGCAACAAGGTGAATAGACAATAATTCACTGAATTTTGTGAACTTAATCTGTCTATATTATTGCGACAGAATCATGTTGGTGGGATGAAAAGTTGAGAGCATTTTTTCTAACATTTGGGTTTCAGAAACTGGATCTCCTTACAAAGCTAAAGTAGAGGTTATTTTATAAACATTAGAACTATACTCCGTAATTGATTTGTAATTTTATAGCCTTAAATTAAGCCACTCAAATTTGGCATTAGGGAGAACAATTTTTGGTGGTCAAATCTTTCCTTTAGTTGTGTCCATAAAGGCAAATGATCTTTGACTGTTAAATACTCAGTCTTTAATCCTTCATCAATATGGTGATAAAGAAAAATTATGGCTTTTGCATTTTGTGCCAAAGTAGCTATATTTCCTGATTCAATGGTCTTTTCTAACTCATTTGCACTAAGGTGTAATTCTGCATCAAGTGCCTAAGCCAAATAGTTATCTCCATAGATTTTCAAAATAGATAAATCTATTTTTGCCAAGTTTGCCATCTATTCTGGGTTAAAATATAATTTTATTATTTATTAAAACAATAAATAATTGCATGTATGATATAGAAAAAATAAACTAAGTCCCGACCTCAAGTGGTGATAAAATGCAAATATAAATAATATAAATATTCTTATATTTATGTTATTAGCATATTATTTTAGTAAAAAGAATATGCAATCGTTAATGTATATACAAGTATTATAGTTCAACAAAATATATATATATATATATACAAAAATGCAAATGGATCTTCACTCGAAATGCGGTAGTTCGCATAGACAAGTTATTCCAATAAAATAATAAAGAATGAAATAACAGAAGAATTTTCACCATGCATGCGGTAGTCCGCGTATACATGTTATTCCCACAATTTAATAAGTGGTAAAAAGGTTCCCACCAAGTCTTGTAAGCTCAACAAGGATAGATGGTACCACTGTAAATAACAGAATTTAAAGATGGACAATAAAATATAAATATAATTTGAGAGTTAAAGAATATAATAGGCGGCAAAGCTAAGCCAATTGTAAGAATAAAATTATACTATTGGTGGCATAGCCAAACCGGTAGTATAATAATAAATTGCAAGAATTTAAAGCCAATTATAAGAATAAAATTATATTATTGGTGGCATAGCCAAACTGGTAATATAATAATAAATTGCAAGAATTTAATTTTACCGTCTCAGTTGGTTAGAGTTTCGTGCTGATAACGTGTTATAAAACTTTAGCAAAATATAGAAAGATACTCTTATAATTGCATATAATTACAGAGAATAAGTAAGAGATAAAGAGAGGGGAAAGATTGAGAAAAGTTTTTAATTTTCATTCAGCATCATTTCCTTATATAGGTTAGGTGAAATTCACGGGTGAGGAAAGGAATGGTTCACGGGAGAAGAGAAAATGGAAAAAGGGGAGAGCACGGGAGAGAAAAAGATAGAAAAAGGATCACCCTCCTCAGGAGGGAATCACTTTACAATATAAGTAACCTAGTAGAAGTAAGCATGTATTATTAGTTCCTGCCTCTTTTCATAGCAAAAAACAACTCAGTAAAAGTCAAGGCTATCACCTCTAGCAAATAGTCTTTTTTAAATGAAATCTTCATGCTTGGGAAAGTCATCAGTTGCAAAAAGGATGATATATAATAAGCCTCTTATGTATATCATCAAAGGGTAAAAAACCTGAAGGCCACTGTGCTCTCCTTCTCTCTCGGATCTGATATCCCCCCATTTTAAGATCTGTTCCGCTGCTCCTTATCCACTCCTATCTTATATATATCAACCGCCTTTTTTTTTAAAAAAAAACACCCCCTCCTCCCTCGTCTATTTTAGAAGGCATTTTTTTGAAATTTTTATTTGCCCAAGTCTTTAATTCCTTTACTGTAAACTACAAATTGTGAGAAGCAAATGAAATTGGGTTGCCACCCATATGCCCATTTTTGGCTTTCCTTACCTAAATTTGAAAATTATCTCTTTACAACCCCTTTCTTTGGTCAAAATTTTAAAATTTGAAAATTCAAACAACTGCACAAATAAATTCCAAACACATGAAAAACACTAAAAACACAACAATTGTAACAATATATGCCTTCCAAAGTATAAATTAGCGGGCTTAGGCTATACCAATTTCTTGACACATCAAATTACCCCCAACTTATACTTTGCTAGTCCTCGAGCAAAGCAAAAATTGAGAAAATAAAACAAATAAATAAAATAAATAAACATAAGCTACTTTCGTAGGGAACACGATAGTATTTAGCGTATACTACAAGCCTTTAAACCTCTACGTGTCCCTTGTGATAACCCAAGATTTCGAATTATCCAAAATTTGTGAATAATTTTTTTTATTAATATTAATATTAATTATAAATTTTGTGACAAATATCTGTGATATGAGTCTCGAGAAAGTCAATTTGTGTGCTGACTAATAAAATTAGAGTTGAGTTGTGCTTAACAGCTTTAAAAACCCTAACCCTAATTTCCAGATAGGGATTTGATAGAAAATACAATTAAAATAATTGTACTATTGATATGTGTTTGGACTGTATATGTATGTTGGCCATTGTTGGACTGGATAAGGTTTAATATTAATAAAACCTAATATGAGATTAGAAACCCTAGCGTACCGTAGAAAACCCTAATTGTACGCCGGAAAACCCTAATTTAAAATATGAGATTTTCTAAACCCTAATTAGGCAACTCTAATTTTTATTAGCATGCCTAAAGTGCTTGTTAAACTTAAATATGATTAGAAAACCCTAATTATATTTTTAGTTATATTAATTTCTATTTTACAAACCCTAATTACATTTTTAAAAATCTTATTTTCTAATTTAAACCCTAAATTTGGATTTGTGGGAATTAGAATTTTAATATCTAAAGGGTTCAAACCCTAAACCCTAACCCAAATCCTAAACCCTAAAGGTTGTGCACTTGTCAAGATTGCCCTTTAAATTAATTTGTTAATGTCAAAAATGCCCTTTATGGGATTTTTATAAGTTAACTTGCAAAAATGGCTAAATCTTTAGTTGGTCACCAACGATGTTGACTTAGAGGCACTAAAATCTCAGCAAATCAGCTCATATTGACAGCAAGATCAAGTGGTGCATGAATCAAAACAATATATATTAGATTCAAGAGAGAGAAAATCAATTATTTGCTCATTTGGCCAACCAAGCTCTCACCAACTCTCTCTCTATCTAAAATCTCCGAAAATCGCTAGTAGATCAGTCCTAAATGCAGTCCATAAATCAACCATAAACATATTGGAGAATCAGGATCAAAATTTTAGCAAGAAAGGTATAACCGAAATCTTTTATTTTGATCCATGTTGCTAAGAAAGATTTTGGGTTTATGTATTTAGATTAGTGTTATATAATGTTTTTAGTTGATTTATGTTGATCCATGATGGATCCATAGCATCAAAGTTGGTAAAAATCGAAGTTTTTCAAACCTGTCCAAGAACAAGATCTGTGGTCTGACAAGCTAATGTCAGGAGACAAAGATTCTTGTTCGTTTGTTGTTTTTGTTGTTTAAACATTGTAACACATAGCCTTGTTTGTGGTATTTACTCTGCAAGTGGAATCAATATCATTTGATGTCCAGATCGTAAGATATAAACGGTCAAAACCCGTTGACAGGGCATGACCGGTCAAAAATCTAGGTAACCCAGAATTTGAAAAATCGAGTCTGACAAGATTTTGTAGTGTCCAGATCTGTCAGTTTGTTAAGTGTTTGATGTTTTTTATTAGTACATCTTGTAGCTGGTTATATGTACTACAGATCTGGGTCCTTATATCTCTTATAACGTCTTCAGATCGATCGTGATAGATGGTCAAACTAGCCATCCTAGACTGTTTTTGAACTTTCTGGAAATTCCAGAAAAGTTCTTGCACGAATTTTCTGACAACGCTTGACCGTGATTTATCTGGCGTTTTAGATATTTTTTAACTGATCTGTTGTGATGTAAATGTACCTTGACACTAGTACTACATATTTGAATTTTAAGATCACATAAAACATGGCCAGAACATAGATTAAATTAAGTTTGAAAGTGACCACTCGAAACTGTTTTGGCCCAGAACCGCCTGACAGAAACTTTGGAGGTCTAGATCTTCTTGTTTTGATGTTGTTTGACCAAATTATTGGTTGGGTATTGTAGTGTTACATTAATACTACAATACCAAAGTTTTAGATAGCACAGAACATGAACAGATTGAGAATTATACACGGTCAAACCGAGCACCTTGCACTGCCGGCTAGTCAGTGTTCTTGAGCTCAAGAACACCAACAACTGACGCTTTGTGTCGCTATAGCCCTATTGCGACAGGTTTAATTATTTTATTTTCTGATTTTTCCGGAAAATGATTAAAAAATAGAAATAAATTCTAAAAATTACTAAAAATGGTTTTAAAAATTATTTTAAATAATGAAAAATAATTTTTAACCAATTAGAATATTTTTCATTAATATTTATAATTATTTGAATAATAATGATATTTAATTTATTTAATTAGTATATTAATAAATTAGAGAAAAATGATTTAATATTATGAAAAATCATTTTTAAATAAGAAAAATGTATTTAAAAATATTTTGAGTTATAAAATATTACTTTTAATACTTTTGGAGAATTATTCATTAATAATTTAATATTAATGATATTAGATTTATTTGATTATTAAATTAAATAAATAAGATAAAAATGATTTAAATGATTTAAAAATCATTTTAATTGAGAATAAAGTGTTAAAAATATTATAAATTATAAAAAATAATTTTCAATATTTTTGGAGAATTTTCATTAATAAATTAATATTAATGATAATTGATTTATTTAATTATTATATTAAATAAAGGAATTAAAAATGATTTTTTTTATTTAAAAATGAGAAAAATGGTTTAATAATAATTTAATTTATAAATTATGACTTTTAATATTTGGTTAATAATTTCATTAATTTTTATATATTAATGGTGGTGATTTAAAAATGATTTTAAATATTTTAAAAATCATTTAAGTAAAATATTGATGATTTAAGAATATTTTAAGTTATTAAAAATAACTTTAATATTTTGACGAGTATGTTAATAATATTTTGATATTATTAAATATTAATAATGATATGATTATTTGATAATTAAATCATTTAAAAATGATTTAAGTGTTTGAAAAATTATTAAAAATTATAATAATTGTTTATAAATTATTAAAAGCTTCTGAAAAATATTATTATTGATAATTGACTTATCTGAATTAATATTGAAGCTTGGAGACCAAGTTTAATTGACAATGAATGTGCTAATTGTCGGATAGGGTGACCAGAACACCGAAAATGGACCGAAGTCCAACCAAATCGAAATAATTAGACTTGATAAGTGTTTATATAGGTTATAAACATTAATGTGGTTATGTGGTAATGTGCCTAGGAGAAGTTTGACTGTAAAATACAGTATTATGTGTTATAAATGATTGTGCTAATTGTGAGACCGACATTGTTGAATATATGTCTTACGAACGCAGTTAATTATATTGTGTAGCTGTAATCAACGCGGAAGGCAAGTTTCCTAACTCAACCTTGAGTTATATTTCATTCAATTATTATAGTGGTTAATTATTGCTAATTACACCACATCCAGGGAAGTTATTGTTGATTATTCGCAGTTAGTGCATGCTTAATAATTCAAATTAAATTACTGATTCAGAAATATATATTCATAGAATTACTATTGTTGAATATTCAAATCTGTAGAAGTTAGAATTGATAGTACAGATAATTCCTGTTTATTGTCAAATTGTGTTGAAAAATGTCTTAGCTAATTATTCTGGCTAGACAAATATTTGTTAGAACTTGATAAATTAAAGAAAATAATTCAATTGTTATTGGTAGAATCGATGCCAATTATTTCGGCAAGATCGATAAGTAAATAGAATTTGAAATCACAGTATTTCGTTGTAAAATCAAAATCTTGATTCTAAAACTGAGAAGAACAATCTTTTATATAAAGGGAAAATTTTGTTGGTCGTGAATTCGACCTTCGCGCGCGTTTTGAGTATTATGCATAATATAGGGTACAAGGAGTTGGCCGACTCTAAGTACTTGCAGAGGGGTATGATTTAATCTTTATGGTTATCTGATACTCCTGGTATGTATCAAAGTAAATCTTTGATAGATACCCGAGAAAAATAAGTTCAAAGATCTAGTGTGATCGCTCAGCATAAATCTGGAAAACATTCCACATTGTTATTACGTAGAATTAATTCTTGATTATTCAATAGAATATCATAGAAACTTTGAAAGCGTTGTACTCTTTCATTATTAGATTATTGTGTTTCCTAGAATACGAGAAAACTTGTTATTGATTAACGATTTGTTCAGCTATTTCAAAGTTCACCGAACTTTGGTTTCATTTTATCAAAATAGATAGTCTGTTCTTGTTGGTTCATATACATTTATTGTATGTCTTAACTTGCGGGGCAAACTAGTTGCTCACCCTTGCTATAAATAAAATATTTCAGCTAGGAACGAAGAGGCCAGCGGTTCAAAGAAGAACAAAGGCAAAGGCAAGATGCTGGAGTAGTTATAAAGAATATTATTATTATGCTGTATTGTAAACCCTTTTTGTTTATCTAAGGGGTATGTTTGTAATTTAAGGTTAGAAAACCTGGGACTTATGTATTAACAACTTATGTTAATGATTTATATATTCCTATTTATATATGAATGGGTAGTTAAATGATATTATAGTGTGAATCGTGAACACCAAACTCGGGGGTCAGGTAACCCGGATTTGGGGGTGTCACAGGTTGGTATCAAAGCTGTAGGTTATAAACCTTAAGTGGGGTGGGTAAAGCCCTAGGATTATAACCATAAGCGAGATAGAGAATACTCATTTAGAGTACTAAGTGAGAGATTGCCGAAGTGCATCGATAGTGAGAAATGGGGACCCATAGTGTGAGGAGTTTTTACTAATGAAGTACTAATCAAGTTATTTAAATTGATTGTAGGATGTCTGGAGAAGATCAAATGAGTACGGAGATGCTAGCGGCTGTTACACCAATGCCAGAAGTCGACGTGCTAGCACAAAGTGAATCGGTTGATAAGGTGGGAGAAGATGAACCTATGGTTAATCTGGGGAACGATCATGACGATTATCCCGAGATGTATCTGAGTGGAGATGAGAAGGCAGAGTCTGAGCCAGCTAAGGTAGAGTTAAAGAATAAGACTAAAGTCGAAGAACAAGAACAACTAGTTGCAGAAGTTCAAGAACTCCGGAGTAAGGCGTTTCTCATGGAGCAGCTATGGAAGACAGAACGAGCGTTATGCGAAATGACTGAAGAAAGGAACGAACTCAAGGTGCAGGTGGAAAGAATAAAGGCGGAAGGTAGTGGATCGTCTGAAGGGACGATCAAGCAGCAGAAAGACAAGAAGAAAAGGAAGAAGGACAACGATAGCCCTAATTCAGAAAAGTCAAGCTCGAAGAAGAAGCAAGCTTGTGGCAAGTGTGGAAAGAGCCATTTGGGGGAATGTATGTGGGGTCAGAATGTGTGTTATAATTGTGGTCAGGAAGGACATCTATCACCAAATTGTCCTAAACCAAAGAAAGGAGGATGTTTTGCATGTGGTGGAACGAGTCATAGGGTTAAGAATTGTCCTAAAAGGAAGAAAGATGGAGAAAGTGGACAGAAGAAAGATTATGTGTGAGGAGTATAATCTTTTGGAGTATAATATTTACTTTGGTAGGAATAGGAGATAACTTTTGTATGCCTCCAATTTTTTGTGTAAAGCACAGATTCCCTAACTCTAATAATAAAATTGAACAGTAATGGTGAATAGATTGAGTCTAAAAGACTGAAAGTGCAGGAATAAGAGATCGTAAAACAAAATGATCAAGTCATAGAATTGAATCGTAATACATATGATGAGATCACCCCGTGATCTGTTAAGGTTATGACAACCAGGAAGAATCAATCTGATAATTGAAAAGTTTACAACAAGATGTTGTGTATCAGTTGTACTATGAAATGGTACTATGAAAACTTATGAAAGAGTTATGGATTATGAATACGAATTGAATTCGTGTTGAAAAAAAAGGTGTTAAGATTAGGTGGGGATTTCAATGAGGACTTATGTCGGCAGCTGAGTTGTATGATTCCTTGTATGGGCGGGGAGTTTGTACTTGGTTTTAGAATCACTTAGCTTCCTGGTCGATGTAGTGGTTAGGTTGACCAATTCTTTGTATGGGCAGGGAATTGTCCGCTTAGCCTCCTATATTGATAAGTGGCCGAGTTTGGTTTGACAACCACTTAGTTTCTGACACTGATAATCATTGAAATGTTTGTGTCGCGCTATTTGCTATATGCATGTTAAGAGGGTGATTCCTTTCTCATGTGTATAACAGATAGATAGGTCATAGGTAGAGAATATAGGTTTAAGTACGAGTTCTTAAAACTCATACTTATGTGACATTCTTGACTCATAGTTATATGAATTGTTTTGAACCCCTCAGCGAACGAACGCCAAAGGTCAGACTAGGACAAGTTCTTAAACTCATATGATTGTGGAAATTTATGAACTCATAAGCGTGGTTTTATGAACTGGGTATAATTATGTGTGAATGGAGAATTACAACTTTTTGTGTAAAGTTGTGTTGTTAATCCTAATATGATTTAAAAAGGGATAGTAATATGTGAAGTACTAAATGTACTATGTGCTATTTGAATAAATATGCGATTATGTGAGATTTAATATAAGATTTTTATTTAAATCAGATCGTGCCGCCTAGACGACAAAATCGAAACCAACGAGAAGAACAATCAATGAATAACGAAGGAGGTCAAGTTGACCCAATGCAAAATTTTGCAAATATGATAGCCGAAGCTATGGAGAATAGAGCTCCCGCAGGAAGAGGAAGAGCGAGAGAACAACCAGCTGATAGATTAGCTAACTTCAAGGACTTTAAAGCTGTAGGACCGCCAGAATTCAAGGGAACCACCGATCTGATTGAAGCCCAAACTTGGGTAAAGGATATGGAGAAAGCATTCATCATTGCACGTGTGGCAGAAGAGCAAAAAACAGCTTTTGCAACTTATCTGATGAAGGAGAAGCTAATTACTGGTGGGAGACGAACCAAGCGAGAGCTGGTACAGAGGTGGTGTTGTGGACAAAATTCAAGGAGTTGTTCTTTGAGAACTACTTCTCACCAAGTATACAATCCAAAATGGAAGTCAAATCCTTAGCACTAAAGCAGGAAAACATGTCGGTATCTGAATATGCTGCCAAATTCAATTAGTTGACAAGATTTGCACCTCATCTGGTGGACACAGAGGCGAGAAAGGCAAGAAGATTCGAGAACGGGCTGAAACCAGGAATATTCAATAAGGTAGCGGTATTGCAGATTAACACATTTGCGGCATTGATGGAAAAGGCGTTAATTGCTAAAGGAGGGAGCGAAGCTGCGTCTCGATTTCATCAGGATAAGAAGAAGAAGAAGACAAATGATGGAGGAAGCAGTGGAGGTAGTAACCCAAATAAGAGGAAATGGAGCGAGAATACCCAAACGGGTAGAAAAATTGAAGGGAATAGAAAAGGAAGGGAACCATGTGCAAATTATGGTAAGAACCATGCTGGTGTTTGTCTAAAGAAGAAGGGGGTTTGTTATAACTGCGGGCAAGAGGGGCATATGTCGCCCAATTGTCCCAGCCCTGAAGAAAATTTAAGGTTGCTTTGGATGCGGATCGACTGATCATTTGGTTCGAAACTGTCTGAAGAAGAATGCAGAAAAGGAAAGTGGCAACAAGGGATCCAGTGGCGGAACCTTAGCGATTCGAGGATCTATTCAGCCAGGAAGACCAACGGCCCGTACATTTCACATGACGACGCAGGATGTAGTGTCTACTCAGGAGGTGGCAGGTAACGATTTCGTTTATAAATTTAGTTACGCGAGTAATCTTGGTTAGTTGTTGCTGTGAATTGTTTTCCCTTATAGATTCAAGTCACAGGTTAGAATTTGAAACACAAATTAATATTGTGTTGATAAGAATGAATTGATGATACAACTTTAAATGATTTTAGAGAATAAGAAAGCGGTGATTCCGAGGACGGAATCCTTTTAAGGAGGGGTGAATGTGATAACCCAAGATTTTGAATTATCCAAAATTTGCGAATATTTTTTTTATTAATATTAATATTAATTATCAATTTTGTGACAAATATCTGTGATATGAGTCTCGAGAAAGTCAATTTGTGTGCTGACTAATAAAATTAGAGTAGAGTTGTGCTTAACAGCTTTAAAAATCCTAACCCTAATTTCCAGATAGGGATTCGATAGAAAATACAATTAAAATAATTATAGTATTGATATGTGTTTGGACTGTATAGGTATGTTGGCCATTGTTGGACTGGATAAGGTTTAATATTAATAAAACCTAATATGAGGTTAGAAACCCTAACGTATCGTAGAAAACCCTAATTGTACGCCGAAAAACCCTAATTTAAAATATAGGATTTTCTAAACCCTAATTAGGCAACTCTAATTTTTATTAGCATGCCTAAAGTGTTTGTTAAACTTAAATATGATTAGAAAACCCTAATTATATTTTTAGTTATATTAATTTCTATTTTACAAACCCTAATTACATTTTTAGAAATCTTATTTTCTAATTTAAACCCTAAATTTGGATTTGTGTGAATTAGAATTTTAATATCTAAATGGTTCAAACCCTAAACCCTAACCTAAATCCTAAACCCTAAAGGTTGTGCATTTGTCAAGATTGCCCTTTAAATTAATTTGCTAATGTCAAAAATGCCCTTTATGGGATTTTTATAAGTTAACTTGCAAAAATGGCTAAATCTTTAGTTGGTCACCAACTATGTTGACTTAGAGGCACTAAAATCTCAGCAAATCATCTCATATTGACTGCAAGATCAAGTGGTGCATGAATCAAAACAATATATATTAGATTTAAGAGAGAGAAAATCAATTATTTGCTCATTTGGCCAACCAAGCTCTCACCAACTCTCTCTCTATCTAAAAGCTCCGAAAATCACTAGTAAATCAGTCCTAAATTCAGTCCATAAATCAATCATAAACATATTAGAGAATCAAGATCAAAATTTGAGCAAGAAAGGTATAACCGAAATCTTTTATTTTTGATCCATGTTGCTAAGAAAGATTTTGGGTTTATGTGTTTAGATTAGTGTTATATAATATTTTTAGTTGATTTATGTTGATCCATGATGGATCTATAGCATCAAAGTTGGTAAAAATCGAAGTTTTTCAAATCTGTCCAAGAACAAAATCTGTGGTCTGACAATCTAATGTTAGGAGCCACAGATTCTTGTTCGTTTGATGTTTTTGTTGTTTAAACGTTGTAACATGTAGCCTTGTATGTGGTATTTACTCTGCAAGTGGAATCAATGTCATTTGATGTCCAGATCGTAAGATATAAACGGTCAAAACCCGTTGACCGGGCATGACCGGTCAAAAATCTGGGCAACCCAGAATTTGAAAAATCGAGTCTGACAAGATTTTGTAGTGTCCGGATCTGTCAGTTTGTTAAGTGTTTGATGTTTTTTATTAGTACATCTTGTAGCTGGTTATATGTACTACATATCTGGGTCCTTATATCTCTTATAACGTCTTCAGATCGATCGTGATAGATTGTCAAACTAGCCATCCTAGACTGTTTTTGAACTTTCTGGAAATTCCAGAAAAGTTCTTGCACGAATTTTCTGACAACGCTTGACCGAGATTTATCTGGCGTTTTAGATATTTTTTAACTAATCTGTTGTGATGTAAATGTACCTTAACACTAGTACTACATATTTGAATTTTAAGATCACATAAAACATGGCCAGAACATAGATTAAATTAAGTTTGAAAGTGACCACTCAAAACTGTTTTGGCCCAGAACCGCCTGACAGAAACTTTGGAGGTCTAGATATTCTTGTTTTGATGTTGTTTGACCAAATTATTGGTTGGGTATTGTAGTGTTACATTAAAACTACAATACCAAAGTTTTAGATAGCCCAGAACATGAACAGATTGAGAATTATACACGGTCAAACCGAGCACCTTGCACTGCCGGCTGTCAGTGTTCTTGAGGTCAAGAACACCAACAGCGACGTTTAATTATTTTATTTTCTGATTTTTTCGGAAAATGATTAAAAAATAGAAATAAATTCTAAAAATTACCAAAAATGGTTTTAAAAATTATTTTAAATAATGAAAAATAATTTTTGACCAATTAAAAATATTTTTCATTAATATATATAATTATTTGAATATTAGTGATATTTAATTTATTTAATTAGTATATTAAATAAATTAGAGAAAAATGATTTAATATTATGAAAAATCATTTTTAAATAAGAAAAATGTATTTAAAAATATTTTGAGTTATAAAATGAAACTTTTAATATTTTTGGAGAATTATTCATTAATAATTTAATATTAATAATATTAGATTTATTTGATTATTAAATTAAATAAATAAGATAAAAATGATTTTAATGATTTAAAAATCATTTTAATTTAGAATAAAGTGTTAAAAAATATTATAAATTATATAAAATAATTATCAATATTTTTGGATAATTTTCATTAATAAATTAATATTAATGATAATTGATTTATTTAATTATTATATTAAATAAAGGAATTAAAAATGATATTTTTAATTTAAAAATCATTTAAAAATTAGAAAAATGGTTTAAAATATTTTAATTTATAAATTATGACTTTTAATATTTGGTTAATAATTTCATTAATATTTATATATTAATAGTGGTGATTTAAAAATGATTTTAAATATTTTAAAAATCATTTAAGTAGAATATTGATGATTTAAGAATTTTTTAAGTTATTAAAAATAACTTTAATATTTTGACGAGTATGTTAATAATATTTTGATATTATTAAATATTAATAATGATAAGATTATTTGATAATTAAATCATTTAATAATGATTTAAGTGTTTGAAAAATTATTAAAAATTATAATAATTGTTTATAAATTATTAAAAGCTTTCGAAAAATATTATTATTGATAATTGACTTATCTGAATTAATATTGAAGTTTAAAGACCATGTTTAATTGACAATCAATGTGCTAATTGTAAGATAGGGTGACCTGAACACCGAAAATGGACCGAAATCCAACCAAATCGAAATAATTAGACTTGATAAGTGTTTATATAGGTTATAAACATTAATGTGGTTATGTAGGTAATGTGCCTAGGAGAAGTTTGACTGTAAAATACAGTGTTATGTGTTATAAATGATTGTGCTAATTGTGAGACCGACATTGTTGAATATAGGTCTTACTGAACGCAGTTAATTATATTGTGTAGCTGTAATCAACGCGGAAGGCAAGTTTCCTAACTCAACCTTGAGTTATATTTCATTCAATTATTATAGTGGTTAATTATTGCTAATTACACCACATCCAGGGAAGTTATTGTTGATTATTTCGCAGTTAGTGCATGCTTAATAATTCAAATTGAATTACTGATTCAGAAATATATATTCCTAGAATTACTGTTGTTGAATATTCAAATCTGTAGAAGTTAGAATTGACAGTACAGATAATTCCTGTTTATTGTCAAATTGTGTTGAGAAATGTCTTAGCTAATTATTCTGGCTAGACAAATATTTGTTAGAACTTGATAAATTAAAGAAAATAATTCAATTGTTATTGGTAGAATCGATGCCAATTATTTCGGCAAGATCGATAAGTAAATAGAATTTGAAATCACAGTATTTCGTTGTAAAATCAAAATCTTGATTCTAAAACTGAGAAGAACAACCTTTTATATAAAGAGAACATTTTGTTGGTCGTGAATTCGACCTTCGCGCACGTTTTGAGTATTATGCATAATATAGGGTACAAGGATTTGGCCGACTCTAAGTACTTGCAGAGGGGTATGATTTAATCTTTATGGTTATCTGATACTCCTGGTATTTATCAAAGTAAATCTTTGATAGATACCCGAGAAAAATAAGTTCAAAGATCTAGTGTGATCGCTCAGCATAAATCTTGGAAAACATTCCACATTGTTATTGCGTAGAATTAATTCTTGATTATTCAATAGAATATCATAGAAACTTTGAAAGCGTTGTACTCTTTCATTATTAGATTATTGTGTTTCCTAGAATATGAGAAAACTTGTTATTGATTAACGAGTTGTTCAGCTATTTCAAAGTTCACCGAACTTTGGTTTCATTTTATCAAAATAGATAGTCTGTTCTTGTTGATTCATATACATTTATTGTATATCTTAACTTGCGGGGCAAACTAGTTGCTCACCCTTGCTATAAATAAAATATTTTAGCTAGGAACGAAGAGGCCAGCGGGTCAAAGAAGAACAAAGGCCAAGGCAAGATACTGGAGTAGTTATATAGAACATTATTATTATTATGTTGTATTATAAACCCTTTTTGATTATCTAAGGGGTATGTTTATAATTTAAGGTTAGAAAACCTGTGACTTATGTATTAACAACTTATGTTAATGATTTATATATTCCTATTTATATATGAATCGGGTAGTTAAATGATATTATAGTGTGAATCGTGAACACCAAACTCGGGGGTCAGGTAACCCGGATTTGGGGGTGTCACATCCCTAGTAGGAGAAGTTTTGTCTCCTGATGGTTTATAGTGAATATACCAACAAAATTCGAATGCAATGTTTCTTTTCTAAAATATGATTCCCCTTTATTCACCAATGCAAATAACTCAACAAGACATAAAAACACTCACATGCTAAGGTAATACAACATATGCAACATCAAAATTCTCAAACTAGCAAGGTCAATAAGAATATTTCATTCTTTCCAATCTTATTGTGAGTGTGTTAATTGACAATAACATAACATCATTAATATAAAAGTAAGCAAAACTTTCAAACTCCATCTAAACTATGGTTTGACTCAACTCCTCACTTTACATACACTCAATAAATGAAACACTCAAGAATATGGTGTAAATGCTCTCATTACATGTGGAGTAAATGTATTCAAATTCAATTGCATCTCACACACATATATGAAAAATGCTTATAAATGAAAGAGTAAAAGTCTCATGAAAGAATAAATCCCACTAGAAAGGCAAAATGCATAAATGGATCCCCAACACTATTCTCAACCTTTAACCATATTCCAAAATATTATTAAGACTTTTTAGTGTTGTAATGCAAGGTTTAGGGCAAGGGTTATGAAACGAAGGGTCATATAAGGAATTCAACGATCTAAGAAACATGTTGAGATATAAAATTAACACTTGGCCTTAATTTAGTTTCATTTGAGCTTTTCTTCAATTTTTTTTCATTTTTTTCACATCTCTTTTCCATGCATTTTTTTTCTTTTCTTTAATCTTTAAAGGTGATTTCATCACTTTTCTTTTCTTGTCTTCTTTTTTTTGTTCTTTTTTGTCATTCTTTTCAAGCTTACTTTTCACTATAGGCCATAAATATGGTTTACACTCTAAATTGGAGTTGGGTAAAGATATTGGCTACCAAAGAAAGATTATATGCTCAAAAAGTTAACTAGCAGTACATATGTAAAGGTGAGATTAAGCTTATATGTCAGGTATCAAAGATGGCCTAAGTCACTTCCTAAGGTCTAGAGTTCTCAAGTTCAAGCAATATTAGGAATCCTTCAAAAGAGATTACATTTCATGGCCGTAACTTTTTAGTGTTCAATTAAAGTAAAGAGTAATAAGAAAACTCAATAAAATACGTTTAAAAATAAATAAATTCAGAGTTGATGTAAAAACCCTTTAATAGAAAGATTGGATAAAATCTCACATGTTACTTAGTCTCCACTATTTATGTTTTTCAAGAAATTCAAGTTGTACTCACTCATCCATCTAGTCATGCATTAGTTGTCTTATGTGCTCAAATAAAATGAGATTATAAATAAAAATATTTCTCTTAATAATGATAGTAGAAGAACTAAACATGCATATTTAAAGCATTAAGACGAATGCGTCATCGTTATTGCATCATCTAGACGAAGGGAAACTCAATAACAGCTCTAGAACCATTGCATAAATTTATTTTTATTATATTCTAACCTTTTTAGCTCATATTCTAACAAAATGTCATATGTGACGCCTCAAAAATAGGTATACATCACCCATTCTGAGTCGTAAAATACATGGTACAAAATTTAAATACAACTTAATTATACAACTGTCGTGTAAAGTATGACAAAACATAAGCTGGGAGTTTCAACAGGAATATTGTCTTCTAAACAATGTCCAAACTCAAATTTAATATTATTAGATTTATTTTTGCACTATTTCACAAAATAGTGCGGACTACTAATGCTAACATCTGGATCGTCACTCCGTTCCCCGACTAGTCCCAACTATATTCTCATTTCCTGAAGAGAACAATGAAATCAAAGGGTGAGCTCAACTAGCCCAGTAAAAAATATTATTGCTAAGATAATACAGAATAATTTAGCGTTAGCCTTCAACAGTGTTAAACTGATAAAATATAATAGATATCAAGTTTAATTGTAGCGTAACAAGCAATCCATTAGAAGAGTCAAGTAGAGCATGATATCTACTATCTTCTATAATTTAAAAAGTTTATCATCAATTTTATCGCTGAGACTCAACTTAATAAATAATCCACATCATTGAATCATCCCTGCACTACGACCAAGGATATTCATTAGTATCACGACCATGAATTATTCATGCACTACGGACCAAGGATATTCGTGTTTTCATCAATAGTCATGATCATGCCAACAAATGTCCATCAATAAACTACGGGCCAATAAGGACTTTTACCGCATCATTTATAATATTACGGTCATGATTATACCGAATAATCCCTAATCATAATGATTCCAAGTCCATCTATGCACTACGAGCCATATATGACTTTTATCATAATATAAACATGAGGATGATGACAATGATATAGGAATTCAATTAAATGAAAGCAAATGATAAATATTAAAGACTTTAACAATTTAATTTATCCAAAATTTAATAATGTCCAAATTGTCAATATGATACTGCTTTGTGGAGTAAAATTCAAGAATAATATTATATCAAAAATAATTTGGACAAAAAAAAAATTAATTTTTGTCATGAATAGTGCCTCGGGATGAATAGTACCCTCGTGAATAGTACTTCGTGAATAGTACTTCGAGAATAGTAACCCCGTGAATAGTACTCCAGCATTAAAAAGTTAAAACTTATCAAGAATGCTTAGAATAATATTTCCATAAAAAGATACTAGATGAAGCATAAATATCAAGGATATTACACTAATTTCATGGAGTATAGAAGCCAAAAAATTAACAAAACGAGTGTAGAATTCGAAATCTGAAATGAAATAATATTATTTACATACCTATAGAGTATGGAAGAAAATATTATTTCAGACAAATATTGAACAAAAATAACATTCATTGCCTTAAAAAGAAGAGTATTCCAACTGGTATACCGGGGATATTCTTGAAGAAAATTTTCACTATTTTCTACTCTCAAAGCTTCTTAAAACTCTAAAGAAATATGCTCAATATTATAAAAGAATTCTCTGATTCTGGTGTGATTTTCAATTCTAACTAAGCATCCCATTTATAGGAGAATGGAAATGATACTATTTGAATAAAATCATGGGTGAACAATACTTATAATTTCACGGGCGCAACTTTTGATTTACTAATAATTTACTGTGCACTGCATACTAAAATACTATGCAAATAAAATATAATATATTCTAAGTTTTTATAAAAATAAAATTTATTATAATATATATCTATCTAATAAAATACAAATGATTTTGAATTTCCGCTCACTCAATAAATCATCTGGGCCAGTCCAAAGTTTGAGATAAATCCCACCGTTCATACATCTATCTAATAAAATACATCTATCTATCTAATAATCTAATAATAATTTAATAAAATACAAATGACTTTAAATTTCCCGCTCACTCAATAAATTATTTTGGTCGTTCAAAGTTTGAGATAAATCATATTGTCCATACAATGTCGGAGGCACGGGACCCAGCTAGTAATTTAATAAAATACAAATGACTTTAAATTTCCCGCTCACTCAATAAATTATTTTGATCGTTCAAAGTTTGAGATAAATCATATTGTCCATACAGTGCCGGAGGCACGGGACCCAGCTAGTATATATATATATAACCCCTGACTCTTTTTTTTTCTTTCTTACACCTCCCGTGACAAACATCATCACATTTCTCCACTTTCAATTTTCTTCCAATATGTGGGCCACACCTGACCCACTCGTGGCCCCCACCGTTATTATATATATACTGAATAATTTTTTATCGATTATTTTAAAAAATAGGTAGATGGGGGTCCAAAATACACCAAAATTTACAACAAATACTTCATAAAAATCCCCTCAATATTTTTAACAACATTTATTCATCATTATTATTATTCACAATATTTAACAACCAGATCATTCCCAGGAATGAGGGGGCTTTCCGATAAGGATTTCTCCCAATTGGCGCACAATTTGGTGACCAAACTCCTTTCCTCGACAAAACTTTCTAGACATCGTCAATAATGCAAATAATAATATGAATAATTGTATCATCTTAATTATTAATTTAATAATATATTAAATATTGACAATAATTGAATCAAATAATGTGAGATACTATGTAGCAATTATTGTAGCAATAATTGAGTACAACTGAGTGACTTCTCACGTAAGCCTCAATAATCAATACAGTGCTACTATACAACTATGTGTATTACTGTTCTTTTATCACCGGGTATTTCAACAATTAATAGTAAAACTTTTGCCTGTTATTTTTATAAAAAGATATTTCTGTCGTTTTCTCATTTCGACAATAATTATGTTGTGGTGTCTACCAATGATTGTGCCGTCGTACGATTCCCCGAACAATCAAATATTTTATGACAACTTTCATACTTTGAAAAATTTATAAATACTACCCACAACTATAACATTATATCAAATCAACACCATAATACTTCAAAAAATATTTTGAGAAAATTAATCTTAATTCACAAAATTTTGGGTCTTACAATCTCCCTCCTTATGAAAGTTTTCCCTCAAAATTTACGTACGTACCTGGTATGTCGAAGAGCTGAGGATACCTTGTCAGATGCTAACTCTTGAGGTATAACCTTTGAGCGTAGAATATGTTTCTTCTTATCCACGATTTTAACAGGTACCTCTTCATACGTTAAATCTTCCGCTATCTCGTCCGGTTCTAATTCAATAATGTGATTCGAGTCGTTCACATATTTACGTAACATCGATACATGAAAAAAATGTTATGAACACGCTGACATACTTAGCGGTAAAGTGAGTCTATAGGCCACAGTTCCTACTCGATCGAGGATTTCAAATGGACCAATAAAATCGAGGGTTGAGATTTCAACTCTTCATCGATTCTTGCTTCTAGAATAATGCCTTCTTGATCCTTCTTCTTCACATTCATCAGCTCTGAGTCTGTAGCTTGAGCGGCTTTAACTTTATCAATTAAAGTCAGTTCTAATCATATATTCAATATCTTCACGTATGTTCTTGGAGTCTTTAACTATATATCCATTCTATATAAATCGTACAAATGGGTCTTTGTGTTAACTAAGTCACACTTATAACCGCATACGATCTTCTACTCAACGCACGGTCAGCTACCATGTTCACTCTTTCATAATGATATTGAATGTTATGATCGTAATCTTCAATAGCTCGATCCAACGTCTTTGGCGCATGTTACGTTCGTTTTGGGTGAAGATATATTCCAGGGTTTTGTACCGGGTTCAAGGTCGATACAAAATAATATTTCATACTCTGGGGGTAGGCTAGGAAGTTCTTCAGGGAATACGTCAGGAAATTTATTAACAATAGAAATATCATTCAAATCTGATGTATTTTTGTTTAAATCTGTGACATGGGCTAAGAAAGCTTGACATCCATGTTTTTAATAAATGAATAACTTTATGACTTGATATGACATTGATTGACTTTAGTGGTTTGGTCGCTTGAATTCGCAAAATAGGTTGGTTAAGAATATGAAAGCTAACAACTTTACGAAAATAATCAATTTTTGCATGATGAGTAGCTAACCAATCAATTCTTAAAATCACATCAAATGCAAGTATTAAAGAAATAAGATCGATAGGTAATGTGTGGGTACCAATTTGAACCAAACAAGACTTATAAACAGTGGATTTAATGAAAGTTTCTCCCAATAGAGTTTCAACAGATAAGTCAAAGTCTAATTTCTCCGGAGTCAAATTTAAATGTTGAGCGTAAGTAGGAGAAATAAAAGAATGGGTAGAGCCAATATTAAATAAGGTATAAATTTCACAATAGTTTATAATTTGTTTACCCGTGAAGACCTCGTTTGGTTCCTCACTTTTTGGAAAGTTACGAAAAATGCTCTCACTTGAACCACCGACTTTGTCACGTCTGGGACAGTCTTTGGTGTTATCATTACCTTTGGAATTAACTTTTGTTATAGGGCATATTCCACCCTCAACTGGTTCTTCGTACTCCTATTCCATGATCTGAATCATTAATCTTCAATCCATATCGAATTAAGGTTGACCACAATGTATAGGGTAATTCAAAATTCGATGTTGGGTTCTCCCAATTGCTGTCCAAAAAGAGAAATACATATAATCTATTTTAGCCTTCTTGGACCAGACTTCTCTTTCCACAATATCAACGTGTCGTGTAACTTTTACCTATGCATCCTTCATTCACACTCGTTCAGTTGTTTCTTCTTTCATCTGATCCTTGACATTTGAATTCTCAGATTCCAACTTTAACATCTTATACTCTGCCAAAGAGTGCTTCTGTTCAAGCATCACATATCGGGTAAAAGAAGCTTAAATTGTTGCATCTTTTTCCTCCACGACCGTCTGCCGTTCTTCAGTCTGCTCTTCTAACTCATGAATATAATTTTACAGTTCTACATTTTGATCATAAACTTCTCCTAATAAATTTTCCTCAGGTTCATCTTCTTCCTCTCTCTCAGCTGCTACCTCTGCGACTAGCTCGAGTGCAACTATTAATTCTTCACTCACCACATGGATATCTCTAATTTCTTCTTCGCCTGACATCCTACAATCAAGTTTAATAACTTAATTAGTACTCCCCAATAAAATCTTTGTTATAACAAAATATTATACTCCAATATTTATTCTATAAATGAATCTCCTCGATTCATTACTTAAAACTCTATATGAGTTCATCTCTTGATTTTTAGATGTCATTTTCAAACATTGCCACAAAACAAGGGTTAATTGACATGCCACATTTTATCCCTATACTCTGACCGACCAATTAAATAACAAATCAACTTAGGTAGGTCATACTAGCGAAGGAATTACCCGTCTCTCCCCTCCTAGATCTAGTCTCACATCTCAGCAAAGGACCATATCCCTAAGCTTTGATACCAACTGTGACGCCCTCGAAATAGGTATACATCACCCATCTTGGGTCACCAAATATATGGTACAGAATTCAAATATAACTTAAATATACAACTGTCGTGTAAATTATGACAAAACATAAGCTGAGAGTTTTAACATGAATATTGTCTTCTAGACAATATCCAAACTCAAATTCAATATTATTACATTTCTTTTAACACTATTTCATAAAATAGTGAGGACTACTAATGCAAACATCTGGACCGTCACTCCGTTCCCCGACTAGTCCCAGCTATATTATCATTTCCTGAAGAGAACAATGAAATCAAAGGGTGAGCTCAACTAGCATAGTAAAAAATATTATGACTAAGATAATACAGAATAATTTATCATTAGCCTTCAACAGTGTTAAACTGATAAAATAGAATAGACATTAAGTTTAACTGCAACGGAACAAGTAATCCATTAGAAGAGTCAAGTAGAGCATGATATCTACTATCTTCTATGATTTAAAAAGTTTATCATCAATTTTATCGATGAGACTCAACTTAATAAATAATCCACATCATCACATTATCAAATCATCACTACACTACGGCCAAGGATATTCATTAGTATCACGGTCCACGAATTATCCATGCACTACGGGCTAAGGATATTCGTGTTTTCATCAATAAGGATATCCTTATTACTACGATTATTAGCCTAAAGTAACCCTACCTAAGGTTTATAACCTACAGCTCTGATACCAACTGTAGCATCCCCATATCCTGGTCTCAATCACCAGGAATCTGGTATACTAATTCTATAAATGTTGCAGAAGATATAAACATAATTTGTTTATACATTAAACTTTACACATTATCCCAAGGTCGATAAACTTAACTTATACCTGAATTTAATATCTTATAGGATATACAATGTCACTATTATACAATAATGTTACAAATTTAACTATACATATAATCCACGGCTGGATTTATCTTTAACTTTCCCTGTATTTGACGTATTCGCCCTAACCTACAATATTTATCATGATATAACAAGGGTGAGCAACAAGTTTGCCCAACAAGTTTAAGTTCAATAAAGGATATATCATTATTGAATGAATTGGACAATAAGCTGGCTAACGTTCAATAATATAACAATTGCGAACTAGAATGAATAAATTTCCATAGCTGAACGAACAGTGAACATGAATAAATCAAATGAACCAAATGGTAATGAAGGTTATCAGTCTTTCATACCTAATGAACACATGCAATATGCACAAAGTGCGATTCAACAAATCATAGACGTGATAATCAACAATGATTAACCATAAGCATACTTGAATAATCATAAATCAGGATTGAGTTAGAGAGAACTTGTCTTTATCGTCGACTACTGCTACACAATCTATTTAGCTTTATTCGAAGAACCTAATATTGATAATATGGGTCTCCCAAGTTAGAATAATATCATCACAATTAATACTGTTAAGTACAACTATAAATAACCTAAACACATTATCAAATAATCCTATCAGTCCATAAAATACTTAATCCTATCAGTCTGAGTTGAGTTCGATACTATTTCTACCTCCCGATTGCCTAATCGGATAATCATCGAGCCTATTTTCCTTAAGACTCTACTTAAACTAGTTCACAATTATCTTAGATAATTTATTATTTAGGCAAACTATTTTTCAATAACTCATAATAATTTTTAAGTAATTATTATCATTTAAATTTATTTTTCAATCATTAATATCATATTTATATAATTTAAATACCACTTAATTCTATTATCATTAATATTTATTTAATTTCAAATATTAATAAAATACATAACATAATATTATAAATTATTTATAATATCTTAAAGTATTTTTAATACCTTAATATCCTTTTAAAATGATTTTAAAATATTTAAAACCATTATTAAATAACTACCATTAATATTAAATTATTAATTTATTTCATTATAAAATATTAAAAGTTATATTTTATAACTTAAAATATTTTTCAAACCTTTAAATCATTTTTATATGAATTTTAAATTCATTAAAACTAATTTTCCAAAATTTATTTAATACATTTATTAAATAAATTAATTATCATTAATATTAAATTATTAATGAAATTCATCACAAAATATTAAAAGTCATTTAAAATAACTTCAAATATTTTCTAGCACTTTAATATAATTTTAAATGTTTTTTAAAGTATTAAAATCATTTTAAGTAATTTATTTAAAATAATAATTAAATAAATTAAATATCATTAATATTTAAAAATATTAAGATATTTATGAAATATATTCCAAATTATTAAAAATCCATTTTTAGGCTTTAAAATAATTTTTAGGAATTTATTAGGAATTTTTCATAATTACAAATCATTTTTCTCTAATTTTTTAATAAAAATGATTAATAAATATTAAAACTATTACTAAAGGAGCGTATAGCGACAAAACTGTCGCTATAGGTGTTCTTGAGCATTCAAGAACCTTCATAGACTGTTACCGATGTATTAGGTTTGACCAACTTATAATTCATGGATCATGATGTTTCTGGGTTTGATTATGTGTTAAGATTATAGTATTGATGTAATAATACAACTCTAAACAAAGTTCATGGCCAACACATAACACAACTGAGATATACAAGCCATCCAAAAGCTTGTTAGACATGTTCTTCATTTTCTGGGTTACCTAGAAATGAAGAACAGTGCAAGTGTACTACTTTGAGCCTTTAAATCTTTGAGTTCCAGGCTTAGTTTATGAGATTGAGTGGTTCAATCTTGTACTCATTGTGTCAAGGAACAATAACATAACACTACATCAGTCTAACAACATCACATGAACAAGATCTGGCATGGTCAAACCACGTCAGAAAACTTGTTCTTGACAAATTCTGGGTTTTCTAAAAATTCAAAAGGCAGATGGTCAACTCTACTTTGATCACACATATCTTTGATTCTATGTAAGATCGAAGTGTTCAAGAGGCTTGACTGTGTAATCCATACGTCAGACTACAATATCTATACACAAACATGGCCATTAACCTTAACAGTTGCAATAAAAAGCTTGTTAGAAATTCTAGGAAATCTTAGAATTTTCTGGGTTTTCTAGAAATCAACTTTGTGCTCGGTCAATCATGTTTGACTATTAATAACTAGAGATCTAGACAATGTATGAAGTTGATTCCACTTCCAGTCTACTCTCCTCATGACATAGAACAACTCTATAACATCAAACACACCTAACTATTAATACACACAGATCTCTGAGCCCTGACATTAGGCTGTCAGGCCACAAATTAGGGTTCATAGGTCAATTTCTAAAAACTTATTTGCTTGCATCTAGATGTTATAGGTCTACGATGTAACATCATAGATCACTAAATAACACCCTCTAACACAAATCTAAGCAACCAATAGCAACAACAACACAAATCTTTAATTATTTAGAAAAGCTAGGGTTTTATAGCTTTAAAGCTTTGATCCTTAGAATCTGATCTTTGTTGCTGATCTTGAAAAGCTATGAAATGATCGTGGCTTAATTTCTCACTCACTCTTACTCCCATATTTCAAATTTAGAGAGAGAGAAGAGGTTGGCTAGTGTGTTAAGCAAAGTAAAGGTTTTTCTTTACTTTAATCTTTTTAATTCTTGCTTCAATGAACGAAACCTTGCAAGGTGACACTTGTTGGCTGATATTTTAGATATAGGCACATGTGAATATCTTAAGTTGGTGAACCACCAATATTTTGGCAAGAATCACACTCCACTTATTAAAGAATGCTAAAAAGGGTAATTTGGATAATTAGCTCACATTTTTAATGGCAAACTAGTAACTTGACTAACCCTTAGGTTTTGCAAATTAATTTCTAGGATTTCCAATTAGGGCTTTAAATAGAAAATTAAGCTTTTTAAATTAGAAAGTAGGATTTCCTAATTACATTAAGGATATTAATTACACTTGAGCCTTTAAACGTAGCCTTTGAGCTCCCAAATTATGGTTTTAATATTCCAAATTAGGGTTTTAGATTCCCGAAAATGAAATTAGGGTTTCTAGATTTGATATTAGGGTTTCTTATAAATCGTTAGAATTTTCTAACTGTACATTGATGGTCTTAATATAGCATTAGGTGTGACGCCCCCAAATTAGGTATACATCACCCATCTTGAGTCGTCAGATACATGGTACAAAATTCAAATACAACTTACTAATACCACTGTCGTGTATAATACGACAAAATACAACTGTGAGTTTGAATACAATAATTGTCTACTAGAGATCATACAAACTCAAAAGGAGTCCTCAATACAATTATTGTCACACTATTTCACAGAATAGTGAGGACTACTAATGCTATCCTCTGGACCATTACTCTGTTCCCCGACTCGTCCCTGCTATGTTCTCATTTCCTGAAGAGAACAGTGAAAGAAAGGGTGAGCTCAACTAGCCCAGTAAGAAATATTATAACTAAGATAATGCAGAATAAATTATCGTTAGCCTCCAACAATGTTAAACTGATAAAATACAATAGACATCAAGTTTAACTGCAGCGGAACAAGCAATCCATTAAAAGAGTCAAGTAGAGAATAGAATCTATTTTCTTTTATGATTTTAAAAGTTTTTCATCACTTTTATCGCTGAGACTCAGCTCAATAAATAATCCACATCATTAAATCATCCTTGCACTACAGGCCTAGGATATTCTTTAGTATCACGACCACGAATTATCCATGCACTACGGGCCAAAGATAATCGTGTTTTCATCAACGGTCCTGATCATGCCATAAAACAATTCATCTTTGCACTACGGCCAAAGAGAATCCATAGTCATAATCATACCAAAAACTGTCCATCAATGCACTACGGGCCAATGGGGACTTTTAATTTTCACATCATTTGTAACATTACGGTCATGATTATACCGAATAATCCTTGGTTATAATCACACCAAGTCCATCTATGCACTACAGGCCACAGATGACTTTCAACATACATAAACATGGGGATGATGACAATGATATAAGAATTCAATAAAACAAGTTCAAGAATTAATTTGTCCAAGAACTACTAACGTCCAAATTGTCAACATGATACTGCTTTGTAGTGTAAAATTCAAGAATGCTCAGAAGAATATTTCCACGAAAAGATACTGGATGAAGCGCAAATATCAAGGATATTCTACTAATTTCATGGAGTATAGAAGTCAAAACTTTAACCAACTGAGTATAATAAAGAATGGAATAACAAAAGAAATCACCATGCATGCGGTACTTCGCATAGACAGGTTATTCCAACAGAATACTAAATAACGAAACCAGGTCAGGTGAAATTCACACCGACAGGATGTTCCAACAGAATAATAAACGAGGAATAATAAATGATGGAACCAGGTCCGGCGTATAGCACAGACATGATATTCCGACAGAATAATAAAGACGAAATAATAAAAATGGAACCAGGTCCGGCGTATAGCACAGACAGGATATTCCGACAGAATAATAAAGACGGAATAATAAAAGTGGAACCAGGTCCGGCGTATAGCACAGACAGGATATTTCGACAGAATAATAAAGACTGAATAATAAAAGAATGTCACCAAGTATAGGGTAGACCGCGTATACAGGTTATTCCAACAGAATAATAAGAAATGGAATAACAACAGTTCTCTTCATAAATAAGAAAGAATAACACCCCTTACCGTAACAGAAACTGGATATGGGAAAAGAAAAGTTAAGTAGCAAAAAGCTTTTCTTCTATCTCTCTATAGTTTCTCTCTCTAGAGTTCAGTGAATTCGTAAGAAAATAATGAAGGAATGAGCTTCTATTTATAGGAAAATGGAATGCATAGTAACTAATCCATGAACGGTCCAGATTGATTTACTTTAATCTGACGGTCCATATTTAAAAAAAAATCTTTTAAATAAAATATAATATATTCTATTTATATAAAAAGATTTTTACTATGCAACACTATGCAAAACACTATGCAACACTATGCATAATAAAATATAATATATTCTATTTATAAAATAACTTTAATAAAGTATTCTGTTTTATATAAAAAGATGTTTCTGTTTTATTACGTTAATAATACGAATAAAACAAAACGTCATCATCGCTATAATAATTCATATTATTAATCGACAATAATTGAATCAAACTGAGCGACTTCTCACATAAATATCAATAATCAATACCGTGTGCTACTATGCAACAACGCGTATTACTGTACTTTTACTACCCAGTAGTTCAACAGTATCAACGGTAAAACTTCCGCCGTTATTTTCAATAAAATATTTTTGTCGTTTTCTCAATCCGACAATAATTCCATTGTGGGGTCCACCAATAATTGTACCGTCGTACGAATATTTTCCGACACAAAGAATATTCCCTGACCAATCGAATATAATATAACAACTTGCATACTTTACAAAATTTATAAATACTACCCACAACTATAATATTATCTCAAATTCACACCATAATATTAAAAAATTATTTCGAGAAAATTAATTCTTTATTCATAAAATCTGGGGTTTCACAATCTCCCCTTCTTATGGAATTTCGCCCTCGAAATTTACGTACGTACCTGGTATGCCGAACAGGTGAGGATACCTTGACTCCACTTCAAATTCTAACTCTTGAGATATAACTTTTGAGTGTTGAATACGATTCTTCTTATCCAAGATTGTAACACGTATCTCTTCAAACGTTAAATCATCCACTATCTCGTCTGGTTCTAAATTAATAATGTGGTTCGGGTCGTCCACATATTTACTTAACATCGATACAAGAAAAAAAACGTTATGAACACGCAATATATTTGGCGGTAAAACGAGTCTATAAGCTATAGTTCCTACTCAATCGAGGATTTAAAATGGGCCAATTAAATCTAGGGTTGAGATTTCCTCTCTTCAGCAACTCTTGCTTCTATAATAACACCCTCTTGAACCTTCTTCTTCACATTCATCAGATTCGGGTATGTAGCTTGAGCGTCTTTAACTTTATCGATTAAAGTCAATTTTACTCGTATATTCGTTATCTTCACGTGTGTCCCTAGAGTCTTTAACTCTATCTTCATCATTTGCAAGTTATACGAAATGAGTCTTTGTGTTAACAACATCGCACTTGTAAACGTATACGATCTTCTACTCAACACGTCAGCTACCACGTTCGCTCTTCCACGATGATAGTGAATAGTACGATCGTAATCTTCAACAGCTCGAGTCAATGTCTTTGGTGCATGTTACTTTCGTTTTAGTTCAAAAAATTATTTTGAGGGTTTAAGAAATGGGTTTAGTACTGGTGTCAATACAAAATTCGATTTCACGCTCTGGGGAAGGCTAAGAAGTCTTCAGGAATACGTCAAGAGATTTATTAATGATAAAAATATCATTCAAAACTGTAACTCTCATCCAAGACTTGGATAACACATCACATTGATACCAACTGTGACTTCTATCCCTTAACCTAGATAGCACCTCACAATGATACCTATCAACTTGTTATCGTCATTCACGACGTCGCCTACAGAAAGTCTGGCTTTGGTGCATTCCACATAATGAAGTCATCAACAAAAGGATCGGGGCTCTTTACTTATGGCTTGATATGACAATGATTGAATTTAGTGGTTTGGTTGCTTAAATTCGCATAATAGGTTGGTTAGGAATACGAAAGCTAACAACCTTACGAAAAACATGATGAGTAGTTAACCAATCGTTTCCTAAAATAGCATCAAAGACAAGTATTTTCAAAGAGACAATATCAACACGTAACGTGAAAGTGTCGATTTGAATCAAATAAGATTTATAAATAGTGGAGGTAACGAAGGTTTCTCCCAATGGAGTTTCAATAGATAAATCAAAGTTTAACTTCTCTGGAGTTAAGTACAAACATTGAACACAACTAGGTGAAATAAAAGAGTGAGTAGAACCGGTATCTAACACGGTATAGACTTCGTAAGAGCTTATGATTAACTTACCCGTGATAATTTTATTCAGGTTCCTCGTCACGAGGAAAAAAAAACGCTCCCACTTAAACTACCGGCTTTGGCTTGTCTGGGACATCCTTTGGTATCATTATCTCAGCTGGAATTGACTTCATCATACGACAAAATCGAGCTAGGTGACCTTCTCTTCCGCAATTAAAACACGCTTTGGATTGTTGCGTACAGTTTGGACGGATGTGTCCCTCTTGTCCGCATTTGAAACATACGACCGATGGGCGTTGTTCTTCCTTTGAAACGGGTGCTGGCGTTGCTGTCTTTCCGTCATTATTGAACCTTCTCTTCTTGAAATGTCCATTTCTATTATCTTGGCCACGATTACCACTGAAGTGGTTACCATTCTTGGTATGATAATTTCCCCCCGCGATGGTTATCATTGTTCTGATGGTCGTTGCCACCGGTATGATTATTATCGTGCTGCTGGTCATTACCTTTTGGTTGTGATAACTCATTATCGCGCTCCACTAACTGAGCCCTATTCACAATATCTGAATATAAACAAAGTTTATGAGAAATGAGGTATTGACGTATATCGGGTTTCAAACCTCGCAGAAACATTCGCGCCATTCGCTCCTCATTATCAACCAAATGGGATGCAAACCGGGACAACTCCGCAAACTTAGCCTCGTACTGCAACACGGTCATATTATTTTGCTCCAGCTTGATAAACTCTACCTCCTTCATGTGACGAATACTTTCGGGAAAGTACTTGTCGTTGAACAACTCTTGGAAATTCTCCCAAGACATCTTGAGTGCGTCAGTCTGGGTACGTTTTACAGATTCCCACCAATGATCTGCTTCTTCACGCAACATAAAGGTGGCAAAAGGAACCTTTTGCTCCTCGGAGCATCCCAAGACATCAAATATCTTGGTGATCTGCTTTAACCACGTCTCCGCCTTAAGTGGTTCTGGCTTTCCCAAAAACTCTGGTGGTCCCAGCTCCTTGAATTGCTTAGCGGTGACCAACCGTGGGTTGCCATTGTCTTTACCTGCATTATGAACAGGAGCCGCCTTCTCCCGTTGTTGCATGAATTGGTCCTTAAACTGCTTAGCGGTGACCGTCCGAGAGTTATCAGTATTTCTACCTGTATTTTGGACAGGAGCTGCCTTAGCCTGTTGTTGCATGAATTGCATAAAGTCTCTGACCATCCCATCATTCACCATTTCATCGATGTTATTATTTTCATGAGGAGTATTGTCCTCTAGTTGCACATTATCCTGATTATTGATCTGTGGAGACTCAACGGTCTCCTGTGCTCCATTGATAATCTCAACATTCTCGGATGCCATTTTCAAACACTGCCACAAAACAAAGATTAATTGACATGTAACATAATATCTCTAAACTTTGACCAACTAATTTAAATACAAAATAAATTTAAGTAGGTCATACTAGCGAAGGAATTCCCCGTCTCTCCCCTCCTAGTTCTAGTCTCACATCTTAGCCAGGGATCATATCCCTAAGCTTTGATACTAACCGTGACGCCCCCAAAATTAGGTATACATCACCCATCTTGAGTCGTCAGATACATGGTACAAAATTCAAATACAACTTACTAATACCACTGTCGTGTATAATACGACAAAATACAACTGTGAGTTTGAATACAATAATTGTCTACTAGAGATCATACAAACTCAAAAGGAGTCCTCAATACAATTATTGTCACACTATTTCACAGAATAATGAGGACTACTAATGCTATCCTCTGGACCATTACTTTGTTCCCCGACTCGTCCCTGCTATGTTCTCATTTCCTGAAGAGAACAGTGAAAGAAAGGGTGAACTCAACTAGCCCAGTAAGAAATATTATGACTAAGATAATGCAGAATAAATTATCGTTAGCCTCCAACAATGTTAAACTGATAAAATACAATAGACATCAAGTTTAACTGCAGCGGAACAAGCAATCCATTAAAAGAGTCAAGTAGAGAATAGAATCTATTATCTTTTATGATTTTAAAAGTTTTTCATCACTTTTATCACTGAGACTCAGCTCAATAAATAATCCACATCA
The DNA here is from genome assembly GCA_020205505.1 of Panax japonicus. Lineage (NCBI taxonomy): Eukaryota > Viridiplantae > Streptophyta > Magnoliopsida > Apiales > Araliaceae > Panax > Panax japonicus. Next base: position 25,030,014 of record CM035114.1, read on the forward strand.
TTAAATCATCCTTGCACTACAAGCCAAGGATATTCTTTAGTATCACGACCACGAATTATCCATGCACTACGGGCCAAAGGTAATCGTGTTTTCATCAACGGTCCTGATCATGCCATAAAATAATTCATCTTTGCACTACGGCCAAAGAGAATCCATAGTCATAATCATACCAAAAACTGTCCATCAATGCACTACGGGCCAATGAGGACTTTTAATTTTCACATCATTTGTAACATTACGGTCATGATTATACCGAATAATCCCTGGTCATAATCACACCAAGTCCATCTATGCACTACAGGCCACAGATGACTTTCAACATACATAAACATGGGGATGATGACAATGATATAAGAATTCAATAAAACAAGTTCAAGAATTAATTTGTCCAAGAACTACTAACGTCCAAATTGTCAACATGATACTGCTTTGTAGTGTAAAATTCAAGAATGCTCAGAAGAATATTTCCACAAAAAGATACTGGATGAAGCGCAAATATCAAGGATATTCTACTAATTTCATGGAGTATAGAAGTCAAAACTTTAACCAACTGAGTATAATAAAGAATGGAATAACAAAAGAAATCACCATGCATGCGGTACTTCGCATAGACAGGTTATTCCAACAGAATACTAAATAACGAAATCAGGTCAGGTGAAATTCACACCGACAGGATGTTCCAACAGAATAATAAACGAGGAATAATAAATGATGGAACCAGGTCCGGCGTATAGCACAGACATGATATTCCGACAGAATAATAAAGACGGAATAATAAAAATGGAACCAGGTCCGGCGTATAGCACAGACAAGATATTCCGACAGAATAATAAAGACGGAATAATAAAAGTGGAACCAGGTCCGGCGTATAGCACATACAGGATATTCCGACAGAATAATAAAGACTGAATAATAAAAGAATGTCACCAAGTATAGCGTAGACCGCGTATACAGGTTATTCCAACAGAATAATAAGAAATGGAATAACAACAGTTCTCTTCATGAATAAGAAAGAATAACACCCCATACCGTAACAGAAACTGGATATGGGAAAAGAAAAGTTAAGTAGCAAAAAGCTTTTCTTCTATCTCTATATAGTTTCTCTCTCTAGAGTTCAGTGAATTCGTAAGAAAATAATGAAGGAATGAGCTTCTATTTATAGGAAAATGGAATGCATAGTAACTAATCCATGAACGGTCCAGATTGATTTACTTTAATCTGACGGTCCATATTTAAAGAAAAATCTTTTAAATAAAATATAATATATTCTATTTATATAAAAAGATTTTTACTATGCAACACTATGCAACACTATGCATAATAAAATATAATATATTCTATTTATAAAATAACTTTAATAAAGTATTCTGTTTTATATAAAAAGATGTTTCTGTTTTATTACGTTAATAATACGAATAAAACAAAACGACATCATCGCTATAATAATTCATATTATTAATCGACAATAATTGAATCAAACTGAGCGACATCTCACATAAATATCAATAATCAATACCGTGTGCTACTATGCAACAACGCGTATTACTGTACTTTTACTACCCAGTAGTTCAACAGTATCAACGGTAAAACTTTCGCCGTTATTTTCAATAAAATATTTTTGTCGTTTTCTCAATCTGACAATAATTCCGTTGTGGGGTCCACCAATAATTTTACCGTCGTACAAATATTTTCCTACACAAAGAATATTCCCTGACCAATAGAATATAATATAACAACTTGCATACTTTGCAAAATTTATAAATACTACCCACAACTATAATATTATCTCAAATTCACACCATAATATTAAAAAATTATTTCGAGAAAATTAATTCTTTATTCATAAAATCTGGGGTTTCACATTAGGGTTTGTCGCTGATATAATTTTTCTGATCAACCCTTGACCCTTAACCCCATACTGTACACATATAATCAGTATATACATATTTGTATACACTCAAACACTTAACCTTGTAAGTCTTCACCAAAAAAATTTAAATCCACCAAAATTCTTCACAAAAATGTCAAATCCACACACTTATTTCCTGTCTAGGTCAATTATTTAACCTTTATTTAATCTTATAAGATTTTATTAAATTGTTTAAATTCTCGGGTTGTCACAGTTATGGCAAATGAAGTTTTCGCCCGCGGACTTAAAACCTAAGTGTTAAGAAAAGTGAGGTTCGGGAACTAAATGACTATGTATAATAAGTATTCTTATTATACGTGAGAAATACAAGTATAATATTAGTTATTATATGAGTATATTATGAAGATTATTACGACGTATAATACGAATATCGTACGAGGTATATACAAGGAGAATACTTGGATTATACGATTAATCCTTAATGGACTTTAGCAATTGGACCTAGAATTTATCAAGCTCAATTGGATGATGAGTGAGGCCCGATGATGAATTAAATGAAGGCCCAATGTAAATTAAATAAAGCCCAAAGTTAAGCCCAATAAGTATTACTCTAAGCCCAAACCAAGAAATGAACTGTGGGTCAAACCGATGGATGATCAGATGGGTAAAACCCATGGGTCAACCCATATGAGTCGCACAAAGGGCATGTGGGCCGGCCACTTGGTGCCCAAGAAAGGTGATAGTTTGATGGGGAAGAATTGAATAGTAAGGAGGTGGCCACTTTACCATTTTACCCTCTAATTAATTTTTCTATATAATGAATCTTATGTTGGTTAATTTGTTATTTTACCCAACATTGAAAAATATATTGAGAGAGAGAGAAGAGTAATAACAAGTAATCAAGAGGAATTAAATCAAAGTAATCAAGCTTAACTCAAGAACGTGAAGAACACTAAGGTACCAATGTGTAAACTTTAGCCTTCGATTCTTTTCTATTTATTTTTCATAGAGAAGTATGAATTGGTGGAGCATGTCTCTTCCGGAGTAATAAGAATGGTTATTAGTGAATTAAAACATTAATAAGTCATGTATAAGTAAGGATCATAATCGACTAATTAAACTTTAATCGAAGAAAACTATTAAAACGTTAAATTGGTTGTTGATGGATAAATTGAAAACCATCGCATATAAGTTAAATGCAAATTTCTTGGTTGGTTATAGATAACTGCCAATGGATTGACTCCATTTGGTTTAGTGTAAAAATCTCGAGTCAAAAGTCGAGATTAGACGATAATCGTTGAAATCATAGAATTCCTAGATTGGTAGCCAAAAGTCGTCGTTTAACTCAGAAACCTTAGTTTTCGATGGCGTATTGTAGAAAAACATGTTTAAGAGTCGTGGACTCAAGAATAGTCGAATTCTGTATTAAAATGAAGAAACAAGTTATGAACGCTCACGAATATTAAACGAACGCGTAATAGAAAACCTAAACAGTAAATTTATTGTTAATAGATTCAGAAAATTATTCTGTCTAACTGAAATTGAAGTATACAAAATATGAGAGCTAACGGCTTTTGAATGAGTCAATTCCGACTTATAACGATCAAATTACGACTCGGAAAGAATTGGAACTGAAAAACTTAAAAAAATTCAAAGGCTCAGGGGTTGGCGCCACAACGCCTCCCATCTGGGTCCCTTCGAACCTCAGATCCGATATGCCACGATACTACTATCGTCAAACTATTTATATCTTTTATTCACAACTTAATGAATGTAACTTTACTTATTGCAATTTAGAATATAAATTCTTTCAATTTCCAGGATCTGTATAATGACCCCAAACTTTTATAAGCTTCAAATCTTAGTCATTTACTACTCCTATTTTACATCATATTCGATGTTATAAAAATATACGGAATAATTTAAAATTTTTTCAATATCCTTAAAAAAAATCTTTTATTGATTTCTTAACTTGAGTTAATTACATATCCTTGAATCAAATTATGTTATGATTCATTCTATTCGAATTACTGTATAAATTTTTACATTTAGATTCGAATTCCTCTATGAATTATATAGTACAACTTTACATCTCAACATGTGTTGCACATCATAAATTACTATCATGAACATCTCCTAGAACCTAAACATGGTTCAAGAGCATATATTTAAATAAATTAATCAATGTCCTTCGATACTATTAAACTCTATCAATCAAGTAACACGTAATCTTTACCGTTAGTCCTCAACTTGCAAAAATGGTTATTTGCAAGAGTGAGCTTGATAGCTCAGCAATTCTAACAATTTTCATGCATCACATAACATATAATAACTTACTCAGTTCATGCATTCATAATCAATTAATATTTATTGCGCGTGTTACTTCTCACATAATAGGCATAGAGATTTACTTCACAAGCATATCGTCAAAGATCAAGTTTCAAATTTCATACATATCTCATATGCATTTCATATATATACATCAACATTCTTATAGCATAATAATGCTCAACTAACAGTTATCAAATTTATATATCAAATAGGAGCTGAAAGACTTGTCTGGCTCGTAGATTATCAACTACGACTGAACTGCTTATAGTTATCTGCATTTCGTGTATTCCTACACAGTTATATAATCATGGATTCATATTCATTAGTCATACATGTCATACGCTCTTAATATAATAATAAATATTACATTATTTCCTAACTAGGTTTGTAAAACCTTCATTTAACTTTCTCATCATACCATATGTATGTATAGGTATACCTTAACCACCCATACTTGACATCAACATTCATATACATTTATCACACACTTGACTCGCTATGTGTTTGACCCATATTTAAAGTTTATAAATGTGTGATCTATGTCATTCATACATTTTTGCAAACCTTAACAAACCTGGGTTTTATATAACCATTATACCAACGAATATTTAAAACAACATTGAGACTTTGTCTTATAGCTTAGAATAGTACTATAAGTAAGATACCAAAATATAAAAGCAATTAAAATGTCCAGACCAATCTGCCCTGCAGCGCAGCTGCGCTGTGGATAGGCTTGGGACTGGCGCAGCTGCGCTGTCCCCTAGCCAGACCAAACCCGAGCTTTTGTTTTCTTGGTTTCATTCCACTTTTTAGTATACCAGAGTATTAACACATAGCAAGCATACATCTTAAGAGGTCTTGGACCTTCTTAGAGTTATATCAAATCCACATTTACAAAATATGTCGATCTATAATCGAAAATTTCCACGAAGTTAAGGCCAACTAAGTTCATGAAATCATGATGCCAACTAGGTTATCCATCTCTTCATATCAGAAGGTCATATAACCTATAATATGCACGCTCACAAGTATTCATATCATTTACACATAGCTAGTGTCGTTCATCACTTGAAACTCATTGTAAATCATGCTTCAATGACTTATATTGTCTCAAACTATGTGTGTGAACTTCTAGGCCATGTTTATAGACATAACATAATACTAGCATGCCATCCTACAAGTTCAAAGGGTAGGCAACACAATGTTCATATGTGACACCCCCAAAATAGGTATACATCACCCATTCTGAGTCGCCAAATACATGGTACATAATTAAAATACAACTTAATTATACAACTGTCGTGTACAATGCGATAAAACATAGTTGAGAGTTTTAATACGAATATTGTCTCGTAGACAATATCCAAACTCAAATAGATTCCTTATTATAATTATTATCACACTATTTCCAAGAATAGTGAGGACTACTATAGCCACCATCCTGGATCATCACTCCATTCTCCGACTACTCCCGGCAATATTCTCATTTCTTGAAGAGAAAAACGAAAGCAAAAGGGTGAGCTCAACCAGCACAGTAAGAAATATTATGACTAAGATAATGCAGAATAAATTATCGTTAGGCTTCAAAAGGGTTAAACTGATAAAATATAATAAACATCAAGTTTAACTGTAGCGGAACAAGCAATCCATTAGAAGAGTCAAGTAGAGCATGAAATCTACTATCTTCCATGATTTAAAAATTTTATCATCAATTTTATTGCTGAGATTCAGCTTAATAAATAATCCACATCACTGAATTATCCATGCACTACAGGCCAATGATAATCATGTTATCACCAATGATCATGCTCATGCCAACAACCGTCCATCAATGCAATACGACCAATGAGGACATTTACCACATCATTTCTGACATTATAGGTCATGATTATACCGAATAATCTCTGGTCATAATCATACCAATCAATAGTCCATCTATGCACTACGGGCCAAAGATGACTTTCATAACAATATAAGCACGAGGATGATGACAATGAAATAAAATTCAATTAAATGAAAGCAATGGATAAATTTTTAAAAAATTATAATTTATTTATCCAGAATTTAATAATGTCCAAATTGTCAACGTGATACTGCTTTGTGGAGTAAAATTCAAGAATAATATTGTATCAAAAATGATTTGGACCGAAAAGAAATCAATTTTGTCATGAATAGCACCCTGAATGAATAATTACTGAGTGAATAGTACCCTGTGAATATTATTTCGAGAATAGTACCTCATGAATAGTACTTCGGTATGAAAAGATTAAAAATTATCAAGAATGCTCAGAATAATATTTCCATGAAAAGATACAAGATGAAGCGCAGATTTCAAGGATATTCTACTAATTTCGAGGAGTATAGAAGCCATAATTTTACAAAATGAGTGTAGAATTTGAATCTAAAACGAAATAATATTACTTACATAATACCGAGTATGGAAAAAAATATTATTTGATACGAATATTGAACAAAAATAATATCCCTTACCTTATAAAGGAGAGTATTCCAACTAGTATAGCGGAGATGTTCTTGAAGAAAACTTGAATTATTTTCTACACTCGAAGCTTCCTAAAACTTGAAAGAAATATGCTCAATATTATAGAAGAAGAATTTTTTGATTCTGGTGTGATTTTTAATTCTAAACTAAGCATCATATTTATAAGAGAATGGAAGAATACTATTTGAATGCCACATATGCACAATATGGTTCACAGGCAACTTTGATAAATTCACATGAATTTCTAATTTTTACTATGCAAACACTATGTAGACACTATACAAATACTATGCATAATAAAATATAATATATTTTATAAAAAAACAAAACTTATTATAATATATATATATTATATAATTGCCCACCACACACGTTTCCCTCCCCACTCCCCCCACTCCCCCCCACTCCCCCCATTTCCTAAGCAATCACACACACACACACACACACACACACACACACACACACACACACACATATATATATATATATATATATATATATATATATATTTAACGCTTATATATATAATAAAACTGAGATAACTTTCTACTGATAGTTTTGAAAAATGGGTAAGTTGGGGTCCATATAATACGCAAAATTTATAATAAATACTTCATAAAAATCCCCTCAATATTTTTAACAATATTTATTCATCAGTAATATAACTTGCAATATTAACAACCAGATCATTCCCAGGAAAGAGGGGGCTTTTCAATAAAGATTTCTTCCTATTGGCGCACAATTAGGTGACCAAACCCATTTCCTCGACAGAACTTTCTAGACATTATCAATAATGCAAATAATAATATGAATAACTTGTCATCTCAATTATTGATTTAATAATATAAAATATTGTGACAATAATTGAATCAAATAACGTGAGATACTATGCAACAATTATTGTAGCAATAATTGAGTATAACTGAGTGACTTTTAACGTAAGCATCAATAATCAATACTGTGTACTACTATGCAACCACGCGTATTACTGTACTTTTGTCACTGGGTATTTCAACAGTTAACGGTAAAACTTTCGTCGTTATTTTTATAAAAAGATATTTCTATCATTTTCTAACTCCGATAATAATTTCGTTGTGGGGTCCACCAATGATTGTGCCATCGTGCGAATATTTACTGTTAAAAAGAATATTCCCCGACCAATCGAATATTTTATAACAACTTGCTTACTTTACAAAAATTTTAAATATTAACCATAACTATAACATTATATCAAATCCACGCCATAATATTCTAAAATTTATTTCGAGAAAAATTAATATTTATTTATGAAAGTTGGGGTCTTACATCATAGGTATTAGTTTCCAAGGCGTTCAAGATGTAACAATCCAAAAAATTAAATTATAATTTTAAATATTTATTGAATTATATAAGTATTTAATTGATGTGTATATTGTTGAACAAATATTTGTTTAATTTGATTTGATTTGATAAATTATTTGTTAAATAAATAATTAATGAGTGAAGGGAATTAATTATTATGAGATAATATTCTAATTTAATTTAATAATTAAATTAGAGAGTTGATAGGGATTAAATGGATTATTACAATATTTTAAATTTAATTTGGTAATAAAGGTGTGGCAATAAACTATGCTATAAATGGGTTATTAAAATAAATTAAAGGAGTTTAATTTAATTTTGCTAAACAAGGCTAAAAGATATTAAGTCTTTAATTTTTAAAGATTTTTTACCAAACAAAGACTTATGACTTTTGAATTTTGAATTTGAATTAAAATAAATAAAATATAAATAATATATATATATATATATATATATTAATTTTGGTAACTGATAACTTATTAGTATATTTGAGAGAGACTAGAGATAGTTTGAGAGGAGAAAAAAGTTCTGTGAATTGCAAGCACTTTGTCTTCTAATAAGGTTAACCAAGCAAGAGAATGGCCACGAAGTGATCTCCAGGCCTAACTCGAATGTATATATATATATATATATATATATAAGCAGTAAATGCTCCGGATGTAAATCCAGGCTCAATCAAACATAGTTTGATGACATGAAATATATATATATATATATAAGTATATATATATATATATATAAGTAATGCTCCGAATATTATATTCGGAGCATTTACCATAGTTCGATAATATATATATATATATATATATATATATATATATATATATATATATATAAGTATTTACAGATATACAAAAGGAATAAAAGCCACGGATCGACGATTCGGGCATACGCACACAACACGACTCTCAACGTGAATAAGTATGTATGGATGGAAGTGGAAAAAAGGCTTAAAAATCTGAGATGTCTTACAGTGGGCTGCCAAGAAGACTTTAGATGGCTTTATAATGAATGAATACTTGGTTTTCACCGGTTAAATGTAGCAAAACAAGAGCTCACAAGTGTTTGAAAAGAGAAAGCACTCAATTTAACGTGTGTACAAAGTGAAATGGATAGGGTTTCCTCTCCTTTTTCTCTTAGAAGTGTGTATAGAGTGAAATGAACATGGCTTCCTCATCATTTTTTTTTCAAATGGCCAACTCAAGTCCTTTATTTATAGAGGGGCGGGGGGAGTTGCATTTCTACCTACGGCAGCCATAGGTCCACCTGCGGCTACCCGTGGTGCGCCGCGCTTCGTGGGCCCCACTATCTCGAAGTATGTGCACGCATGCAATGCGTTGTCCGCTTGAACCTTCATAACTTTTAATCTAGGCATCCAATTGAGGCATGTGATAACTTTCTGGAATGTTATTGTCTAGAGTTACACAATGACATGGGATAAGAGGTTGTACGAAGCTGGGAAGATGGGTCCATGACTAGATCTTCAAGTCTTTAAATTCTATCCGGTGTGTTATTTTGTGTAGTAGTCACTCGGGATTTGGAGCTATGGTTCTTGTAGGACACTTCTGTGTAGAATTTGGGTTGATTTGTTGTTGAGGCGACGTAAATGTAGTATCAAGTTGGTAAAATGATGTTTTTGCCCCTCACCAAGGTTATCTCTGACTTTGGGCTAATTTAGTAGTCGTTACTCAGGGTTATCTCTGAGATTGAGCTGCTGTGAGTACTGAATGTCCTCGGGATTACCTCTGAGGTGTACCTGACCTCCTGGGATTATCTCTGGGGTTGGAATTGAGTGCCTCGAGGTTATGTCTGAGGTTGAAATTGACTTCTTGGGTTGGAATAGACTTTTCCTGGGTTATCTCTGGAACTGGAACTGCATCTCTCGGTGTTATCTCTGAGGTTGGAATTAAATCTCTCGGGGTTATCTCCGGGACTGGAATTGAGGATCTTAGGGTTATCTCCGAGATGGAAAATTGAGTATCCCGGGGTTGTCTCTAGATTAAACTTATTTGACTTCCAAGGTTATCTCTGGAAGATGATTTTGCCCTCCTGCAAGGGTAGTAACAGGAATGCAAAATTTTGAGTGTCTACAGGATGAACTTGACTGACTTGATTTTTCTTATTTTGATTTTTTTTATTTGTTTTGATTTTTGATTTTTTTTTGATGTTTTGAATTTTTCAATATTTACATGCATGGAAAATAAAAGGCATACTGCGAAGAAAGTGATATCGTCCCAATATCTCCTGGAACTCCCAACTTTATCCTCTGGATCTATATCTTCTTGGATAGCTGAGGCCTGATAATCCAGTTATCAGTGGTTATGTTCCCATCAAGGCTCGCGATAGGGGTTACCTCTTGATTCTGAATATCTTCACATATGGCCATAAATTGATCGCTTCCTGATTCAGTACATTCCTCAAGGACCGCTTGAACTGGACCCATCGTAAAAAGGTATGTACTTCTGATTCTTCAATGGGTTGGTTTCCCCGACAACCTCGCCACCTTTTTCTTCATCTGTTCCTTCACCTTTTTCCTGGTCTTGAGAGGATTTGACTATAAAATCTCCCTCGAACTGTTGTTGTATTTCTCGCAAAGAACTTTGCTTTTTGGTTATTTCTCCCTTAGAAAGGATCAGTATTTCCTCCTCTTCATTCAAAATGATAAAATTAGGAACGTGATTACTATCTTTGGGGCACAAGATGCTTGAAGTTGGTGGAGGAATCTCTTTAGGGATTTTCTTATTTCCTCTGGCATTCCCTGCATTAGGATCAATCCACCTTGTATTTTGTCTGGATTCGTGCTCATAGCCTTCACCTCCTTTGAATTATTGTCTCAAATCGACATCTTAAGCTTTTTATTTCCTTTTTGCCTTTTCTGGTCATGAAGAATTCTGTAAGACACCAACTTTTATGAATAAAGATTAATTTTTCTCAAAATATATTTTTGAATATTATGGTGTGGATTTGATATAATGTTATAGTTGTGGGTAATAATTACAAATTTTGTAAAGTAAGCAAGTGGTTATAAAATATTTGATTGGTCGGGGAATATTCGTTTTAACAGGGGAATATTCGTACGATGGCACAATCATTAGTTGACCCCACAACGAAAGTATTGTCGGAGTTATAAAATGACAGAAATGTCTTTTTATAAAAATAACGGCGAAAGTTTTACCATTAAAACTGTTTAAATACCCGATGGTAAAAGTACAGTAATACGCATAGTTGCATATTAGCACACGGTATTTATTATTGATGCTTATGTGAGAAGTCACTCAGTTATACTAAATTATTGCTAATGTAATTGCTGTATAATATCTCTCATATTATTGATTCAATTATTTTCACAATATCATCTTCATAATATTTTATATTATTAAATCAATAATTGAGATGACAAAGTTATTCATATTATTATTTTCAATATTGACGATGTCTAGAAAGTTCTATCAAGGAGAGGTTTGGTCACCTAATTACGTGCCAATAGGGAGAAATCCTTATCGGAAAGCCCCCTCTTTCCTGGGAATGATCTGGTTGTTAAATATTGTGAGTTGTACTTTTAATGATGAATAAATTCGTGTTGATTAAAGATGGATTTGATATTTCTATTATGTTGGGATTATTAGTGTTGGTGGAAATCGACAATTATTTCGATAATAATTGATTTTTAGAGGTTAAATTAACTAATCGGGAAATTAATCGGATAAATGAGCAATTAATTGCTATTAGTTCACATGCATATAACTATTTGTTCACACGTATGTACTATTGATTTACATGCATGTTGTGAAACCCCGGATTTTATGAATAAAGAATTAATTTTCTCGAAATAATTTTTTTAATATTATGGTGTGAATTTGAGATAATATTATAGTTGTGGGTAGTATTTATAAATTTTGCAAAGTATGCAAGTTGTTATATTATATTCGATTGGTCGGGGAATATTCTTTTTGTCAGGGAATATTCGTACGACGGCAAAATTATTGGTGGACCCCACAACAGAATTATTGTCGGATTGAGAAAACGACAAAAATATTTTATTAAAAATAACGGCGGAAGTTTTACCGTTGATACTGTTGAACTACTGGGTAGTAAAAGTACAGTAATACGCGTTGTTGCATAGTAGCACATGGCATTGATTATTGATATTTATGTGAGAAGTCACTCGATTTGATTCAATTATTGTTGATTAATAATATGAATTATTATAGTGATAATGACGTTTTGTTTTATTCGTATTATTAACGTAATAAAACGGAAACATCTTTTTATATAAAACAAAATACTTTATTAAAGTTATTCTATAAATAGAATATATTATATTTTATTATGCATAGTGTTGCATAGTGTTTTGCATAGTGTTGCATAGTGTTTGCATAGTAAAAATCTTTTTATATAAATAGAATATATTATATTTTATTTAAAAGATTTTTCTTTAAATATGGACCGTCAGATTAAAGTAAAATAATCTGCACCGTTCATGGATTAGTTACTATGCATTCCATTTTCCTATAAATAAAAGCTCATTCCTTCATTATTTTCTTACGAATTCATTGAAACTCTAGAGAGAGAAATTATAGAGAGAAGTTATAGAGAGAAAATTATAGAGAGAAAGAAGAAGAGTATTCTGCTACTTCACTACTTCTATATCCAGTTTCTGTTACGGTAAGGGGTGTTATTCTTTCTTATTCATGAAAAGAACTGTTGTTATTCCATTTCTTATTATTCTGTTGGAATAACCTGTATACGCGGTCTACCCTATACTTGGTGACATTCTTCTATCATTCTGTTGGAACATCCTGTCTGTGTGTTTTACACCGGACCTGGTTCCGTCTTTATTATTATTCCGTTGGAACATCCTGTCTGTGTGTTTTACACCGGACCTGGTTCCGTCTTTATTATTATTCCGTTGGAACATCCTGTCTGTGTGTTTTACACCGAACCTGGTTCCGTCTTTATTATTCTGTTGGAACATCCTGTCGGTGTGAATTTCACCTGACCTGGTTCCATTATTATTATTCTGTTGGAATAACCTGTCTGTGCGGTCTATCGCATGCATGGTGATTTCTTTTGTTATTCCATTCTTTATTATACTCAGTTGGATAAAACTTTGATTTCTATACTCCATGAAATTAGTGGAATATCCTTGACATTTGCGCTTCATCCAGTATCCTTTCATGGAAATATTCTTCTGATCATTCTTGAATTTTACACCACAAAATAGTATCGTGTTGACAATTTGGACGTTAATAATTCCTGGATAAAATAATTCTTGAACTTGTTTTATTGAATTCTTATATCATTGTCATCATCCTCTTATTTATATTTTTGAAAGTCATCTGTGGCCTGTAGAGCATGGATGGACTTGGTATGATTATGACCAGGGATTATTCGGTGTAATCATGACCGTAATGTTACAAATGATGTGGTAAAAGTCTCATTTGCCGTAGTGCATTGATGGACAGTTGTTGGCATGATCATGACCATTGATGAATACACAAATATCCTTGGCCCGTAGTGCATGGAATTTGTGGTCGTGACCCTAATGAGTATCCTTGGCCGTAGTGCAGGGATGATGTGGATTATTTATTAAGCTGAGTCTCAGCGATAAAAGTGATTAAAAACTTTTTAAATCATAAAAGATAGTAGATTCTATTCTCTACTTGACTCTTTTAATGGATTGCTTGATCCGCTGCTGTTAAACTTGATGTTGTTATATTTGATCAGTTTAATACTGTTGAAGGCTAACGATAATTTATTCTGCATTATCTTAGTCATAATATTTCTTACTGGGCTAGTTGAGCTCACCCTTTCTTTCACTGTTCTCTTCAGGAAATGAGAACATAGCAGGGACGAGTCGGGGAACGGAGTAATGGTCCAGAGGATAGCATTAGTAGTCCTCACTATTCTGTGAAATAGTGTGACAATAATTGTATTGAGGACTCCTTTTGAGTTTGTATGATCTCTAGTAGACAATTATTGTATTCAAACTCACAGTTGTATTTTGTCGTATTATACACGACAGTGGTATTAGTAAGTTGTATTTGAATTCTGTACCATGTATCTGGCGACCCAAGATGGGTGATGTATACCTAATTTTGGGGGCGTCACAGTTGGTATCAAAGCTTAGGGATATGATCCCTGGCTAAGATGTGAGACTAGAACTAGGAGGGGAGAGACGGGGAATTCCTTCGCTAGTATGACCTACCTAAGTTTATGTGCTATTTAATTGGTCGGTCAAAGTATAGGGATAATATGTGATATGTTAATTAACCCTTATTTTGTGGCAGTGTTTGAAAATGGCATCCGAGAATGTTGAGATTATCAATGGAGACCGTTGAGTCCCCACAGATCAATAATCAGGACAATGTGCAACAGGATGGCGATAATCCTCCTGTAAACAACAACACTGATCAATTGACGAACGACGGTACGTTTAGGAACTTTTTAGAATTCATGCAACATCAGGCGAAGGCGACTCCTGTTCATAATACAGGTAAAGACAATGGCAACCCACGGTTGGTCACCGCTAAGCAGTTCAAGGAGCTGGGACCACCGGAGTTTTTGGGAAAGCCAGAACTACTTAAGGCGGAGACGTGGTTAAAGCAGATCACCAAGATATTTGATGTCTTGGGATGCTCAGAGGAGCAAAAGGTTCCATTCGCCACCTTTATGTTGCGTCAAGAAGGAGATCATTGGTGGGAATCTGTAAAACGTACCCAGACTGACGCACTCAAGATGTCTTGGGAGAAGTTCCAAGAGCTGTTCAACGACAAGTACTTTCCCGAAAGTATTCGTCACATGAAGGAGGTAGAGTTTATCAAGCTGGAGCAAAATAATATGACCGTGTTGCAGTACGAGGCTAAGTTTGCGGAGTTGTCCCGGTTTGCATCCCATTTGGTCGATAATGAGGAGCGAATGACGCGAATGTTTTTGCGAGGTTTGAAACCCGATATACGTCAATACCTCATTTCTCACAAACTTTGTTTATATTCAGATATTGTGAATAGGGCTCAGTTAGTGGAGCGCGATAATGAGTTATCACAACCAAAAGGTAATGACCAGCAACACGATAATAATCATACCGGTGGCAACGGCCATCAGAACAATGATAACCATCGCGGGGGAAATTATCATACCAAGAATGGTAACTACTTCAGTGGTAATCATGGCCAAAATAATAAGAATGGACATTTCAAGAAGAGAAGGTTCAACAATGACGTAAAGACGTCGGTACCAGCACCTGTTTTAAAGGAAGAAGAACGACCACCGGTCGTATGTTTCAAATGCGGACAGGAGGGACACATCCGTCCAAACTGTGCGCAGCAGTCCAAAGCATGCTTTAATTGCGGAAGAGAAGGTCACCTAGCTCGATTTTGTCGTATGATGAAGTCAATTCCAGCTGAGATAATGATACCAAAGGATGTCCCAGACAAGCCAAAGCCGGTAGTTTAAGAGGGAGCGTTTTTTTTCCTCGTGACGAGGAATCTGAATAAAATTATCACGGGTAAGTTAATCATAAGCTCTTACGAAGTCTATACCGTGTTAGATACCGGTTCTACTCACTCTTTTATTTCACCTAGTTGTGTTCAATGTTTGTACTTAACTCCGGAGAAGTTAAACTTTGATTTATCTATTGAAACTCCATTGGGAGAAACCTTCGTTACCTCCACTATTTATAAATCTTGTTTGATTCAAATCGACACTTTCACGTTACCTGTCGATCTTATCTCTTTGAAAATACTTGTCTTTGATGCGATTTTAGGAATCGATTGGTTAACTACTCATCATGTTTTTCGTAAGGTTGTTAGCTTTCATATTCCTAACCAATCTATTATGCGAATTCAAGCAACCAAACCACTAAATTCAATCATTGTCATACCAAGCCATAAGTAAAGAGCCCCGATCCTTTTGTTGATGACTTCCTTGTGTGGAATGCACCGAAGCCAGACTTTCTGTAGGCGACGTCGTGAATGACGATAACAAGTTGATAGGTATCATTGTGAGGTGCTATCTAGGTTAAGGGATAGAAGTCACAGTTGGTATCAATGTGATGTGTTATCCAAGTCTTGGATGTGAGTAACAGTTTTGAATGATATTTTTATCATTAATAAATCTCTTGGCGTATTCCTGAAGACTTCTTAGCCTACCCAGAGCGTGAAATCGAATTTTGTATTGACACCAGTACTAAACCCATTTCTTAAACCCTCAAATATTTTCTTCACCTAAAACGAACGTATAACGTGCCAAAGATGTTGGCTCGAGCTGTTGAAGATTACGATCGTACTATTCAATATCATCGTGGAAGAGCGAACGTGGTAGCTGACGTGTTGAGTAGAAGATCGTATGCGTTTACAAGTGCGATGTTGTTAACACAAAGACTCATTTCGTATAACTTGCAAATGATGAAGATAGAGTTAAAGACTCTAGGGACCCACGTGAAGATAACAAATATACGAGTAAAATTGACTTTAATCGATAAAGTTAAAGACGCTCAAGCTACATACCCGAATCTGATGAATGTGAAGAAGAAGGTTCAAGAGGGTGTTATTTTAGAAGCAAGAGTTGCTGAAGAGAGGAAATCTCAACCCTCAATTTAATTGGCCCATTTGAAATCCTCGATTGAGTAGGAACTGTGGCTTATAGACTCGTTTTACCGCCAAATATATTGCGTGTTCATAACGTTTTTTTTTTCGTATCAATGTTACGTAAATATGTGTACGACCCGAACCACATTATTAATTTAGAACCAGACGAGATAGTGGATGATTTAACGTTTGAAGAGATACGTGTTACAATCTTGGATAAGAAGAATCGTATTCAACACTCAGAGGTTATATCTCAAGAGTTAGAAATTGAAGTGAAGTCAAGGTATCCTCACCTGTTCGGCATACCAGGTACGTACATAAATTTCGAGGGCGAAATTCCATAAGGAGGGGAGATTGTGAAACCCCAGATTTTATGAATAAAGAATTAATTTTCTCGAAATAATTTTTTTAATATTATGGTGTGAATTTGAGATAATATTATAGTTGTGGGTAGTATTTATAAATTTTGCAAAGTATGCAAGTTGTTATATTATATTCGATTGGTCGGGGAATATTCTTTTTGTCAGGGAATATTCGTACGACGGCAAAATTATTGGTGGACCCCACAACAGAATTATTGTCGGATTGAGAAAACGACAAAAATATTTTATTAAAAATAACGGCGGAAGTTTTACCGTTGATACTGTTGAACTACTGGGTAGTAAAAGTACAGTAATACGCGTTGTTGCATAGTAGCACACGGCATTGATTATTGATATTTTTGTGAGAAGTCACTCGATTTGATTCAATTATTGTTAATTAATAATATGAATTATTATAGTGATAATGACGTTTTGTTTTATTCGTATTATTAACGTAATAAAACGGAAACATCTTTTTATATAAAACAAAATACTTTATTAAAGTTATTCTATAAATAGAATATATTATATTTTATTATGCATAGTGTTGCATAGTGTTTTGCATAGTGTTGCATAGTGTTTGCATAGTAAAAATCTTTTTATATAAATAGAATATATTATATTTTATTTAAAAGATTTTTCTTTAAATATGGACCGTCAGATTAAAGTAAAATAATCTAGATCGTTCATGGATTAGTTACTATGCATTCCATTTTCCTATAAATAGAAGCTCATTCCTTCATTATTTTCTTACGAATTCATTGAAACTCTAGAGAGAGAAATTATAGAGAGAAGTTATAGAGAGAAAATTATAGAGAGAAAGAAGAAGAGTATTCTGCTACTTCACTACTTCTATATCCAGTTTCTGTTACGGTAAGGGGTGTTATTCTTTCTTATTCATGAAGAGAATTGTTGTTATTCCATTTCTTATTATTCTGTTGGAATAACCTGTATACGCGGTCTACCCTATACTTGGTGACATTCTTCTATCATTCTGTTGGAACATCCTGTCTGTGTGTTTTACACCGGACCTGGTTCCGTCTTTATTATTATTCCGTTGGAACATCCTGTCTGTGTGTTTTACACCAGACCTGGTTCCGTCTTTATTATTATTCCGTTGGAACATCCTGTCTGTGTGTTTTACACCGGACCTGGTTCCGTCTTTATTATTCTGTTGGAATATCCTGTCGGTGTGAATTTCACCTGACCTGGTTCCATTATTATTATTCTGTTGGAATAACCTGTCTGTGCGGTCTATCGCATGCATGGTGATTTCTTTTGTTATTCCATTCTTTATTATACTCAGTTGGATAAAACTTTGATTTCTATACTCCATGAAATTAGTGGAATATCCTTGACATTTGCGCTTCATCCAGTATCCTTTCATGGAAATATTCTTCTGATCATTCTTGAATTTTACACCACAAAATAGTATCGTGTTGACAATTTGGACGTTAATAATTCCTGGATAAAATAATTCTTGAACTTGTTTTATTGAATTCTTATATCATTGTCATCATCCTCTTATTTATATTTTTGAAAGTCATCTGTGGCCTGTAGAGCATGGATGGACTTGGTATGATTATGACCAGGGATTATTCGGTGTAATCATGACCGTAATGTTACAAATGATGTGGTAAAAGTCTCATTTACCGTAGTGCATTGATGGACAGTTGTTGGCATGATCATGACCATTGATGAATACACAAATATCCTTGGCCCGTAGTGCATGGAATTTGTGGTCGTGACCCTAATGAGTATCCTTGGCCGTAGTGCAGGGATGATGTGGATTATTTATTAAGCTGAGTCTCAGCGATAAAAGTGATTAAAAACGTTTTAAATCATAAAAGATAGTAGATTCTATTCTCTACTTGACTCTTTTAATGGATTGCTTGATCCGCTGCTGTTAAACTTGATGTTGTTATATTTGATCAGTTTAATACTGTTGAAGGCTAACGATAATTTATTCTGCATTATCTTAGTCATAATATTTCTTACTGGGCTAGTTGAGCTCACCCTTTCTTTCACTGTTCTCTTCAGAAAATGAGAACATAGCAGGGACGAGTCGGGGAACGGAGTAATGGTCCAGAGGATAGCATTAGTAGTCCTCACTATTCTGTGAAATAGTGTGACAATAATTGTATTGAGGACTCCTTTTGAGTTTGTATGATCTCTAGTAGACAATTATTGT
Source organism: Panax japonicus (assembly GCA_020205505.1). Lineage (NCBI taxonomy): Eukaryota > Viridiplantae > Streptophyta > Magnoliopsida > Apiales > Araliaceae > Panax > Panax japonicus. The sequence continues at coordinate 25,049,197 of CM035114.1, forward strand.
ATTCAAACTCACAGTTGTATTTTGTCGTATTATACACGACAGTGGTATTAGTAAGTTGTATTTGAATTCTGTACCATGTATCTGGCGACCCAAGATGGGTGATGTATACCTAATTTTGGGGGCGTCACACATGTACTATTATGGGAGGTGGTGCAAGATTGATAATATAATTGCATGACTAAATTAAAAGATGAGGTAAAGATGAAGGTATTATACTATAACTATTTTTTTCACATGTATAGAACTATTGATTCACATGACTGAACTATTGATTCACATGATGTACTATTAGGGGAGGTGGTGCAAGTTTGATAATACTTGTAGGACTAAATTAAAAATGAAGAAAAAGATGAAGGTATTATACCGTAATATTTCAAGCCCCAAAATGCGCAATTATCAAAACTATATTTCCCATTAAATAGAAGCTCATTCTTCTTTCATTTTCACCAATTCACTAAGACTTACAAGAGCAATTATAGAGAGAGAAGCTATAGAGAGAAAGAAGAAGAGAAGTCAGCTACTTAACTATTCCAGTATCCAGTCTTCTTCTGAGGTAAGGATTATTATTTTTTTCAGTATTCGTAGAAATAATTTTTCTTCCATACTTTGTAGTATGTGAGTAATATTATTTTGTTTTGTATTCCTAATTCTACACTCATTCTGTCAAAGTATTTCTTCTATACTCCGTGAAATTAGTAGAATATCCTTGATATTTGAGCTTCATCCAGTATCTTTTTATGGAAATATTATTCTGGGCTTTCTTGATAATTATTAATCTTTTCATGCCAGAATACTATTCACGAGTTACTATTTACGAGTTACTATTCACCTAGTTACTATTTACTCGGATATACGGGACACTTTTTATACCGGGGTACTATTCATGGGTTACTATTCAGCCAGTTACTATTCACTTGAATATTATTCACTCGGGTATTCAGGGCACTTTTTATGCCGGGGTACTATTCACGAGGTACTATTCTTGAAGAACTATTTATAGGGTACTATTCACGGGGTACTATTCACCCAAAAAATATATTTCTTTTATGTCTAAATTATTTTTGATAAATGAATATTATTCTTAAATTTTACTCTACAAAGCAGTATCATGTTGACAATTTGGATATTTTTAAACTCTGGATAAAATCTTTAATAATTATCTTTGATTTTACTTGATTAATGCTTATATCATTGTCGTCATCATCATGCTTATATTGTGACGAAAGTCATCTTTGGCTTACGTGCATAGATGGACTGTTGATTGGTATGATTATGATCAGGGATCATTCGGTATAATCATGACCCGTAATGTTACAAATGATGTGGTAAAAGTCCTCATTAGCCCGTAATACATTGATGGACAGTTGTTGGTATGATTATGATCAAAGATTTTTTGGTATAATCATGACCATTGATGATTACATGAATATCCTTGGCCCGTTGTGCTGGGATGTTTCAATGATGGAGTTTATTTATTAAGCTGAGTCTCAACGATAAATTGTGAAAAACTTTTTGAATCATAGAAGATAGTAGATATCATGCTCTACTTGACTCATCTAATGGATTACTTGTTCCACTATAGTTAAATTTGATGTTTATTGTATTTTATAAATTTAACACTGTTGAAGACTAAAGATAATTTATTCTGCAATATCTTAGTCATAATATTTTTTACTGGGCTAGTTGAGCTCACCCTTTTGCTTTCATTTTTCTCTTTAGGAAATGAGAACGTAGCTGAGACTAGTCGGGAAATGGAGTGACGGTCCGAGATGGTTATTGTAAAACCCCAGATTTTATGAATAAAGAATTAATTTTCTCAAAATAATTTTTTTATATTATGGTGTGAATTTGAGATAATAGTATAGTTGTGAGTAGTATTTATAAATTTTGCAAAGTATGCAAGTTGTTATATTATATTCGATTGGTCGGGGAATATTCTTTGTGTCGGAAAAATATTCGTACGACGGTACAATTATTGGTGGACCCCACAACAGAATTATTGTCGGATTGAGAAAACGACAAAAATATTTTATTGAAAATAACGGCGGAAGTTTTACCGTTGATACTGTTGAACTACTGGGTAGTAAAAGTACAGTAATACGCGTTGTTGCATAGTAGCACACGACATTGATTATTGATATTTATGTGAGAAGTCACTCGATTTGATTCAATTATTGTTGATTAATAATATGAATTATTATAGTGATAATGACGTTTTGTTTTATTCGTATTATTAACGTAATAAAACGGAAACATCTTTTTATATAAAACAAAATACTTTATTAAAGTTATTCTATAAATAGAATATATTATATTTTATTATGCATAGTGTTGTATAGTGTTTTGCATAGTGTTGCATAGTGTTTTGCATAGTGTTTGCATAGTAAAATGTTTTTATATAAATAGAATATATTATATTTTATTTAAAAGATTTTGCTTTAAATATGGACCGTCAGATTAAAGTAAATCAATCTGGACCGTTCATGGATTAGTTACTATGCATTCCATTTTCCTATAAATAGAAGCTCATTCCTTCATTATTTTCTTACGAATTCATTGAAACTCTAGAGAGAGAAATTATAGAGAGAAGTTATAGAGAGAAAATTATAGAGAGAAAGAAGAAGAGTATTATGCTACTTCACTACTTCTATATCTAGTTTCTGTTACGGTAAGGGGTGTTATTCTTTCTTATTCATGAAGAGAATTGTTGTTATTCCATTTCTTATTATTCTGTTGGAATAACCTGTATACGCGGTCTACCCTATACTTGGTGACATTCTTCTATCATTCTGTTGGAACATCCTGTCTGTGTGTTTTACACCGGACCTGGTTCCGTCTTTATTATTATTCCGTTGGAACATCCTGTCTGTGTGTTTTACACCGGACCTGGTTCCGTCTTTATTATTATTCCGTTGGAACATCCTGTCTGTGTGTTTTACACCGGACCTGGTTCCGTCTTTATTATTCTGTTGGAACATCCTGTCGGTGTGAATTTCACCTGACCTGGTTCCATTATTATTATTCTGTTGGAATAACCTGTCTGTGCGGTCTATCGCATGCATGGTGATTTCTTTTGTTATTCCATTTTTTATTATACTCAGTTAGATAAAACTTTGATTTCTATACTCCATGAAATTAGTGGAATATCCTTGACATTTGCGCTTCATCCAGTATCCTTTCATGGAAATATTCTTCTGATCATTCTTGAATTTTACACCACAAAATAGTATCGTGTTGACAATTTGGACGTTAATAATTCCTGGATAAAATAATTCTTGAACTTGTTTTATTGAATTATTATATCATTGTCATCATCCTCTTATTTATATTTTTGAAAGTCATCTGTGGCCTGTAGAGCATGGATGGACTTGGTATGATTATGACCAGGGATTATTCGGTGTAATCATGACCGTAATGTTACAAATGATGTGGTAAAAGTCTCATTTGCCGTAGTGCATTGATGGACAGTTGTTGGCATGATCATGACCATTGATGAATACACAAATATCCTTGGCCCGTAGTGCATGGAATTTGTGGTCGTGACCCTAATGAGTATCCTTGGCCGTAGTGCAGGGATGATGTGGATTATTTATTAAGCTGAGTCTCAGCGATAAAAGTGATTAAAAACTTTTTAAATCATAAAAGATAGTAGATTATATTCTCTACTTGACTCTTTTAATGGATTGCTTGATCCGCTGCTATTAAACTTGATGTTGTTATATTTGATCAGTTTAATACTGTTGAAGGCTAACGATAATTTATTCTGCATTATCTTAGTCATAATATTTCTTACTGGGCTAGTTGAGCTCACCCTTTCTTTCACTGTTCTCTTCAGGAAATGAGAACATAGCAGGGACGAGTCGAGGAATGGAGTGACGGTCCAGAGGATAGCATTAGCAGTCCTCACTATTCTGTTAGATAGTGTGACAATAATTGTAACGAGGACTCTTTTTGAGTTTGTATAATCTCTAGTAGACAAGATTTGTATTCAAACTCACAGCATATGTTTTGTCGTATTGTACACGACTGCTGTATTATTAGTTTGTGTTTGAATTTTGTACCATGTAAGTGGCGACCCAAGATGGGTGACGTGTACCTAATTTTGGGGGCGTCACAGTTATTTTAGTAGTCCTCACTACTTAGTGTGATAATAAATGTAATGAGGATTGAATTTGAGTTTGGATATTATTTATGAGACAATATTCATGTAAAAACTCAGCTATGTTATTTTGTATTTTTACACGACAGTTGTATTAAAGAAGTTTGTATTTGATTTCTGTATCATGTATGTGGCGACTCAAGATGGGTGATGTATACTTATTTTTGGGGCGTCACAAATTCTATCTTCAGCTCTCCATTTTCAATGAAATCCTAGATTTTATGTCCTAAAGACCAACATTCCTCAGTTGAATGTCCAAGTGAGTTAGAATGGTAGATATATATCTTGGTGGAATCATAACTCTTCATCTTGGGATTTATAGAAGGAAGCAACTCAGTAATCCTTCCTTCGCTTATCAGAAAGTGTAGCATTTCTTCTTTTGATTTTCTTAGAGGGGTGAGTTTTCGGCCTCTTATGGAGGTTATTTAATCTTTCTTCTTTGAGAATTTGCATTCCCCTGAGCGATTTTTACGCTAACGAGATATTCTAGCAATTTTATCAATCCCCTTTTCTTGCCCTTTCAGACTGCTTTGATCTTCTTCATTTAGCTGGCTCATCCTAGAGAGATATGGGCTTACATTATGGTTAACCTCTTTTTGCTCTTGGCTTTCTAATAGTTGAGTGAAAAACTACTTCGTTTCTTGATGTTGGCTCATTATCAGCTTAGCTGGCAGATTTAATTTATTTTGGATCGTCTCTAACTTCTGCATTACTGTCTTACATCATCTGAGTTTTCCCACTCTAGGACATATGTTCTATGCCTTTGGGGGTATTCCTCCATCCTTCGTATGCACTTATGATTTGGATACATTTCAGCACTTCCTGACCCGATCATGTTTACTCGATCCGTATCATGCTGCAATGGAAGGTTGGTGTTAACATTTTGTTGGTCAGGTTGTTGGACCACAATACTGCCACTTTCAATCAGATTTTGAATTTTATGCTTTAAGGACCAACAATCTTGTGTATCGTGTCCTGGAGACCCCGAGTGGTAAGCACATCTATATCAACCGAGAAAATCGAATATTATGTAAAATATTTTTTTTGAATAAATAATGAATAAAATTATAATATATGTTATTTATAACAAGTAAGCGTAATGAAGGTTATTTTATAACCTAAAAGTGGAATAATGTCGTAGTATTCTAGTTATATGATAGAATTAAGGTGTTTAAATTTCCAAGATGAAAATAAAAGTTTTTCGATAAATTCTCTGAAAAATACTATTCATCCATTTCTGCTTGGGAATTATTTTTGAACTTCCGGGAAATACGTAATGATAGAATGATAAGGAAAGATAGCTTATTTAATAATAATTCAGTTATGACAAACACAGTTTTTCGTTTGCGTAATAAGTTCAAGAATGTTAAGGAAAGTAAAGATTTAAATAAATATTGATTGTATAATAAGAAAGTTATTATACAAAGTAATGAATATGAGTATGATACGAAGTATTGTACAAGTATATATGAACGATGCCATAACGTATATGAGAATTGTTATACGAATTAGTATACTAGAAGATTACAAGGATTATACTTTAAAAGCTTAATCCATTTGTAATGGATTAGTAGGATTTGCTTGTGTATTTAGCAAGCCCAAGTGAATTATGCCAAGGCCTAAAGATAAGTAAAGCAAGCCCAATGATAGGCCCAAAGTTAATAAAATCTAAGCCCGAACCAAGATTCAGACCCGTAGATCGAACCGTTGGGTCACCGGGTGAGAAAAACCCATGGGGCAACCTATGTGGGCCCCTCATGATGAGTCACGGTTGGCCAAATAAGGAGGTGGGATAGCTTCCTTTGGAAGTTTAGTTGTGGAAGTGGGAATAGTAAGAAGGTGGGACCAATAGACCATTTTGCCCTCACTTTGCTAAGTCTATAAATAGAAGAGCTTGGATTATTTTGTTGCTTGTTAATTTTCACCAACACTTAGAGAAAATATTGTTGAGATAAAAGTGTGAGTTGTCTTACTAATCCAAGAAGAAGAAAAATCAAGTTAGAACATCAAAGGTAATGAATCCTTAGACCTTTATTCTTCATCTCTTCAATTGTAGTTTGATAGAGAAGTGAATATTAGTGGAGCATGTATCATAAGGAGTATTAAGGATGGCTATTAGTGGACTTAAACATTAATAAATCATGTTACAAATGTAATCATAATCATAGAATTATGAACTAATGAAGAACACATGAAAATTATCATATGTTGTCGATGGACAAGTTTAACACCATCATGTATAGGATTATATCATATATGTTTGTTTAGTATGGTGGATGTATGGATAATGGAATGAATCCATTTGGAACGGAGTAAAAATTTTAAGTAACGAAGTTATAACGAAATTTACGAGATTAGACGATAATCGTCGAAATTGTGAAATTCTCGGAATGAAAGTCAAAAGTAATCGTTTAACTCGGAAACCTTAGTTTTTGATGGCGTATAGTAGAACTTTGCATTCAAGAGTTGTGGACTCAAGAATAGGTCGAATTCCTACTTAAAACAAAGAAACAAGTTATGAACAGTTCACGAACGTTTAACGAATGTATAATAAGGAAATTAAACTGCGAATTCAGTGTTAGTGAATTCGAAAATGTAAGTTATCCTAATGAAATCATAGTATACAAGATATATGAGATAACATCTTTTAAACGAGCTAATTTTAACTTATAACGATTAAGTTACGAGCTTAGAAAGGATTGAAGTTGGAAAACTTAAAAAAAATTCTAAGGCTCAAAGTCGGCGCCGCAGCGCCGCCCAAGCTTATAAAGTTAGCGCCGCAGCGCCATAATCGAATCCCATACGCTACCAAGTCACGCCACAGCGCGACATATACTGAAGGGTTTGGCGCCGCAGTGCCGTAATCGAATCCAAGACACTGCTAAATCGCACCGCTAGCGCGGAACATACATAGGAAGCTGGCGCCGCAGCGCTAGTATTAGAGAGGAGACAGTGAAGAATGTTAGTGAATGTAAAGGAAGGGAAGTTGATTGAAGGTGAATTATTACCTTTATTAACTTAAAGTAACATCATTAAGGATGATTAAAACCTTAAGTTAACAACTAAAAGATAACGAAAGGTTACTTAAATGTAAACACAAGTAATACGATAAATCGTAATGAACGATAACTAAACTAATGAATGTTAGTTAAGTAAATGAATATTTATATCAAGAAGAAGGAGAAGATAGATTAAGGACAATACCTGATAATTATTTATCATCTAATGTGGTATGTTATGTAATAATTTATTGTAGAATCTATAAAGACTCAAAAGAGAAGTGAATTAACAATAGAAGACGCTGAAGGAAAGTGTTTTAAACCCTTGTCTATGTTTCTTTTTTGACAAGCTTTATGACTCATGTATATTACGTATGAATTGATGTACAAAGAAGTCAAAGCCAATTTCTTCGACTAGACTTAATGCGTTATGTAGATTTTCTTATAATCTATCAAAATATTATCAATGTTGTTATCTTTTGCCAACTGTTTTGGTATGGATTTCAAAGAAATACTAAGTATGAATAAATAAATGTTTTGTCGTTAATTAACAAGGCACGTGATGTTTCCAAAACTTAAACGTGGATATGTTTAATGAAGTAGTATTGTACAACATAGAGTACTATAGGCTGATCACCTACACGTGCTCGTAAGAAATGTTGGACTTACAGACTTGGTTTCGGCTTATCCTTCTTAAAGAAAGAATGAAATGCTCAAGGTCTTGGACCAAAATCAAGGTTTAATAGATGATATTCATTGTTTAACACTTTACAGAAAAGAAAAGTGCTATTTTGAATTATCTGTAGTACTTCATAACTATTGATTCGGTTATTGAAGATATATATTCATATGATTCAAACATATTGCTTAAATGAAATTGTTAAACTTGCTGACCTAGTTATGCACACTCTTGCTTTAACCATATGAATGCAGCTAAAGAACAAACAGACCTAATGATCTAGTAAGGATAGAGGAAAGGCTAAGGCGGACAAGTAATGTCTTGTAATAGCATAGTATAAATTTTGTATTTATTTGATACTATGATGAAGAACATATGTAATGGTGACAAAGAACCTGGGAAGGGAAATATTATACTATAATATATAGAAGACATATTCACTATTTTGAGGTATTTCAATTAAATGTATGTGTGAACTGTAGCACCGTGTAGCACCATCTGTTGGGTTGGAAGATACCCGGATTTGGGGTGTCAAAACATCTCTAGTTTGGACTGTATCTTTTGCTCCCTGGTTCCAGAGGTGGAGCCAGTTTGGTAATTTTCTTGTGATCCATTAACATCGCAATACATTTTCAAGAGAATCACCCAGTGGAGTGAATACTTAATTTTTCCTTCTTTTAAATTTTCTTTTTCTGTCCTAGCATTGGTTGAATGTAGCCTATTGTTGAAATGGCATATTCTCTTGATTTTTCAAAATGGGGGAGACTGTAGGTTGGTCTCCTAGCTTACCCCTGTGAAATGAGGGATACATCATTCGTGGCCTTTATCGAGTCCCCTCTTGGGATCGCTCGCATACATGCCAGTCTATATATGCTTAGCGACCACTTCCAAGGCAGTGAAGTCTTTAATCTTGCCTGTACTTTGCCATTTTTCCATGTTTGATCATCTCTAAAAATGGCTTTCTATGCCTGCTAGGATTCTCTCATAGTAAGGCGCCTCTTGGATATCAATAAATGTTATTACCATCTTAGTTTCTATCATTGTTGGAATGACTTGTGCTGCCAGACATCTCTACCTTTGGGAATATTCCCGGAAAGACTCAATACTCTGGTTTTTGACTTTAGTCACTTAGTATCGATTTGGGGCCATTTTTGACTAAAAATGTACTGATTTAGAAAGCGTGGGCCAATTCTTCCCAGTTGTGGATTTTGGCATTGTCAAGTCGAGCATACCATGCTTTAGCCTCTCTTATGAGACTCTTTTGGAAAAGCTGTATTCTGAGACTTTCATCTTCGGCATAAGACCCTGGCTCGCCAATGTATACTTTTAGGTGCGTATAGGGATCGCCTGCCCCATTATATTTTTGAAACTCTGGGACTTAGAATTTGTCAGGATATCGAGCCCCTAGGAATATGCAGAGACTTGAATAGGTGACACTTCCATAGTTTACAGCCCCTTCAATTGAACGGATGGTTTCCTCTATTTGTTGGACTTTCTTTCTTATATCCCCAGTTTCTTGATCATCCCTGAGTTTTGTAATTTCAAGGGTTTTGTTTGTTCCTTTATTAAAATGAGGTTATGGTATCTGGGTTTCCATCTTTCTTTCAATACCTTGACTGCCCCTAGGGCTAATGACTCTAGTTGAGTAAGCATTTTATGGCCCCAAGTGTTTTTACTTTATTCTTTTTGAAAGACAACAAATTCTTCTATATGATTCCTTAATCCTTCGAAGTCCTCTCGAGAGACAGGAGTAGGATCAGGTGGGGCACTTGAATCCATATCTGACTGTAGGCTTAGTGCCTTTTTAGACTTTGAATAGGTAACAGGACCAATCGTTTCCCTATAAAAGACTATATAGTTTAGTCTGAGAAACGTGGAAATGTGACATGCTATGTAATGTGTTCATTTTTTTAGGAGTATTATCCTGCAAAATTGATGTCAGATGTTTTAATGACAGGATAGCATGATAGGTTTTGATATGAAAAAGGAATGCATGTTCACATACTCCTTTATATTTTCCATTACATTGAGATTGACATTGAAATGAAATTACAAGTAATTGAAATGGGAAGGTATGAAGAGACTTCCCTCCGCATTTGGTTTATCAGAGGCTGGCCTATCTTAGGTTACTCTAGCGGGTTTTTGGCATGAAGGTCCCCAGATCATCGTAATTTATACGATCTTTCAATTGGAGAAAATCTGGGTGGTGCCTTTCCTGAGCCTCATGGAATTAGTCTCCCGGTAAGTCTAGTAATCAAACATCGACGAGATATCCTCCTGGTAGAGGGACCACATAACATACATTCACATACATTACGTCACACCGTATAGAAATGATGACATGTGTGAAGCACTAATATCACAGGCAGATATGGTGCGAAGCACTAAGTGCATTAAATAAAGCATTAGTACACATTCATTCAAATGTAAATGCAACATCCACACACAAACAGATAAAAGTTTTGAAAATCTTTTTAATAGCGGCTTAAGCCATCTTACTAGATGTCCCCAGCAGAGTCACCACCTATCGACGTCGAGATTTTTATTTGTCCCTTTCTATTATTGTCTTTTGGTGTTCTCATGTTAGGAGAGATTTGTTTGAAAAAACAAGTTTGAAAAGTTCCGACATGTATATGTTGACGATTTTACTATAAGAGTCATCAGTTAGTATTTTTAAATGGTTGCACTAACTTAATCGAGGAAAGGTTTGCACAAAGACATAGGGATGTGACACTATTTAAATGGTCTGTAAAACTGAAATTCATTAGGGTTCAGGGGCTTGATTAAGCGAAGGGAAGGTGTTAGGCACCCCTGACTTACGTGATAACACAGTTATCGCCACTTTTCAATTTAAACTTTTATCTGAATGTGTGTGTGTAGGTCTGTGTGCAATTGTTTGGAAGTAGTGTTATGCCTCGTTCGCACCTATATACAAAGGGTTTGACTTTTGTATAAAAGTTTAATTTTTATGAGATACGGTAGTGATGTTTTGTCAAACAAGTTTTTCAAACCCTTGTGCTCAATAATAATTGAGGCCTTTGATACTTCAATTTTATTATGTGTTCGGCTTGATTGCTTTTATTATTTTTGAGATGCGAAGCATCTTCGAGAAAATAAGATACATAGCAATGTCGAACTCCTTGTGGGCATGAGAGTCATCTAAGGAAATTTAGACACCATGAATAATTTATAAGCTGGCTGCAGCTGAAAATGTCCATCACGGGAACCGAATCAAGATTCAGGAACTGAATCTGTGATCACATGATTCCTAGGCTCACATGATAAAACAATATGTACAAAAGCTAAAACAAGAACTAGATTTGAATAAATCTAAACTATTTCAGCTTTATCGGTTCTAGTTTAGTCACCATGAACTGGTTAAAGTGTGAAATTGCTAGATTGAGATAAATCTAGGTCGTAGGAAAAGCTAGAAAATAAATTAGATTTGAGTAAATCTAAGCATTCCAACTTCAACGGTTCGAGTTTAGTCACCATGAACCGATTAAAGTGAGAAATAGCTAGATTTAGGAAAATCTAACCCGCAGCCTGACACACAGTTATATATATATATTATATATATATATATATATATATATAATATCTGTGTGTGTGTGTGTGTGCTTATTTCCATCAATCTCTATTTGATTGAGCCTGAATTTACATCTGGTGTGTTAACTACTTATATATATATATATATATATATATACTTATATATATAATGTTATCAAACTCTATTCGATTGAGCCTTGGTGTGATATCTGGTACGTTTACGACTTTTATATATATATATATATATATATATATATATATATATATATATATATATATAATTATATATATATATAAGCAATACAAAGCCACGGATCGACGATCCGGGCATACCCACACAATGCGACTCTTAACGTGAATAGATATGTAGGTATAGAAGTTAGAAAAAGCTTAAAAATCTAAAATATCTTACAATGGACTGCCAAGAAGACTTCATATAGCTTTTGAGGAATGAATACTCGGTTTCCACCAGTTAAATTTTAGTATGTTGTAAAACACGACCTCAAAAGTGTTTACAAAAAGGAAGCACTCAATTTGGAGCACTATAGAGGTGTGTATAGAGTAAAATGGAAAAGGTTTCCTCGCTTTTTCTCTTATTTTCTTTCCCAAATGAGCGGCCAAGGCCCTTCATTTATAGACCCGATGGCCACCGGTCAACCCGCGACAGCCGTGGGTCTACCCGCGGCTGTCCGGGTTGACCCGGGCCATGTATGGTCCTATCGTCTCGAAGTACGTGCACTCAAACGATGCGTTATCCACTCGAACCTTCATAACTTTTAATCAGGGAGTCCGATGGAAGCGTGTCATACCATTCCGAAAAGTTTTTTTCGAGAGCTACACAATAACATAGAGCTTGCTTTTTTTAAATCCAAGAAGATGGGTCCATGATTGAAATAAGATTTCCCGGTCTCCGTCAGGCAATTCATTGAGCTGTTTTGCATTGTTTACACTTGGAAATTAAGATAGGGTTCTTATGGGACTTCTTTTGAAGAAGTTTGAGTTGACATGAGTTTATTTGATTTGAGTTGAGTTTGAGTTGGCAAAATGACCATTTTGTCCCTCCTGGGGTTGTCCCTGACTTTAGCGCAATTGTAACGGTCTTTTCCCAGGGTTATTTATAAGATTGTCATGTTGTTGACTCTGAATGCCCTCAGGGTTATCTCTGAGGTTGGCTTGACCTCTCGAGGTTAACTTCGGGCATTGAACTTGATCTCTCGGGGTTATCTCTGGGGTTGGGACTAACTTTCCTAGGGTTATCTCTGGGGTTAGAAACTAGATCTCCCGGGGTTATCTCCGGGGTTGGAACTGATGTTGTTGTCCTCCAAGGTTATCTTTGGAGTGTGAAAAAGATGCTTTTGTTTTCCTACATAATTAGTAACAAGAAAATTAAAATTCGAGTGTCTACAGTGGGAACTTTCCGTAGAGGCTGTACATGATTAAGCGCATGTAGGTTTAGGCAATAGCTTTGTAGATGAAGGAACCGGTGTATGCTTGTGCGGGTTCCTCTGATTGGACCAAGAGAAGTAGCCTAACCCGGCTGTCCCTATCTAGCTGGGAACTTGAATTGAGCATTGGATTCCTTGTTGATCCCTTCCTAACCCTTGTCCAGGTTGAAAACCCAAGGATATCATTTCTTGACTTGCCAAGATTACCTCAGCGGAAACTATGGGTTCAGAGGTGGAGCCCCAATGGGATGATAGTGAATGTTGCTCAGCCTCAAGGGCTTGAAAGCTGATAGGCTCCACTTCTTCATTGAAACTGATGAGTGGTATATCACTTTGTACAGGATATCCTGGCTCAGCATTAATAGTGACCAGACTATGGTTGATGATATACTTGAGTTGCTAATAAAGAGTGGATGGGAAGGATCCCACCATATGAATCCAAGGTCTTTCCGAACAATAAATTGTATCATGTAGTGATCTTGAGCACTTAGAAGGATACATATAATGTATGTGGATCGATTTCCATGGGTAACTCAATATCTTTGATAACATTTTCTCCAGATACATAAAAGGCTTTGATGATTATGAGGTTGCTTCGAATCCTGTTGAGATTGATGCTCATGTTTTCCAATGTGGCATAGGGGTAGATGTTTAGGGATGATCCTTGTTGGGTAAAATCTAATTACGCACAACACGCAAGTATACGTGGTCAACAAGTAATAAAGTGTAAATAGAGTATCATTCCCACAGAGAATTATTTAATACAAACTTCTCATCAACTATTCTCTATCCTGAATTGTTAATCAAGAACACTAAAACAGATAAAAGCACCTCTCGATGCATAATACCCATACTCACTTAAATCCAAATATGATAGAATTAAGCAAGACACCCTAATTAACAAATCCACTATATCTCTATATTAATTACAATTAAAAAGGATTTAAAGAACAAGTTCTCTATAAGATTACATATGGCGTAAAGACATATCTCTATCCTAAACACGAATTATGAATTCCATCTATGCAGAAATCACAAACACATGCTATCATGATCAGATCTAAACCTATACTTCATCTCTCGAGTTCATTTAGATTATCACGGTAATTAATGGCCAATCAATTAAATAATAAAGTCCAAATCACAATAGATAATTCTCACAATAGAACATAATAATTGATAACGAAACATATTAAAATAAACTACACAATAAGATCCATTGTAATCTCAAATAAAGAATTAGTTCATTGAATTAAAACTAAGAATCCACACTTGAATACACATTAAAAGATAAGAATAAGATTAAAGAAAAGAATTGAATTTGGTGTCAGTAAATCTCCATCTTCCTCAAGCTTCTACTCTTGATCTTCAATGGTCTCCAAGTTGCTTCAATCTCCAATTCTAATCTAATCTAGGGTTCCTAATCTAAGAAAGAAAGTATAGAATAAGTTAATAGAAATATATCCCAAGAGGGATTTTATGGAGTCTTAGAACTAGCCTCCCAATCTAAGTTAACCTCAAGTTTTATATGGCTAAGGAGTCCTATCAATTAGGTAACTACTAATCCTATTCATGCTCAATTTGGACATCAAGTACCCAATTCACTATTTTTCCGCTGGCTCTCACTCCCCGCGCATGTTTGATAGCAGAGTTCTGGTGGCCTATCGCGCCCCCTAGCGCTGTTCGTGCTACGTTTTTCGCTGCACGTCCTTTGGTAAATAGGCAATAAAATGTATCTGCTTAGAGGATTACGATGCCCACCACTAGCAAATCCGAAGATATGACGAATCTATAAACTTTTGTTTTTTGAGCTTAACAAAAAATTCGTCAGATAACGTCAACATCGGATGAAGGTAGAGGGCTTGTAAAGGGCAACATGGACCAACTTCTAGTTTTGATCTTTGGTTGATAAAAACGAGCCATAACTCTCCCAACCTAGCTCCAATTGAGAAGATTCAAGATGTTCCGGAAAGCCAAGAACATGCATCCAACTTTGTGTTAAAAGTCTTTCAATATTCCCTTCTTGCATTTGCTTGCGTATTTTAGTCCAAAAGATGTCTGAATTGCTTTTCCTTGCTTCTTCATGCCAATGTCATGTCATAGCCTACAAAATAACATAAAACGTATGAAAAGTAACTAAGAAACATGAATATAAGCAACTAATTCAAGTAACAGATACTAGATAAGTAGGTATAAAACCTACTTATCAATACTCAATCTATTAGCACTCATCCAACCATATATCTGGAAGATATAACCGCTATGTGCAACTGTAAGAACCTTGAATTTCATGAATAAATAAACTTTTTAAATAATAAGAAAATGAATATTTATATGAATATAAATATCGATGTGTTGTGAGATGAGTAATTCAATTAATTTAAATTGATTTTATATGAGAATTGAGGATTTTGGAATGTCTTGTGTGGCATGAGAATGGAAGTTTAAGTGGTTTAAATTATTTAAGGAAGGAATAAATTAAGGGGCAAATAATTAATTAATATTATATTATTAATTAACTTATATTGTGAATAATAAAATACTAATGGTAAGTACATCACATAATTAGCATTATCTTGCATTCATTTCATGATGGGTGCAAGTTTTTAGCACAATAATATGAGTACCTACATTAAAAGAAGGGTGGAGTAGTTGACAACTTGTGGTCACTATATAAATAATAGGAAATATAATAATAAAATGGACTGAATTATAAGTACACACATAATTGCTTATGTATTAAAATTTATGGAACATTAAGAGGTAATATATTTCAAAGATTGTTCAAATAATTCAATGAGTGACGTCTAATTGGAATAAGAAGTGTAAAGAGATATTAATTTTAGTGCCAAAGACGGGTCCATACAGCTATAAACATTATTACACTAGACTAATGGACATGATTATATGAGTGGAACTAAAAATCCTAACGTTCCCACAATTAGGTAGTAGCAATTAACCACATAAAATTACATTTTGGGAGTTAAAGAAACCAAACTAAGCATTAAAATTACGCTGCAGTGATTTTAAACTCATGTCCCATATTAAGTGTCCCAATAATGCTCAAATAGTAGCATATATCCTCATTGAGTGAACGTGAGATGCTACAAATCCATGGTGATGATGGCTACGAATTGGCAGTTGGTCAACTCCTTTCTACCCATTGTTTTCTTCTATTTTCCTTTGAATCAAACCATGGTATAAGAACAATGACTCGGAAATGAGTTCTCTATATATATCCCTCTCCTTCTCAATTTTAATTTGCTAAAGAAATTATCTAATAAGTATATACTGAGAGTGAGGGCTGCTGGCATTAAGGTAGTAGAAGTATTGCATTGATGGATCAAATTTAAGCTTCAAGGAGGTATAAATTCTATTTTTGTTCTTGAGTTTGAGTTTTGTCAAAATCAAACAATTTGTTGAATTCTCTGATTAATGAATATAGAATAGCATTACATTGTGCTGTCTGAGTTTGGATACATGTTTAGAATTATGGTAGTTTGTCTGGTTACAGGATTAACATTATATTTGATGAGCCTCTGCATAAGCAGAGCCATATTTTTTGATTCCTGGTCGAATGGAGTTGTCCGGCTTACTTCTATAGTCATATCGCAGCGACCGAACGCGCTTGCATATTAAGTCAATGGATACTACTTTTTGGGTCTTGTGTTATTCTGACCATGCTATGTCAGTTAAAATATGCATATAAATAGCCTTAACATGTGGAATGAGGTTACTATGTATATAGTGGAGCTATGTTATTTGATTTTAGTATGAACATTCAAATAAAACTTAAAAAGTAGAAAATAGTTTTTATAAACATTACCAACATGTCTCGTGGAATTTGATACAAGAGGAATTACGTTCTGATTGTCTTAATTTTGACAATATGTTACCTATATCGTGAAGATAATCTAAACTATCCAAGCATGGGTTAAAGAAAAATTCTAAGTAAAAGACTATAATAGCTATGTGTAAATGAATGATGTGTACACTATGTTTTGGAACTTAAAAACTTGTTATCATAATCTAATTTCATAAAAGCATGACTTAGACTAATGGACTTATTTTGCATGCTTAAATAAGTTTTACTAATGGAGATCTAAAATTTCAAAAACAAACTTGATAAACTATATACGCTTTGAGTTAGGAATTTGTGAGCATGCGTACATGGTCTAATGTGAATATATGAGAGTATGATGTGTAAAAACTGGCTTTGCATGCTTAGTTGGTTTAACATGAGATTTTCAATAACAATGTTGAAGTTAAACACTAACTTTGTTTGGGAATACCCTATCAGTATTCTGAACTTATGGACCATCATGATAGTTCACTTTATGCATCTAGACATGATTGATATGTGGATCCATTTAGTTAAACATGTTGTGAACTAGTCAAGCATAGTTTCGAAAGATTTTTAAAGAGATAGAAACTATGTTGAATTAAAATACATGGGTAAGATGACTTGAGTTTGTATATTTAAGGGTTATAAACCTCATTATGTGATATAATGGTTAACCAGTGACTAACTTGTTAAAAATTGGTCATTTTGCCTTGTTGAGAAAGAGATCTTCCTAAAAGTAAAACCATAGTATTAAGAGAATCTTGGAAAGGCCACAAAGGAGGCCAAACCTATTCATAGATATGACTCTACAAGTGTCATCATAATTGTTTATAAGTGCGCAAGTATAGCCAAGCTAATGTGTAGTAGTTCTGGTTTGTACAAGGAGCAGCGCGGCCACGCCACTCCTTAGTTCAAATCCATAGCAGTCGCGCCACCCTAAAGTAGGATCTATTTTCTATTGTTAATTTGGGGGATGGTGCATACTTATATTGTTATCCTAATCTATAACACATGTCCATTATAGTAATCATGTGTTAATAAACATGTTAATGAAATGATCATATGTTGGATAAGTGTTTACAAAGCCAAAATAAGATTTCAAACTATGTTCTTTAAATGACATAATGTATTAGAAACTGATTTTCGTGTTATGTGATGACATACGTATGGGATCATGTGACTGATAATGTTTAGTATTGATGAGTTACACTTGTGTATCATAGTAAATTAAGATAGTAGGTGTACATGTTGAACTTGTATAACTAATGTGATTATACATGAATAGGATATTATAGTGCATTGGAGTGGTATTAAGATTTACTTTCGTAAACTACACGTAAGGCAAGTACTCGAACCTTACTCTTTATTGAGCATTACTTGAACTTGTGCTATTATTGATCGTACAAGTAGAACTTTGAAAGTATAATACTTCGTAATCTAGAAATGAAATAGTTTACAAACCTTAATTCGAACAAAAATTGTTCATATGTATGTTGTGAAAGATAACTGTCTAAGCCATTGCTTCGGCTAGACTATTAATATTTGATCAAAAGCTATCCAAACCAAATTAACTTTGTGCGAACTCTTATAACTAAGTTGAACAACCCTCTTGGTAGGGGAATTATATATTGTCGGGGTACCGACGTGCGCACATGAGAAAGACTAAATGTTATGCATGACATAGGGTACTTTAGGCTGATCACTTGTTGTACTTATTTTGTAGAATTATTAGTTTATTACTGTTAATTCTAGGAGAAGTTCATAGTACTTAGTGATTGCTCAGTATTCATTACGTTGAAATCATGAATTGATTAATCATTGAATATTATTGATATTTTATGTCCAAAGCAACTATTGTTGATAATCATCGATAATTATTGCTATCTTGAACTATCATTATTGATATACCATTGAGAAACTTAAAACTACATTGATTTCCCTTTTGCTATATTACTTGCTAGAAAAAATTGTTTCTCATTCTTGTTTTCCCTAAAAACATTTTAGTTAAGGGAGAGCAAGGCGGACCCTCAGGCGTTGATAAGGGCAAGAGAAAAGCTACGGAGTAGCTTCGTATTTGTTTAATTAGGAACATTATGAGAATGTAAAGAAATATTGTATTATGTATTAGTTATGTCTCATCTATGGTTATTTATGGTTAAGATATGTAAGAGATGCTTAAATTACGAAACCTTTGGACATGAATGATTATATTAAATAAATGTAATCTATTCTATAATTTTTGTTGCATGGGATGTTTTATTCATTAGAATTATAGCACGTGACGAACCAAATTTGAGATATGAGTGTCTGAATTTGGGGGTGTAATAGCCCCGAATCCAGGCCCCAAATCGCCGCGGATTCGGTACACTAATCATTCTATAACTATTTGCGAAAGATATAAATATAAATTATTTATACATTAAACTTACACATAATCCCCAAGGTCGAGTAACCTTAACTTAATACACATTTCATAACTTTTCTAATTCATAACATCTTTATCCAACTATACTATTACAAAATAGCTGCACGTTTTATCCCAAGCTGAACTTGGCCTTAACCTTTTCCTGTATCCGAACGCATTCGCATTACCTGCAATGTTTTATCATGATATAGCAAGGGTGAGCATGAAAGTTGCTCAGCAAGTTTAAGTTCAACAATATAACGATATATCATGATTGAAGAGTATGAATAATAAGCTGGCTATAATTCATCAATATAATTGAGAACTAGCACGAACAAACTTTTGACTGAACAAGTATTAAACATGAACAAACATTTCTGAACCAACTGGTAATGAAGGTGATCAGCCTTTCATACCTGACTTATACATGCAAGATGTATAGAGTACAATTTTCATGGCAATCAGCAATGATTAACCATAAGCTTGAATAAAATACTCTTAGTAGAGTTTAATAAAAAGAAACTTGCCTGAACCGTTGATTACCGCAATGCAATTTATAACGCTTTATCCGAAGACCTAATATTAGTAATATAGATCTCTAATATTAGAATAATATCATCACAGTATAATACTGTTATATTTATACACATAGAATTACCTAAACACATAACACATAATCCTATCAGTCTATACAACACATAAGACATAGCATCAAGTCAAACTATTTAAGTCTGAGTTGAAACTGACAAAATTTTATCATCCCGACGGTCTAGTCGAACGAATTTCGAGTTTAAGTTCAATTAAACTCTGCCTAAACACTTAACAATTATCACAAATAATATTTTTATCAGTCAAAATAATTTTTAAAGACTTATATTAATTTTTAGATAATTATTACCATTTATCAACATTTTTCAATCATTAAAATTGTATTTAAATGAATTAAATACCACGTAATTCCTTAATCATTAATATTCATTTAATATAAAATATTAATGAAAATCATAATATTATAATATAATTTAATATCATAAAGTATTTTTAATACCTTAAAAATTATTTTATATGATTTTTAAACACTTAAATCCATTATCCGATAATTAATATTAATATTAAAATATTAATAGTTTCATGACTAAATATCGAAAGTTATATTTTATAACTTAAAATATATTTATAACACTTAAATCATTTTTATATGATTTTTAAATCATTATTTCTAATTTTCCATAATTTATTAAATATATCTATTAAATAAATTAATTATCATTAATATTGATTAATTAATTAATTTCATCACAAAATATCAAAAGTCATCAAAAATAACTTAAAATATTTTCTAATATCATAAAATAAATTTTCATGATTTTTCATGAATTAAAATAATTTTTAATAATTTGATTAATATACTACTTTAAATAAATAAATACCTTTTCATATTTCCAAAAATATTAATATTTTCGAAATATACCTCAAATAGTTTAAAAACGATTTTTCCGCTTAAAATAAATCTTCAAAATTTATTATGTATTTTTAAATATTCAAACCACCATTTCATATCTATTTTTTTACTTAATTTTCTGCATTTTTTCAAAGAAGCGTCGCTAAGGGCCCTATAGCGACAGAACCGTCGCTATAAGGTTGCTTGAGTGTTCATTGAGCCTCCCAGATCTCTTCTCGTCATGTTACCGGAATCTGAGTTTTACCGGGGTAGATCTTTGCCTACGTTTCTGGGTGGCTAAGTTTAAGATTGTAGTAGTTATGTATTACTGCAACATACAAAATAATTGGTCCCACGGTCCTAACAGATCCAATGAGAAGATTCAGCCTCCAAAATATATACGAGCCACCGTTCTTCATTTCTTCCTGGATTTTCTAGGAAAAATGAGACAGTCGAGGGTACTAGGTTTATATCCTTATGATTTGTATTCTGAAATTGTTAATTACATTCTAAAGGTTCATAACTATAGAATAGATGTCAGGTTACATGTTTATATCATAAGATCATCATATCAACAACTAAATCATAAGATTCAAGCCAGTCAAACCTTGTCAAAAATACGGGTCTTGAAGAAATCTGGGTTTTCCAGATTTCGTGCAAGGCAGTTAGTCAACACTACTTTGACCCTTTATAACTTCGTTTCTGTTCATGATCTGGGTGATCTAAAGCCTTTAACATGTAGTACTCATGTCAGGCTACAACACAAACACAATAACTTATCATAAACACTTAAAACTAGCAAGATCTAGAGCCTGCAATCTCGCTGTCAGACAAGATCTGGGTTTCTGGGTTGCCCAGAAACCAGATTTCGTGACTGGTCAACGCTGTTTGATTGCCAATATCCCTTAACTCACTCACGATCTGGCCTTGATTCAAGTTTAAGAGCATAGAGTACATAACAGAGAACAAATATATATCATAAAATACACAAACTAATAAACACACACTGATTTAAAGGCCTTGATATTTGCTTGTCAGTCAACATTTTTATAGATTTCCAGATTTCAAAAATCACCAAAATCGTGCATCTAGATGTTATAGATCCTTGATCTATCAACCCAGATCACTTATAGACACCATATTACACAACTTTAACAAATCAATTACAACTTTTAACATCAAATTGAAAGGTTTCTAGTATTAGGGTTTTATACCTTTTGAATTTCCAAATCTTGATTCTGACTTTGATGATCTGATCTTGTTGTATGATTACATGATCTAGGCTTGTTTTCTCACACTTTCTCACTCTAACTCCCGAATTTCTAGAGAGAGAAAGGCTTTGGCAAGTATGTGAAATAAAGTTGGTTTTCTCTCTCCCTTTAATCTATATAATTGCTTACATGTAATGAAATGGCTGGGCTTTAGCTGCTGGATTGCTAGATATAGTCACATGGCTAGGCCAGTTTTGGTCACCAACCACATAGGGGCAAGAAAAAAAAAACAATTAACAAGCACCTTCAATTTTTCAACAAATGCATAAATGTCCTTTCGATACTAAATTGATGGCATTCTTGTCAATTTCCAAAAACCCTAGGTTTAGGGTTTGGTTAGGGTTTAAGGGTTTTGAAAAACTTTTTAGGGTTTAGGGTTGAACCCCTTTAAGGTTTGGACAATTAAATTTCCAAATTTTCCAATTTAGGTTTTCAAAATTAAAAATTAATATTTCTTATTATAATAGATAGTCTAGATGTATATCAAATTCCTAATCATTACTTAAATCTTTCTAATTGATTATAATTCCTAATTACAATCGCTAATTAACAATTAGGGTTAATATCACAGATTGGGTTTACAACCAAGAGTAGGGGTTCTAAATAAAGATTATCATTTGCGAATTAAATTTAGGAATTCCCTTAATTATACTAGGTTTGCTAATCATAAATTAACTTGCTATTAGGATAATTTATCCTAATAGATTGCTAAAATGTAATATAATCCACATGGCATGATTGGTTTTGGACGTAATAATTAGGGGTTAAATTTGAGATCAGGTTTTCGAATTGATTAAAGCTTTCCCCCTATTAACTTAATACTTAATACCACTTAGCATTATAATTCTCCGTTAAGTTCCCAGGATTAGTGTTCAATTATTAAAAATTCAAATCTGAAACTATGATTTTCAGACAAGTATTTGGTTTTTCTAATAATCAATCGGATTTTCAGGCAAGTCTTAGGGTTTCCCTAATTAATTAAAATTAATGACCTTTAACCTATACATATCTTGCTTTCCCAATCTAGGGTTTTTTAATATCCCGAATAGGGGTTTTCGGACTCCCGAACTGAAACTATAGGGTTCCAGAACGATTTCTAAGGTTTCTTTATTCATACGTTAGGGTTTTCTAACTGAAACGTTTTTCGGTCTTAATATAAACTTAGGAGTTAGACACATAATCTTTATCTATGTCAAGCCTTGACCCTTAACCACATACTGTACACATACATAACCATTTTCACAGAACTTAATCACATAAATCCTTAATCCTGAATAATTCACCTAAATCCTTTACAGAATTTTGAAATCCTCAAAATTCCATCCCAAAAATATCAAATGCATACACTTATTTTCTGTCCAGATTCTAATTCTGAACCTTAAATCAATTAATAAAAAAATTTAAAAATATTCTAAATTCTCGGGTTGTCACAGGGGGCGTCAGAGGTTAGTATCAGAGCTATAGTTATAAACCTTAGGAGTGAGAGTCCTTAGATTATAACTTAGGAGAACTTAGAAGATAGAGAGAGATGAAACTCATTTAGAGATTTCCTATAGAGAGACATAGTATGTTATAGAATATAACTTCATTATATACTATGAACTTATGTTTAATAACATTCTGATGGAGTTGTTGTTTGTTTATCTTATGTTGGTGATTGTAGAATGACTGACATTGGAGGACCTAGCCGAGTAGTAGAGGAGGAGCTGCGTGACATACATGTGGTTTTTGAGGCACCATAAATAGCGAAGCCTACATCAGCAGTGGCCCTTATTAATGATGATGACGAGGAGGAGGAGATGGAGCCAGTACCCCAAGAGTCTGATCCGGAGAAGAGCCTGAGCCCATGTATGGACTTCCGACGAGAGCTACTTCGAGATCAGATGTTGGGCCGAGTATGAGGACATATTTCTGGAGTTAGGATTTAGAGTGGAGGAGTTAGAGCTGAGGCTAGAGAAAGAGATTTTGAGTTCTAGAAACTGAGGGACGGGAACCATCAGAGAGCAGGTAGTAATCGAGATGAGGTGGAACTTTGCTCACTGCACGGAGGTAGGAATCCAGATGAGGACTTTATTTTATAGGTCGATGGCTAGGAATGTGGAACTAGCAGGGAAGTTGGAAGAGATAGAATAGATAGAGTTGAGCAAAAGGATGGAGAAGGAAGCACTCCGCACTCAGTTAGAGATGGAGGTGATGGATAGGGTCCACTTCGAGGAGAAGTGGGAAGAAGCTAATGATAGGGCTAACGACTTAGAAGATGAGGTGAGGAGCAAAAGGAGGAAGATGAACAAGATGGGCTATGCTCTATGCACGGCCATGGAGAAATTGATAGATGGGGTAAATCACTGCCCGGCAGAGCAGGGATAGACCCAGCACACCATAAGCCGAGATTTGGTGGCGCATATCACTTTGAAGGAGTACCAGAGTGTTGTGGAGCGTGGGATGATAGATTTAGTCTAGTCGTTAGAATTTAGTATTTATAGTATTTCATGTATGATATATATAATCTGTTGTAAAGAAATCTCAGTCTTTTGTATAAGATGTGAGATAGTGTAAACCCCCAAGCTTTTGAAAAATGTTAGAGGGTTAGTATGTTGGTGGTGTCTCTGTCTTTTGTGATAATAGGGGATACGTGTTGTCATTTATAGAAGTATGGTAGAGAGACCGTGTAATGTAACAATTTAGCATATGAATATAAATGATCTTATTTCAGAAACGTGATATAAAATTTTATTCCTTTTCTTTGAGAAACATTTAAGTAATATAATTAATAAAAATGAAATTTTGTGATGCAGAAAAATGTCGCCCAAACATAGAATAATTGCACCAGAAGGTCTGTTAAGGAATGAGAGAGACCAGGTAGACAATATACAAAGGCTAGTTTAGATTTGTTAGGGGAAGCTCGTCGGGGAGAACGAACCCGTCCCTCCCGTCTCCTCAAGCAGCCTAGTAAACTAACTTTAGGATTTTGGAGTGTAGGGAAACTTCGGAATTCTAGGTAATATTGATCCGAATCGTGTGACAGACGTGGATCAAGAGAATGGAGAAGTTTTCCCCATCGCTCGTGTGGGTGAAGACTAGAAGATGACATTTGCAACCTTTATGATGAGAGGTGAAGCAAACTACTGGTGGGACGCAAATCAGAAGAGAGCGGGAGAAGGAATAATAACTTGGGAGAGATTCAAGACTCCGTTCTTCGAGAATTATTTCCCTAAGAGCATGAAAAATAAGATGGAGGTAAATTTCTTATAACTTAAGCAAGGAGATATGATGGTGGTGCAATACGCGGCTAAGTTTAATGAACTAGCCCGATTTGCTGAACATCGGGTGGTAGATGAAGGGAGGAAAGCTAGGCGTTTTGAGCAAGGACTGAAGCCTTGGTTGTTTATCAAGGTGTTGGTTCTTCATATCGATTTTTTTACGACATTGCTAAAGAAGACTTATTACAGAGGGAGGAAGTGAAGCTTTAAGTCTTTTTAACAAAGAGATGAAGGGTAAGAGCACATGAGGAGATAGTTAGTGGAGTAAGCATTAGCAGAAGGAGTAATTTAGGAAAAAGAAAGTGGGAGAACAACAACAACAACAACAACAATAGGAATTTTAACAATCAAGTGGGAAAGTTTTGTGGAGAGTTTAAGAAGAAGGCAGAAGGATGCCCGAAGTATAGGAGGTAACACCAGGGCGAGTGTTGGAAAAGGCACTGTGATGCCCCCAAAACAGGCTATACCTCACCCATTCTGAGTTGTCAAATACATGGTACAGAATTAACTTCAACTTTATTATTACAACATATAACTGTGAGTTTAAAATACAGATATTGCCATCTA
The DNA here is from genome assembly GCA_020205505.1 of Panax japonicus. Lineage (NCBI taxonomy): Eukaryota > Viridiplantae > Streptophyta > Magnoliopsida > Apiales > Araliaceae > Panax > Panax japonicus. The sequence continues at coordinate 25,074,815 of CM035114.1, forward strand.
GACAATATCCACATACAAATAAATCCCCATCATAATTATTGATATATTATTTTACAAAAATGGTGAGGACTACTAAACAACTTTCTCAAGAACCATCAATTCATACCCCGACTCGTACTCGCTATATTCTCGTCTCCTGAGAAGAAAAATGGAACAAAAAGGAAAAGGGTGAGCTCAACTAGCTCAGTAAAGAATATTATGACTAAGATAATATACAACAAATTATCGTTAGTCTTCAACAGGGAAAAATCTAATAGAATACAATAGACAACAAATTTTAAATAAATATTCGCAGCGGAAAATATTAATTCATAGAAGAGTTACGTAGAGGATGAAATCTACTAATGTCTATGAATTTAACAGTCCATCAACAGTATTTTTATCCCTGTAACATTAATCAATGCACATCTTGAATCATATATTCATCCTGGCACTACAGGCCAAGGATATTCATTTGTTGGTCATGTTTATCTAAACACCTGTTCATCTTTGCACTACGGGCCAAAGATATTCATCAGAAATCATTCATCTTTGCACTACAGGCCAAAGATATTCAATAACAACATTATTTAAGACTGAAGATGATAAAAAAAATATTTTTAAAGAAGCGAATCCAGTGAAACAAAATGACAAGGATTAAGGATTAAGGATTCGTATTTTGTTTTATCCATGTCAAAAAATACCTCAAAAATAATCATAGTGGTGTAAAATTCAAGAATGATCAAAACATGGATACAATCAACGCTAGTATCCACAATAGATATTTTGGACGAAAAGAAAATTTTTTATTTTTCGGTGAATAGTGCCGTATTCGTGAATAGTGCCGTATTCGTGAATAGTGCCGTATACGTGAATAGTAACCCCGACACAACAAGTTCCAAATTTGATAAAAAGTTCAACCAATATTTTGGCATAATGATATTGAAGAAAATAATATCATTTGCGAAAAAAATAACATCCCTTACCTCACAATAGCCGTACTTCTGACTGAATTTCGGTATAGTGCTGACAGAAACTCGCACCGTATAGCAACACTCAAAGTATACTCACAAGAATACGCTCGATAATATAGAGAGAGAAAGAGAGAAAACTTTGTTTCTGGTGTGATTTTCAATTCTAACTTAGCCCTCTATTTATAGAAAAATGTTAGAACGCCAAAGGAGACTAAAATAATAAATTAATATTATTTATAAACTAATTTCTACGCATGCTTTCAGCCCCTCAATGCTGAAAATTTCAGCAGCCCATGTACATTCAACAACCACCAAAAAGTGGGTCCCACCATAATTCATAAAAAAATCATTTTATTTTCCGTAACTTCAATAATTCATAGAAAATAGCCCGTTTATCAGAAAAATTCGAAACTCGCGCCTTTTCATGGGAAATTCAATTCTCTACAACTTTTCAGAAGGAAGTTTTTCCAAATTCCAAACATAAAATATCCGAAATCCACAAATGGGTGATTTTACAATCTATAATCAATTTTCGATCAAGAATTGTGTCCACCAACACATAAAATATGTGTTAAACATTTAATGCCACAAAAATACTCTTCCTCCCCATATACTCATATATCCCACATTCATTGTAAAAATATCACCGTTAATATATTATTAAAATAATATATTTAAATGAATCATTTTATCAGAAAAAGATAAAATATTAATTTTCAACAATTATCATATTAAAAATTTTCTCCATCTATATCCACATAAAATGAATATTTTCATTATCATAATAATCAATAATTAATTATTCAAAAATAATATTACAGAATCACAGTACTGACAACCAGGTCGTTCCCAGGAAAGAGGGGGCTTTCCAATAAGGATTTCTCCTTACTGGCGCGCAATTAGATGACCAAACCTCTCCTTGACAGAACTTTCTAGACATTGGCAATAATGTTATCTGATAATATTATTCAAATAATATGAATTATTGATCTGATAATGGAAAATACTGTGCAATGACAATTATTGAAACAATAATAATATAAATATCAACGCAGCAATTATTGAATCAATAAAGTAATGAACAGTAACTCCTGTAGCAATTATTGAGTAGTGCCTTCTTACGTAAGGATTAATAATTCAAAATAATGTGCAATACCGTGTGCTACTGTGCAACAACGCGTATTACTGTATTTTAACCACCGGGTATTCCAACAGTGTAAACGGTAACATCTACGCCGTTATTTTTTAAACAACTTATATTTTTTGTTTTCTTCCTCTAATCGCTTTCCGTTATGGGGCCCACACATGGCTGCGCCGTCGTACGAATATTCCCCGACAGTACGAATATTCCACGACCAAATGAATATTCCCCGACAACAATGAATATTTTATAACCACTTGCTTATTTTGAAATATTTGCGTATTTTACCCATAACTATCCACATTAATCAAATCAACCCTTACTATTCAAAATAATAATTAAAGGAAATTAAATTTCATTTATTAATTATTTGGGGTCTTACAACCTCCCCTCCTTATGAAATTTCGTCCTCGAAATTGACATACGTACCTGGTGTTTCGAAAAGGTGAGGATACCTCGCTTTTATTTCCGTTTCCAACTCCCAGGTCATTTCCTCTATAGCATGATTCATCCACAAAACTTTAACTTGTGGTATTACCTTCGTGCGTAGGACATGCTCCTTCCTATCCAAGATCTTGACAGGTACCTCCTCATACGTTAAATCTTCGGCTATCTCGTCCGGTTCTAACTCAATGACGTGGTTTGGGTCTTTCACATATTTACGAAGCACAGATATATGAAAAACATTATGAACACGAGACATACTTGGAGGTAACGCGAGTCTATAGGCTAAATTACCTACTCGATCAAGAATTTGAAATGGACCAATAAATCATGGATTAAGCTTTCCTCTCTTCCCGAATCTATTAACTCCCTTCCATGGGGCAACACGCAACAATACATGATCCCCAACACTAAATTCTACGTCATTTCGATGAAGATCCGCATAACTCTTTTGTCGATCTTATGCCGTTTGTATACGTTGTCGAATCGTTTGGATCTTCTCCGTAGTCATACGTACTAACTCGGGTCCCAACAATGTTGTTTCACCCACCTCGTCCCAACATACTGGAGAGCGACACTTTCGTCCATACAATGCTTCAAATGGGGCCACACCAATGCTTGCCTGATAACTGTTGTTGCAGGAGAATTCCACCAATGGTAAATATTTATCCCAACTGCCGTTGAAGTCTAGGACACAGAGTCTTAATAAATCTTCAAGAGTTTGAATAGTCCTCTCTGATTGTCCGTCCGTTTGAGGATGGTATGCCGAACTGAATCGTAACTCCGTACCCATAGCTTTTTGCAAGCTAACCCAAAATCTTGAAGTAAATCTTGGGTCACGATCCGAAACTATGGATACTGGCATGCCATGCAATCTTACAATCTCATTTACGTACATTTGAGCAAGACGTTCAAGGGAATAAGTCTCCCGTATCGGCAAGAAATGAGCAGACTTGGTTAATCTATCAACAATAACCCAAATAGCATTGATGCCTTGAGAAACCGTAGGAAGACCCGTAACAAAATCCATAGTAATGTGTTCCCACTTCCATTTTGGAATCTCAAGTGGTTTCAATGGACCCTTTGGCACTTGATGCTCCGCCTTTACACGTTAACAAGTTAAATACGTTGAAATAAACTTTGCAATCTCTCTCTTCATATTGTTCCACCAAAATGTATGTCGAAGATCACGATACATTTTGGTACTTCCAGGATGAATTGCAAACGGTGTATTGTGTGCCTCCATCATGATCTTGTACTTCAAATCAGAATCGTTGGGAACACAAAGTCTGGAATGGACTCGAAGTATTCCTTCTTCATCAATTCTCGCTTCTGGAATGGCACCTTCTTGTACTTTCATCTTCATATGCATCAGCTCCGGATCGGTGGCTTGAGCAACCTTAACTTTTTCTATTAAAGTTGGCTCTATGCGTATACTTGACATCATTGCACTCATTCCTGCATATGATCTTCTACTCAATGCGTCAGCTACCACGTTCGCTTTTCCAGGATGGTATTGAATAGTGTGGTCGTAATCTTTCAACAACTCGAGCCAACGTCGTTGCCGCATGTTGAGTTCTTTTTGAGTGAAGAAATAATTGAGGCTTTTATGATCTGAATATATCTCCACTTTCTCCCCGTATAGATAGTGCCTCCAGATCTTTAGCGCGAAAACGACTGCTGCCAACTCTAGATCATGAGTAGGATAATTCCTCTCATACTCTTTAAGTTGTCGCGAGGCATAGGCTATGACTTTCCCACATTGCATGAGAACACATCCTAACCCTTTGCCCGAAGAATCGCTGTAGATAACAAATCCATCCGAACCAGATGGTATTGTTAGAACAGGTGCCGAAATAAGTCTCCTCTTAAGCGCTTGGAAACTCTTCTCGCATTCCTCGCTCCATACGAATTTTGTATCCTTCCGAGTTAGCTGAGTTAATGGAGTAGCAATTCGAGAAAACCCTTCCACGAATCTCCGATAATAACCAGCTAAGCCCAAAAAGCTACGTACTTCAGTGACCGACTTCGGTTGCTCCCAACTTTGTATTGCTTCAATCTTCGTCGGGTCAACAGATACTCCATTTTTTGACACCACGTGCCCAAGGAATGCTACTTCCTCAAGCCAGAACTCGCATTTCTTCAACTTAACATATAACTTGTTTTCACGAAGCCTTTGGAGTACCAGCTTCAAATGGTGCTCATGATCTTCACGGCTTTTGGAATATATGAGGATGTCATCAATAAAGACAACAACGAATTGATCCAAATAATCCTTGAATACTCGGTTCATCATATCCATGAAAGCAGCAGGAGTATTAGTCAATTCAAAAGACATGACTAAGAATTCATAATGCCCATACCGAGTTCTGAAGGCAGTCTTTGGAATATCCTCAGTTCTAATTTTCAGCTGATGATATCCAGAACGAAGATCGATTTTTGAAAAGAATTGTGCTCCTTGCAACTGGTCAAACAAGTCATCAATACGAGGTAGAGGATACCTATTCTTGATAGTGACATGGTTCAATTCCCGATAGTCAATACAAAGTCGCATACTCCCGTCTTTCTTCTTTACGAATAAAATAGGAGCACCCCAAGGAGATGTACTAGGACGAATGAAACCGATGTCCAATAACTCCTGTAATTGGACTTTTAACTCCTGAAGTTCAATAGGAGCCATTCGATATGGGGTTTTAGAAATGGGCTTTGTACCAGGTTCAAGATCAATAAAGAATTCAACTTCACGTTCTGGGGGTAGACCGGGAAGTTCTTCAGGAAATACGTCAGGATTGTCAATAACAACAGGAATATTATTCAATTTTGACGTGTCTTTATTCAAATCCATAACATGGGCTAAGAAAGCTTGACATCCGTTTTTCAATAAACGAATAGCTTTATGATTAGATATGACAGTGATTGATTTTAATGGTTTAGTTGCCTGAATTCGAACAACAGGTTGATTAGGAATATGAAAACTAACAACCTTACGAAAACAATCAATTTTGGCATGATGAGTAGTTAACCAATCAATCCCTAAAATCACATCAAAAGCAAGTATCTTTAAAGAGATCAGGTCAACAGGTAAGGTGATGGTGCCAACTTGAATGAAACAAGATTTATAAATAGTGGATGTGATAAAAGTTTCTCCTAACGGAGTTTTCCACAGATAGGTCAAAGTCTAATTTCTCCGGAGTCAAGTTTAAACGTTGAGCGCAAGCAGGAGAGATAAATGAATGGGTAGCACCGGTATCCAGTAAGGTATAAACTTTGCAAGAATTTATAAATAGTTTACCCGTGATCACCTAGTTTGGGTTCCTCGTATTTTGACCAGTCACAACAAACGCTCTTCCAGGAACCGTTGACTTTGACTTTTCTGGGACAGCCTTCTGAATCACCGTCCCCGCTGGAATTGGTTTCGCTACCGTACAATCTCGAGCGATATGTCCTTCCTTTCCACAATTATAACATACCTTGAACTGTTGTGGGCAGTTTGAACTGATATGTCCCTCTTTCCCGCATTTGTAGCATATGACCGGTGGTCTTTCTCCTCCCTTAGAACCAGTTGCTGCTGGCACTGTCGTCTTCACATGGTCGTTGTTAAATCTCCTCTTTTTAAAATCTCCTCCTGACTCGCTTCTTCTATTTTCATAGCTTTGATTACCACCAGAGTGGTTACCATTTTTGTCCGTCTTTTTCTTTCTCCACTGGTTATTGTTGTTTTGCTGACTGCTATCTCCAGTATGATCCTGATTGTGGTACCTCGGTTGACCGTACTCGTTGTCTCGCTCCAACAATTGAGCCCTGTTAACAACATCTGAATAGAGAGAAAATTTATGAGAGATGAGATATTGTCGTATGCCGGGTTTCAAACCTCTCAGAAACATCCGCGTCATACGTTCCTCATTCTCCACCAAATGAGGTGCAAACCTGGATAACTCTGCAAACTTTGCCTCGTACTGAGACACCGTCATGTTATTTTGTTCTAATCTGATGAATTCCACTTCCTTCATATGACGAACACTTTCAGGAAAGTATTTGTCATTAAATAGTTTCTGAAATGTCTCCCAAGACATGCTGAGTGCGGCTGGATGGGTACGCTTCATAGACTCCCACCAGTAGTCTGCCTCGCCACGGAACATAAAGGTGGCGAATGGAACCTTCTGTTCCTCCGTGCATCCCAAGACATCGAATATCTTGGTAATTTGCTTGACCCATGTCTCCGCCATGATAGGATCTGGCTTTCCCTTAAATTCTGATGGTCCCAACTCTTTGAACTGCTTGGCTGTGACAACCCGTGAATTGTTATCATTTCCTCCTGTATTTTGAACACGAGTCTCCCTCGTCTGATTTTGCATGAACTGCAAAAAGATTCTAAACATTGCGTCGTTCATCGTCTGATCAGTGGTGTTGTTCACAGGAGGAATATTGCCAGCCTGTTGCACGTTCTCCTCGTTGGTGAGTACAGGCGTCTCCACGGTCTCATTTCCACCGTTAATATTCTCAGTCGACATTCTCAAATAATGTCATAAAACAAGGGTTAATTAAGGAAATCAATATATCACATAGTATACATATATACTGATCAACTAACAAATAAGCTTAGGTAGGACACACTAGCGAAGGATTTACTTGTCTCTCCCCTCCTAGTTCTATTCCCCGATCTCCACCAGAGATCATATCCCTAAGCTCAGATACCAACTGTGACGCCCCCAAAAAAGGTATACCACACCCATTCTGAGTTGTCAAATACATGGTACAGAATTAACTTCAACTTTATTATTACAACATATAATTGTGAGTTTAAAATACAGATATTGCCATCTAGACAATATCCACATACAAATAAATCCACATCATAATTATTGATATATTATTTTACAAAAATGGTGAGGACTACTAAACAACTTTCTCAAGAACCATCAATTCATACCCCGACTCGTACTCGCTATATTCTCGTCTCCTGAAAAGAAAAATGGAACAAAAAGGAAAAGGGTGAGCTCAACTAGCTCAGTAAAGAATATTATGACTAAGATAATATACAACAAATTATCGTTAGTCTTCAACAGGGAAAAATCTAATAGAATACAATAGACAACGAATTTTAAATCAATATTCGTAGCGGAAAATATTAATTCATAGAAGAGTTACGTAGAGGATGAAATCTACTAATGTCTATGAATTTAACAGTCCATCAACAGTATTTTTATCCCTGTAACATCAATCAATGCACATCTTGAATCATATATTCATCCTTGCACTACAGGCCAAGGATATTCATCTGTTGGTCATGTTCATCTAAACACCTGTTCATCTTTGCACTACGAGCCAAAGATATTCATCAAAAATCATTCATCTTTGCACTACAGGCCAAAGATATTCAATAACAACATCATTTAAGACTGAAGATGATAAAAAAAAAATTAAAGAAGCGAATCCAGTGAAATAAAATGACAAGGATTAAGGATTAAGGATTCGTATTTTGTTTTATCCATGTCCAAAAATACCTCAAAAATAATCATAGTGGTGTAAAATTCAAGAATGATCAAAACATGAATACAATCAACGCTAGTATCCACAATGGATATTTTGGACGAAAATTTTTTTTTTTATTTTTCGGTGAATAGTGCCGTATTCGTGAATAGTGTCGTATACGTGAATAGTGCCGTATACGTGAATAGTAACCCCGACACAACAAGTTCCAAATTTGATAAAAAGTTCAACCAATATTTTGGCATAATGATATTGAAGAAAATAATATCATTTGCGAAAAAAATAACATCCCTTACCTCACAATAGCCGTACTTCTGACTGAATTTCGGTATAGTGCTGACAGAAACTCGCACCGTATAGAAACACTCAAAGTATACTCATAAGAATACGCTCGATAATATAGAGAGAGAAAGAGAGAAAACTTTGTTTCTGGTGTGATTTTCAATTCTAACATAGCCCTCTATTTATAGGAAAATGTTAGAACGCCAAAGGAGACTAAAATAATAAATTAATATTATTTATAAACCAATTTCTACGCATACTTTCAGCCCCTCAATGCTGAAAATTTCAGCAGCCCATGTGCATTCAACACCCACCAAAAAGTGGGTCCCACCATAATTAATAAAAAAATCATTTTATTTTCCGTAACTTCAATAATTCATAGAAAATAGCCCGTTTATAAGAAATATTCGAAACTCGCGACTTTCCATGGGAAATTCAATTCTCTAAAACTTTGCAGAAGGAAGTTTTTCCAAATTCCAAACAGAAAATATCCGAAATCCACAAATGGGTGATTTTACAATCTATAATCAATTTTCGGTCAAGAATTGTGTCCACCGACACATAAAATATGTGTTAAACATTTAATGCCACAAAAATACTCTTCCTCCCCATATACTCATATATCCCACATTCATTGTAAAAATATCACCGTTAATATATTATTAAAATAATATATTTAAATGAATCATTTTATCAGAAAAAGATAAAATATTAATTTTCAACAATTGTCATATTAAAAATTTTCTCCATCTATATCCACATAAAATGAATATTTTCTTTATCATAATAATCAATAATTAATTATTCAAAAATAATATTATAGAATCACAGTACTGACAACCAGGCCGTTCCCAGGAAAGAGGGGGCTTTCCAATAAGGATTTCTCCTTACTGGCGCACAATTAGATGACCAAACCTCTCCTTGACAGAACTTTCTAGACATTGCCAATAATGTTATCTGATAATATTATTCAAATAATATGAATTATTGATCTGATAATGGAAAATAATGTGCAATGACAATTATTGAAACAATAATAATATAAATATCAACGCAGCAATTATTGAATCAATAAAGTAATGAACAGTAACTCCTGTGGCAATTATTGAGTAGTGCCTTCTTACGTAAGGATTAATAATTCAAAATACTGTGCAATACCGTGTGCTACTGTGCAACAACGCGTATTACTGTATTTTAACCACCGGGTATTCCAACAGTGTAAACGGTAACAACTATGCCGTTATTTTTTAAACAACTTATATTTGTCATTTTCTTCCTCTAATCGCTTTCCGTTATGGGGCACACACATGGCTACGCCGTCGTACGAATATTCCCCGACAGTACGAATATTCCACTGACCAAACGAATATTCCCCGACAACAATGAATATTTTATAACCACTTGCTTATTTTGAAATATTTGCGTATTTTACCCATAACTATCCACATTAATCAAATCAACCCTTACTATTCAAAATAATAATTAAAGGAAATTAAATTTCATTTATTAATTATTTGGGGTCTTACAGGCACAGTGTATGTTACAATTATGGCCAAGAGGGTCATATTTCACCCAACTGCCCGAAGCCAAAGAAGATCAAAGGTTGTTACACATGTGGTTCGGCGGACCATGTTATTAAGGATTGACCAGAGAAAGGAAGTAGCGGAGGAAGCAGCCAACAAGGAGGAAACAGAAAACTGATGATTAGCAGATCGATGCCATCCAACTGTCCCACTGCCAGAATGTTTAATATGACTATCCAAGACGCAGTAGCTATGAAGGACAGTGGTGTCAGGTATCATCCCGATCAATGATATAAATGCCTATGTATTACTTGATTTGGGTGCCACCTATTCTTTTATATCTGAGGAATTTGCTAGTCGACTTAATTTACCCAGAGAACGATTAGGAAATCCTTTGACCGTAGAAGTTGTGAATAAGGAATTAATCCTTGTAGAATATATTTAACGAAATTATTACGTAAATATTAGAAATCATAAACTAAGCATAAACTTGATCCCGATAAGATTGGGAGAGTTTGACGTAATATTGGGAATGGATTGGTTGTATAACCATGCTACGATAATTGACTGTCAGAAAAAAAAAGTGTGAACCTTCAGACTCTGAATAAGTCTAAGGTGGTATTTTATAATAGCTCATTGCTTAAGTAATCATGTTTCCTTATGATGATGTAGGTCAAGAGACTGTTAAGGAAAGGATTTGTAGGTTATCTAGCCTATATAGTGGATACCCAGAAAAATGGAGTAGAAATTAAGGATATACCTGTAGTGAGAGAATTTTAGGATGTATTTTCGAACAATTTGCATTGTCTTCTGCCAGACAGAAAAATTGAATTTGTAATAGACCTTAGCACCAGTAACTGCACCAATTTAGAAAGTCCTATATGGTATGGCGCCAGTAGAAATGAAAGAATTGATGATACAATTGCAAGAGTTATTAGATAAGGGTTACATACACCCGAGTGTGTCTCCTTGGGGAGCACCAGTGTTGTTTGTAAAGAAGAAGGATGGATCGATGAGGCTCTGTATCGATTATTGAGAATTGAACAGTGTAACGATTAAGAATAAATATCGATTAATAAGGATAGACGATGTTTTGGATCAACTGTAGGGCGCGAAGTGTTTCTCGAAAATAGATCTACGAACGGGTTATCACTAGTTTAAAGGTGCAGGAAGAGGATGTATCAAAGACGGTATTTCGAATTCGTTACGGAACATTTCGAATTTTTTGGTAATGACGTCATTTAGGTTGACGAATGCTCCGGCAGCGTTTATGGACTTGATGAACCGAGTTTTCAAGCCATTCTTAGATAAATTCGTGGTAGTTTTCATCGACAATATCTTGATCTACTCAAAGATGGAAGAAGAACACACCGAACATCTGAAGAGGGTTTTAGAGGCGCTAAGAAAGGAGAAGTTGTACGCAAATTTTTCCAAATGTGACTTTTGGATGGAGAAAGCTCAATTCTTAGGACACGTGGTGGATAAGGATGGAATTTATGTATACCCTTCAAAGGTAGAAGCAGTGAGTAATTAGGAGCAACCTATGACACCAACTAAAGTAAGAAGTTTTTTAGGGCTAGCTGGGTACTATCGGAGATTTATACAAGATTTTCTAAAATAGCAACCCCATTGACCAATTTAACGAGGAAGATGGTGAAGTTCATGTGGAAGAACAAGTGTGAGGAAAGTTTCAAAGAGATGAAAAAGAGACTAAGCGAAGCACCTATATTATCATTACCATATGATATAGGAGGATTTGTGGTGTATAGTGATGTGTCGCACAGAGGACTAGGTTGTGTGCTAATACAACATGGAAAGGTCATTGCGTATGTGTCATGACAATTGAAGGATTACAAAAAATGATACCCTACTCATGACTTAGAGTTAGCAGTAGTAGTTTTTGCGTTAAAGATTTGGAGGTGTTATTTGTGTGGCGAGAAATATGAGATATACACAGACCACAAGAGTCTGAAATAAATCTTTACACAGAAGGAGTTGAACATGCGTCAAATGAGGTGGTTAGAATTAATCAAGGATTATGATTGCGATATTCTTTATCACCTAGGGAAGGCAAATGTAGTGGTCGACGCACTAAGTAGGAAGGAATGGAGAAGTTATTTCAATTGACAACTCAAGAGGAGTTAATAAGGGATATGGAGAAATTAGAGATAGAAGTAAAGAGACTGGAAAGGTCAAGAGAAAAATTGTTTGCAGTAGAATCCAACCTTGTTGGATAGAATAAAGGAATCACAAGAGAATGATGAAGAATGCGAGAAAATTAGAAAGAGGATCACAGAAAATGAGGAAGAAAAGTTCAAGATGGATAGAGATGGTATTTTGAGATTCAAAGGGAGAGTGTAGGTGCCAGCGGTAACTGAGTTGAGAGAAGAAATTTTACATGAGGCACATAATACGACTGTATTTTGTTCATCCAGGAAGCATGAAGATGTACCGGGATTTGAGGCAATATTTTTGGTGGCTTAATCTGAAACGAGAAGTTGTGGAGTGCGTTAGTAGATGTCTTTCTTGTTAATGGGTCAAAGCTGAGAACCAGAGGCTGAGTGGTCTACTTCGACCGTTGGAAATTACCAGAGTTGAAATGGGAGCACATTACGATGGACTTCGTGGTGGGACTTCCAGTCATGCAGAAAGGTTTTGACTCCATTTTGGTTATCGTAGATTGACTAACGAAGACTGGCTCATTTTCTACCGATCAAGATCCGATATTGTTTGAAGCAATAAGCAAATCTATACATAAAGGAAATTTTTTCACGACGTGGAGTGCCGGTATCGATTGTCTCTGACCGAGATCCGTGCTTCACATCAAAATTCTAGAAGAGCTTGCAAGAAAGGATGGGAACACAGTTGAGTTTAAGTATCACTTATCATCCGCAGACAGACGGACAAAGTGAACGAACGATACAAACGTTAGAAGACATGTTTAGAATTTGTGTTATGGACTTCAAAGGAAGTTGGGTCGAACACCCACCCCTAGTAGAATTTGCAAACAATAATAATTATTATGCGAGTATAGGCATACAACCGTACGAAGCTCTTTATGGGAGAAAGTGTAGAACACTATTGTGTTAGGATGAAGTCGGAGAGCGAAAGATGCTAGGGCTAGAATTAGTTTAACAAACAATAGATGTGGTGACATTGATAAGAGCTCGACTAGTAGCTGCACAAGATTGCTAAAAAAAGTACACAGACTTACATCGTCATGGCCGTGACTTTGAGATCGGAAGTTATTTTTTTTTAAAAGTATCTCCCTTGAAGGGAAAAATACGATTTGGCAAGAAGGGAAAATTGAGTCCGAGATTCATAGGACCATTCGAGATACTGAAGCGAGTAGGTGAAGTGGCGTACAAAGTTGCACTACCACCTGAGTGGGAGCACATCTATAACGTGTTTCACATCTCTGTGTTAAGTCCATATAAGCCTGACTAAAAACACCTGATTTATTACGAGCCCATTCAAGTAAGAGAAGAATCTGGCATATGAAGAAATTCATGTCCAGATATTAGATAGGAAAGAACAGACATTAAGAAATAAAATTATATCTTCAGTAAAAGTGCTTTGGCGAAACCACGACACTGAGGAGGCCATGTGGGAATTAAGAAGATTAAATGCGAAGGGGTTATCCTCATTTATTCGTGTAACCTTGTACAAATTTTGAGGATGGAATTTTTATAAGGGGGGATGTAAGAACCGTGAATTTCATGATTATATAAATTTTTTATATAATAAGAAAATGAATATTTATTTGAATATAAATATCGATGTGTTGTGAGATGAGTAATTCAATTAATTTAAATTTAATTTATATGAGAATTGAGGATTTTGGAATGCCTTGTGTGGCATGAGAATGGAAGTTTAAGTGGTTTAAATTAAATAAGGAAGGAAGAAATTAAGGAGCGAATAATTAATTAATTGATATTATTGTGAATAATAAAATACTAATGAATAAAGTAACTCAAATAATTAGAATTATATTGCTCATTTAATTGATGTATGCTAGGTATGTAGAAATATATAGTACCTACATTAAAAAGAATGTGTAGTGTGACACCTTGTGGTAAATATATAATATATGGAAACTATATAGTATAATGGAATGAATTATAAGTAACACAAATAATTGCTTATGTGACAATAAATATGTGTGGAACATTAAATAGGTACTATATCAAAGAATTTCAAATTAATTCAATGAGTGAGTCTAATTGGAATAATAAAGTTGTAAAGAGATATTGAATTATTAGTGACCAATTAAATTGGGTCCATACATGTTATAAACATTTATTAGACTAGACTAATGTACATGGATTATATGATGTGGATACATAAATAATCCCTAACTTTCCATTATGTAGTAGCAATAATGTCACGCCCCCAAAATAGGTCCACACAACCCAGTTTGAGTCGCCAAATACATGGTACAAAAAGTAACTACAAACATCATTAATCCAACTGTCGTGCAAAATACGACAACACATATGTTGTGGATACTAACTGTGACTCTCATCCCTTTACTTGGATAGCACTTCATATTGATACCTTACAATGGTACCTTACATAAAGGTACAATCAATAATTGTTTTAGAAATTAAAATATCTGGAAAATGCTCAAGGAAACCTTTATACATGGGAGGCCTATGCATCTAAGTTATAATAGATATCACATGACTCGAGAATTATCCTTGGTTGACCCAATAGAACCCAAAGAAAAATGAGAAGATTACTTTCATGTTCTTTCCAATGGTGAGTCTTCTCTTCCCATATAATTTTCTCCATTGTCTCAAATTGAGAATTATATTTCAACCAAACTCCAATATTATATAGGTAGTGCTTATAGATATAATCAGCAAGTGGGTGTGTACAACCTTGTCTTATGATAACATGAAGTCATATGTCATTAGACATCTGGCATGATAGCGTCAAAATACCATTCTAAAGTTGGGTTCACCTCATCCTATTCGGTTCACCAAAATCAACAGGTTAAAGGTCGTATAAAATATGACACATTTATCTCAAATTCTCAATAAAATTGTTTTCATACTATTTTAGGGGAAACCAAAATAACTATAAACCACTGTTCTATTCCCATGTTACTCATGCTCAACCTAGCTACACTCTTATTACCTGAAATGAATTGTAAAGCAAAAGGGTGAGCACAACTAGCCCAATAAAGAATATCATGACTAAAGATAATTAAATTATCAATAGTCTCCGTCAGTAATAAATCAGAGATTTAGAACATATGGTAGATGATAAAACTTTTCAACCATAGTTACAGCGGAATGAGCAATCCATTTGAAGAGTGAAATAGACCATAAAGTCTATTATCTTTTCCATTAAAAAAAGTCCACCGACAATGTTTTAACCCTGTAACATCAGTCAATAATTCCTATCCAAAATCATGTGAATAACTGATAATCATAATTGTAGTTCTAAATTCCTATTCTCTTCCAAGACGAAGATAATTTTCATAACCTGTCTTTACCTAAAACATCAAAGATCATGGTTTTACCAAATCATAGTTCCTATTCATAATCATACTAATAAATTCATCTTTGCACTACAGGCCAAAGATATTCATCAACAGTTCATCTTTGCACTACCGGTCAAAGATATTCTACACCATGTCATCTTTGTACAACGGGCCAAAGATATTCAACAACAGGTCATCTTTGCACTACGTGCCAAAGATATTCATCAACAATTCATCTTCGCACTACATTCCAAAGATATTCAACAACAGGTCATCTTTGCACTACGGGCCAAAGATATTAATATCTAAAAAGAAATATATATAATCATTTCAGAATTTATATAAACAATAATTATAACCATGTTGATCAATTCACCTTTGTACTTAAGCTAAAGAAATGTAATTATAAATTCAATGGTCATGATCATACCAGTCAACAATTTATCTTTGCACTACTCGCCAAAGAAAATCCATAGTCACGATCATACCAATAATCTACCCATCTTTACACTCAAGTGAAAGAGAAATTTCATCACCAGGGTTATAAAAATGTTATATATCATAATAAAAAAAATATGATCAAAACATGGATTTAATTTCAAGAGTAAGATTCATAAATAACCGATAATTTGGTTAGAAAAAGAAACCAATTTTGTTGTGAATAGTACACCATGAATTGTAACTCATGAATAGTAACTCTTGAATAATAACTCATATTCGTACATAGTACCGTATACGTAAATAGTGTCATATACGTAAATAGTGTCATATACATGAATAATGTTGTATACGTAAATAGTATCGTATACGTGAATAGTTTCGTATATGTGAATAGTAACCCTGACTCGAAAAGATAGAAATTCCACAAAAAAATTCATACTTCGTGAATAGTACTCGTGAATAGTATTATATTCGTGAATAATGTCAGATACGTGAATAGTGTCGTATACGTGAATAGTAACCTCGACATGAAAAGGTAAAAAATTCATAATAAAATTCATACTAATATTTTGGTATATTGATATTAAAAGAAATAATATAATTTATGAAATAAATAACATCCCTTACCTCAAAAGAATAGTACTTCTGGCTAAAATATCGGATATAATGCTGAAAGAAACATGCACAGCTTATCAACTCTCAAAGTATCTAAATACTCACAAAAATACATTCGATATTATAGAGAAAGAAAACTTCTGATTCTAGTGTTATTTTCAATTCTAACCAAGCACACTATTTATAGGAAAATTCCAGAACGCCAAAGCAGACTAAAATTTAATAAAGTAATATTTTATTAAAAGTTTCACGCACACCACTTAGACCAAGTTTAGCACACTTGTGATGCCCCCAAATCCAGGTATCTTCCAACCCAACAGATGGTGCTACACGGAACTCATAATTGTACATTCATTCTATTAAAATGACATCAAAATGTGTGTACCAACGACATTCTTATTACATTAATAATATTACATCCCGTTCCCAGGTTCTAAAACCATTACATTCTTTGTTCATCATACTATGATATATATACAACTTACTAGTTTATTACAAGTTATACTAATCGTTCATCTTCGTCTTGCCTTTATCCTTTTTGGATCCCTCGGTTCGTTCGATCTTAGCTTCATTCATATGGTTCAAGCAAGAGTAAGCATAACAAGCTCAGCAAGTACAACAATTTGTTTTAACGACATGCTTGAAACATAGGAATCGTATATCTTCAGTAACTAGACAATAGTTTTGAAGTACTATCGATAATTTAAAATAACACTTCTTTTCCTTTAAAATGTTTTACAATTACAATATTCAGTAAAACATAAATTCTGGTCCAAGACCATGAGCATTTCATAATTTATTTGAAAAGGACAACCCGACACTAAGGTTGTGTTTGATAAATTTGGGAATTAAGATCTAAATGATTATGATGTCTTAATAAATTAGATCATCTGAATGGTTATGAGGTCTGAATCTAAAAAATTGTTTGATAACTAAAAAGTAAGTTGTCTCTTAATGACACTATTTTACCATTTTTAAGGATAAAATTTTATTTAATAATTTTAAATATTCAATTTAATAAAAATGAGTGCATAAAATTGTTGAATATATTTATATATAAAAAAATTATTAAAAAAATTCATTAAG
Organism: Panax japonicus; assembly: GCA_020205505.1. Lineage (NCBI taxonomy): Eukaryota > Viridiplantae > Streptophyta > Magnoliopsida > Apiales > Araliaceae > Panax > Panax japonicus. The sequence goes on from CM035114.1 coordinate 25,092,281, forward strand.
AGGTACCTCTTAATTATTAAGATTTCATTTTCTGTCTTAACGATTAAGAGGCATTCAAAGGTTAAAAAAACAAAACAAACAACATCATGCCTCTTAGCGAATAAGAGGCAGTCCATTAAGAGGCAATCAGATGTAAACAAACTAGCACCTAAGTCCATAAGTCTGGCATATCTTACGAGCACTTCTGGGTGATCAGGCCATAGTACTCTATGTTGATCAACACTACATTTATTAAATGTGTGTACGTTTAAGTTTTGGCAACCTCATGTGCCCATTGAATAATCGATGAAAATTACATTTGTTTATTCATAATCAGGCTTACCTTGAATTCGTACCAAAAAATTGGCATAGGAAAGCGTTATCAATTCTATATGGAAAACCTTATAAAGAAATGAATCAATCTTTGAAGAATAGTTTAGCCGAGCTAAAACTGGCATCGACCCTTTTATAAAATAATCCATGCATCTCATAACATGAATCATAGAAAACCTGGCTAACACGAAGGTTAAACAAGCGATAAGAAAAACTTGCCTTCAGCGTCTGCTACAGTAAAATTACTTTTCCTTTGAGTTTTTATGGTCTCTACAACACATAACCATATAACATACCACATTAGGTCATGAATGAACATACATGGTTCCTAATAAATCTTACCCTTCTTCTCAGTCTAATCATGTATTAGATTTGTTATTAATTGTTCCGGCTTGCCATTATATTTTACATCGTTCTTATCAATTTCTTTCTCTTGATTGAAATTATTGCATTAATACAACTCGTTTTGAGTTAAACATCCTTCCTCACAGGTTACAAACATTTTTACATCACTAACCAAGACTCGATCGTTATTGGTTACGTACACTTATTGCATACCATTCACGTTCACATTCAATTGACTTATCTTCCACCTTTAGTATTATACCTAAGGTTTATATCATTAGTAATGATGTTACATTAAGTTGGTTAAGGATTTAATTCATCCTTCATTCACTTCTCCTTTCATTTATATTCAAAAACATCCCTCTCTATGCTTCACTTAGTGCTGGCGCTGCGGCGCCAGCTTTGCTTCTTGGAATCGCGCCGCGGCGTGAGTCTTTAGTACCTCAGACCCGAGAACGGCGTTGCGGCGCCATCTCCTTCTATTCCAGCCGCGCTGCGGCACCACTCTTCAGTGGCTAAAGGACCTTCTTGGCGCTGCGGCGCGACTTACAATGCTTTGTCTGGCCTTGCGGCGCCAGACCTCAACACCAAAAAATTTTGACAGAAAATTTCTTAAGTGAGATTCCCGACCTCGTAACTTCTTCGTTATAAGTCCGAATTAACTCGTTCAAGAGCCTACGGTTCACAAATTACATACTCTACGTGTTCATGTAAAAATTTTATCTATTTGACTTCGTTAACTAAAAATTCACCTATTAGTTCATTTTAACAAAAACGATAAACGTTCATGAACGTTCAACGCTCGTTTCTTCGTTCTAAGTCAAAATTTGGCCATTTTCGAGTTCGCAACTCTATAATGCCAAATGAAACTATACTTCATCAAAAACTAACGTTTTCGAGCTCAAAGTCAAAATTTGACTTTCATTCTGAGATTTTCTCGAATTCGACGATTATCGTCCGAACTCGTGAATTCCGCCATAACTTCATTAATTATAATTTGTTCTTCATATCAAATGGATTCTATCCATCATATTAACATCTTAACCTATTCATTTCATTAAATTATATACATGGTAAGTTCTTGTTTGTTCTTTGTGATCTTATAACTTTATTAAAGTATAAAATACATACACTTTTATTTCTCATGACTTATAATGATTTATGTTTTCTAACCATCATCCTTGCTTCTTATTATCATACAACCTTATTATTAAAACAAGATAAGTTCCTATAAGTTCTTCCTTATTTCATAACTTATCCATGAACAAAATGCTTATTCACGACTTATTAAGACTTAAGTCCTTTTATTAATCATTCTTACTTCTCCTTATCATACAAATCCTACCACTACTCACTTCTCTAATAATTGAAGAGAAAGAGATTCATGGCTTAAGTTCTTACCCTTGATAATCACTTGATTAAGCTTTAACCTTCTTTTTGCTTCTTGAATTATCAAAGGATAACTTATTCTAGCTTTTGTAGCTTTCTCTCTCTAACCCATAAGCACCTTATAAGTTGTAAAGTGTTGAATGAAATAAACAACCAACAAATGAGATCTAAGCTTGCTATTTATAGGATTTCTAAAGTTAGGGCATAAGGGTCATTAATCCAACCGACCTCCTTAATCACCTCCTTACTATTCCTTTACTTAATTATTAAGTTAACTTGCTCACCACATATACTTGTCCATCACAACACTTATCCATTAAGTTAACTTGTTAATCACATAGT